>CM053592.1:151440146-151478598 GCA_028646515.1 Pseudochirops corinnae
AGCAAAGCACAGTTATAAGACAACTCTACAAGTCTCAGGATGGAAGGAGATATCTAGATTCAGAGAAAGATCTAGAAAAAACAGAGTTTAGATGGAGACTGAAGCAATCTACATGTTATCGTTCTTTTTCATGTTTGGTTCTCTTTGTTTTTTCCCATTGTTCACTCCATTGGTTACAACCCTTCTATACAACCAGACTAATGTCCAATGTGAAAGCATTTGCAGATCCTAGACTTGATTGCAAGCCGCCATGGGGGGGAGGGAAGAGAGGGGAGAAAATTTGAAACTCAAGGGATTGTGGAACTGAATCTTGTAAACTAAAAGTAAATAAACAAATCAATTAAATAAAAAAAAGAAACTTGCTCTGAAGTCTAGACAATAACCACAATTCTGAATCCAGTGATATAGAAAGGGAAAAGGAAGACTTTCCAAAGACCATGTATCCTTAGGCGTCCCTTCTATGGGGATGTAAGCTTTAGTCACTGTTCTTATGTCTCCTTTTTAGCCACCATGCCCCCCACAGAGCAGATGGCAGCCATAATAACTGGAAGGGGTTAGCGGCATTTTGGATCAATCTATGAGCAACTGGCATGTTAAGAATTCTTAGGTCTCTTGTTCAACTAGAATAGCCTAAGGGCCTTCTTAGTTGCCAGCAGAAGTGGTTATGGACGGAGCCTCAGTCACCCAGGGACTCAGCTTTCTCTTTAGCACTAACTTGGCTGTCTCTGTGCCCATATGAATGTCATGGTGATCCAAGGGCAGCCTAGGGATCAGTGCAGACAGGCAGATTGTCTATCCATCATTGTTTATTAAGCTGCTGTTATGTAGCAGGCACTGTGCTAGGCACTGAGAATACAAGTACAAAAAAATGAAACAATTCTTACTCCTAGTGAGCTTACATTCTAATGAGAGAGACAACTTGTACATATAAAAATATACACAGCATAAAGTTCATAAACATATTCACAAATATACACACGGAACAACTCAATACAAGGTAGTTTAGGAAAGAGGGCACTAGTAGATAGGGTAATTAGGAAAAACTTCATGCAGAAAATAGTTCTTGAGCTGCATCTCAAGAGAAGAGAGTAACTCTGTGAGGCAGAGGTAAGGAGGGAGTATATTCCAGGAATGAAAGATGCCCAGTGCAGAGGCATGGAGATGGGAGATGATAAATTATGAACAAGGGACAAAGAGAAGATCAGTTTTCCAGGCTCACAGAGAGTGGGATGGGGAGTAACGTTCAGAGTCTGGGAAGATAGATTAGAACCAGTTTGCATAGGGTTTTAAAAGCAAAACAGGAGTTCATTATTTTTTTTTCTAGAGGCAAAAGGAAGACCCTAGAGTTGGTTGTTGGGGGAGGGGGCACAAGTCTCTTCTCTCATTTCTGTTCCATTGTATCTTAGTAGGCTTAGACCATCGTTTCAACTTAAGACTCTTTCCAGTACTAGTCATCGGTTAGCCTTTCCAACCTCATGCCATCTGCAGATTAGATAAGCTTGCCATCTGTGTCTTCATGCTAAGTCATTGATAAGGGTGTTGACCAGAAATGGGCCAAGGATAGATTCCTGAGGTACTCACCACATTAGAGCACCCTCTTCCTTCTCAACCCTTTCTCCCCAACTCAAGTCGATTACTGTCTGTTTAGTCCCTGTTTGTTGAATCTATCCACTCCATCATTTCTAAAGTCATCTAACTGTATTGTCATCTAGCTTACATCTCTCCATCTGATTCACAAGGATATTGTAAGAGATATGTGTAAATGCCTTGCTGAAAATCTAGATAGCCTACATTTATGGTATTTCCTTGATCTACCAGAATAGTAGAAAGAAAGAAACAAACCAACAAAGAAAAGGAAGGAAGAAGGGAAGAAACAAAGAAAGAAAAAAAAGTAAGGAAAGAAGAAAGAAAGAAGGAAGGAAAGAAGGAAGGAAGGAAGAAAAGAAAGAAACAAAGAAAGAAGAAAGAAAGGAAGAAAGAGAAGAGAAGGAAGGAAAGAAGGAAGGAAGAAAGGGAAGAAATAAAGAAAAGAAAGGAAGAAAGAAAGAAAGGAAGAAAGGAAGAAAAGGAAGGAAGAAAGAAAAGAAGGGAAGGAAGGAAGAAGTCAAATGACAGTTTGGTATGATTTCTTGATGACTTCATACAGATTCCTAGTAATTATTGCTTATTTTCAAAGTGCTCCTAAACTATCCCTAATAGTACATTCTAGAATTTTTTTCATTCCTGTGTAAGTCACTTTACGTCTGTGAGCTTCAGTTTTCTCATCTGTGAAATGGGTTTGGGTATATGTGGATTGGATGGCTTCTAGATGGAAGATCTCTTTTAATCCTAAATCTCTGATCTTGTGAATCTATGAATTTTGCCTAGAATTGAAGTAAAATGTATATATAGCTTGAAGAATTCCATTTCTTTTCCTTAGAGGCAGCTTTGCTTAGTGAGTAGAGCCCTGGATTTGAAATCAGGAAGGCCTGAGTTTGAATCCCACCTTATGCCTTTGGTAGCTATATGACCCTAGATAAGTCACTTCATCTTTCTCAGACTCAGTTTCGTCATCTGTAATATGAGAGTAATAACAATATTTACCACAGGGATGTTGTGAGGATCAAATGAGCTAGTCTGTTTAAAGTACTTTGTAAATCTGAGAGCACTATGTGAATGTTAGCTATTTTAAAAGAAATGGGACAAGATTTATTCTTTTCTAATCCTTTGATCTTTTTCCTCTTCTCTATGATTTTTCCAGCTATCACTCATTGTTTTTGACAGCCACCTCCATGAGATCTTTTAATAGGCTGAGATGTTGATGGTTCAGTGGATAGAGCCCTAGGAATTAGAGAGATCAGAATTCAAATCCAGCCTCACATTCCTAACTGTATGACTTGGGCAAGTTATTTAAGCTCTGTTTTCTTTAGTATCCTCCACTGTACAATGGAAACAATCATAGCACCCACCTCCCAGAATTATGATGAAGATCAAGTGAGATATTTGTAAAGCACTTAACTCAGTACTATGTAAATGCTAACTCTTTAAAAATATGTTTTATTTATTTAATTTTTAATTTATGAAATAAATCAAGCATTTCCTTAACATAGTAGAATAAAAAAAAAGATTGCACGTGAAACTGCTAGTCTATTATGTACAATTTGATATTCCTTTTAAATATATGAGTTCTCATGTAACTTTTTTTCTCCCCCCCGAAATTTGAAGAATAATACTAGTTATTATTATATACATTGAGTCTCATGTCTTGAATTCACTGAGGCCTGTTAGATGCTCTCTTATAATTTCCTTACTTAATTTGGCTTTATTTTTATTTATTTATTTTCTTAATTTGGCTTTTAATACCCTGTTAACCATTTTTTGTTCTCCCCTTCCCATTTGGAAGGTCATTTTCTTTGGTAGAAGAGGCAAAAGGAAAACAAAGAAATGAATATGTTTTTCTTTTCCATTTGTCCATTACCATAATCCCAGCAGTTCTATCTTCTGTATCCAACACAGTTAAAACAGTCCCTTTTCTTAGCCAAGAAGGATAAGAATGTGATTGCGAATAGTTCTAAGCTCATTATAGTATTTTCTTTGGTACCGTCCTCATTTTTCTACAAATGAATGTGGAAAAATTTTGGAACACCTCAAATTTTCTCAAGTATTATTTCTTTGGTGGAAATGTTATTTAATCTATGTCTTCTAAAGAGGATTTATCCAACATGGAAGAAGTCTTTTCTTCTTCTCTTAGTATCTCTAGGGAACTGGAGGAATACCATGACTGTCTGTCTGCCGTCTCCCATCCTCACTACGTGCCAGACTCACCTTGTCATCTTTGTTTTGGGTATATTTAAAGCACCATCTCTCATGCAAGTCATCATTGGTAGCATCTTATATATGATTTCCAAATCCATGTCCAGTCTCTCCCTGAATTCCAGTTATGGATCACCAGTTATATCTTGGACATCTCTTTCATCATGTCCCATTGGACATGGCCAAAACAGAATGCCTATTCTTTCCAAATCCATTTCTCCTTTAAAATTTTCCCTTTCTGTGGCCCTCAGTCAACTCTTTTTCCCAGCTGAGCTGCCCCCATGTGTGAATGACAAAGAACACAGGAATCCCCATGCAGAACTCAGTGGAGTGATGAGGGAAATGTGATTTGGAGTCATCTGCTATTCTAAGGCCAGAGGATGAATTCTTTAAAAAAAAATTTTTTTTAATTAAAAAATGTTTTTTGTTTTATTTCTTTTCTTTTTCTTTTTTTCAGAGGATGAATTCTTGTAGGGTTATTGAGCTCATTTTGATTCCTACTGAAGCCCAAAGATCATTGTGCCTGAGGTTCCTTTGACATTTTTAGAAATATCTTTGGCATCCAGCCTCATTCTCCCTTCCCTTCTCCACCCTCATGGCCTTTCTTTCCCTCCTTGGTGTATCCTTGGTTGTGTCTGTCCTTGCCCCTGCCTACCCCTAGGTATCTCATTTTGGGCGTCATGCTCTCCTTTGCTACTATAATAAACGCCTATTGCTTTTAGTATCATTGGTCTGTCTGTCTCTTCTGTGAAAGCATCAGAGTACCAAAAGTCACTCCAGTAGACTGGGATGCTTACATAGACCATCTCATAAAGATTTTATAGAGATGAGAAAGGAAGCATTTGGATCAATACTTGCTGATGTATCTTAGTTTTCTTCCTTTTTTCTTTTTCTTTTTTTTTTTTATAAAACAAGATCTATGATTTTGTCCATTCTTTAGAATTCTTTCTTCCTTGAGAATTGATTTCTGAGCATCTTTAAAACGTCTACTTCAGCACTGATTTTTACTGAGTGTATTTGATCATGTCTAGCCACTCTTCCCGACATCATCTTCTTAAATATTATGGCTGCTTGGGTAGCAGAGCCCAAATGTGATTCAATTATCATTGTAAATACAAATCAATCATTATAAAAATACTAGAAGATCTGTTTCGTTTCTTATCTGTTTGTCATTCTCCTGGTTTTATCTAATGATGCTCTTGGCTCTCTTGTGAAACTCTCTACAAGTTTGTTTCTGATCCCAGTCCCCCCAAATCCTGATTTTGTTGTATTGTGTGGTGATATCACTCAGAGATTTCCATCATCCTACCTCGAAGTTGTGTGGTTTTTCTGGTTGTTTGTTTTGTTTTGTTTTGCAGATGAACTTGTGCTCTCAACCTCTGCTGCCTGTGTCTGTCATGTTTCTCTGTTTCAATTCAAAAAGCCATTAATGAAATCTACCCACTCAGATTTCCCGACACCTTTGTTCACACCTCTCTCTTGTGTATTACTTTTGCATTAGTTATTTGTGTATCTGTCTCATCAGCACTCTATAGGAATATTGCCTTATTTAAACTTTGTATCTCTCCCAGCACTGAACACAATCCTTTGTACAGAGCAGGTGCTTAATACATGTTTATTGAATTGAATTGAAGTAAGTTTCTAAGGAAAATTGTTCAGGGATCATTTACCCTAGCAATTATAAGAAGACTTTGTATGTAACTGTCACAAGAAGAGAGGATCTAAAGTGAATTTCTTGGTAAGTAAGATGATTCAATTTCCACATAAAGAAACAAACTAATCAGAATAAAAATGGCAGCTCTGAGTCAGGAGGTTGGTAATAATATGTTTATTGACACTGGAGATGGTTTTTTGTCCAGACCTATAACATCTTGGAACCATCACTAGTTGTCCTGACCTACATCTTGCTGCTGGACTCTGATGACTGGAGGAGACAGTGAGGCTGCCTCATTTAAATCCAATTCATTTTCAATTCAAGACATCACCATCCTGATGTCATTGGTCCTCTTTGAGAATGAAGGATGAACAACAATAATGTTATCGGTGTGGGGAAGTCCCACTGTGAAACTTCCCTTCACCCGTGAAGACTGACAGTTTGTCTGTAGGTTATATAACTTAAAAAAGTTACTTTGGGCTGAAGACTTTTGCCTAGGGTGACACAGCCAGTATGTGTCAGTGGTAAAATGGGAATCCAGATCTTACTGACGTCTATCTGTGATGCAATGTTGTCTCACAGGTGCTGTAAAATTTGGAAAAAGTTACCATTTCTTAGGATGGGTCTGGATTCTGTTGACTGTCTCTTAGAGTCTGAGAAGTAATCTGATATAATAAGCATTTTTTTATTCAGTGCTTGCTATGTTCTAGCTACTGTGCTAAACAGAAGAGATAGAGAAACATCCAAGATCTACTCATATCTCTGCCAATTTGTGGGAACTTTAGATAAACTCTTACTCTCCAAAATTTTATTTCCTTGTTTGTGACTTAAAGGAAATAGGGTGTATGGTATCTAAAGTCCCTTTCATTTTTGACATTCTATCTATCAATAAACAAGCATATATTAAGCACCAACTACATGCCTTTCATTTCTGACATTCTATCCAGCGATAAGCATATATTAAGCACCAACTGTGTGCCTTTTATTTCTGACATTCTATCCATCAATAAACAAGCATATATTAAGCACCAACTATGTGCCTTTCATTCCTGACATTCTGTCAATAAACAAGCATATATTAAGCACCAACTGTGTGCCTTTTATTTCTGACATTCTATCCATCAATAAACAAGCATATATTAAGCACCAACTATGTGCCTTTCATTCCTGACATTCTGTCAATAAACAAGCATATATTAAGCACCAACTACATGCCTTTCACTTCTGACATTCTGTCCATCAATAAATAAGCATATGTTAAGCACCAACTATGTACCTCTTATTTCTGACATTTTATCCATCAATAAACAAGCATATATTAAGCACCAACTATGTACCTCTTATTTCTGACATTCTATCCATCAATAAGCATATATTAAGCACCTACTATGTACCAGGCACTGTGCTAGGCCCTGGGGATACAAATTCATAGACTAAAACAATCCCTAGTCTCAGGGATTCTGTGATTAAGGAAAATTACTGTCAAATTGTGATAGTTCTTTGCGGCTTTGAAGTAATTATAATAGTTACAGCTCATATTTGTCATGGGGAGAGTCTATCTCCCCAGTGCCTGAATAGTTGCATTTATGCAGGTGTACAGGTTTGCAAAACACTTGCCATTTGGGCCTTCTGACCACAAATGCTAAGTACTGCAAGTATTTAGTATCCCTGTTTTACATTTTTCCTCTTGGGAAGCTGAGAGTCAAAGCAGGTGAGTGGCTTGCCCATTGTGACACAGCTGATAAGTTTGAGAGGTAGAATTTGAACCCAGGTCTTCCTGGATCCAGCACTCCTCCAACTATTCCATGCTGCTTCTCCTATAACCTAGAAAACTATCCTCCCACGCTTTCCTTTGGCTAGTGTTCTGTGTGTTCCAGCTAGAGTGAATTTTGACTTGTTCAATAATTAAAAGCTAACACTGAACACTCCATGGTTTTGCCCTTTTTTTGATGAGGCTTCGTTTTTGTAGATGTAAGTGATCCGTCTTGTCTCTAAAAGACTCTTGATTTCCTGAAGTGCGGCTGATTCAGCAAGTTGAAACATTGTCACTGGGTAGCTTACATTTCACTGTGTCCTCTCTTTATATGAGAAAACGCTCATCTTCGGTTAGGTATCAGAGGCACTCACCACACTGTATAGGACTAGAGATAGATAACCTTACAACTGTCCTCCATAAAGAACCATGGTATTGGCTGGGGAGCAGGGGTGAGTGTCAGGGCACCAGCTTCTGCCACCACTAGTTTTTACCATGGCTTTGCAGAGGTTCTTTTCCCAGCAGGAACGTTGGTTTCCTCATTGGAGATAAATGGCCCCTAAGGGCCCTTCCTGCTCTGACATTCTTTGGCTCTGTGACTAGGGAACATTGCTGTCAAGTCTGTGATAACTTTTTCCTGTTGTATAATAATACTAACTCATTTGTTTAGCAAAATGCTCTCTTTTTAAAGATTTACAAAATACTTTTCTCAACTCTGTGGAATGTTTAGTGCCTTTGCCAGAACCTACACAGTTTGATTTAGCTTAAAGTACTCCTCTCCCCCCCCCCCCCCCCAGTAGATTGGAAGGTCCTCAAGGGTAGGGGTTGGTTGTTACCTGATTTCGTCTTTATAGCCCACGCACCCAATACGGTGCCTTGCACATAGTAGTTGTTTAATAAATGTTTGTTGAAATTTCAACTACTGTTAGCTTCATTTTCCAAATAAGACAAGAGATCTTAAGGCTTTGAAAAGCTAGGGACTTGCCTAGGATCACATAGCTAGGAAGTGTCCATGGCTAGGAAGTGTCATCCACTCTAGTGCCATGAAATTCCCGATCCTTGTCCATTTTCTGACAGAAAGCTCGGCAGGGGATTAATAATTAGTAAACCCGGATAAGAGTGCAAGAGAGTCTCACAGCAGCAACAATAATAAAAGCTTAGATTGAGATAGGGTAAAATTTAAGGTTTTCAGAGAACTTCTTTCATAACAATCCTGTGAAGTAGGTGGTATAAGAATTACTAGTTCTATTTTACAGATAAAGATGCCAAGGTTCTTGAGAGGGTCACACAGTTAATCAGTATCAGCACTGGGGTACAAGCTCAAGTCCAGCGCTCTCCATAGGCAGGGAATGGGCTTCTTAGGATCATATCATCAGAGATTTGAGAATAGAAGAGACCTTAAAAGCCACCTAGTTCACATGCCTCATTTTTACAGAAATGTAAACTGAGGTCCAGAGAAGTTAAGTGACTACCTGGGATCATACAGGTAGCAAGTGGCCAAACCAGGATTTGAATCCAGAGCTCATGATTCCCAGTTCAGCACTCTGCTTCACCAGATGCTCTTTCTTGCTGAGTTTGCTGCTATGACCTTTGGACTAACTCATCACAGATTACCTGCCCTATATCGTTCAGTAACAGTGAGCACTTCAGAAATTAAAATAAAACTAAACAAATCACACACATGGCCTCTTTTAATTTCCCAGTTTAGCAGTTTGGGGACATGGATGGTGTTGTTATGGATAACTGTTCGTGCATAGAGCCAGCTCTTGGCTTAGAAATAATTAGACTTTGCTCAACTCATGCTTTTTTCCCCCCTTGAGCCACTGCCAGGCTAGAAAACCTGTATGGTGCCATTCATGTAAATGTAAGCCTGGGGACACAGAGATTATGTAGTTAGGGTAGTGTCCACTTGGGAGTATTCTGAACATGCTGATTCCATATCTTAGGAAAGGGGAAACAGAATCAGATTCTCTGTTATGCACATTACCCTGGGGTTTTTACAGAACATAATCGCAGCTGTCCAAAAGGGAAATGAGCCATCCCATGGGAGAGTGAGTTCTCTGTCATAGAAGGTCTTCACATGGAGGCAGGATGCTACTGGTTTGTGGTTCTGTCTACAGTTTGACAATACAGGTTTCTGAGGGAATTAGATCACATAGCTAATAAGTATCTGAACCAAGGACCTCTAACCTCAGAGACAGTGACCTTTGAAGTATTCTGAATATATGCAAATTGATATTGGGGAATGCCAAGTCCATAGTTCTCATCCTCGTATGGCATGAAAGCCAGCGTGGCATAATGTTCTCAAAGAGGACCAGGGAGGTGATGCCATGACATGCAAGAGCACTGGACCTGGAATCAGGGGTCCTGGGTTCAAATCCCAGCTCTCTCACTACCTGTATGATCCTGAACAAGTTGCTTAACCCCATTTGCCTCAATTTCCTCATCTATAAAATGAGAATAATAGTTGAATAGACCTCCCAGAGTTGTTGCAAGCATCAAATGAAATAATATTTACAGAGTGCTTTGCAAATCTTAAAGTGCTATATAAATGCTATCAGTTATTATTGCTATTATTACCCCAGACCCAGAAGGGACCTCAGAGGTTATCTGATCCAACCCATAGATGAAGAGTAATTATCTCTATAACATCACTGACAAGTAGTTATTCAGCCTGCATTTGAAGACCTCCAGTGATGGGGAACTTGCCAGCCCATTTGACTTTTGGACACCTAGTCTTCTCAGTAAGTTTTCCTTGTATTAGGGCCCAAGTCTTCCTCTCTGTGTGTTCTACCTATTGTACCTAGAATTCTCTTCCCCAGACCAAGCAAAACAGGTCTTTGTCCTGTTTCTTTATAATAGCTCTCCAGGCACTTGGAGATAACTAGACGTATTTGAATGTCAGAACTTCAAAGGTCCTTAGAGAACATTTGGTTCAATTCCTTCCTTTAAAAAAAGAGAAGAAAATGAGACCTAGAGAAACGTGATTTGATCAAGGTCACACAGTTTATAGCAAATCTGAGACCCAAACCCAGGTCTCTTTTGCAGACACAAAACCATGGAAAGTTACTGGTGCCCAGGAGTGTATATCCCTACAACTAGAGAGCAATGCATTTTCTTTTGGTTTCATTTGTGAAAATATTTTATTGATACTTAAAAAAAATGACCGCTTTTCCCAATGACTCTCCCTCCTCAAGCCACATCTTCCTCCACAAATAAATATAGCTAAGCAAAACAAATAAACCCATTGGCCATGTCTGACAACGGCCATGCCTCATTTCATACCTTTAGTCCTCCACCTTGTAGCTGAGAGGTGGTAGCTTGACAGTATAGGGGTCTGGGAGAATTAGATCACACAAGAAATAATGACCAGAGGTGTGATTTGAAGTATGGTTCTCTGACCTCAAAGCCAGTATCCTTTGGAGTATACTGAATATGTACAAATTGATATGGGGGAGGCCAGTTCCCTAGTTCCCATCCTATTATGGCATAAGAATCAGTGTGGCATTATGGGTAGAGTATTGGGCCCACCCAAGGTTAGGCAGGTACTAAGTACCACAGATAGGATGTAAATGTAAGCCCTCTGACTCCCAAGTTCAGCACATTTTCTACTTTCCATTATTGTATACTTGAGGTGGAAGTAAGGGAAAGGTAGAAGACCCATTGACATTATTTTCTCTAGGATCAAATATGGGCTCCTTGGTTTGACATTTAAAATGCTTCATGGTCTAACCCTGGCCCATCTTTCCAGATTTAGTTCACATTTTCCCCTCATGCTCTACATTCTAGTCAAATTGCCCCACTTTCTAAAGTTACCCAACTTAGTGTTCCATTTTTGACACCTCTGCCTATTGGAGTCTCTAGTTTCCATCCAACCAAAACTCAGGGGTCACCACCTATGGGAAGCCTTTCCTAATCCTCTTGGTGGTTAATGTTTTCTGTCTCCCCAAATTATAATGTATAAACTGATAATGTCTGAAAACACACTGAAGCATGTTATTTTTTCTTTCCTTCCTTCCTTTCTTTCTTCCTTCCTTCCTTCCTTCCTTCCTTCCTTCCTTCCTTCCCTCCTCCCTCCCTCCCTCCTTTCCTTCCTTCCTTCCTTTCTTCCTTCCTTCCTTCCTTCCTTCCTTCCTTCCTTCCTTCCTTCCTTCCTTACTTTTTTTGGTTGGGAGGGGAGGAAGGGATAGAATTTGGAGCTCAAGACTTTAAAAAATGTTTAAAAATTGTTTTAACATATAATTGGGGAAAATAAAATATTATTTAAAAAACAATTAAAGATTTTATGAAGGGCCTGGGGTTAATGAGAAATGACAGTAATTTTTTGTTTAATTTCAATAAAAAATTTCCAATTAAGGGAGAAAAATTAATATGATGTTATATTGCAGCAATGAAAGATATATATTTGAAAAAATTATAATGTATCTACTTCTCCATTCATATGTTATATCCATTCCTCAACCCCAAGAGATTGTTTGTTCCTTGAGGACAGAAATCACTTTGGGGATTTGTCTTTGTATCTCTAGCACCTAGGACAGTGCCTTGCTCACAGCAGACATTTGGCATATGCATGTTGGATGGGTTTGGATGCTGTTCCTCTCCCTTTTCATAACTACTAGAAATAGCTACAAGGTCACAGGCACCACTTCATGCTGACCACATTGCCTTGTTTATATGTTAGCAGCTTCCCAACACCCCTCTGTCCAACCCCGTTGGCAATTGTAGCATTCTGAAGAAAAGCAGCAAGAAAATAATTTCCTAAACTCTTCTTGCTCAAAGTTGTTTTATTCCCTTAAAGGCAAGAAATGAAGGTGGCTAGACCTCTCTCGGATGTATCATCTAGAAAGTAGTCACAATCTTAAAATTTTTTCAGTCCTTCTGATCACTGGTGTCAGGCAGGGCCCATGGGAAGCCCAGGGAGAAGGGAAGGGAAGACATATTCATGAAGTGCCTGCTGTTTGTGTGGCACTATGCTAAGCCCTTTACAGATAACCCATTTGATTCTCCTGACAACCGTTGGAGGTAGGTACTATTGTTGCCCCCATTTTATAATTGGTGACACTGAGGCAGACAAATTAAGTGACGTGCGCAGAGTCCCATAACTAGTCAGTGTGGGAGGCTATATTTGAACTCAGGTCTTCCTGCACCCTTTTTGCTGGGGTGCTCTATCGTCTGTGCCATGTAGCTGCCTAGAAAGCTTAGAAAGAGTGAGTTAGGGAGGTTCTATAAGAGTCCTATGAGAGAATGACCTAGCAGACCCTCAGTTGTCAATGAACCACTAAAGCCTCCTCTTTGGGATGCTGTGCTCTTTCCCTCTCATTTGGTGGTCTAGGGGCTATTGATGGAGTATGTTGTCAGAGATCTGGAAAAGAGGAGTTCATAGCTGTAATTTGAATGGAAACTTCTCAAATTGTGCTGATCCAGTATAACTCTCTCTACTAACACATTGCTTAAGAAATATTACAGGCATTAGCATCCTTCGGAAGTACCACAACAGAGTCAGTACAGGCACCTTCAGTAGCTCGATGCAAGGGAAAAAATGTTAAATTGAATGAATTTGAAAAGTTTTGTCCATAGGATATGAACTTGAGTTTATAGGATATGAATTCAAATCTTCACTCTGCTCCCATTGTGACTTTAGATAAGTCCTTAACTTCCCTGGGCCTTAATTTTCTGGTCAATGAAATGGGAGATGGGGTGGACCAGATGACTTCTGAGGTCTCTTCCAGCTCTCTATCTAGGATGTGACTCTTTGAAAGCCATGCTGGTTTTAGAAACTTGAGATTTCTTAGTCATGAGGTTTACATTCTGTGTTCCCCTATCTCAGCATCACCCAGAACTCCTTTTTGATGAAAATAACCTAGCCCTAGAGCCCGTGAGATAAAATACAGGTCTTGTGGGTCATAGATCTAGAGGTAGAAGGTACATCAGAGACCAAAAAGTCCAAACTTTTAGAAATGAAGTCAGCCAGTCAGTCAATAAACATTTATTAAGCACCTACTGTATGCCAGGCACTGTGATAAGAGATGACTGTCCTCAGGTCACATAAGAAGGAAGTAGCAGAGCTTAGAATTTGATATCCTCTTACCCCATGCCCTTTTTACTACCCTTTGCTCCTGGCCCCGTGGATCATAGCTTAGCTAATTTCAATAACTGCTTGTATATTTTTTCCAGGACCTAGCAAAGATTGATTGGTCCATCAGGGCTGGGCTCTGTGGGGGACACAAGAGAAGACATGGTCTCTTCCTATAGGTCTCACAGTCTAGCAAAGGAGACCAGACATGGGTGTGCATGCATGTGCTTGTGCATGTGCACACACACACACACACACACACACACTTTGCTACCTGCTCTGCCCTCTCTGATCTTCAGTGAACAGGCACAGCCTGATTAGTGGAGTTGAGCATGGATCATGGTAGCACATAACTAGCCCAGGGAAATTTTAATATGCTCATGGGTCTGTCAACCTAAACATCTGCAAATTGATCTTGGAAGATTAGAGCATCAGTGCCATCAGCTCTAGATACAAAGCTATTTGTATCTGGCAATGTTGTTTCATAAACAATGTACCTGCAAAGGTCTATTTCTAGTCAGGGTCTCTTTCTGAGCCTCCTTTCTTGCAGGCCAAGATTCTCCTCCAGAGAGAGCTTGGACATGGCCACCCTTGGGCCGCCCTCTGTAATGTCCGTTTCTCTGTGTCAGCTTCAGCAGTAATAGGAGATGCTATTTCTCCATCTGTGCGTGTATTGGGAGATGACTGTACCCAGAATGATGAGTGTTGTATTTCCAATAGCCCTGATAACGTCGCCCACATTTACAAACAGCCGGAAGGTCCTAGGTGATGCAGAGTAGCCACAGAGCCAAGGTCACATTGGCTATTGCTAACAGTTCCCCACGATCCCAGTTGGAAGGGGGAAGATTAGGGCCTGCATTACTGATACATGCTTGCATTTGGGAGGTTCTCTGAATTTGTCCAGAGGCTGTTAGTGAGGAGGGAAATGCACAAAATCATCTCCAAATTTAAGAATCTTCATATTTCAGAGATAGAAAAGATCTCAGAGATTGTTTAGTCTAATCCATACCTGGACAGAAATCTTTATGACCTTTCTGGCATGTGGTCATCCAGTCATTGTAGCTTATTCTCCTATAGGACTCTTAGAGCACCTCTCCAGAGTCTACTCTTTCTTTTTTCTATGCACCTCGGTGGCTGGGCCAGCAATCAGGAAGACTTGAGTTCAAATTCAACTTCAGACACTTGGCAGCTATGTGGCCCTGGGCAAGTCACTTAACCTCTGTCTGTCTCAGTGACGGGGAGCTTACTACTTACCAACTGCCACTTAGTACACAAAACCTTTCCCTATTTCCAGCAGTTGCTAATGTCTCATCCCTTTTCCTGTCCTGAAGTCATCTTCTATTTATTTTGTATATACTTATGGATGTATAAATTGTCCTCCCTCTGGTATCTCCAGTGCCTTGCGCACAGAAGGCATTTAATTTAAATCAATTTTTTATTGATTGATACAAAGACAGAGCATTCTGCTTTTGGATTGTTTAGGAAGTTTTTTGGTTATACTCATATCCATGATCTCATCAGTGTGTGTATGTTTCCTACAGCTGTAGACTATGTCTCTACTCACCCATGCTATGTGACCCTTGTCTACATCTCCTAAGTTCACCTCATTGGGTCATGTGGGACTGGGGACCTTCCTTGCTTTCTCTTGACACCTTAAGGATACCACTGGAGCACATAGGTTGTCTGCTGACTTTCTCTCACTCTTTTCTTTTCTATCTTTTCTACTTTGGTCATCCTCTTCTTGGATGATCCCTTCACTCCAGTTCTCCTTCATTATTCCTTGGTGGTCTTGTGTTACAACCTCCTCAAGCCCACTGAGCACTGCTCCTTTACCCTCTGGCAAATGCTCATTTTCAAATGATCCAATTGTTCACTTTCTGTAACTATTGGCTGCTGTTATCATGTTCCCTCTAATCCTTCTCTTCACCTTGAATACTTCTTGCTCTCCAGACCCCCTCACCTTGCTTGTTGCTCTATACTACACCTCTTTTGGTTGGTGAACTTCCTCCCAACAAAATGGCTCCCAGAAGAAGATGTAGTGCTCCAGATGAGGTCTGACAAAGGCAGAGTACTGTAGGACTCTAGCCTCCCTCATTGTAAACATGTAGTACATCTCATGATCACATCAGCCTTTCAGTTGGCATGCCACACTGTTCACTTAGATTTGACCTTGCAGTCCAGGAAAACTTCCACTTCCTTTTTCACAGACACCAGGATCTAGTGACATCTTCTGTAGCCCATGTTTGTGTTGTTTCTTTTTTGAACCCGTGTGAGTCATGAATATATTTCATATATTCAAACCATTTATTATTTTAGGCCATTGAGTTTTTTTGAATCTTGATTCTATCATCCAGTATGTTAGCCGTCTCTTTGAATTTAGTAGTCAGCAATTCATCTATACCTTCAACCAAAATATTTGTAAAAATATTGGATAGAATTGAACCAGAGACAGATTCCTGGGGCACTCCATTGAATACCTTTCTCAAAACTGACATTGATCTATTAATCAATAAATATTCTTTGTGTCCAACCAGTCAGTCAGTTCCAAGTCTGCCTAACACTACTCTCATCCAGTAGACCTATTTCCAATTTGTCCACAAGTAGATCACTGGAGAATTTGTAAATTGTGTTACTGCAGTCTAGGCATAATACGTCTAAGAAATTCTCTTGATCTGACAGTTTAGTTACTCTATAAGCAATGGCAATAGGAACCCCAGGATTCAGAGTCTACTATTCTTAATGCTGACTCTTGGTGATTATTGTTCCCAGAGCTGTAACTAGCAATTTTGGCAGTTAGGTCAATCATTATTCAACATTTAAGACAAATTCAGCTGAATAGGGGGAGAGAGAAGGAGTAAACACTAGAAAACTAAACACAAGGCCTTGCTGGGAAAGAGACCCCAGGATACCATAAAGTTGTCATCTTGGGGTGAGGGGAGCTGGACCAGGTCAGACTAGATAGGTGCTTACTTGAAGAAGTATACGCTCTGGTAGTTTTGTTTTCATTAATTATTCTTGCTAATTAGGTACTAAACTCTGATGTTTCTCTACTGCTGAAGGAATACAGGTTGCTATCAGCACTCTCTAAATTTCTAAATTTGCCTAGGGGTAAAGCTTCTCTCACCCTAACCTAGGTAAGGCTCTGATTTATTCTATTTCTGTTTGTTTAGAAATAATTGCTTTTTTTTTTAAACCATAGAATTTCACCAAGAATAAAAATCACCACTCCCCAGGTCCTACTCTTCAAACCCTGTGTCTGTCTTCAAATACTTAAAGAGTTATTATACAGGAAAGTAATTAGACTTGTACCTTGAGGTACTTCCTTGCACTACTGGGCAACACCAAGGACCAATGGGTGAAAGTTAAAGGGAGGCATGTTTTGGCACAACTTAAGGAAAGAAAAACTTCCTAACAGTGAGAGCTGTCAAAAAAATTGAGTGGGCCAGCTCATTTGATAATGAGATTCTGCAGCCCTGGAGATCCTGAAGAGGAGGCTGGATGATCCCTTTACTTGTCAGAGATACCATAAAAGAGTGTCATAGTTTGAGTAGGGGGTTGGTATAGATGTCTCCTAAACTCTCCCCCTAGTCTTCAGATTCTAAGATTCAAATCCTACCTCCTCTCTGAAGCCTTCCTTGACTACTCTGCCACCATCTGAGCTCCTACTACACTTCCAGTCTGCAGGCAGTGGGTAATTGCTAAAGTGAAGTTGAGGCTGCATGACCTTAGGTAGTGCTGAGCCAAATGGATTAGTTCCTTCCAGCCTTGGTCTTTGGAGTTCTGATTTGGAGAGTCATTCACCAGCTAAGTAGCAGGATGGAAATGGTCAGGGATACAATAGGGTAAGGGACTATCAGATGTGTGAACTGGATATGGTAGGAACATAAATCTGAAGGTAGAAGGATCAGAACCATTTGGTAAAATACCATCATTTTAGAGATGATGACACCAAGGCCAATGAGATTGACTGATTTGCCCAAGGTCACGTAAGAAATAATCATCAAAGGTGGAATTTAAACTCAGGTACTCTGTGGAGCCAGAACTCTTTCCACTTTACCAAGCTGCCTTCAGGTTGTATTTAATCTTCACATTTTCTCCAGTCCATTGGGTGTCTGTATGTCTACCTATCTACCTGTCAATCAATCTCTCTATCTGGCATGTAGTAAGTGCTAAATAAATGTTAGGTATCATCATCATTATCTTCTGTCTCATGTTCTAGGCAACTCTCTAAGACTATAAGCTGCAGGGAGAGGCTAACTTATATTGGTAGAGGGAGTTTCCTCATCTGGAAGTTCCTGAAAACATTGAAATCACAAACAATGAAATCACAGGCCCAATTATGATCCCTAACCTGTGCTCCCCAGCACAGTAGTCTATCTAGTCAGTCTATTTTTCCTTGGAACCTAAAGAAAAAAGAGAAAATTATAGTTGGTCAGGGAAGGATGACATCTGGCTTTACATCTTAAGAAGTTACAATAGTATCACAGATTCCTTGTGAAGAAATTAGGGAGGACTTTCCCCCTGAGAACATTAATGAATCTGAATAATCTGAGATAAATTCTAGTAAGTATCAAGGGAGAGATCTTAGGGAGCCGTATCATACTGGGCAAAGGACAAAGGCCAGGTGGGAAGAGGCAGAGGAATGATGAATGGCTGCCTCATTCATTTATTCATCAGATATTTATTAATCTCCTAATTATAATAATACTAAATTTAACCTCTCCAGGGTCCATGATTTTGGCATCTCCACTTCTGACACAGATTACAACCCTCTCCAATTTAGGAGACCGTCGTCATGAGTTACTGTGGCCAAATTAATTTACCACCTGGTGTTCAGCCTTCATAATGAGAAGCTTGGCTACCAAATTTTAGCTTTTTTTGGTTACTGCAACTCTTTTATGAAGGAATGGAGGGGTTGCTATTTGCATCCATGGAAGGGATATCCCCACACTGATGAAATCATAGCTCTTTGTTGTTCTTTTACCACTAAAGAACTTAACCTTCTTGAGATTAGAGATTGTCTCTTTGTTGTCTTTGTGCCCTCAACCCCAGGATCTATTGTGCTGCCTAGTACATAGTAGGTATTTAATAAATGCTTATTGAATTGAATTCTATAATGATCTCCAAATTTAGTGGAGCTAGTCCCTAGGTGATGGAGACACAGTCTGTCACTAGGTCTACATCATAGAATCATCTCATTTCTTAGTTGGAAGAGACCTTTGAGGTCATGAGGTCCAACCTATACAAGAAAAACAGTTCCTTCTATAGCATCCTCTAAAGATAGTCATCGAAAATCTACCTGAAGACCTCCATTGAAGGGGAACCCACAACCTCCCCAAGACAACCTGTTTCGCTTTGACCTCACTCCAAGCCTTCCCAGCTTAGTTGACCTGTCAGACCTTGTATTCATTTGTTCAAGATCTTCAAGATCCCAGAGACTAGATTCATGTCCTGACTCTCACACATACTTACTGTGTGACCCTCAGTAAAGATTCCTGGATATGAAATCAAGTGACCCTAGATATAAGTCATACTTCTCACACTAATTACTATGAGCAAGTCCCTTAATAAGGACATAGATCTAGGGTCAGAAGGTACTTTGCAGGCCCTCCAGTCAAACCTCCTCATTTTATAGGTGAGGAAACTGAGGCATGGGGAGAGAAATGACTTGCTCATGGTCACAAGGTAGTATTAGAGACAGTATTTGAGCCCAGATCTCTTGGCCCAGAGCCAGAGTTTTACTTCCTTTTATCCTATGTCTCTTGAGTTTCTTTGTCATAGGATAGGGATGATAATATTTGCACTGCCTACTTCACATGATTGTGTGTGTGTGTGTGTGTGTGTGTGAGAGAGAGAGAGAGAAAGAGAGAGAGAGAAAGAGAGAGAGAGGCTTTTGTAAAACATAAAGCAGTATAGAATTGAGAATTAATGCTATTATTTTTAAATTTTTTTATCTTTTGGAGGCAATTTGGGTTAAGTGACTTGCCCAGGGCCATACAGCTAGTAAGTATCTGAGGCCAGATTTGTATTCAGCTCCTCCTGACTTTAGGGCTGGTACACTATCCTCTGTGCCATGTAGCTGCCCCAATGCTATTTCATGTCCTCTTCTGAAATATATTGTGGCATAGAGGAAACCCTGGATTTTTTTTAACCATACCTGTGATTTCATCAATGTTGGGAGTTCTTGTGAAGAACTCCCTAGAATGATATGGATCTGTTCCTGCTTCTTAACTTATAGGCTTAGAAAGTTGCCTGGGGAAGTGAGAGGTTAAGTGATTTATGCAGAGTCAGAACAACTGGAATGTATTATAGGCAGGCTTGCTCTGAGGTCTTCTTAGTTTCTAGTCACTATAGTACAATGGCTGAGATACTGAGGTTAAATAAAACTTGATAATCCCCTCCTGCAACTTATAGTTCTCTGCTATCCAGTGGCCCACCCACCATTCCCAGAGTCCCTGCAGATGCCGCCAGAAGCTTTCATCAAGCAATGAATATTCTCTCATCCTGGATATTGTCTCCCAGAAACTCTTTCCCATGGTCTGTGTGTTATATAAGCACCCAACCCATTTGAGTTTTCCTAAGGGGAAAGATGCTGACTTGCAAAAATGTCAAAAAAATTATCTCTAGTTCTTGTACATTGAATCGCTGTTCTCTTCCACAGGTGACTATCCCTACAGTTATTTCTAGGAGAGATCCTGGAATCTTTCCATGTCCCTCTTCCTGTATCTTACCTTCCCATCTTCTCATTGGATTCTTCTGAACTATAGGAACAACAGCCAGTCCTAAATCCTTACGTCTCATTCTTTCATCCCTTCATTCCTCAGATCACAGATTTATGACCTTAGAAGTCATCATCTAATTCAGCTCTTTTGTTTGGCATGTGACAAAGTTGAGTTCCCAAGAAAGCTAAATAACAATCCTTGAGGTCACAAGTAGTAAACAGAAGAGTTAGGATTTAAAGCCAGATCTTCTAATTTTGGGTCTGGTACTCTTTCTCCTAAAATGTGCCATGATGAGAACCCCCTCAGGTTTCCCTTATGATTTCAGGTTGCACCCTTCTCATATTGTAGTTACAGATTTGTGGTCCTATTCTGGCTTCTGCACCCTGCAGGGGAAAGGCACTTCGTAGTTGAGCTCCTTGGAGGCAAGCAGATATGAACTGACCTTCAGATTGACCCCTTCACACATTTGGGGCTTCTTTCTACTTCCTGGTCTCAGTCTTTGCTCCATTATCAGGTTTCCTCTAGCCTAAATACTTTCTCTAGAATTCGCTTCTACTTCTGTCCATGTGATTGGTTTGTTTTAATGCCTACCAGTCATTACCTCAGGTTGATTCTATTTCTTAAGTCACTTTTTGTTTTGAGGTCCTAGCATTCTGAATGAATGCCTCTTTAGTTAACATGGGAAGCAATTGTGGCTTAGTGGAAAGAACACTGGATTTAGAGTCAGGGGGCCTGGGTGCCATTCTTAGCTTTGCTGCTTTCTATGCATGTGACTTGAGACAAGTCTCTTAACCACTCTGGGCCTTAGTTTTCTTATCAGACATATGAGAGGATTAAGCTAGAAGTTCTCTGACAGTTCTAGGTCTACGATCCTATTTTCCTTCTTGTCTGATATTCACCATGTAGTTCACCTTGCATTTGTACACATTGTACACATTTGTAGATATTGCTAGGAGGAGTGATGTCATCTTCTAAAACCAGTGTTTGTCCCACCCACCAAGTTCCTTCCTGTCAGTTTACCCAGACTTATTCCTTTGCCTGATGACCTATGTAAATGAACACGATTTCATTTACATGTGGAAATTAACTGATACCTCTGGCATTAAACAGATGATCCTCGTCCTTCCCTCAGTCTCCCAGGTTAATAGCATTTCCCTTTTATCCACTGGTCAAATGGTAGCATGAGAACACCTTCCTTCCATGTATATAACCCCTTAGACCATTTTCAGTTCCCCTAAACATAAATTATGTAGGCAGTACAGTACAGTGACAACAGTGTGGCCTCTGAAGTCATAGGACCTAGCTCTGATGCCCAGTGCCTTGAGACCTTGGACAAGTCATCTAATTTCCTTGTGTCTCAATTTCTTCATCTTTAAAATGAGAGTTTGACTAGATAGTCTCTGAGGTCTCTTCTCGATCTATGTTCCTATGAGCTCCTTGGAGTCTTGCAACTGTGAGGAAAGAGTATTTTCCCTTTTTATAGAGGATGAAGCTGCATCTCAGAGAGATTGTGACTCCCCAAGGTCACACTGAGAATCTGCTAAGGAACCAGGATTAAAAGCCAGATCTTCTTTCTCTGTTCTTTTGGCTACACTATGCCAAAGTATTCATGAGAGAATACTGTCCCAAGCCCCTATATTCCATTATTACAATCTGAAATCTCTGGAGTCTGTGTTTACTGATTTATACATTATTTCCTCTTACAAAAGGGAATATTTCCCTCTCTATCCCTGGTGTGTTTCATCTGCCAGGTTTGAAAGAACCAACTGTGGAAACCTGGGAGCTGTCCTCAGCTTTGTGGTGCTGATTATTTTCAATGTTTTGTAGATACCCTAGGCTAAAACTGGAAGAGACCTTAGAGGTTATTTAGTCCTTCCTCTCACTTTCTGAAGGAGGGAACTGAGCCCCAGAAAGATCATATAAGAGAATAGATATAGAGTTAGAAGGGGCTTCAAAGATTATTAGTCAAATCCTCCAGTGTTTTACAGAAGGAGAAACTGAGGTACAGAGAGGTTCATTGGGATTTGAACCCAAGTCCTCTGACTCTGAATTGAGTACTCTTTTTACTATACCATTCAGATAATATGTATTTGTATTATAATTTCCGTATCACAGCTAGGAAAGAATCCCTGGATTTTGGAATTTTGTAACTTTGGTCTGAGTGATAGGAATGGCATAGAGATTTGGCCCTGGAATCAAAAGACCTCCATCCAAATCTTAGCTCTGCCACTTCTTACTTGTGTGACCTTGGACTACTCACTCTCCTGCTCTAGACTTCCTTTTCCTCATCTGGAACATGAAAGGGCTGAATTAGATAAAGTACCTCTAAGGTCCCTTCTAGCTCTGACATTCTGGGGCTCAATGACATTGAGCAGAAACATCCTTTCAATGCATTGCAGCTACAGTTGATTTTACAAGATTAGAGAGGCATGATTTATTTTTTTTTCCTGGGCGTTATTTTTTTTTATTTGATAAAAGTGCACAGCTATGGAAATTACGTCAGTTTAATTAGGCTGCTTTGCCACAGTAATTTTCCACTGAATATACTCGGGAGCTGTGAATTTATTGTAGCAAACTGCACTGCAGGCTGTGGTGGTATCTGATTGGCATGGCAGGAGCGTCACCAGCATACAGCTCAATAGAGATTGGTGAGGAAATGGGGTCAGGAAGCAGACCTACTGTACCTGCAGAGGCCGGGAGTGTGCTAGCAGAGAAAGCAAGTGTCCACAGCATGGCACTGTCTCCCAGAGTCTTGGGGAGGCTGGGGTTAGGTGGGAGGGGGGATGCAGCGAGTAGGGGGTGAGGGGAGCTGCTTTTGCTCAGCGTTCAAGATGCTCCCACTTCTCCCCCTCCCCTTGCTTTGCAGGTGATTTCCACCATGGCTATCTTGCCCTTTCCTCTTCTAGCAGACCAGCAAGAAAGCTTTTTCTCCTGGCAGCTCAGGAATGTGTTCCTTCTCAAATGGGCCTCTTGGGGACAATTGATTTTTCCTTCGACAGCAGTGTCAGAGAGGAATGAGGGTGCCAGCATCGCAGGTATGGTCCCTGTGCCTGCTAAAGGAGGTAGTTTTGCTTCACAGCTGTGAACAGCCACAGAGAAGAGTGTCAGGAAGGGGTGCTCCCTCCTCTGACCCTCTTAAGGCCCAGCTCAAATGCCACCTCTTCCAGAAAGCCTTCCTGTCAGCAATGACTTTTCCCCTCAGACTTCATGGAGCATTTTATGCCATGTATCTCTTGTACCTCATCATGCATAATCATGTATTATTGTCTATGTGTGTGTTTTAGTCCCCTCATAGACTATAAGCTCCTGAGGTCAGGGTCATGACCTAGCACTCTACATTAGCTAAGGGTTCTGGACTTAGAATGAGGAAACCTGGGGATGAATTTCTGCTTCCAAAGTTTAATAGCTCTATGACCCTGGGCAAGTTACTTAGTATCTCTGTGCTTCAATCTCCTTATTCCTAAAACAAAGGTGTTGGACTAGGTGGCATCTTAGGTACCTTCTAATTCCAAATATGTGATCCTATTATTGAATGTATATTTCCTGTGGTATAGGACTGGACTCTGCATATGATATGCTTTCTAAGTGTTTAAAGTAGGAAGGAAAGATAGATGACATCCTTAGTAGCTCCAGGGATCCTGTGGGCATCAGGTCCTACTCACCACCAGTGTGGCTGTGGGCCACTAGACCTCAAGGCTCACTGGTATGTGGCACACCTGGGCTAATTCCCTTCATTTCTCCTGCTATTATCTGGCCTCTGGTCTTCTGGCCCTTCCTGGTTAAGGGTGTTGGGCACATGGCAAAAGCTTAGGCTGATTCTTGGCTGAAAGGTCTCCCTTTGCAGAGTCAGGAGCAGAGGAACCAAATATTAGAGCAGAAAGAGATCTTATGGACCATCTAAACCATACCTCTCATTTTGTAGAGGGAAAACTGAGGCCTAGAGAGATAAGTCATCCAGAGTTAGTGGTAGAGCAGAGACTAGGACCCAGGTCTCCTGAAAGTTTTGCAATAATAATTCATCTCGAGAAGAGACCTCAGAGACTATCTAGTCCAACTCTCTCATTTTAAAGATGAAGAAATAATAATAAAAGCTAGCATTTATACAGCATTTTAAGGTTTGTTAAGTGCTTTACAAATATCTTCTCATTTGATCCTCACAACAGCCCTAGAATGTAGGTGCTATTATCTCTGTTTTACATATGAGGAAACTGAGGCAGACAAAAGTTAAGTGAGTTGCCCAGGGTCATACAGCTTGTAAATGTCTGAGACAGAATTTGAACTCAAGTCTAGTTCCAGGGCTCTATCCATGGCGCCACTTAGTGGCCTTGCCTTTGTACTGCATGGCTACAAGTAAATGGGCATGTCATTTGTAATGATGGGATGGAATACTTCATTCTCACCCTTCCTTCAACCTTTGGGGCTCATAACTTCACCTTCTCTTTTTTCTCCTCTCATGCAAAACTCTCAATGTAGAAAATGCTGGATTTGAAAGTCCTGGCTTCAAACCCTGGTGCCTAATATTTGCTAGCTATGTGACCATGAACAAGTCACTGTTTCACTCAGCCTCAGTGTGCTAAGTTATAAAATGGGAATAATAGTAATACCTATAGTACTTACTTCTCAGGGTTGTTGTGGGGCTCCAAGGAGGTTGTGTCATTTATTGAGATATTTTAGAGGTTTTAAAGTGCTCCATAAATGTTCACCATCATCATTATTATTGTTATGTAGGAGGGGGCATTAGTGTGTGGGAAATCTGATGCCAGATCACCCAGACTCACCTTTGTCCCTCTAAGGAGATGAATTTTGGTCCCTTCTACCATTTTGTCCCCACTCTAGGGGTATCCTGGCAAGGCTCTGCCTCATCAAAACAAACACTGAGAAGAAAGTTCTGTAGGAAGAGGAGCCTTAGATTCTGACAGGTGGTAGGAGAGGAGCCCCAGGTCCCAGGGAGGGAAGATCCATTGCTTTTTAAAAAATGTTATTGTTCAATTGTGTCTGACTCTTGGTGACACCATTTTGGGGTTTTCTTGGCAAAGATACTGGAGTGGTTTTACCATTTACTTCTTCATTTTACAGATGAGGAACCGAGACAAATAGGTTAAGTGGCTTTCCCAAGGTCACACAGCTAGTGTCTGAGGCCAGATTTGTGTTCAGGAAGGTGAGTCTTCCTGATTCCGAATCTAGTGCTCTAGCCACTGAGTCACTAGCTGCCACATTTAAAATAAATATCCATGGTCAGACAAAACAAAATCCCACATTGGACATGTACTAAAATTTATGTCTCATTCTCCACCCTCAGTCTGTTGCCTCTCTGGCAGGAGGCTGGCAGCATGCTTTGTCACCGGTCCTCTGGAACTGTGATTGGTATTTGTATTGATCAGAGTTTTTAAAGTTTTCAAAGTTGTTTATAGTTTTGCTGTTGAAGCTGCTCTCCATGTTCTTATCTCTTTACTCTGTATCAGTTCATACAAGTCTTCCCAGGTTTCTCTGAAATATCCCCTTTCATGATTTCTTAGAGAGCAATAGTATTCCATTACGTCTGTATACCATAATTTGTTCAACCATTTTACAAAGCATGGAGATTCAAATATAATGTATTTTATAGCTATAACTCATGATGTTACAGATTGATGGCCCCTACAGGCAAAAGACAACTCTTGGACCAAGCAAGGGCTATTAGACATTGTAAAAACCCAAAGAGAGGAGGAGAATATCTAAGGTCAGGGAGTGCCTAATGTGGAGTTAGGTGGCCCAAAAGAATAGGAGAAAAATCATGTGGTCTGGGGGTAAGGTTGGGGTAATGGAAGGAGTGGGAGAGATTGAAGATTTTGAAGCAAGTAAAAGTTCTACAGGGTATGAATAGACTGCAGATGTATTCCTAAGAACTCTTTCTGTCCATTAAAAGCTAACAAGGTAGGAAGATATGGCATGCATGTGCCAAGAGATAACTAATAATGTGACACTATTTGATTGCTGAGTCCAAGCCAATCAATTGGAAAATATAGTTCAATTTACAGAAATGTATCTGAGAGACAACTGTCTTGGAATATGTTTATTCCATTAAGAAAAGCATATTTTTTTCCCTTGAAGAAGGGTCATAGGATTACAGATGAAGAGGTGAAAAGAACTTTAAAGGTTGTATCATCCAATCCACTCATTGTACAAATCAGGAAGCTGAGTATTAGAGAGATTAAGTCACTACCCAAGGTCATATAGGTAGTAAATGGCAGAATCAAAATTTGAACTCAGAGCCCTTTACTTGAAGTCAGGTATATTTTCGACTACGCTGCTGATGCCTTGCCCTCATTTCCTAGAATAACACACACACACACACACACACTGGTTCAATTATAGAGCCCTCCTGTTTCCTGATAAGTATGTTAAAGTTTAGATAACTGAGTAAGACTTTTCTGCTTTGAATTACTTTAGACTAGACAGACCCAACTGCTGTACTCATATGTTTTGAAAGAGGGCTGGTTATTCGATGCCAACTTATTTCTGACATAAGGTAAGCGTTATGTGCTTAGTAGAAGGTATTTGTAAGACATTTATTTAGACTTTAAGAAACTCACTTTGCTGACATTGAAAGTAAAAGGCAGGTTTTTCTTCATCTTGAACTTGTCATCCTCAGTGTTGAATCATCTCCCAAGGAGGCTAGAAAATTACTTTCCAAAAGGACAAGGGCTTACTTTTTCTGCTTAGTTCAGGTCAGAACATAAAAATTTTGAATGATCCTCTTTAACTGAATATGTCCAGAGACCATGGGGACATCTGCAGACGGGCACACCTTGTACAAGGGAAGGGCTAGGTTAAATGCTTGTTGATTGAACTGATGAATAAACTAATTGCCTCTCTGCACATGAACAATTTCCATAGTGTCTTGTTTGGGTTTTATTAGCACTTGTCCTTGGGGTCAAAGCAATGTGACTATCTCAGAGGCACGGACAAAATGAATGGGAGCTCCCTAACAATAGATGGGTAATTCATTGTCGGTGAAGTGCCACATACTTTCCTGCAGTGTTATATAAAGGAAAATAAAATGTTCAATTTGAAGTTGCTGAGCAAATATAGCTACCATGGTTGGTGTGGGAGGAAAAGGAAAGAAACGTTGAGGTTTCTGAATATCTGAGACGGTGGCCGTCTGGGGTGAGTGAGCCTCCCTAAGGCAGTCTAGCCTGAAATGTTCCCGGATGGCACTCCAGATAATTTATAGTGCCATGGTCTTTGCATTTTGTGAATGTGTGTTTGTTTATGAAAGGCTGGCCACCTCTGCCCTGCAGCCTGCATGAATCCATTTTAGTGACTTCAGAGGGCAGGTTGGTGAGTTCAGGCTGTTGCCCTCAAGTCCCCTCTTCTGACTTTGCTGGCTCCAGTGGAGGCCCCTACCATGGCCCATGGCCTCAAGCCCTAGCTTTGGGAATGAAAATCCATTTCTCTTTCTTAGAGGCCACTCAGTTTTTCTGAGTCAGGCTTTTTGTCTTCAAAGCCATGAAAAGGAAATGAGTGCATTAGGCCCTCAAAGCAGCATGGAGCCAGAGGCACTTGTGTTCCTTTCCTGATCTTCTCCTCTCTAGGATCTCTGAACAAGTGCTTGGTGTGCACATAGACCCTGAGCTGGATTGTCTCCCAGGCCCAACCAGAGAAGTTCCCCTAGGTTTTTTGCTTTATAATCTACCTAATTTGGGCCTTTTCCCACATGTGGGTTTTTGGTTTGTCAGCGCTTAACATAGTACCTGGCACACAATAGGGACTTAGTAAATGTTTATTGATCAATAGATTGATTGTCAAGGACTTTTGTGAGCTAAGTTATCTCTGGCTATAGAGCTGCAGTATGGCCTCCACATCTACTTTTCCCTGGTCTTCATTCTATTTGTACTTTATTTTTTTTTTGCTTTTTCATCTCTTATGTTAAATGGTCATTAAATGTTCCTCAATCCAACCAGAGCAGCATTATCAAAACGGAGAAGAAAGAAGCAAATATCTATCTTCTCTCTTGTCATTTGTCTCAGATTAATGAATTAAATATTTTTATTGCATTGAAGATTAATTACCTCCTATCCCTGGCCAGATTTAATATTCTCCTTGTGTCTAGATTTCAACCAGTACAGTTCTTGATCCTGGTCCTTGCTACGACTTATCCAGGTTTCTCTTCATCTCCTGACCATGCTGGTTTCTTCAGGGAATCCCATATCTGGGGAACAGAGAAATACAAATCTTCCTGGTAGGAGTTGGATTGAGTCTTTTTTTTTTAATTACTTATCTATTTTTATTTATTTATTTATTGACTCTTAAAGAAACTAATATTTTGTGTCTGTCTCTTGCTGGAGATTTCATAGCATCATGGAATTTGAGAATCACAAGGGATCTCAGCGACCATCTAATCCAACCCATACACAAAAGGAATCCCTACCAGAATATATCTGAAGGTATCCAGGTAGTACAAAGCATAGAGCTCTAGGACTGGAGTCAGGAAGCCCCAAGTTCAAATTTGACCTCAGATGCTCACTAGCTGTGTGGCTCCAGGCAAATCATTTGACCTCTGTCTCAGTTTCCTCATCTGTCAAATGGGAATAATAATAGCATCTCCCTCTCAGGGCAGTTGTGAGGATCAGATAATATAATGATTGTAAAACGCTTAGCAGAGTTCCTGGAGCATAGTAAACATTATGTCAATATTAGCTGCCCTTATTATTATTGTATCCAACAAGTGGTCATGCAGCCCCTGCTTGAAGACCTTTAAGGAGAGACAACCCATTGCCTCTTGAGGCACTGCGTTCCACTTTTGGACATTTCTAATTCTTAAACAAATTCTTCCCGATATCAAACCTAATTTCTACTTCTTAGAGCTTCTACCTTTTACTTCTGATTCTACCCTCTGGGACCTTACAGAACAAATACAATCGCTCTTCCACAGGACAGCCTTTTAGATTCTTGAGGATGACCATTATCTGCCTTCCTCCCTTCCTGCACCCTCAGTCTTTTCTTTTTGTGGTTCATCCTTCCCAGTTCCAAACTAATGATCCGCTATATGAACCATGAAGGCCCTTTTGTCACCCTGCTTCCTCTCCTCTGGATACTCTCCAGGTAGTCAATGGAGATCTTAAACCAGGGAGCCTAGAAAAAAAAAACACATTTGAATCTAATTTTGCTGTGTTCACAACCTAAGAGATCTAGGAATTATGTGTTTGTGGACTAAACTTTCCCAGTCTGGGTCTGCTTCACATTTTCGTATGTGTCTGATTTAAATAATCATCTCTTGAGATAAACTTTCCCAATCATAAAAAAGGGGGGTGGCTTCCATTCCTCCTTCTACTTCATGTAATTATTGTCTCATTTCTCTGTTTTTCCTCATCACCAAATTTCTTTTAAAAACATAGTCTATACATGAGGTCCCCTCCACTTCCTAATTTCCTATTTTTTCTTCACCTCCCCTTTATTTAAAAAAAAAAAAATTAGTACTGGGGGGTGGCTGGTTCAAATCCTGACTCAGACACTTAACACTTACTAGTCATGTGACCCTAACCCCAATTGCCCTGCCTTCCCCCTCCAAAAAAAAAGCAAAAAAAAAAAATTATTTTAGCATTCTTTTCTTTTCAAATTTTGAGTTCTAAATTTCCTTCCCATCTCCCCCCACTGAGAATGCAAGCAAGATTATATCAATTAATTATACATGTGAAATCATGCAAAACATATTTCCATATTAGCCAAATCACAAAAAGAAAAAAAATATAAAATCAGAAAATTATACTTCAATTTGCACTCAGAGTTCATTAGTTTTCTCTCTGGAGATAGATAGCAGTTTTTCATCATGAGTCATTTGGAATGATCTCAGGTTGTAGTATTGTTCAGAGTAGCCAGGTCTTTCAAAGTTGATTCATTACAGTATTGCTGTTACTGTGCACAATGATCTTGTGGTTGTTCTTACTTCACTTTGCATCCGTTCATATAGATCCTCCCACATTTTTTTTTTAAAAAACCATCCTTTTTCATTTCTTATAGCATAAAAGTACTCCATCACAATCATCCCACAACTTGTTCAGCCATTCCCTAATTGACAAGCACTCTCTCAATGTCCAATTCTTTGCTACTACAAAAAAAGCAGTTATTTTTGTAGATACATATTTTTCCTTTTTCTTTGATCTCTTTGGGATACAGAGCTAGCAGTGATGTTGTTGGGTCAAAGGGTATGCACAGTTTTATAGCCTTTTGGGCATAGTTCCATATTATTCTCTAGAATGGTTGAGCCAGCTCACAATTCTACCAACAGTTTATTAGTGTACTTATTTTTCTTCATTCCCTTCAGTATTTGTCATTTCTGATAGGTGTGAGGTGGTATCTAATATTTGTTTTAATTTACATTTCTCTAGTCAATAGTTATTTAGAATGTTTTTTTCATATGACCATAAATAGCTTTGATTTCTTTTTCTGAAAACTATCTGTTCATATCCCTTGACAATTTATTAATTGGGGAATGGCTCTTATTTTTAAAAATTGGACTCAATTCCCTATATATTTGAGAAATGAAGCCTTTATCAGAGAAAAATTTTTGCGATTGCTTCATTGTCTATAGTACCTTTTATAAAAATGCATTTTTCCATATTATTTCTTTTAATTAGGTCTATTTTTGCTTTTACTTTGTCTGAGATCATGATTACTATCTCTGCTTTTTTTTTTTTAACTTTATCTGAAGTATAATAGATTCTGCTCAAATTCTTTATTTTAACTCTCTGTACGTCTTTCAAAATTTGTGTCTCTTGTAAACAATATATTGTTGGATTCTTGTTTCTTAACCATTCTGCTATCTGCTTCAATTTTGTGGATAAGTCCATCCCATTCAAATTCACAGATGATTATTAACTATGTATTTCCTTCCATTATGTTTTCTTCTATTTATCCTTCTCTCTTCTTATCCTGTCCTTTTCAAAAATCTGTTTTGCTTCTGACCACTGCCTCCCTTAATCTGTCCTCTTTTTTTTTTTTTTTTTTTTGTCTCTTTGGATGGGGGAAGACAGGGCAATTGTGGTTAAGTGACTTGCCAAGGGTCACACAGCTAGTAAATGTTAAGTGTCTGAGGCTGGATTTGAATTTAGGTCTTCCTGACTCCAGGACTGGTGCTCTATTCACTGTGCCACCTACCTGCCCCTGTCCTCCTTTTTTTATCACCCTTCTACCATTTCTTATCCCCTTCTCTTATTCCCTCTTTGGTAAGATAAATTTCTATAACCGTGTGTGTGTCTGTGTGTGTATATGTGTTGTGTGTGTGTGTGTACACATATTTATATTTTCCCCTCTTTGAACCAATTCTGATGAGAGAGTTAAACATTGCCCACCTTCCATTTTCCTCTCTACTATCAAAGCTCTTCCTTGCAAGCCTCTTTTATGCAAGAAAGTTTTCCCCATTCTACTTCTCTCTTCCCCTTCTCCCAGTGCATCCCTCTTTCTTACCTCTTAATTTTCTTTTCTTTTGGAGATCTTCCCAATTTAATCCACTCACACTCATGCTCTCTGTCTATATAAGACTCCTTTTAACTGTACTAATAATGATAAAGTTCTTAGGAGTTACATGTAACATCTTCTGATGTAGGAATGTAAACAATTTGACTTTGAGTCATTTATGATTGCTCTTTCATGTTTACCTTTTTATGCTTCCCTTGCATCTTGTGTTTGAATGTCAGATTTTTCTATTTAGCCCTGGTCTTTTCATCAGGAATGCTTGGAAGTCCTCTTTCATTAAATGTCCATTTTTTTCCCCCTGAAGGATTATTTTCAGTTTTGCTGGATAGGTTACTCTTGGTTGTAATCCTAACTCCTTTGACTTCCAGAATATCATATTCCCAAATCCTCAACTCCTTTAAATGTAGAAGCTGCTAAATCATGTGTGAGCCTGGCTATGGCCCCATGATATTTGAATTGTTTCTTTCTGGTTGCTTGAAGTATTTTCTCCTCGACTTGGAAGCTCTGGAATTTGTCTATAATATTTCTAGTTTTCATTTTGGGATCTCTTTAAGGAGGTGGTTGGTAGATTCTTTCAATTTCTATTTTACCCTTGAATTTAATATATCAGGGCAGTTTTCCTTAATAATTTCTTGAAATATGATGTTTAGGCTTTTCTCTAATCATGGCTTTTAGGTAGCCCAATAATTCTTAAATTATCTCTTCTGAATCTATTTTCTAGGTTAGTTGCTTTTCCAATGAGATATTTCATATTTTTCTATTTTTTTCATTCTTTTTACTTTGTTTCATTGTTTCTTGATGTCTCGTGGAGTTATTATCTTCCACTTTCCCAATTCTCATTTTTTTAAGGAATTATTTTCTTCAGTGAGCTTTTGTACTTCTTTTTCCATTTGGTCAATTCTGCCTTTAAGTTCTTTTCTTCAGTGAATTTTTATGCTGCTTTTTTTAGATCAGTCTTGTTTTTTTTTTTAAGGTGTTATTTTCTTCAGTATTTTTTGTGCCTCTTTTATCAATTTGTTAACCAAGCTTTTCCCATAATTTTCTTGCATCACTTTCATTTCTTTCCTCATTTTTTCTGTACTACTCTTATCTTAATTTAATCTTCCAAGAATTCTTGTTGGACTTGGGTCCAACTAGCATTTTTCTTTGAGTCTTTGTCACTGTTTTTGTATTATTGTCTTGTAAGTTTATTTCTTGGTTTACCCTGACACCTAGTAGCTTTTTATGGTCAAATTCTTTTTTTGTTGGTTGCTCATTTTTTCCCAGCACATTTCTTGACTTTGAACTTTATATTAAAGTTGAGTTCTGCTCACCTGCGGTTGGGGAGGCATTGGCCCAAGCTTCATTTTTTCATGCTTTTGTTTTCAGAGCTAGTTCTGAGAGTTTGCAAGTTTTTGGTTCTTTCAAGGTGGTATGATCCTAGGAGATTCAAGGCTCTCCTAATCTGTACTCTGGTCTTTACTCAGGAAGGGTCCCTGGTACCCAGTAGCCATGAGCACTAGCACTCTTCTTGACTCTGGAGCTATGACCAGGTCCCCTGCTATCTTACAGATACATGAGCTAGCACTACTCTTTGTCTTGGAACTGTGACCAGGGACCCTGCTTCCTTGTGACTGATCTTGAATTCTCCTCTCCATCCTGAAAACTGCAATCCAGAACTACTTACAGGCAATAAAGTTGCCAATCAGCACCAACTGCCCTCAGTGCCAGCAAAGGGTCATCCCTTGTAATCCCTTTTTGACCAGTTGTTCAACTTTCTTACATCCCTGTGCTGAGAGCTCCCAAAACTTTTGCTTTTATTGTGGTAATGGCCACCTCCAAGGTCAACAGCTGTCCAGACCAGTTCCCACCCTAGTCTCATAGACCTCTCCTGCCAACCTATTAAGTTGTCTTAGGCTGATAAACTGTTTCATTTTGACCTTTTGTTGGCTCTACCACTCCAAAATTTGATTTGAGGAGTTATTTTTAAGTTATGTGGAAGGGAATATTGAGTTGGGTTGCTGTTTATACTATGCCATCTTGGCTCAACCCCACTTCTCCTTTCAATCTGACTTCTACTTCTGCCTATTGAAGCCATCCTCTCCAAAGTCATCAATGAGCTCCTCATTGCTAAACCTGGTAGTTTTTTTTAAAAGGTCTTATCCTTCTTGAAATCTCTTGGCATTTGACACAATTGGCCACTCACTTCTTCTGGGATACCTTCTGATCTTAGTTCAGAGATACTATAAATCTAGCAATTTATTAAGGAATTATATGTAGATTTTCCTTAAGAAGCTTGGGCTAGTGATTCATGCAGATTATGCCACGAAATGGTAGAAACTGTGTATCACTGCAGGTTATAAAAGCTACATGTGGATGTAGATGAGGGAGATAGGATGAACCAGAGATAGCTCCCCAATTATGGGCCTGTAGGACTGATAGGATGAGGAACAGACACTGGTAGGAAGATAATGAGTTCAACTTTAGAGATGTTGAGTTGAGGTGAAGGTAGAATATTTAGGTAGATTTCTAATTCCATTTCCAATCTGTTTTTATGTGGTCCCTTTCACATGTCATCTTTTATGCCTGTAATTATCCCCCCTTCCTCTCACAATGCCTCTGGTGGCAGGTAAGCTTCTGTTTCTCGAAGGCCTCGTTGTTCAGTCACTGTTAATTGTGTCCAACGCTTCATGACCCCATTTGGAGTTTTCTAGGCAAAGATTCTAGAGTGGTCGGCCATTTTCTTCTCCAGCTCAGTTTACAAATGAAGAAACTGAGGCACACAGGGTTAAGTGACTTGCTTGGGATCACAGAGCTAGTAAGTGTCTGAGGTCAGATTTGAACTCAGGAAGATGAGTCTTTCTGATGGCAGGCCTGATGCTCTGTGCACTATGGCGCCACCTAGCTGCCTCTTCCTGAAGGCAGGGACTGCTTAATTGTTATCTTTGCTTCCTAGCATCTAGCACAGTGCTTGGAAAGTAGCAAATGCTTAATGAATAATTAATTAATTAATTAATGATGATAGATAGCATTTACCTAGCATTTTAAGGGTTTGCATAGCACTTACAAATATTTTTATTTTATCCTTACAATAATCTTGGGAGGTAGGTGCTATCATCTCTCCATTTTATAGATGATGAAATTGAAATCCATAGGGTCCCTACCATAGGCCTAGCTTAATCCTTCCATCCTCAAGGTGTCCATTTTGTTTTATTTTGTAATCATTTTGTGTGCACGTCTCATTGAGCCAGTCAGTAGGCTCATTGGGCTCCTTGGGCAGGGTAGAGATTGAATTTTCTTTTAGTCTCCCCTAAGGGTCTAGGACAGAGTTGGCCTCACAGATGGAAAATGATCAAGAGAATCATAGGATCACAGATCTAGCGCTGCAGGTCTTCTAGGCCATGGCCTTTATTGTACAAATGAGGAAGATTAGGCCTAGGGAAATTAAATTACTTTCCCATGTCGCACAGGGACCTTGGAGGTCTTCTAGTATGCACCCATGTTTTACAGATGAGGAAATTAAGGCTTAGAAAGGGGAAAAGATTCAACTCCAGATCCCCTGGTTCCAATCTAGAGCCTCTTTGGCTGCAAAATGTGAATGCCGGGGTTGGAGAAGAGCCAGTGTTCAGTTGTGAGAGAGGCTCAGGGGGAGGAAGGAAGGCCTGGGATGTAGTTCCTCCTCCTGGATTGGTTTGTTATATGTCCTTGGGCAAATACAGTTATCGAGCTTTTCCTCATTGTAGTTTCACTATAGCACACGATGGCATTAAAATTAAAGGGGAATTTTGAGTAGTTTTGTGACGTGTGAAGGACAGCAAATGATACATAGCCTATGACCAAATACTTAACCCAGATTTTACAGTGAGACACAGTAGACACACCATAAAAGAAAAATAAACAATTCAGACTCCTCTAGTATGATGGGAGGGCCAAAAAATATAATGTGGATTTTCCAGACTGCAGGGCTGCCGCACCACAAACCCCCACCACGTGGAAGGCGTAACTGTACTCTAATCTCTCTGCCATTCTCATCCGTATCAGTGACCTGGCATTTACCAAGTGCCTGCTATATGCCAGGCTCTGGAGACACAAAGAAAGGCTAAAGATAGTTCCTGCCCTCAAGGAGCTCACGGTCTTAATGGGAGAAGCAACTTGCAACCTGTAGACAGGATAAGTTGAGGGTAATCTCATAAAGGAGTCACAAAGATTAAGGAGATCTGGGAAAGCCTTCTTGCAGAAGGTGAGGCATTATCTGAGACCTGAAGGAATTCCAGGAAACCAGGAAGCAGAGATGAGGAGGCAGAGAGTTCTAGGTGTAGAAGAAGTCTGAACGTGGCCTTGGAAGTCTGGGGAAGAATTGGTGACTGTGACAGGTGGTGGCACAGCATTCACATTGCTGATGCCCAAGCTCTGCCCATTCCCAAGCCTGGTCCACTTTCCCTTTACCTTCCCTCCACCTTCCGGTATATGGGTCACTAAACCAGCTGGGTGCAAATCTAGAAGCAGCTTTTACAGACTTGGCTCAATTGGCTAAAAGGCTCTTAGAGGATTAACTGTAGATTATAGTTTAATAATAAATGGAGCTGAGGACATTAGCATTTATCAAACCAAGAGGCTAAGGACAGGTTTTAGTGACTCTAAGTAGCTGGACTCTGTTAGAAGTGCTGCATTTTAAAGACTATAAGTTATCCATGACCCTGGTGTTGTCAGACCTAAGATTATTTTTCTGTGTGTATTTTGCTATTTCTTTGAGGCTTGTGATGATAATTATTAGTGGCTAATATTAATGTAATCCTTTCAGGTTTACAAAATATTTCATTTCATTCAGTAAATGCAAGATTTTACAGAGAGGTAAACTGAGGCATAGAGAAGTTAGGTGACCAACCCAAGGTCATACAGCAAGTGCTAGGCATGGGATTCAAACGTAGGTTCCTTCTGACCCAAGTTCAAAACTCTTTTCACTATACTTTGTTGTCTAGCATTCAGCACAGTGCTTGTAACACAATAGATAATTAATAATTGCTAGTTGACCAACTAACTAAAAAAATGCAAAGAGTAGAGTCTCCCTAGCTGGATTTCCCTATGTGATTCCCCTGACCCCGAAAACAAAAGGTGAAAGTTCAGGAACATCTACATGTATTGTATATTACTCGATTTGTTCATTAATTCAACAACAAGCATTATTTATGGACCTACTATGTGCCAGGCACTCTACTAGATGCTAAGGATCTAAAGATAAAAATGAAACAAGAAGAAGTTTATATTCAAGAAGTTTATATTCACCTGGGAAAGACAACATGGCCATATATAGATATACACAAAATATACACAATACAGGTATAAGGTAACTTTGGGAGGGAAAGCATTAATACCTGTGGAAAGACCAGGAAAGGCCTCAATCAATCAGTTAGAATTTATTAAACACATGCTTTGTGCCTGGGACTAGATAAAAAAGCTTGCATCTGAATTAGATCTTGAAAGAAAGTAAAGATTTTAAGCAGTATAGGGGAGGAGAGAGAACTCTCTAGGTGTGGCAAACAGCCAGTTCAAAGGCATCGAGGTGGGATATCTCCACATTCTTTAACTGTACTTATCCTTCAAGTTTCTCAAATATTCAGTGGAGGGACTGGGCCCCAGAAGCCTGTTCTGAGTTTCCATTGCAGACTCCAGGGCAGAGACTGCGTAGTCTCTCTCCCAACTCTCCTGTTGCTTTCCTGGTTTGCTCTTGAAGGGATGGACAGGCAAAGAGCTTTATTTCTCAGGAAACCTAACTTGACTTTTGCCTCTGTCCAGGCTTCCTCAGGGCTGGTCTCCAACTTAAATCATTTCACGGTTACCTTGAGGATGCAACCTTTGCCAGTAAAAGACCAGTGGAGAGCAGAGGCCACTGAAGCTCAGCTCTCTCTCTGAGATCCAGCCAGAGCATATAGCAGCCTTCTTCATTCACTCTGAACCTCCTGGGAAGGATATCATTCCTTGTCTCAATTCCAAATTGTAGTATGAATTATTTGTGGAGCTTTAGGAAGAAATTCCTCTGAAGACAAGATATGGGCCAACTTCCTGAATCGGCCTCAATCAACAATCTTTTTTTTTTTTTCTAAATTGCCAGACCCTTCCTTTACCTCCTGGGATGCCTTCTTCTCTTCCTCCTAGGCAAGTCAGTCTGACATGGCAACCCACCCTTACTCTTTCTACAGACATTTCTTATAATTAACCAACAAGCACTTACTGTTACCATGTGCTAGGTGTTGGGGATGGGGGGTGGGGTGGGACAAAGACAATGAATGAAAAAAAAATCTGCTCTCATGTTTTCTAATGTGGAAGACAAGTACATATGTAAATATATACAGAATAAATGTAAAGAAAATAAATTCCCATCAATCAAAATAGTTAAATAGGATGCATTTGGGGAAGGAGGGCATTAGCAGTTGAGGGACCAAGAAAGGCTCTATGTAGAAGGTGGTCTTTGAGTAATACCTCCAGGAAAGAGGAATTCTATAAGGCAGAGGTGAGGAAGGGGTACATTCCAGGTGTCAGGGACAGCCCATGCAAAGGCCCGGCAATGGGGCATGTCCTTCACCCCTGAGCATCCCCTAGAAGGTGTGTTCATTTAGCTTGGGGCTTCTTGGGAGTGGGAGCAGGGTCCCGCTCTCCCATGTTGGGGGCCTGGGGGCCCTTCTTTCCCACAGTACTGTTGCTTAAGATACAAGACTGGCCCCTCTGTGCATCACGTGGGCCATGGGCTTAGACAGAAAGACTTTGTTCCTTGTCCCTTATTCATGGGGTGGGTTCTGCATCTTTTCCAGATGGGGCTCTACTGTGTTCATTTCTAGTTGCAGTAATTCGCTACAGGGCTTCAAGTTGTTACTAGGTGCTAGAAAGATGTGGGGTGGGTGGGCTCGTTATCACTGGGGCAGAGACAGGGACAGAATGTGCTCCAGGCACCAACCATTGACAGAGGGGGAACAGAACAAATGGCCAGTGGGGATAGGGGTCAGGGTCACATGGTGAAGTCTAAGCTTCTA
>CM053592.1:151479098-151496024 GCA_028646515.1 Pseudochirops corinnae
CCTTCTGAAATACCTGTGGACTAGTAAATCTAATAATCAGACATTAATGCATTGTATGACCAAAAAGGAAAGAGTGCAGGTTTTCTCTAAACCTCTGTTTTGCAGAATTCCTAACTTCCTTCAGAGTTCTGCTCAGGTACCCCTTCGTACACATCTTCCCTGATCTCCACTAGTTACTAGCACTGTCTAGCACACCCTCCCCTCCCCTCCCTCTCTTTTACCTCTCTCCCATCTCTCCTCTTTTCCCCTCCCTTGTTCTCCTCTGCTCCCCTCCCTTTCCTCTCTTTTCCATCTCTCCCACCTGTCCTCTCCCCTACCTTTCCTTCCCCTCCTCCCCTCCCTTGTTTTCCTCTGCTCCCTTCCTCTCCTCTATTACCTCGTATTAATTTGTATTTCTTATTTATGTGGGTGTTATACATTCCCCCCTCAGAAGAATATAAGTTTCCAGAGGACAAGCTCTGTCTTGCTTTGTTTTTATATTACTCCATCACTTAGTAGAGTCCCTCATATACGGTTAGTACTTTGGAAATGTTTGCTGAGTTGCATTGAATAAAAAAAAAAACTTCATTAGGATGATCATTCAGGAAGCATTTATTGTGTCTCCTGTGTGCCAGACACCATACTAGGCATGAGAGATGCCAATGAAAAATGAGGCAGATGCTCAGTCGCTGCAGGCTCCTTCTCCTATTGGTGAGTCCTCTCCCAGAACGTCCATTTTGGGAAAGGGCCCCAGTGCAACCTTCCCTGAGTCTCTAGATTGAGCCACGAGCCCTTCTGCCTTCTCCCAGCTTTCAGCTGTCCTTTAATGGATTGTCTTTCTCAATTAGAATGGAAGTTGCTTGAGGGCAAGGACATCTTGCTCACCACAGTGATGGTGCATATTAAGTATTTAAAGAATGCTTGTTGACTATTGGCTGAGAGATTGCCCTCATACTGATTTCATTTACATGAAGAAGATTTCATATACACATGTCCTGTAGTATCTTGCCAAGTCACTAGGGCCATATAGTATCCCTGGGTTCCACTCACTTTGGAGGTAATGCATTAAAACATACAATTTGGTAACTCTGGATCCTAAGTGAAATATCTAGGTTGACCATGGTGTAATGTTAATGGGTACAGGGTCATATGTGTGAGCCCCAATCCAGAGAAAAAACTCCATCCCATTGCTACAGATCCTGACCTTAGCCAGCCCTGATGGGTTGGTTGATAGGGAACTGGTCTGGTTTAGTGCACCATGCATGCACACACACATGAACCATGCACCAGGTGACAGTAGGTGAAAGGAAAAGGGCATCCCTGGTGTCATTTAGAAGCATCCCTTCTACTTGGGCAGAATAAGCCTGGATGGGGCTGTGCACAGGTTAGATGATGTTTGAGGTTAGGTCCAGGATCCGAGCTGAATCATGGCTGTAGTAGAGAAGGATGTGCTCAAGTATCAATCAGATAGGGATCGATCCAAAAGGGGAACATGGTTTTTTATTTAGCCATCCTAGGAATTCAGGCAGCCACACTAATTGGATAGTCCATTTTCTCTTATAATTGGGGCTCTGTCCTAAGAAACATAGGCTGTCAGTTGTGTCCAATAGCCCAATCAATGTTCAGATAAGTTGTCATTATTCCTTGTGCTGTGTGATGATATGGAGGCATGCTTGCAATAATAAGCTTTGATCTCTCTGTCACTTCTTATCATCCCCCTTGACTTTTTAAACCCAAGGAGAACACAATTATCTGATTCGGACCTTGCTTTATTTATTTATTTTTTAAAGCCTAGTCTGCTGAGTGGATAAAGTAGCTGCAAGGATCTGCCAGAGGATCCTTTTGAGATTGAGTTTGGGTAAACCTGCCTTACTCCCTGAAGAGAGATAGAGAGATAGACAGTCAGAGCAACCCCATGGGGTCTAGTGGGGCAGGAAGTGACATGGAGGCCTTGACCCTTGCAAGACAAGGCAAAGGCTGGTCTAACAGAGCCAAGAGACTTCCCCAGGTCTCTCTAAATGGTAGCTGGGTCTGAAGATCCTGAGAAGTGGTTATCACAAGCCTGGCATTGGATTTTCAGAGTGGAGATGAAGGCCCTTGACCTTTGGCCTGTATGCAAAATGTTATAGTTTAAAAAATTATTGGATTTGGAGAAAGGACACCTGGGTTCCAAATTCTGGTCTTGGGTATTTATTAGTGGTTCTTTGAGTCTCAGTTTTCTCATCTCCAAAATGGGAATAGTGATATCTGCATTATCAGTCAGACAAATGTGAGTTAGAATTAGCAGAAGCTCTGGAGTCAAGATCTAGGTTCAAGTTATACTTCCAGTGATTGCCACCTGTGTGATTCTGGGCACGTTTCTTAACTGGTGAAGGGGTTTGAACTACACAGTATCAGAAATCCTTTTCGGCTCTTGTCTATGATCCTAAAGAAGTGTTTAATTAGTTTTGAAGTGCTATTGAAGTGAGACTGTTACTGTAACTGCTGCTGTTTGTCTTTAGGATGGGAGAAGTAGGAAGACTTCAGGCTAGTTATTGAGCAGCCCCCTCTGGCCTGGCATCTCCTCATTACCCCTGGCATGGAATCATTGGAGCAAATTGATTCCGCATTAACCCGAGTTCAACCTTCCAACCATTGCTGTAGGAGGGCATTGCTGACCTATAAACAGATTCAAACTTGGCTTTAAGATGCCTGAAAGCTCTTCTTGAATTGGGGCTCAATTCCTCAGTCACATAATCCAGTGTTCTCTGGAGCACAGGCGTCAGAGGATGTTGCATCTTGCATTTCTTGACATTGCTGAGCATTCACAGTGCATAGTCAGTCCTAGATGGTGGCTGAGATGCACCCTGCCTAATGTTGTAATGTTCCAAGATGAATACGATTCATCTCCACATCCTGCCTTGCCTGCCTGGCTAAAATAAGCACCCTTGACAGTCCCGAGTACACAGCCCCCCAGGGCAGCCTCTGCCAAGGAGGACAGCTGCACATCCTGCCTAATCAGCCTCTGCATTGCAGGGGAGTTCATGGAAGGAGGGGCCTCTGGAGAACTGCATTGTCTAAGAGACCAAGGCCACTGGGGCCCTTTTCTGTGAGTGTGGAGTCTCAGTTTAAATTCATCTGAGCAGAAGCATTCATCAAGAGCCTATGTAGCATTGCCCTAAGGGTGGATTCAATTCAACTGAATTTGACAATTGTATAATGATGATGGAGAGGCAGCTGTAGTGGATAGAGAGCTTGCCTCTGAGGTAGGAAAACCTGGGTTCAAGTTTTACTTTTAACACATTCTGGCTGTGTGGACCTGGTCGAGTCAGCTTCCCTGATCTCCCTTGGCAGCAATGGCCTTCCTTCTTGGACTTCACATAGCCCTTTGTTCTGAAAGTTCCTGCTGCACTCATCATGTATCATTTAGATTGTGATTATCTGTGTGTGTCTTCTCCCTCTACCAGAATAAGAGGCAATTATGATGTAGGGAATTGAGCTCTGTCAGTGGGACCAGGAAGACCTGAATTTAAGGTTTAAGGTTTAATTTAAGATCTCTGTACTTGAGGGCTGCATGATGTAAGCAAGTCATTTAACCTCTAAGCCTTAGACAACCCTTACAGGGCTGGGGAACCTGTGGTCTCGAGGCCACATGTGGCCCTTTAGGACCTGCTGCCTCAAGGCCACATGTGTCCCCAAGGCTGCAGGTTCTCCACCCCTGCTCTAAGACTATAAGTTGCAGAGAAGGCGCCAAATTGCATTAGTAGAGAGAGTTTCCTCACCTGGGAGGTTCTGAGAAGTTTTCTTGTATTATTTCTTATATTATAGTGTCCATGTTCTTTGACTTGTATTCTTCTTGGATATCTATAATCCTTAAGCTTTTCCCTACACATCCCATCTCTGAAATCAATATGTTCCACTTGTGTGGAGAGGAAGTTTTCTTTTAATGTTACTGCTTTTTTTTTTCTTCCAAATGTCTTCCATTTTTGTGTATCCCAACCAATTGTTCTCTCTTTTCTTTCATTGATGAGACTTGCCATCACACATTCAAGTTTTTCTATTTTGTTATTTTTTTTCTCCTGTTGTACAGGCCATAACTTTTGCTTTCACAATCTCTATTTCTCTTTGAAACCATTCAGAAACATACTGTTGTGGTTCCATGCACTCTTGGGAATTCACAGGGTCCTCTGCCTTATCAGGTGTTGATTCATTTTCCTTTGTCTTACAATATTTATTCATAGATGTCTGAACTCTTTTACCTGATCTGGAGGCCACATTCCCTTCTGTTATTAACCTTCCCTGTTGGTTTATGTGTTTATGTTCAAGGTCCTTAACTGGATTTTCTTCCTCCTTAGATTTTTGGTAATTGCAGTTTCCCCTCACCCCTTCTTCTCTTTCTCAATGGCTTACTTTTTGATTCCCTCCCCTTTGAGGGTAGTTTCTCTGGGGACTCAAAGACATCTCAGCCTTCTCCCATATTGGGCAACTCACATTTCCTCAGCCTTGGTCTTACCGCCCCAAGTGACTTGGTGGGGTGAGGGGAACAAGATAGACCGGGCCCCAGTTGGATGCTGGGCTTTTTGCCTTACACTTAGTGAAATACCACACCCACACCCCCAAGTGTCCTGGTCCAGTTCTCTTTGTTCCTCCATTCTCTGACTGAGTTTTATGGTGGAACAGAGCACTTCTGCCCTGCTATCTCAGCCTGAGGAAGCTTTTGCTTTTTGGTTTTCTATGGCACCAGGAAAAGAAAGAAGGGTAGAGTCACACTCTGTTGTAAGCATTCTAAACAATTTGCTTAGGCCTGATGCTAGGTTGTGAGGGAGGAAGTACTGGGAGAGAGTATTGGAGGCTAGGGAGTAGCCTTCTCTCTTGTTATTTCATTCATTTGCTACCTTCTTTGAGTTTTTGATGTACTAAACCATGGAGACAGCTGAAATCACTTTATCTCTTGCATAGAATTCCCGTTTTGGAGAAATTTGAGAGGTCATGAGGATTAGAGAAAATGTTCTCTGTCTTGTTGGTCACATGACCTCATCTCTCTACCTATTTTGATGAAATCACAGGTTCAGTCTTTATCCCTGTGATGATGATGAAAATAATAACCCACATTTCTATAGTGCTTTGCAAATCATTTGATCCTCATAACAACCCTTTGAGATAAGTATCATTATTACTCCCATGTTATAGATAAATAAATCGAGGCTTAGAAGAGCTTGCCAAATCTGGCTTCAGATGCTTGACACTTAACTAGCTGTGTGACTTTGGACAATTACCTTGCCTTTGCCCCTCAAAAAAAAAAAAAAGAAAGAAAAGCTTGCCTAAGGTCACGTAGCCAGTAGTATCAGAGGCAGGTCCTCCTGACTCTAAATCAGCACACTTCCCACTAAGCTGTATATTAAAAATCGACTCTTTTCCAGGCTCTATGCTTAGCACTGAGTGTACAAAGATCAATACTCCTATAGACCTTGTTCACATGAACCTTCAAATTATTCAATTTTAAGCTCCATGAGGTCAGAAACTGTCTTTTTCTTATTTTTAAAATCTCTGTTGCTTAGCACAGCCCATGGCTGTGTAGGCACATAGTAGGTGCTTAATAAATATTTATTGAATTGATTCAAATTGAGTGACATGTCAACAAGTAACTTTGTTATAAGGGTGAGCACGATCAAAGCAGAGTTCACAGTCAAGTGTTGTGAGAGATGGGAGGAGGAAGGAGCAAGAGAATGCCATAACGAGGAAATGAACCCCAGACTTTTGACTTTAAGCCCAGGTCTCCTTCCTCTCCACCACATCATCTACTGGGGTAGGTACTTTGAAAGTGCTTCCTTAGCGCTGATGGTTAGTTCCTCCCTGGCTGAAGCTGACCATTGCTTCTTCAAGCTGCACTCCTAGGGGCAGGCACCAGGTGGCGCTGCCCATCAGGGAACTCAGAGCATGGCCTGAGCCTGCTAGAGGTTTGGGGAGCCAGGACAGGGAGGTGTGGGTTAGCTCCTTGACACAGCTTCTCCAGAGGGCTGGTAGGGTTTGTTACTGATCCAAAGCTCTGGCCTAGAGGGATAATGAAAGTTCTTAAAGTAAGTCTTGCTGTTGTTTACAAACCCAACCCGGGAGCCTTGAGTAGGGGTTGGAGAGAGAATAAGCTCTGACCCAGCTCCTATTTCCTTACCCAGGGAAAGCCACTGAGGTAAAGAGCTCTCTGGCTGTTTGACTTTACAATAAGTAGGCAACGTGCTCTTGGACCAGCTCCAGCCAGAACTCGAGAGAATCTCAGAATCACCTTCTCAACAAACTCAGCTCAGATCATTCATTAAACACCCTCAGCCCCTGAGGGCAGATAAGAAGTTGAGAGAAGAGAGAATCCCTCACTTTTATTCTAGTTGAGAATTAAGGCACAAAGTAAAAAAGGCACAAAACATGCTTTTACATAAGTGTAATAGAGGAATAGAGGGGAAAGATGCTATATAAGGTCTGTCCATGGGCAAGGTGGTTATTATAAGGGCCATCAAGGAAGGCTTCTTGGAGGAAATATAATTGGAGTTAGTTTTTCTGGAATGGGAAAAAGGGAAAGCCATTGTGCAAGTAGGTTACAGCCATAACAAGCAACATAAACAAAGGCATGAGGCCAAAAAAAAAAAGTATCTCAAGTGAAAGAGAGTAACCCACTGTGGCTAGAATGGAGGGTCCATGGAGGAGAGAATCCTGAGATAAAGTTGGAATGAAAAAGTAGTGTGAGATTATGGAAGGCCTTAAGTGACTTCTTCCCCCATCTCACTCCTCTTTTTGATTTTTCTCTTTTTTCTACTGAAGACCTGTCTTGGAAATAGCTGTTGATGTATGTCCTAAGCTTGGGAGAAAAGTCAGGGCATTCCCACTAGGAAGAGAGTCTGAAGCCTCTACATCCTCTTAAGGACTTGCTCCTAGGATGCCCTAATGGGCCCAGCATCTGCCTTGCTTTGATATAACTCTGGAAAAGGAATTCCCCACAGATTTCCCAGGACAATCTGGTTCACTATGGAGTCATCAATTATTGAGAGTTCACTTTAACAAGTCAAGATAATGGATGATACAAAAGGGTGTAAAATCCCTGGCCTCTTGATGCTGATGGTCTGACCTAGTAGTGGAAGGGATGGATCACACAGGGAAATCTGAGTAGAAAATTAACATGAGCCATCATATGTTAAGCATATCTGAAAGAGGGTAAGTAAAATGGTGAGGGGACTTAAGACTATGCCAGTCAAGGAAAAGGTTGATGAAGTAGGGAATACTTGACCTGGAGAGTAGAATAGTTGGGAGAGGAAGGAGTTAGTATATGATAGCTGTCTTCAAGTATTTGAAAGACTATATAAGACAGTTTGAAAGACTATTTAAGACCATTCCAAGTATTTGAAAGAGGTACCTTGGTATAGTTCATAGAGAGCCCACCTTGGAATCAGGAAAGTCTGGGTTCAAGTCCTGCCTCTGACAGTGCCTGGAACATAGCAGGCTCTTAACGTTTATTGACTATTGATTGTGTGATCCTGGCCAAGTCATTTAACATTTCACTGTTTTAGTCCAAATCAAATATAGAACCTGAACCAGATCAAAATGTGATTGGGAAATAATTGTTTAAATAAATAAAAGTACAGTAAAACATAGATAATGTTAATTTATGCTTTTCTAAGTCACCATGAAGCCAGAGCGATCAGGGTTTAATGATTCCCATTTTTCTGTTTGAGTTTAACATCACTGTTCTAGGCTTATGTTTGCAGAGTAGTTGCTGATCTGTCTTGATGAAGGTGGTTTCTTCAACACTACCAAAAAATTACATCTAGACCAAAAACAAACAAATCGCAGACCAAAGTAATGAACAAAAGGGATTAATTAAAAAAAATTCAATTTAATTAATTTATTTTTTGTTTTCAACATTTACTTCCATAAAATTTTGAGTTCTAAATTTTCTCCCTCTTCCTCCTCTCCCCCTCCCCAAGACAGCATGCAATCTGATATAGGCACTACATATGCATTCCTATTAAACATATTTTCACGTTAGTCATGTTGTATAGAAGAATTAGAACAAATAGGAGGAAGCACGAGAAAGAAAAACAAACAAACAACAAAAAAAGGAAATAGTCTGTTTTGCTCTGCATTGAGACTCCATAGTTTTTTCTCTGGATGTGGATAGCAATTTCCATCATGGGTCAAAAGGGATTAAATTTATAGTACATGGCTCTATAGGACTGAACTAGAGGGGGAAGGTGGAAAAGAGGCAGATAGAAGCTCGATGTAAGTGAAAACTACATAACAGTTAAAATGATGTCCAAAGTGCTTCCAAAAGATAATGGATTCCCCATCTTTGGGGGTTTGGATATCTACTTTGTTGAGTTAATTAAAGAAAGGATTCTTGGTTAAATTATGGTCAGACTAGATGGTGCCTGAGGGTCCTTCAATTCTGTCATTCTATGGGACGTGGAGAACATCCAAGGTAGAGGAAGCGGTGTCGGCAATGACAGAGATTGGAATGGGAAGCCTATATTCCAGAGATCCTGAGTAGATCAGTCTGACCAGAGTTGAGGTTGCTTAAAGAAAAGTAGTTTAACGATAATGGTAGAAAGGTAGGTGGGGCTCTTATTGTTCAAGGCCTTAAATTCGAGGCTGAAAAATTTAGCTTTTATCCTATCCGCAGCGAGAAGAGTTTCCAGCATTAGATTGAATTCAGTTCAATAAACATTCATTGAGCGTGTGTGTGTGTGTGTGTGTGTGTGTGTGTGTGTGTGTGTGTGTGTGTATGGGTGTGTATGGTAGCTAGGTGGCACAGGGGATAGATCACCAGACCTAAAGGCAGGAAGTCCTGAGTTCAAATAAAGCTTCAGATACTTACTAGTCGTGTGACCCTGGACAAGTCACTTAACTTTGCTTTGCTTTAAATGTAAAAAGGGGGTTACAATATAGCACCTACCTCCCAGGGTTGTTGTGAGGATCAAATGAGGTAATTGTAAGGCACTTTTCATAGTACCTAGCACATAGCAGGTATTTAATAAATACTTATTCCCTCCTTCCTGTGCTAGATTCTGAGGATGTAAAAAAAAAAAAGTAGCCTCTGTCTTCAGGTGGCTTGTATTCTACTCTAGAATGCTCTAGACCACGGGTGGTTTATACAGAATGAACCAGAATCAGAGAAACTAGAGCAAAGCCAGAGACTATTTCAATAAGCCTGGGCTGGAAGTAATGAGGGCCTGTTCTAGGGTGGTGTCAGTGGGAATAGAGGGGATGGATGTCAGAGATATAGACAAGGGAGAAGCTGCAGACCTTAGTAACTGGGTGTGAGAGCAAGGACAGGGACCAGTCCAAAGTTCTGTAGCTCAGGTTCCAGCCTGAGTGATGGAGAGGAGAGGGCGTTGGTGCCATTAATAAAACCAAGGAAGTCGGGGGAGGATCTGGCTTGATGGGGGAGGGGAAGACGATGAGCTTGGTTTTAGATATGCTGAACTTGAGGGGCTGGTTGGACACAGTTGAAGCTGCGTTTCTATCGATCCGTAAGTCTTTAATGAACACCTTCAATGTGCTTCATGAAAAGAGACATTAGATTTTTGCAGGGAGGTTAATTTTCTTCCAAAGTCAACATTGACGTTGAGTGCAGACGATGGAAGATCTCATGAGAATTTGCGAGTTTCACTCCACAGATCCCTGGGGATTGGGGGGTTCAGGGAGGGAGGGGGTTCACTTCATCAGGGCCCAGCTGGAGGGTTGCCAGATCCTTTAAGTCCCGACATCTCAAAATGTGAGTGCTGGGAGAGGGGAGGTTGTCTCAAAAAAAAAAAAAAGGCAAGGAACAAGTGATTCTCTTCCACTCTGGTCAGTTCTTAGCACAGTGCCTGGGTATACAAGCACTTAATAAGTGTTCACTAACTTGCATCCTGAGATCTGGATGGCATGTTCTCTTCCCACTGGTGGCACTACTTCTTTTGCATGCAAAATTCTCTTGATCTCTCTGTGTTGGTTTTCTGATTTGGATTGGGTATTCTAATTGCCATCCTGAATCTTAAAGAGATGGAAATTGGATATGGGCAGTGGCCCAGCCAAAGCTGCGTGTGGCAGGCACCCCTTCCCTCCTGTCTCTGTGTTCTTCTTCAGCCTTCCCAGCCCCACTTAGTGAATAGATTCCATCCCCTGAGCCAGCCAGCCAGCCAGCTAGCCACCCTGGGAGCTGGTTCCAGAGAATGGACAGCTCATCCTGATGCTACGAGGAACCAGACAGGCTGCATGATTTTACGTTGAGGTTCTCTGCCACAAAGAGCCATCCTAGGAGTGGTACTCTGCTCCCCTCCCCCTCCAAGGCTGACAGCTGGGGTTTCTACTGTTTATTCTGTTCACCTTTGAATTCCCTTCACTCCCAGTCCTGGACTCCTTGGGGTTCTGGGACATGCTGGCTGATGTAGTCACCTCCTCCCCTCCTGTATCCCGTCCCCCTCCCAAAATTATGGTGTCAGCATGCTTTAGCCCCACAGAATTTGCTATAAAAATTTCCCCCATAAAGCCATCACATGCCTTCCCATGTGTAGCTCTTGTTGCCATGGCATCAGCCTTTATACCTCGGAATCATTGGCACAGTGCACAGGCCAATACGGAGTGGCTACACCCCGGTGCTGATGCTGTGGGGGGAGGGCCCCGAGCACAGAACGGGGACCATGAGGCAGTGCTGGGGCTGGGGCTGTGGTTGGGGCCAATGGGGCTTCCACTCGTCCACATGGATGGAAGGTGAAAGAAGTGGCATTCTTTCGTCCAGGGCTCATTCTGGCTTGGTGCCCCTAGCAGCTGTTTTTTCTCCCCTGCCCTTCCCCCTCTCCAAACTTTATATAGTCTCAAAGCCAGTGTTTATTTTTTAAAATTTTCTCTCTTTCCTCAATCTTGCTATTCCCTCTCCTTGGGCATTGTCACGTCAGGGGTCAGACAGGGCTCACCCCTAAGGTGTCCATTTCATCAGGAAGGAGTTGGCCATCCTGGGCTGTCCTGGCAAAGCTCCTCTGCTGACTCCTCATGCACGGGGCTCCTTGGAGAGAGTTGGGTCTCAATGGCCATCTGTGTTTGGCTGCAGCTGCTTTGCGTAACCAAGGTCCCCTTTGTAATTAGCAATGAGCTACCAGACCTTGATTAGGCTGGACATATGGTTTCTTTTCTTGGTATTTGTGGCTGGGAAAGGTTAAAACTGCTAGGAAGAAAAGAACCCTCCATGGAGAGGGAACCGTGGCAGGAGGCTGAGAAGCCAGCATTCTGCTAATCAAGGATGGGGATCTGAACTTGAGATTCATGAAGAGATCTCAGGGGGGTCCGTGAACTTCTTTGGGAAAAAAAAATTACTTCCCTTCTTTTTTCACTAACCTTCAACTGAAATTTAGCATTTCCTTCAATTATTTTAAAAAACATTATTCTGAGATCTATAGGTTTCCCCAGTTTGCCAAAGGGGAAAAATGCTAAAGCAGCCCAGCAGCTAACTTGTGTCTTCCTCTTTGAGATTAATCTTAGTAATGTTAATAATTGCTAACATTTATGTAGTACCTACTATGTGGCAGGCGTTGCGATAAGTGTTTTGCATGTATTATCTCGTTTGACCCTCACAATAACCCTGAAAGGGCTCGAGTACTATTGTTGTCCTAATTTTAGAGACGGGCAGAGAGCAAACAAGTGACTTGCCCAGGTTCATGCAGCTAGTAAGGGTCTGAGGCCAGACTTGAGTTTAGATCTTCCGGACTTCAGGCCCAGAGCTCTATTCACCAAACCACCAGCTTTATATGTGCCGTATAAAGTAGTATATTTACTTATATGTATTCTATCTGTATATAGCTTTATGTGCCTAGTTATTTTCACATTGTCTTCCCCAGTATAATGTAAATTCCTTCAGGGAAGGCACTGTTTTTGCCTTGATTTGTATACCTAGCACTTGGCCCAGTGCTTGGCACGTAGTAAGTGCTTGATACGGGCTCACTGAGGGAGCAGGCAAGGGATTGTTGCTTGCACAACCCTTTGGTTGACTACAGCTTTCCCAGGGCAAGGGGACCAGAGGCATTAGAAACACAGAATCATCAGTAACAGCTCTGACCAAGGACTCAGGCTCTGGGATTTTGTGGTGTGTGGTTTATGAACCTTGACCTCTATGCCAAGTCACAAGAAATAAAAAATAACTGGTCCCATGGACAAAGTCTATCTATCATCCTCTCCCTCATTTAATTCAGGGAAGCATCTGCTGTTAGATCCCAAAAAAATCAGCTGCTTGTTTAAAGAGAGGAGCTGCAGGCTAGAGCCCCAGCTTGGCAGCTTAAGGGTGCTCAACATGATGCATCTGCAGGATCGTAGCCTTGCCTGGGGTAAAAATGAATGATTCTGAAAGCAGGGACTAGTGGCCTGATCTTCCCCTGACTGACCTGTCAGGAAATCCAGTGACTGAACACCTTCTGTGGACAAGGCCCTCTGCTAAGTATTGTCATGGGGGCTGCAGAGATGGAGAAGACACAGTTGGGCCCTGCCCTGCTGGAGCATCCAGTCTAGTTGGGAAAATCACTGGATTGTAGGTTTACAACTGGAAGGAACCCTCTAGGTCATCTAATTCACCTCATTTTACAGGAACTGAATCTTAGAAAGGGGAAACTTTTTGCCCATGACCACATAGTCAGTAAGTAGCTGAGAGGAGGGATTGAAGTTCATCCTACTGTCCTTAAACCATGTTGGCATTAATAGCGATAGTCTTAATAGTTCACATTTATGGAGCACTTGAAGGTTTGCAAAGCACTTTATTTATCATCTCATTTCAGCCTCACCACAACTCTGTGAGGTGGGTGTTATTATCTTGATTTTCAAATGGCAAAACTGAGACTCAGAAAGTTGAAGTGACTTGCCCACAGTCACACAGCTAGTAAATGTCAGATCAGAGATAGAATATGAACCTAGGTCTCTCCTGATACCCAGTCTAGCAATCTTGCCATGACACCTCTGTACTTGTTAAGAAAGAAGACATATATATGTGAAAAGTGCAACGATATAAGAGATATGATAAGGTATTATGTGATTAAACTTCCGATGAATTGTATCTCCAGGAAGTGAGATCAGAGGGAGAGATCCCTGTGGTCTGGAGAGGGTTGGGAAGGACTTCCTGGAGGAAGAGTGACTTGATCCATGCAGTTAGGGCTGGGAAGAAGATGAACACACAGAGAGGGGGATGAGAGTGATTCCACAGAGCCATGCAATTAGCTGTCTAAATGGAGATGAATGTTCAATCCTTTAAACTTGGGTCTTATTGATGAGAAGCAATGGCCTGGGAAGCAGGAGATCTGGATTCTAGCCCTGGCTTTGTAGTCAGCTTATTGTGTGGCCTTGGCAAGCTTAATTCTCTCTGCAAGGCAGTTTCCAGCCCAGTAAAATGAGAAGGGTTGAAGCAGAGGGTCACTGAGGGCCCTTACAACTGGAAAATTCCATAGGGTTGAAGCAAAGGCAGTTAACGATCTGTGGTTGGCTTTCCTTGGTATAATGTTCACAGTTGTGTCTTTAAAAGGCAACAGAAGAGAAGAGAAAGAGAAGATTTTTAATTTTTACTTATATTGTGTAAAGTCTCTTACACTCAATGCTTTGAGGGGAAAGGAAGGGAGTAACCTTATTAAAATGGTGAGTTCCCTACCTACTGAAATATTCTTTAATTCAGGGCTTTGAATGTGACAGGAGACAGGCATGATCTGGAGTCAGGACCACTTCCTACTCTAACCCAAACCAATTCAAAAAAACTTTTATTAGTGCAAAGCACTGGATACCAAAGACAATATAGGAAAAGGACTAGTCCTCAAGAAAATTACATTCATTTGGAACTGGGAGTATAGGGAAAAACGAAAAACAAAGTAAAAAGATGACCTCTGCCTCTAGGCTTACCATGTATTAGAATAGCACAATACAGTGTCTGAACATGGAACTTGAAGGAAGCTAGACATTCTTAGATGTGGAGGGGAGGGGGGAAAGCCTGGCCTATAGAAATAGGTGCTTAGTAAATGCTCAACACTTGGTTGATTGATTTTATTTCAATCATAAGGGACAACTTTTAAAAGGAACAGAGGGGAGAGGTGAAATTCTAAATCTGGGGACTTTCAAGCAAAACAGTTTGGTTGGAATCCAAAGTGCCTGGGAAGAGAGAAAGCCAGAAAGACAGGTTACTGCCTTCTGTGGAGGGCTTTAAATGCCAAGCTGAAGAGTTTGTGTCTTATCCTAGAGGTGGTGGGGCACTGGGCACTGGAGGTTTGAAGAGAATGACATGCTAATACTCTATGTTCCCCGAGCATTAGGTGGATAGATGACAGACAGAAGACAGATAGATGATAGATCCATATATACATACGTATGTAGATAGATAGATGGATAAAGAGAGAAAGAAAAATAGGTAGGTAGATCTAGATAGGTGGATACATAGGTAAGTGGATAGATAGATACATACATAAGTAGGTATATGGATAGGTGGATAGATAGAGAGAAAGAAAGATAGATACATATATAGGTAGATAGAAAGAAAGGAAAGGAAGAAAGGAAGGAAGAAAGAAAGAGATGGATGATACATATGCAGGTAGCTAGATATATAGAAATATACACACATAGTATGTAGGCAGATGGATAGAAACAAAGAAAGGAAAAGATGGATGATACATATGTAGGTAGGTAGATACACAGGTAGATGAATGGATGGATAGATGGATATATAGATACATACATATGTAGGTCAATGATAGTTACATGCATATAGGCAGATAGAGATAGAAAGATAGATACATAGGTAGATGAATGGATGGATAGATGGATATATAGATACATACATATGTAAGTTGATGATAGATACATATAGACAGATAGAGATAGAAAGATAGATACATAGGTAGATGGATAGATGGATATATAGATACATATGTAGGTAGATGATAGATACATACATATAGACAGAGATAGAAAGATAGATACATAGGTAGATGGATGGATGGATGGATAGATGGATATATAGATACATACATATGTAGGTAGATGATAGATACATACATATAGACAGATAGAGATTAGAAAGATAGATACATAGTTAGATGGATGGATGGATAGACAGAGCATTTATAAAGCACTTACAATGTACCAGATACTGTGCTAAGTCCTGGGAATACCAATATAGGCAAAAAAAGAGACACAGAGTGAGCAGGGTACAAGGCTGCTGACTAGGAGATGGAAAAGTATGGAAACTGAGGAGTAGAGCTGGGAATGAAGTGACCATGGCCTGTGTACCTTGTGAAAGACTGGTCTAAGATAGGGACTTGTCAATCAGGAGAGTGGGCCTCAGGGTGGAGATATATCTAGGTTGGGAAGCCTCCTGGTGAGGGAATGGAGAAATCTTAAGACTGAGGATCAGCCCTTGGAGAATGCATGCCCTTTCTCCTTGTGGCTGAGGCTTCAACAGTAGCCTCATGGCAACACTGTGACAGTGATCTTTGGCAGCTTCCTAGATCTCCCAGTATAGTGAGAAAGAAGGACAATATCCTAAGTGGAGGATCCAGACATGGTAGACTACTTTCCTACATATCACCCACTGGTAGTAGACTCCACTTATTTCCAAGGGCAAGAAACCCAGAGTCAGGCAATACTTCCCTTCAGTTGCCTGATCACTTTCTGGGGCTCTTCCAAATGATCCAGACACTCTTTTCACTCTCATTAGTTTTATCTGCCCCCAACCCCCTCTACACACATTGTTTCTGTTGAGTCAGAGGTGGGTCTTTCTGAATCCTGGTGAGCTGAAGGAGTTTAAGAGCATCGGCCTGATCTTAGTTTTGTTCAGGTCTTGAATATGTGTTGATGGCATTTGTACATCCCCTTTTACCATTTTTCCCTGGGTAAGTTGAGGCCAGCTGAAGCATGTCTGCTTTCTCCAGATTGGCAAGCCTGTGCTTGGCAGTAATGAGAAGAGGCTTATGGGATGGTCTTCCAGGACCAATAGCTCCTCTTAATTAGAACCCAGGGGGCCCCTTATTGCCACTGAGTTTCTGGCCATTTCCTCTCATTGCCTCTTAGGAAGAGTTAAATTTGCCCCAAATGGAACCTGCAAAGCAGAGAAGAGCTCCCATCCACAACTCAGACACTTTGACCCAGTTGTAGATTCAGAGTTCTAAGCATTTCCAAAATATTATGAGTAGTTAAACAGGGTCTGCATAATGAGAGGCTGGCTGTTCCTGATGAATAATCATAATGCTAATTACTTCTATTTCCCTAGTGCTTTCCTCAATAACTTTGTGAAGTAGGTAGAACAAGTATTCTTACCCCCATTTTCCAGAGAGGGAAACTGAGACTTAGGGGAAAGGATTTGCCTAAGATATATACCTAATCTAAGAGGTCAGCTTTCTTGATTTTAAGTCCATCTTTCTTTCCTCTACACTACATTGCATCTCCTTGGGGCTAACATTGATGGAATAGCAAATGCATTGGTTGTGCTCAGTGGCATCAGCCTAGAGCAGGTCTGTGTTTATATGTGACTATCACACCCGTGATAGTAAAAATATAGTCTTAACAACTCTACAGGTCTCAGGATGGAAGGAGATATCTACATTCAGAGAAAGATCTAGAAAGAACAGAGTTTAAATGGAGACTGAAGCAACCTACATGCTATCGTTCTTTTTCATGTTTGGTTTTCTTTCTTTTTTCCCATTGCTCACTCCATCGGTTACAACCCTTCTATACAGCCAGACTAATGTCCAATGGGAAAGTATTTGCAGATCCTATGCTTGATTGTATGCCACCATGGGGGGAGGAGAGAGAGGGGAGAAAATTTGAAACTCAAGGGATTGTGGAACTGAATCTCCTAAACTAAAAGTAAATTAACAAATCAATTAAAAAATAAAATAAAAAAAAGTAATTGCAAAGGAAAAAAATATAGTCTTAAGATGTCACAATCTCTATGTACAGCCTTTATCACCGTTTCCCCCCCCCCCCCCC
>CM053592.1:151496124-151596800 GCA_028646515.1 Pseudochirops corinnae
ATATGTATAAAGTAATGGACTTTTCCCTCTTCCTTTGATCTCAATATAGGCCTAGTAGATGTATTGCTGGGTCAAAGGATATGCCCACTTTAATAACTCTTTGGGACAGTTCCAAATTGTTTTCCAGAATGGTTGGACCAGTTCTGGCTTATGGAGAGTCAGAAACAATTGAAAAGAGACTTAACAACAGCAAGTTATTAATGATTTGTAGCATTTTTTCATATAACTCTAGATAGCTTAGATTTCTTTCCTTGAAAATTGTCCATATCCTTTGACCATTACCAATTGGGGACTGGCTCTTTTTCTTAAAAATTGAATCAATTCCTTATAAATTGTGGAAATGGGTCTCTGCATTTTTTCTCTTCCTGGTCTCATGTATTTTTTTTTTCTTTTTCAGGTGGCATGTGGGTCTGAACACAACCTGGCTGTGGTGGGTGAGTTAATTTTCTTTAAAGCATTTGAAACATTTTCTACTCCTGTCATTTATTTGTCATGTCTAGAGTAAAAATCTGGGTAACCAAAGTGATTATGGAATGAGAAGTTCTGGATTAAGGAATTTTCCCATAGTCTAGTGGATAATCAGAAAGTCCTCTTGACTTAAACCTTTGTTGAAAATATTCCTAAAATGTTTGAGACCATTCTCCTATTTTAGGAAATTGAATGAAGTGAAAAAGCTTAAGCTTTTGTTTGGTGACTAAGGATCTTTTATTCTCCAGGGTCATATTGGGGAGTAGGAATATGGGGGAAACACAATCACTATCTTCTAATACTTGAGAAGGTTGTCTTGGGGAAGAGGGACATCTGTTTTCAGCTTGGTCCTAGTGAGCAGAACTAGAAGCAAAATGGGTAGAAATTGTAGAGGCAGATTTTGGTTAGACGTAAGGAGAACCTAATATTTAGAAATCTCTCAGAGTAGGATGGATAGGCTGTCTTAAGAGGCAAAAATTCTCATCTCTGGAGGTCTTCAAGTGAAAGCTGGATAATCACCTAAGAAGGATGAGGTAGAAAGGGTCCTTAGGTTTCCCTAGCTGACCTCTGAGGTTCCTTAAAATCCTGGGAAGCTGTGATCCTGGGAAGATCATTTCTCTGTGTCCTGGAATGTAGATATAGACGATCTGGGGGATTTGAGCTGAGTCTGAAAGCTACTCTTTAAATAAATCCTGAATCCTTGGGATTTGGCTCTTTTCTTCCTCTTCAGCTCCCACATAGTTTTCTGTAGCTTTCACTGCCTCCCCACATCCCCTACTCCCACAATTTTGTACAGGTTCTCCTTATAGTAGGTGTTTACTCAAGTATTTGGGGTTTATTTGATCAAAGATTCTTGTTAATTGAAGTTTCCTCTCAGTTGGGTTTCCATGAATCAGGATTTTATTGCCCTTTTATTTTCATAAACGATCTTGTGAATTAGTTCTGAGAAAACTGATGGGTCAACAGCCTGAGGTACCATCTTTTAGGTCCAAATGAGAAGTACAAGCTGGTGCCACTGTATGTAGAGACAGAATAGAATGAGTGGGGAGAAGGAGGAGTGGATTCCAAAGGGAAGAGTATTCTAGGTAAGTCAGGGGAGCAGTGGAAAGGAAGGAGAGGAGAGACAGGACGGTACAATGGAAAGAGCACTGAGGACCTGGGTTAAATCCTATCTCTGAGATGTACTAGCTGAATGATCTTGAATGACCAAGTCATTTTTAAAATTAAATTATTTATTTGTAGTTTTCAACAATCACTTCCATAAGTTTTAAATTTTCTCTTCTTCCCTCCCTCCTCCCCCCCCAAGATGCCTTGCAATCTGATATGGGCTCTACACATACATTCTTATTAAACATATTTTCATATTAGCCATGTTGCATAGTAGAATTATAACAAATGGGAGAAACCATGAAAAAAAAAATAAAATAGTCTGCTTTGTTCTGTATTCCGACCCCATAGTTCTTTCTCTGGATGTGACTGGCATTTTATTTTCCATCATGTCTTCTTTGGAATTGTTTTAGGTCCTTGCATTGCTGAGAAGGGCTAAGTCTATCAAAATCAGTCCTTGCACACTGTGACTGTTACTATGTACAAGGGTTCTACTCCCCTCACTTAGCATCAGTTCATATAAGTCTTTCCAGGTTTCTCTGAAGTCTGCCTGTTCATCATTTCTTATAGCACAATAGTATTCCATTACATTCATATACCATAACTTGTTTAACCATTTCCCAATTGATGGGGATCCACTCTATTTCCAGTTCTTGTCTGCCACAAAAAGAGCTGCTATAAATCTTTTTCTACATGTGGGATGACCAGCTCATTTAACCTCAATTGTCCTCAGTTTTCTTATCTGTAAAATGAAAGAGTTGGTCTAGATGGCCCCGGAGGTCCCTTCTAACTCTAGTTTTTTGATCCTATGTAACAACAAATGCCAGTTCTGGGACATTTCATATGAATGTGGGACAGCTTGGTGTATTAGAAAGAAGACTGACTTTGGAGTCAGAGGTCCTGGGTTCAAATTCTGGCTCTGCTGCTTACTGCTTTGATGACTTTTGTCAAGTCACTGTCTTCTGTGGGTCTCAGTTTTCCATATATAGAATTAAGGGGTTGAACCAGATGACTTCTAAAGACATGTCCAGCTTTACATCTTATTCTGTGATCCCTCTCTTGGGCTCAGTTTCCACAATTAAAAAGTGAAAAGAGTGGTCACTAGATGATCTCCCAAGGACATTCTAACTCTGATTTTATATTCTCTGACCTGATAATAGCTTAGTACATTGTTATTCTACCAGTAAATTCCATCGACGATCTGGATGGAACCCTGGACTTGGAGTCAAGGAGACCTCAGTTCAAATCCCACCTGAGCCATTTGAATCAATCAATCAATAAACAAGCATTTACTAAGCCTCACAGCATTTTAGGCAGAAAGAATAAAAAGAAAAAAAAATAAACTGTTCCTTATCTCAAGGAACTTACATTCTATTGGGGGGAGGTTGGTACACTTAAAATAGGTACTTCACAGGGTTGTTGTGACTGTCTAGTGAAATAACATACACATACATACATTATATATAAATGTGTATATGCAAACATACATATATGTGTACGTACATACACATATGTATCCTTTAAAGACTTTACAAACTTTAAAATTCAATAGAAACCTGTGATAACATTATTATCAGCATTTTCCTCACTGTTTAGAATTGCCCAGCTTTGTCTCTTTCCTCCAGGTTCTTGGGGAGGCAACGTTGATTCACCAGAGGGAGTACTCTCTATATGGTTAGGCTCTCACTGTGGCCAGTGACTCAGTTTTACAGCTCTGCCTGGAGAGATTGGGAGCAATTCTAGTGCCTTTGACCAATAGCTTGATGTCTGACCCACCTAAATGTTGAGCAACAGACTGAAGGAAAGCCTCTTTGCTCCAATGACATTTTTTATTACAAGATATTCTGGGCACCTGGGATGTAGTTTCCCATGGAGCACGAGTATAGTAGGTATAGCTGCAAGAAACCTTGGGGACCATCTAATCCAATACCCCTGTACTCATTTTTCAGATAAATAGAGGATCAGAGAATGGAAGTGTTTTTTTTTTTTTTCCAAGGCTTCCCAACAAATTCATGGCAGAGCCAGAGCCAAAGCCTGGGTCCAAATACTGAAGATACTTGAGAAGCAAAGAGAACTTTTTACTTATTTAAAAGTTTATTCAAGAACTATTCAAGAACACGTTTCTTAATAATCAGAGTAGAATGGACTGCTTCAGGAAGTCTGAGCTCACCCTCATTGGAGGTCCCTGCAGAAGAGATGGATGAATACATTTGGATGAGGTTATAGAGCAGATTTTTGTTCAGGACTGAATTGGATAAGATAATTCCAGAAGTCCCTTCCAGCTCAGAGATTCTGTGATTCTTCTGACTTGTAGTGATCAATCCATTGTATCTTAGTGTTGGAAGCATCTTCATTTTTGCTGCTAATCTAAGTTGTGCTAGGTGGTCCAGAAGATTGTTGTCGTTGTGTTTGTTTTTGAAGAGGACCATGGCATCAGAGAAATGATGCCATAGAGTGCTGGCCTTAGGATCAGGAAGATCTGAGTTCAGTTTTTCCCCAGACACTATTCACCTACACCCTGGGCAAATCACCAAACCCCTCTTCTGCCTCGGTCTCATCCTCTGTAAAATGGGGATTATAATAGCACCTATTTCATAGGGTTGTTGTGAAGCTAAAGTGAACATAGACTTTGCAAACCTCAAAGCATAATAGGAATGTTATTTATTTTTACTATTGTGCACTGATTGATTTGGGTCTGTGAGAGAGAAGAGAGGTAAAGTATTTTGATTTCTTCTCTCCAGTGCTAATTAATAGGACAGAAGGATGATGTTTGGCATCTCTTCCCCATTACTAATTGGATAGCTACATGTCTGTTTTGGATCTGAATATTAGATTTTAATGAGTGTTTGTCTTTCAGTTTGAAAAACAAGTCTGATGGTTTGATAAATTGTCCCTTTTCTCTTTCAGTGAAGTTCCCCAACTCCTCCTATACTCCAGGCTATGTTGGTGAGAAGAGAAAGGGTAGGTTTTTAGCATCCAATGCCTGCCCATCTCTGGCCCCACTGGGAAAGTCTTGCCAAGTACAACATTTTGGAGACATACATTTGTGCACTGTAGTGAATTTAACTAATATTTGTTTAACACCTACTGTGTATGTGTCAGGCTCTGGACTAGGGATACGAAGACAAAACACTAATTGTCCTGCCCTCCAGGAGTTTACGTTCTGTTGGGGAGGGAAGGAGACAGAAAAATGAATGAATGAATGATATGTACTAAAGAAATACAGAGTAATGGGTGGGGGGTTGGAGGAGACAATTAAGGAGAGCAGTAATAATTGAGGAGACCAAAAGAAGCCTCAAGCTGAAGGGACACTTGGACTGAGTCTTGAAGAGAGCCAGGGATACCAGAGGTAGAAGGGAGGGGGGAGGGCATTCCAGACATGGGAGGGACAGTGTGTATCAAAACACTGAGGCAAGGGATGGATTGTTAATATGGGAAACATTGAGTAAGACAAAGACAATCTGGGTGGAAGGTAGAGCTCAAGGAGAGGATTAATATGAAGCCAGTTTAGGAAGAGAGGTTGGAGACAGATCTGCTTGTGAGAGACTCCCCTGGGTGCTTGTGGAGATCCTATGAGATGCTGAAATCTATGCAGCATCTCTCATGTACCCAGTAGGGGGAATGGAAATTTGGACACTTGCAGATGACCACACTCCTAGAGCTACTTAGTCAAAAGAGGTCATCCAGAGAACACAAACTCTGGTACTGGTTTCTACCAAGCTGGAAAGGTCTCAAATATGGGTTCCACAACACACTGTATTTCTATCGTCTGAGCACTAGTCTAAGTTTGAAGAGGTTTATCATAGAAGAATTGACCTCCAGGAAAGGGAGTTGTTTTGGACTACTGTTTAATGAACATTTGTTGAGTGGACCACAGGGGTCTGCTTCCCTCCAGAGGTTCCCTGGAGAGAGCAGTTGGGGAAACCTTTTAGTTGGGTCCCATCACCACAGCTCAAGGGCTCTTCATAATGCTTTTCAGAGGCTGCCCATTTGACCCTTTCATCCTTGAGAGTTTGGCATGTGAAGGCTTGGAGATGCAAGCTAAGAGTCAAAATTAAGGCTATGGAAACAGGAGGAAAGCTGCTGACATTCTGTGTCTGTAATATTGGACGTATGGTTGCCTCTACCTTGTTTTATTTTAACTCCCAAATTGCATTAGTGTAAAATCGGCTCCAAGATATGATCTTCATGTATATTTGGGCATCCAGAAGTGCTTGTGTGTCCTCTCCTACATTTCCTCTGCAAAAATTAGGTTTTATTGGGTCATGGTCTTGCACTAATAAGCAATAATATTCGTATGATAGCTGATATTTCTATAACATGTTTTGCAGATCCCCTTACATACACTATCTCATTTGAGCCTCACAACAGTTTTCCGAGTTCAGTACTGTGAATGTCTCTATCTCTATCTACTAATCTATTTAATTTTGGATTAAACCTGTGATTTCATTTCCAATGCTGATTGGCAACTACATTTTCACCTGTGGGGTTCTCACCCCAGAACATTCCTCCACAATGGCAGCCCCATTCTCTTGCTGGTGACTTCTTCCCCCTGAGGCCTCCTTTTGGGAAGTTGCTCTAGATGCTCAGCCTTCATCCCCTTCCTGGTTTTGCTTCTGACTTTTTTAGATTTCAACACCTTGCCTCCATATGGATACCTTCCCTCCCCTGCCCCCTTTTCAGTTCTTTTTGGTGTACTTTTGGTGTCCCAATAGACCACTGGTTCTCAACCTTCCTGATTCTGTGACCCTTTAATACTGGTATGTGGCTGTATCTGCATGTGGGTGGACCTGCCTGGAGATGGATAGAGGTGCGGTGTCTTGGTTCCTAAGACCACTGTAAATATGTGTTTTCCGATGGTCTTAGGCGACCCCATTCGACCCCCAAAGGGGTTGCGACCCACAGGTTGAGAACCGCTGCACTAGACTATAAGCTCCTTGAAGGTTGGGCCTGTCTTTCTTTTTGCTGGTATTCACATTTCCTGATCTTAGCACAATGCCCAGTAGTAAGTGGTTAATGAATGTTTCTTGCCTGGTGTTGCCTCTGTGACTGATATTCTATAAGATTTGGCAATTGGTTGGATATGGAGAGAAAGTGATGGTGATGAGTTTGGGTTGACTGAGGCTGTGAGCCTTGGTGACTGGACAGTGATAGTCCCATAGACAGTTAATAAGAAAGTGGGGGGAAGGGAAGGGTTTGGGGGAAAATATATTTGTATTTTAATAGGGACCTCAAGACCCCACAGGAACAAACCTTTAGTGGTAGGATTTTAGGCACTATGATAGATTTGTAGAAGAGTCTTTTTTTAAAACAGGGCAATCTTCTTAGTATCACTGAAATTTTATCAGTAGATGGCTAGTTATTCTGTTCCATTGTAAGGATGGCCTTTGTGTTTGTCAAGACCATTGCTTATGATTTCAATGATCTGGATTTAAAACTGTCTATGGAGTCATATGAAAACTTACTTGCCTAAAAATTTGATTATCTTTAGATAATGTGAACCACAAATTTTTACTGAACTTTCTTTTTTTAAAGTTTTACTTATACTTTAAAAAAATATTGGCATAACTATTCCTTCCCAGTAACTGTTCCCCCTCTCTTTTAATAAAGAGAATACATTAATATATCAGGTATGTCTGATAGTGTATACAACATTCTATGTCCATAATCCACCGCTTGTCTATTGAGAAGAGAGAAATATGTTTCAGTATCAGTCCTCTGGATTCAGGGTCACTAGAGCAATCAGAATTCTGATGTCTTTTACTGTTGTTTTTTTTTTTTTTTTATCTTGCTGTGGTAATTATTTATATTGTTTTCTTGGTTTTGTTTTCATCATTTCCACAATATAACAAGCCCCCATCTCTTTTTATTGTCTAACTTTCCTTGCCAGTTCTTGCTAGATTTGTAGTGTCATACTATTCTTTTAACAATATTTATACTATTCCATTGCCTACTCTTGCTATCAGCCTCTTTATAGATGTTTATAAAAAAATCAAACTAGGTTAATGAGTTCCCTGTGTCCAACAGGACATGGTCTCTTTCCACATGTCCCCCTTTCACTCCTTATCTTTAGTCATTCTTCAGTCATTCTTCAGAGCATTACATCCCTCATGGGCAGACTCCCCCAGTAGAATTTTAATTCATAGAATACTCAGTGTTCTTTCTCTGAATCCTTGAAATCTGCTTTCTAAAAATCTAGGCAGTCTGTCAGATTATTTTTAGCAATCATTGGATCATAAATCATAGACTTAGAGCTTCAAGAGATTTTAGAGGTCATCCAGTCCAAGCCCCTCATTTTACAGGTAAGAAAACTGAGGCTCAGTGAGATTAAATGACTTGCCCCAAATCACACAACTAATAAGTAACTGAGACAGAATTTGATCCCAAACCTTCATGATTCAAAGACCATTGCTTTACTCATTCACTCTGCCACAATTCTTCTTCTCCTTTCCATTCTGAAATGGTGCCTTTTCCCCCAAAGTTCTGCTATTTCTCCTTCAGCCACCAAGTTTCTTTTTGTTGGTGAGAGTCAGGTTCAGAATATCAGTTTTTCTCATTGGTTCATCCATCTTCTAAATGATAAATTATCCTAAAGGCAAGCCAAGAAATTATTGACTGCTTTGCTTTTGGCAGAGAGGGAGTAAGAGAAGATTGCAGGTAATTGAAGTCCCTAATCCCTATTGTACCATGCCTCTGTGCCAGGCTTGAGATCTTTTCCCTGAACTCCTCATCTGTTTCCTCTTTCTGTCCAGATGGTCTGTAGTATACTCTGATAACAACATCACTTTTCTTTCTGTGTCTGTTGATCTTCACCCAAATGCTCATCCCCATGTTCCTCCCAGCCTCCTTGTTTTTTTCTCATTTCACCTTGTGTGCCTGAAACAAGCATATTCATAAGCTGGTTATTAAAATTAATTCTTTTCTTTACTGTCACCTGATTTTACTGCCCTTGATCCTAAGTTCTCATTTTTGGCATTTGACTCACTTGGCCAAATGGTGACATTATCTTTATCTACAACTTTCTTCATGGTGTCTATTTCAATAACCAAAATGACTCTTCTTGTTAAAAACCCATTCTCACTTTATGTTTATACAATCAGAGCTTGCTTCCTGTTAGAGAGATGCCTCTAGCTCTCAACTCTTTAGTAGAGTTGAAATAACTCACAGATCCTGAGCCAATGACTTTCTCAACCCAGGTTCCCAACCCTACCCATTTCCTCATGTTCTCTGATAACCATTTTGGGCATACCAGGGTAGTGATCTTCCAGCATCCCATAGTTGCCAGTTTATAATAACACAATATTTTAAACTGACCCATTAAAGATAAGCAATATAATTTCCACTAAGGGAAGACTAGGGCATTCTATCATCATTTAACAATAATTCAATTCAATAAAAATTTATTAAGTGCCTACTATATGCCAAGCACTGTGATAAGTGCTGGGGATACAAAAAGAAAAAGAAAGATAGTCTCTGTCCTCAGAAGCTTATAATCTTATAGGATAACACACAAAAGGAAACTGAAAAAAGAGGGGGAGAAACAAAAAGGAAGTGCCTATTCTATGGAGTAGAAATCAAGTAGAGCTTCTGAAGGAAAATGGAGTTACCTGGAAAGTTCTGAAAGTTCAGATTACTCACAGCAGTTCTCAACCTGTGAGTCACAATCCCTTTGGGGGTCTAACAGGGTTGCCTAAGACCATTGGAAAACACATATTTCCAATGGTCTTAGGAACCAAGACACCCCTCCTCTATCTGTCTCCAGGCAGGTCTGCCCACATGCAGATATACCCACATACAAGCATTAAAGGATCTCGGCATTAGGAAGGTTGAGAACTACTGGTCTAAAGGAAGGCTTTGAGAGGAATTTATTACTCTACCCTCCAGCCTTTCATTCAGGGGGAAGAGGCAATTGAGGAAGATAAAGAAGGTGCTGAGAATCAAAAACAGAATCAATCAACATGGTAATGAGATCACATGATTTTAAATATTTATTTCTATGGTGTCGGTTTATTGCATTTTCTGATATATGTGCTCCTAACATAAAACATGAAATTAGTGTATGAGTAAACATCTGTGTCTTGATTTCAGAAAAGTTTCACTGGAACATCGGTTATTATTCACCATTCCACCCCCAACAAAGCTTACCATTACAATTAGACAAAATTTGTCTTTTTCAGAAATAGCCAGGAAGTTAAGCCTGTACATTTTTGAGTGAAACTGAAGAATAGAACACATCCATAGCAATCCCAAATTATTAAAAAGCATCTCTGAGCAGCCCTTGGTGCCACAGGGCTTTGAAACAACACAGAAATTCTGAGAGTATGCTTTTAGTGTGAGTACATGCATCCAAGTCAATCTAATTCCTTTCAGCCATGTGTAGGATGCTGTCCTTGGTGCTGAAGGCTACATGAATAAAAACAAGATAAGCCTTGCCCTCAGGGAGTTTACAATCTGCTCTTCATCCTTATTGAGTATTTTAGGATTTTAACTCTGGCCTTCTTCTTTCCCCCATAGGTACTCATTAAAAGACAAAATGCCTTTCAAATAGGAGTTAGTCTTTGAGAGAAGGGAGCATGGGTTTTAGGATGGAGTCCATGGATAAGACAGCAGTGCCAATGGTAATAGAATGCTATGACCAGGAAAAGGCGCCATTATCATGGTTGTTCTCTAGACTGCAATGTCTGATATCCCATCCTAGGGGCAAAGCAAACTTTCATAGCAATGATCAGACATCCTTTCCTTGTCTCTTCTTTGTTTGAAAGTTCTGTTGGGAGGCCTCTTTGGCCCACCTACTGTGCTGGGATGCAGGTGCTCCCCAGGAAATCCTGGCCCATTGGCCTATTGTGTTATTCATTATACATGAAAAAAACTTGCTGAGCCTTGGTCTCCATTGTAGGGTTTTCTGGCAGTGCAGCACAGGATCACATTACATGGCGAGGCCTTGCTTCATTACTGGTTAATCCTATTCATTGCTTATTAAAGGATGCCTGGCTAAGATCTCTGCAAAGGCCCATTTCTGTTGCCACCTATTGTTTGACTTGGACATTAAAATATGCCCTCTTCCCAAACCACCAGGGTTATATTAACCTTTGGTTCTTGTCTCTGCTTTTGCTCACCTTGATTACCTAAGTGAAGAGTAGTAGTACTTCTTGTTCCTAACTGAATTTCCTTCCTCCAGAGAAGCCTCAGGAGTCCTGCTTATGTGTTCACTCCTTCCATCCATATTTCTTGAATGCCTTCTTGGTACTCAGACTCTCCTGGGCACCATGGGGAGATGCCATGAATGGGAAATGTCCCTAGACCTCCCAGAACTGGTCTAGTTGAGGAGAACAGAAGTGCCCATGTGAAAAATTAAGGACAATTCAGAGCAGTCTGCTAAGTGATCAATAACCATACAGATAGTGGATGCTATAGGAATTCAAAGGAGACCTGTGGTCTAGGTGTTCAGGTAAGGTTTCCTGGAGGGTTTAGAACTCTGAAGGATAAGTAAGATTTATGAAGGTGGAAAGGAGAGAAAATGACATTCAAGGTGGGCATATGGAAAGCTCACTAACTGAAATCTGAGAGTCTGGGTTCAAATCCTGCCTCTGAGACTTGTGTGATCTTGGACAAGTCACTTTAAACATTCTCATCTGTTGTTGAGTTGTTTCAGTTGTGTCCAACTCTTTGTGATGCAGTTTGGGGTTTTCTTGGCAAAGTGGCTTGCTGGAGTGGTTTGCCATTTCCTTCTCTAGTTTATCTTACAGACGAGAAAACTGAGGCAAACTAGGTTAAATGACTTGCCCAGGGTCACACAGCTAGTAAGTGTCTGAGACTGGATTTGAACTCAAGTCTTCCTGACTCCAGGTCCAGAGCTCTATCCACTTTACCACCTAGATTCATCCTCAGTTTCCTCAACTCGTAAAAGAGAAGGTAGATTGCTTGAGCTCAAGAATTCAGAGCTGTGGTAAGGTTAAAGCTGATTGGGAATCTGTTCTGTCTGGTACCAATATGGTGAGCCTCTGGCAGTCCAGAGAATCCAGGCTTATCTAGGTGAGAGCTAAAAAGACTTAGCCTAGGGGGATGGCTAGGGATGTAAAGGAGTGAACACAAGAGAGACATTATTTGTCCCTTGAGATAAGAAAACATTCACTGTTGTAACCATGGGATGGTTGTGAGAGAGGATGGGATCCTCTGGTTTTTCCTCTCCTCATACTATTCTTCCTTCTCCTTTCGCTTCCTTTCTCCTCTCTGTTTTCAGTGCTTCTAGTTTCCTCTTGTCCCCTTCTTTTTACCCTTCTAACCTCCTTCTTTTTTCAAGTAAAGGCATTTATTCTGAATAACACACCGAGCAGGCTCTTCCTTAAGGGAGGTCACTGCCCCCTTAAGGGAGGCCACAATTTAAGGGAGACCCCAGCTTAAGAAGCAGGTCAGCTCCTTAAAGGAGACAACCCCCCCCCCCTCCAGCCAAGAGAAGCTAGGGATTCTTTTTTTTCTTGGAGGGGAGAAGGCAAGGCAATTGGGATTAAGTGACTTGCCTAAGGTCACACAGTTAATAAGTGTTAAGTGCCTGAGACAGGATTTGAACTCAGGTCCTCCTGACCCCAGGGCTGGTGCTCTATTCACTGTGCCACTTAGCTGCCCCAAAGCTAGGGATTCTTATAGAGGAAAACCTGCCTTGTAGGCATGGAGATAAGGTAATCAAGAATATGTAGGCAAAGGGCTTCTTGTTTTTTCAAATATAATTTATTTTTGGTTGAATCATAGATGTGTTTCTAACTTGAGGATCTGTTATCTCCTTCAATAGAATGTAAGTTCCTTGAAAGGATCACATAATAAATAGATGATAAGATCATAAATTTAGAATTGGAAGACATATTAGAGGTCCTTGAGTTCAAATTCCACATTTTTACAGATCAGAGAACTAAGACTCAGAAAGGTGAGTGATTTGCCCACAGTCATATAGAAAATGAATCTCTAAAATGGGATTTGAACCCAGGCCTTCCTGATTTCCAATCTATGATTCTACCCCCATGTTGCCTCTAATGCTTGAGAACTGATTGATTAATGTGCTATCCAAGGATTAGGATTCAAATGTTAAAGACAGAAGAGAGAAACAAGTACCAGATATTCTATAAGGATTTCCTTCTGCAGAACCATAGCTGATCATAGACTTTGCCCCAAGGGGAAATAGTTTTCATCTTCTGGGAAAGCATCCAGGACACAGCAATAAGTCTTTAGTTAGTTCTTGTCCCCATACTCCTGCTGAGTGGTCCCTCAAGATCAGTTCCCTAGAGAGTATTCACAATGCCTCTTTTGAGGAGTTTCGGAAGCATGGAGAGCAGCTTAGATGAGCATGAATTTACTAGGAAGTTAGCCTGTCATATTGGTAGAATAATTTTGCTCATCTAGGTGTTCCCTGTACCAATGAAATGACAGTTCCAGTCTCTATCCCTGTCTCTCTATACCAAGTTTGTATTGTTGAGTCTTTGGGGTTGAAAACCACTAAAGATACCACTGACCCTTGGATTCTCCCTTAGCCCTAAGTCATACTACAAAAACTGATGTTTCTGATGAAGCATAAACTTCTTCAGAAGACACCAATGGGAACAAGGCAGATTTATACTCTGGTTTATTGGTCTGCAGGTTACCTTGTCCAGGAATATCCATCTGTTTTCCTGGGGAATTCATTCTTCATGAGAAAAATCCATGAAAGTGTGTGAGAGTAGGTGAAAGGTGAAGAAGTGGGTAAGGGCCAGTGAGCAGTCCAGTGTTTCTTCCCAGACCCAGCCGGGGCCTCTGATTAGTGAATACCAGCTCAATAAGACTTGCTCCCAAACCACCCAGCTGCCCCAAAATGAACATTAAGACAATCACTTCAAATACTACCTCCTTAATGATCTTGGCTCCCTCTTCATTTTTGTGATTTAGGTTGGCAAAGGGCAGCCCTTGAAGAGCCCTCCCCATTGATTAGAATTTCTTTAATTCTTATGGAGATTTCAAGACTGGTGCTGCTCCAGTTCAGGAGGTCTAGCAGGATTCCAACCATCTGCTTAGGGACCTCTCTTGTCAAAGGAATGGAATAGGGAAGGATTGATTGTGGGAGCTACTTGGAAGGGGATAACAAGGGTGGTATTACAGCAAAAGATTGGGAAAGGGTCTCTATTATTCTCTCTGACTTCATTCCTGTCTCCTACTCAACAAGGATAAGGATGCTTCAAAGCCTTGGAATACCACATTTTAGGTCCCACATTCTAGCCAAAGTTTTCCAGTGATCAAAGGAAGTTACAAATTTGGCCATCTGTGCAAAACTTGTACACCATGAAGTCTGGAGTCACCCAGAAGGTTAATTTATTCATTCAACAAACCTTAGTTGAGCACCAACTCTATGTGTGCATATATACACACACATACTACTCTATGTGTGTGTATGCATGTACATATAGAGTTGTTGCTCAACTAATGTTTATTGAATAACATATATTACCTATATGTGTATTTGTGTGTGTGTGTGTGTGTGTGTGTGTGACTCTTGAGTTAGGCCTGAAGGATACAAAGATGGATAGACACAGTCCCTGTCCTCTAGAAGCTTAAAATCTAGTAGGAGAGATAATACATGTACTTAGAGGATCATAGATTTAGAACCAGAGGGACCCTCTAGAAATGATCGACTAATGATCATGATCGTTGATCTGAAAGGAATCTTAGAGATCATCTGGTCCAATTCCCCTCACTTTACAGGTGAGGAAACTGAGGCTCAGAGAAGTCACGACTAATCTAAGGTTCACCCAGGTACTAAGGAACAGAGACAGGATTTGAACTCCAGTCCTCTGCCTCCAAATCCAATGCTTCTGCATACTGTTTTTCAAGTTCACATCAGACTAATAACAATTACTCATTAGGTGTGAAATAGCTATTTGTTTCTTTGCTTCTTCTACATTTTGAAGGATGAAATTATTATTTGGGCAAGCCATAATAAAAGTGTTAGCAGCTCTGCTTTTTGCAAGATCAAGTTCAAGCAGATGTCTGGATAGTTGAAATCCCCCATCACTACTATTTCATGCCTCTGGACCTTAAATCAGCATCCATTTCCTCTTTCATTCCAAGTGATCTGTAGCAAATTGGAATGAAAATATTGCATCCTTGTTTGCCTCCATTGATTTTTACCTAAATCTACTAGACATTCCCCATGTGGCTCCTGGATCTCCTCACATGAGTTACATACTACTGCCATCTACCCCACCCCCTTTTCCTTATCCTGCTCTTTTGAGTAATGAATGCCGTTCCAGAACCCTGTTTCTGGTCATGAAACTTGTCCCACCATGTTTCAATGTTTCTTTCCTTGTTCAGTTCAGCTTGCCTGTTACCATTACGTTGTGCTTTTTTTTTTTGTTTGTTTGTTTGTATTTTACACATAAAGTCATATTCTGTTGCTGGCTTTGTTCTTTTGTTTTGTACTCAAACCACTATAATGTATAGCACTGTGTAGGATGCCATGTTGTATACCTCCAACCCCCTGGTGACAAGGTGGTTTGACTATGAGACTCATTTGTAAATATCTGTTTTACTCTCCTGCTTGTGGCCTGGAAGGCAGCAGTAGTCACTTAATTTACAATACTGCTTCTAGGGGGGGATACAGAAGTGGGATCTCTATTAATCTTGTTATATAACAAATTGATTTCTGGGCAAATTCCAGAGGGAAGGAACCAGATGATATGCTTAAGTCCCTAGATCATCTCTCCTCTTGTGGCTGCCTCTGGTGTGGCCAGGCACTGATGCCAACCCCCAGTGGAATTTTACTCTAGTGATTTGCTCAAGTTGGGGGGTAGAACTTTCACTACCAATTCTGACAGTGAAGGCAAAAACATCACAAATCATTCCTGGAGGGGAAAAGCAATCAGGGGTTTTGGGAAGAGGAAAGACCTCATTCCTTAGAACTCAGGGGTCTGTGTGGGGAAAGATCCAAGATTAGTAACCTTAGGATATGATATTCTCTTGGGGAGGTCACTGTTGGAGGAGAGAGCATGGGGGTACTGGGCTAGGGGATAGTAGTAGCTTTCATAGTAGCTTTCATTTTCAACTAAATATTCTTGCTTGCTAAGCTCAGTTGTTTCTACCTGTTGAAGCATTAAAAGTGCTTTTAGGACCTGCTAAATTTCAGCACCTTCTGAATTTCAAAGCCTCAGTTAATTCAGGATAGTTTCTGTTTTAATTTCTTATTGATATAATTTGTTTTTCCATCACTTTTATTTCCAAATACTCCCCTATCCTTCCCCTCTCTAAAAAGCAATCCTTTGTAACAAAGAATAAAAAAAGGGAAGCAGTGAGGTGAAGAGAAGGGAAAATGCAGTTCAGCAAAACTAATGGATGTATCAGCTGCATCTGACAGTGTGCCACACTCAGAGTTCCTCATCTTGGTAAAGAAGGAAAGGACGTGCATTTTCATTTTCTTCTCTTTAATTTGTGGCCAAGCTAGGTCATAATACTTCCAATGAAATGGTGCACTTGTTGTTGTTTCTGTTTACATTATTATAGTCATTGTGTGTATGATTTTCCTGTTTTTTGAAAAATTGTACTCTGTATCAGGGTCAAATTCTCTAAGTCACCCTGTTAAAGCAAAGCCTATGGTAACCATTAAAAGCCCCTCTTCTCATTTGTTGGTGATTTCGAATATCAGCTAGATGCTTCCCCAACCCTCTTCTTCCCCCCACACTATCCCAGCATGAATTAGCAGCAGAGTCCAAACCTTGATCTGCACATTAGGTCCAGGTCCCCTGCTTCCTACCCACCCTGCCAATATCTAGTCATGCTTGACCTAGATAACAAGTCTATAAAAACCAACCAGACCTAACCTAGGGGCTGTCCTCAGACCATACTGACTGATGATCTAATGATGAGAGGCTGAAGGAAAGAGCATAAATTTGGAGATCTTCATGATTTTTATCCAGGTTTCAGTACTCCCACCCAACAGACCCCAGTGGGCCTGTTTCCAGCATCCAGCATAAGTGTCCCCCATCTTGACTTTCTACTGCCTCTACATTCTAACCTGTGCTGCATTTTGGAATCCCAAACATCACTTCAAATTGCATCAAGACAATCCCATTTACAACACTGTATGTAAAAGAGTCAGGACTTGCCTTACCATCTAACTAAACATGTGTAAGGGAGTTGTACAACATTCTGGGATTTTGGAGCATAAAGAACTAGAGGGAGACTTAGAGACCATCTAGTCTGACCTCCCCATTTTATAGAGGAGGGAAGCAAGCACAGAGAGATCATCTGTCCCTTAGAGTGTAAGCTCTTTGAGGATGGGAGGGGCTATTGTTTCACCTGGTAAACCCAATGCTTAACACAGTGTCTGGCACGTGGTAAGCACTTAATAAATGCTTGTTGATTGATTGGTATATTTAGAGAGGTCTCTTTGTTTATTGGATTTTGTTAGTGCCTCCTGACATTAATGATGTACCTGAAGGAAATTTGGTGTGACTGGTGAGTATCGATCACCTAAGCACCATTAAAATTGAGGTGACAAGTGTAAGTCCTCTTGGATGATAGATGAATTCTTCTTAACTTTATTTCTGTAAAAACTACATGGACAGTTAGTAAAAGCTTTTCCATGTTCATTTTGACTTGATCTGAAAACTGAGTTGCTGTGTTGGGTAGGATCATTGGTCTTAACTCTGTGAGTCTGCTTCCAGGGCTTGGCTTGCCATATGGTCTCTTACCATGGCAGGGCAAAACCAGGCTGAACTGGAAAAATCATAATTGTAATTGGGGCTGCTGACCTAATGATGAGAAGCTTAGGGAAGGAATGAAAATTTGGAGATCTTGTCATGGTTTTTATCCAGGTAACTTAAACTTTTTATATGTGTATAATAATATGTAGGCAGCTGCCCTTGGTGTCAGGAAGGCTGGGGTTAAAAGGCTTTCTTTAACATACCCTGATGATGTGACCTTAGGCAAGTCGCTTAACTTCTCGGTGTCCCTAGACTACTCTCTAACATGTATACATGGCATGTTTCTGATCTTCATTGGAAGAAGGAGTTTCAAAGAAAAAATTACAGGTAGCAATCATGATTTCAGTCAATGAGACACTAAAAATAGATATAATTAAGGGAGATAAGCAGAAAAACTATATTGTACATTAAGGCACAAATCAATAAATTATTTCAATGCATAACACATGTGTACCAAAGGCATAACATATAAATGCTTAAAGGAAAAGTTTATTGAATTGTAGAGAGAAATTTATACTAAAACTATAGTGACAGACACCAAAGTAACAGACTTAGTAAAACCTAACAAAAAGATAAACAAGAAAGAATAAGTTTCTGAATAGAATTTAGAACAGTTAGATATGATAGATTTCAAGGTTACTGAATGGGAACAGAAAGGAATTTACATATTTCTTTGCTGTATGTTAATGTTACAAAACATTGATTGTATTGGGCCTAATAACTTCATTAAAATGCAGAAAAGTTAAACAATGTTTACCTAACAAACATATTGCAATAAAAATTACTTTAAATTAAGGGCCTTTCAAGAGAGGATTAAAATTGTTTGATGATTAAATAATTTAATTCTAAAGAATTAGTGCGTAAAAGAAAAAATTGTAGAAAGAGAAGAAAATTTCATCAAAGAATATAACAACAATTAGACAACATACCACAATTTTTTGAGATGGGGAAAATTTATATTTCTAAATGTTTTCATCTACAAAAGAGACAAAGAACAGATGAGTGATTTGGACATACAATTAAAAAAACCAAGAAAAACAACAAATAAAAATACAGAAGCAAAACATCAAATGCATAATTCTCAAAAAGGAGATTGAAAACATTGGGGCGGCTAGGTGGTGCAGTGAATAGAGCACTGACCTTGGAGTCAGGAGGACCTGAGTTCAAATTCAGCCTCAGATACGTAACACAAAACTGGCTGTGTGACCTTGGGAAAGTCACTTAACCCCAGTTGCCCTACCTTCCCCCCTCCAAAAAGCAAAAAAAAGAAAAAAAAAAAGAAAAAGAAAGAAAGCAAACAAAAAAAACACATTGAATTGATGAATAAAGGTAGGAGCTTGTTTTCTGGGAAAAAGAAAAACCTAATAAAATATATAAACAGCTTGTCTAATTTTAGAAGGAGAGAGAGAAAATCTAAATTGTATCTAAGATAAAAAAAAGAGAATTTACAACATTCGAAGAAGAAATAAAGGTTACTCTTGGAAGAGGGTGTTCCCTCATTGAGAGTTCATTTGAGAGGTCTGGAGCAAAAATAACCAAAAACCAAGTGAAAAAACACCTTAGTCTTTCCTTTCCTCCTGGATACCTGGGTTGGTTCCATGTATCAGGAGTTGGTGTCTATCCTCTGATCTCTACCAGGCCCCTAATAATTAACATTTAGATAGCCCTTTAAGATTTGGAAAGCACCTTATATACCTAATCTCATTTGAACTTCCCAAGATGTCTATGAGACAGGTCCTACGAGTATTATTATATCCATTTTACAGATGAAGAAAGTGAGACTCAGAGAGGTTAAGTATGTAAGGGACCCATGCTCACACGGTCAGTTTCAGTGATAGGTTTTGAACCCAGATTTTCCCATCTCCAAGTCCTACACTGTATCAATTATGCCTCTATCTCTAGTTCAGCATCCCAGAATGTCAGTTTTGGAAAGGACTTCTGAGAGCACTTAGCCCAACCCCCTCAATAGAAATGAAATCTCAGGGAAATAAAACAACTTGCCAAAAGTCATATAGTTATTGGATGGCATAACAAAGATGTGGACCCATATCTTTTGGTTTAAAGTCCAGAGTTCTTTTGATTCACTTCACCTAATCTATTATCCATTGGAATATACCATTCTTTAATGTATGTTGTTTGAGATGGGTTTCCTTCATAGCTCTCCAGAAAGCTGTACTTTGGCTTACCTGCTGCTAATGTAATGTGTTAACTGTAATGTGGGATCTGAGTCTTGTGGATAAGTGTGTGTGTGTGTGTGTGTGTGTGTGTGTATGTGTATGTGTGTTCGATTTAGATTTTTATGAACTTTGTATTACCAAGTATATTGTAGTTATTTTTGGGTAGTGGTTGTAGGCCTGGAGAGGAAGGGTCAGGGTCAGGCAAGGTGTTAAAGGTAGAACTGGCAGAGCCTGGGAACAGACTGAATGTGTGGGTGGAGAGCTGAGGACGGCAGCCAGCTTATAGCCACGGCTGGCAGTGTGGGCTACAGGGAGGGATGCCACTGATGATATTGGGGAAATTAGAAAAGGATACGATCTTGAGAAGGGAAATGTTTAGTTTGGAGAGGAAGGGGTGTTTTAAACATGCCGCTACTCAAGTGTTAGTAGGACCTGATAATGAGAATAGTTCACATTTTTGTAACAAGCACTTTCTTCATTACACCCTTTTTAGATAGGTAGTACTCACAGGATGGGGCTCACTTTACAGATGTGGGAGAAGAGGGTCAGAAAACTGAAAACCCAAGGCCCTAGAGCCAGCGTCAGAGGCAGAACTAAAACCCAAGCCTCCTGAGTCTAAAGGCACCATTCTTTGCATCACATTGCCTCTCTGACCTCTTAGCTAATTCATCCAAGAGGAGCTATCTATACTCTAGGGCAGTGGTATCAAACTCAGATAGAAATGGGGGCCACTAAACCACATGTAAGGATCCCTACTCACCACATAGTGACTAAGAAAACCACATATTCACATTATCTATGCTTTATTGTACTTAAAAATATTATCAATTATATTTTAATTTGATTGGCAGCCAGGGAGTGTCGGAGGCTGCATTTGGGAGAACCTTTAACATCTCTGCTATAGAACAGGGATTCTTGACTTTTTATTGTGTTATAAACCTTTTTAGTAGTCTACTGAAACCTTTGAAAATCTTTGCAGTATAATGTTTTAAAAAACATGCAACCAAATACGTAAGAATACAAAAGAAACCAATTGCATTTTAATACAGTTACCAGATAATTAAAAGGCCTATGTTTAGGGACCTCAGGTTAAGACCCTACTCTCGGCAGATTATAAACTGAGTTCCTAGACTATAAACTGCAGGAGTACAGGAACTTTTTCCTCCCATATAGCACAGAACCTTATACCATGTAGGTATTCAAGAAATACTTGTTGAATAAATGAATGAAAAGCAACAAAGGGACAAAAGCAACAAGAGGCAAGGAGATGGCAGGTTTGGTTAGAGATAGCTGGTTTATTCAGAAGCAGAATTTTTGTTTTCAGTGGATAGAGCGATGGATTTAGAGTGGGTTCAAAACCCACTTCCACTATTTATTCACTGTGTGACGTTGGGAAAATCACATAACTTCTCTGGCCTCAGTTTTCTCATCTGTAGAATGAGGGGGTTGGACTACGTGACCTCCGTGGTTCTCCCCAACTCTTTCTCTATAAATTGACTATATGACTTCTGACTGTATGACTACAAATTGACTATAAGATTTCTAAAGTTCCTTCCAGCACAAAATCTATGATCTACACAAAATGATAGCCAAAGCAAGAGAGATAAACAAATAGCTCTCCCTATCTGGCTTCAGATTGAATCACTGCATTTATGATTACTTAGATGGCAAAACTCTTTGGTCTGCTTGATTAAATTTATATCTAAGTCTTTCTCAATGCCTTTTTTCCCCCTTGTGTTTCCAAGAAAGTGCCTGATGGTAGCAATAGCAATGGCACTAAGCATCAGAGGCTGTGAGAGCCAAGAGGAAACACAGCCACATTAAGCCCAGCCCCCTCATTTTACAGTGGAGGAACCCAGGGCCCAGGATAACAGCACATTACCCGTTGCAATTAGCAGCATTCAGCACAAGGATCATTATTATTTTTTTGTTTGGTTTGGTTTTTACAGGTGAAAAAACTGAGTCTCAGGAAAGCTAAACAATATGCCTGGTGGAGTCAGAGCTAAACCCCAAATTCTGTGGAGCTATTTCTACCATATCACACAATACTCCCCTCTAACAGAGATCAGGACCCCCAGAGCAGAGAAGACAAATCTCGAATCTGGTATCTTAGACCACCCAGCTGTTTTTATTCCTATAATGAAAGTCAGAAAATGACAAGTTCATTTGTGTAATTGTGAGAAAATTATTTTTTTTCTCTATGGAACTCAGTTTTCCTAACCAATAATAATAATAATAACGACAACAACTAAAATTGATGCAGTGCTTATGATGTGCCGGGGACTATGCTAAGAACTTTATAGTTATTATCCCCACTTTACAGATAAGGAAACTAAGGCAAATAGAGATTAAGTGACTTGCCCAGGATTATATATCTAATAAATATCTGAGGCAGGATTTAAACTCAGGTGTTCTTGACTCCAGGCCCAGTGCTCTATCCGCTGTACCACCTGGCTACCTATCTTGAAAATGAGGATGATTCTACATCTTTTCTTTTACTTTTTAGGGAATGTGGGAAAATGAATTTTTTAAAAAAGTAGAGAAACGGGGGGTGGGGGGGCAGCTAGGTAGTGTAGTAAGTAGAGCACTGGCCCTGGAATCAGGAGGACTTGAGTTCAAATCAGGCCTCAGACACTTGACCCTTACTAGTCGTGTGACCTTGGGCAAGTCACTTAATCCCAATTGCCCCTCCAAAAAAAAAAAACAACCCAAAAACCAAAACCAAAAAAGTAGAGATTCAATGATTTTTAATTCTTTTAAAGCTAGCCAGGAGGTGCAGTGGATAGAGTTCTGGGCCTAGAGCTGGAAAGGCCTGTGTTCAAATGTGGCTTCAGATTCTGACGAGCTGTGTGACCATCAGTAAGTCACTTGACCTCTGTTTGCCTCAGTTTCTTCAACTGTAAAATGGGGAATAATAAGGGTACCTAACTCACTTGGTTGTTGTAAAGCTCTGAACACAATACCTTACCACAGACTAGATGCTATATGAATAGACCTTCCTTTCTCTTCCTCCCCAGGTCTTTCTATCCACTGTGCTGGGTTGCTTAGGGTAGGCAGCTAATAGTGTTTATTGTTGTTGAGTTTAAGTGGCAAAGCTGACATTAGAACCTAGATCTTCCAATCCAAGATCCAGCACTCATTTCACTCCATCACACGCTTCATTTCCATTTCTCATCCTGTCGTCTTCTCCTCTGGCCCTCATGCCTCCATTTCCCCATTAGAATGTTTGGCATTTTCCTTTTTTGGAAATCCTTAATAATCCTGCCCTGGGCTATTCAGAGCCAAAATGGTATATAAATTGAATTCTTGTGAGGAAAAAAACCTCTCTTCCTGAGCTGAAGAGAGGTGGGAGCATGGATTGAATCAGATGTCACAACTTTCCCAGGTTGTTACCCATTGGAATCTAGTACCTCTGCTTGGTTTCTGTGGAATGTTGTCTTGTCAGTTGAGGAAGTGAATCATCTGGGCTGCTGACTTGACGAGTGGTCCCTAGAGCAAGGAGGTCAGGCAATGCATGGGGTTTCTTTCATTGAGAAAGGCTGCATTTAAATGAAGGCACAATGCCCTGTGGGCCATGGCTACTCCCTTAGTCAGAAGCACGTTGGCTGTGGAGCTTTGATATACTCAGAATGGCCTGATTTCAGGAGAGCACAGAAGTGAGGAGATTAGTAATAGTCGTTTGAATCAGAAATCTATTTTTAGTTCATAAGGAATTCAGCCAAAGGATTCAAAAGCAGTTTTCTTCCTCGTGGGACTGTGCACATTTTCTGGGTAAGTGAGATGTGGGACTTCCATGGTAGCCTCTGAAGGTTATTCTTCCTCTCTCTCCATGGTCATCTTACTAGGGCTTCTCAGAGCTCTCCTATCTGTCATCATGGAGACTGTTAGGCCAGAGAAACAGGAGCAGGGATGCAGGAGGAGGCAGACGTTTTATTTTCAGCTTTATCAGGGCATCTTCCAAGTCTGAGGTAGTTTCCCTTCTCCAGCTGGTCAAACTCTGCAACGTCTCACTAAGTACTCGGCAGCATCCGTTTCAGAATCACAGAATTTTGTAACTGAAAGGGATGTCAGTGGCTAGCCTGCACAAGAATACTCTCTACAATAGCCCTGCCAAGTGGTCATCCAGCCTTTGCTTGAAGATCCCAATGGGAGGGAAGCCACCACCTCCCAAGATAGCCTATTCTATAGCCCTAATTATCAGGAAATCTTCCTTTACATCTAGCTTCAGGCTGCCTTTTTGCAGCTTCTACCTGTTGCCCCTAGTTTTGCCTTCTGGGGTTAAAAGGAACAAGTCTTCCAGGTGAGAGCCCTTCAAAGATCACTGCTATGTCTCCTGCCCCTCTCCTTAATCTTCCTTCTTCTCCATACTAAACATCCTTAGTTCAAGTCAGGCCATCTCACCATCCTTCTTGCCTTCTTGAGGATGCTCTCTGGATAATCAATAGCCTCCTTAAAATACAGCTTTCAGAACTGAATACAGTGCCCCAGATATGATCTAACCAGGACAAAGGACAGAGCCACTGTTAGCTCCTTGTCCCTGAAAGCTGTGTTTCTCTCAATGTAGCCTATAATTACTTGAACTTGCTTGCCTCTCATCATATTGTTGAGCTGATAACGCACAGCAGCTTCCAGGAACCCATTTGACAGATTTGGAAAATGTGACAATACATCTTTTCCCAAAGATCCTGATCCTTCCCACCTCCCACCTCCCACTCAAGACATACAACATCTGCAAATGTTGTATATCCCCCAGAGTATCAGAGGACTAGCCCACTCACACAACAACCAGGTTCATAGCCTTATCTAAAGTTAATTTCCCTCTTCAAAGACAGGAGACTGAATTCTACTCTGGAGTAGTTAACGGAATTTTAGTGACATTCTTTTGGCTGTCCCAAGTTTGTTGATGTAGTGAGCTGCATTGGAATGTATGTCAGGACCCTTGGCTTCAAATTTACACTCTGGGGCCTGGTTTTCTCACTTAAAAAAATGAATGTATTGAACTAGATTATCTCTGAGACTCCTTTCAGTTCTGTTGACACATAGGAAATACTTAATACTTTTTCAAACTTTCATTCCTTTAATTTTCCATATTCTAAGGTCCCTTCCAGCTATGTCATATAATTGAGAAAATCTAAGATTGTAAATGCCTCTGTTCTGAGAGACAGGTACATTAAATTGTGATGAACTGGAATCAGCAGTCAATAATTAAGCACCTGCTGTGTGCCAAGCACTAGGGCTCCAGGAAAACAAAGACAAAAATGAAACAGCCCCTGCCCTTAGGGAGCTCCCATTCTTTCAAGGGAGACAATATGAATTCAAATAAGTGTATATAAAACAGATTCCCAAAGAATGAAGTGTTTCAGTTGACAGATTTTTTAAAAAACACTGATAGAGTAAGTAGTCTTTTTGTCTTGACTCCTTGTGATTGAAACTCTGAAAGGCATAACCAGAGTCCATCTTCCTAGCTCAGAAAGACTAGTCCGTGGAAAATAATTGAATCAGTCTTTGATATCTTGGGTTTTTTCAGGGCCTAGAGGTCATTGTTAAAAAGATTGATTCTCATTGTCCTGGACCATAGATATAGGTAATTCTACATCAATTCCATTTCAAAGATGTAGACAATTAGATTAAGCAGGGGTGAGGAACCTGAGGCCTCCAGGCCACATGTGGCTCTCAAATGTGGCACTTTGACAGAATCCAAGCTTCACAGAACAAATCCCCTTAATAAAAGGATGTGTTCTATAAAACTTGAACTCAGTCAGAAGGCAGTACCCAAGGCCCTCGAAGGCCACAGGTTCCACATCCCTGTGCTAGAGGAAAATGAACCATGGCAACTAATTGCATTGGAAGCCCCGTGGGATTTAGAGTGAGAGGGAACTGGGTTTGAATTCTAGTTCTTGTGTGATCTTGGGCAAATCAACCTCTTGGACTCAGTTTCGTTATCTGTAAAATGAAGAGGTTGATCTAGATCTGAAGTTCCTTTCAGCTATACATCTATTATCTTATGATCCTTTTAGTTCTAAATATATAATTTTATGGTCTTATGATTAGGACCATAAGGAATGGGGAAGAGGGTACAATGAAGCATAGGAAAGATGGTGCTTTACCTCAGGTAATTAGGACACTGGCGCTGCCATGAACAAAAATAGTACCTCATTCATACCAAATCCTCTGCTTCATAATGGAAGTCTCTCAAGTAATGGATGTTTTCACTCTATGTTTACCAAAAGCTGTAAACAGCCTCCCAGATATAAATGCATCATATCATTTTTATGAAATAAAATATTGTTAATTTTTATTGGTTAATTTGAAGTACTCCAAATGTCTCTTACATATTTTGTAATGTCTAATGTGTGCAGGACCCTGTACTAGGAACTGAGGGAAGATGTTAGGATGGAGAAGATTCCACCAAGAGTTTACATTCAGGTTGGGGAGACAGCACAGAAAGTAGGAAAGGTTAAATAACCAAATGAGAATGAATGACAATTTCATGAAATAGAAGGCTAAATGAGTAGTAAAAACAGAAGGGACTATGAGATTCCCCAGGATGTTCAGGGAAGGCTTGCTACAGGAAGTGAGATTTAAATAATACCTTGAAGTGTTGGTAAAATCCTGATAAGGGAGATAAAGGGGGAGGGCATATTAGACAGGGAGGAAAGTAGGAACAAAGACACAGAGGCAGGAAAATGCAATGTGCATTTAAAGATAGCAAGAAGGCCAGTTTAGCTGGAGTGGAAGGATAAAAAGTAAGAGGGAAGACTGGCCAGATAGGTTCATCTACACTCCTAAGTATGAGATGGATTGGGAAGAGGCAATGTGGTCATGGTGGAAAGAACTTTGGACCTGGTGTCAGAAGAGAACCTGGGTTCAAACCCCAGCCCCTTAATGTCTTTGGGCCTCAGTTTCTTCCTCTGTAAAGTGAGACCTTAGACTCTATGGCCTCTGAAATTTCTCCTAGAATTATGATCCTGTGCTCTAGAGAAGGACCATACCTAGTGAGGCAGGAACCACTTCACCTCTCTGAGGTAGGTTTGAGTTCAAATCCAGCCTCAGACACTTACTTGGATATATGAGCCTTGCCAAATCCTTTAACCTGTTTGCTTCAGTTTCTTTAATAACAGCATCTAACTCTCAGGGTTATTGTGAGCTTCAAATGGTAAAATACTTGTGAAGCATTTAGCATAGTGCCCAGCACATAGTAGGTGCCATATTGATGGTTAGTCCCTTATCTATAAAAAGGGGAGGTAAGGATAATACACATCCTGGCTGCCTCCCAGAGTAATTGTGAGTTCAGTGCACTATCTCCCTGGGTTCTTACTATTTTCTCAGGGCTGTTCTTCTGACCTTTTTTTTTTTTTCTCGCTCTCTAGATATGTACAAATTCCTTAATGAAAGGTAACCATGTAGATCCTGCCCTCTTGAAACTTGGTGGGGGCTGGGCCGGAGAAGGTGGAGACAGCCAGGGACAGAGCTAGTGCCCAGAAGTGCCCAAGTCGAGAAGGGAGCATCCCTCTCTCACTGGAGTACCAACAATGCCCATGGGGTTAGGCTGGGCTTCCAGAGGAGAGAGGGAAGCCTCGCTGTTGTTCAGGAGACAGGGAGTTAAATGTTCCACAGCCCAGTGAGGGCTGTGTAGGCAGGCAGGCAGCTAGCTCGGCTCAGCTCGGCTCTGCGAGGGTGCAGTGATCAGTGAAGCAGCGGAATTCAATTTGCAGCAGTGACCTAAGAGGGGCTATTTTTAGTAAGAAAATAGGTCAGGGGATGTGGTGGTGCAGACTGACAAATGAACAGACTCCCCCCATCCTTTCCCCGGGGGGCTTGTTTCCTCCTCTTTCCCGCAGGAGGGGAGCGCGGAGGTGAGGAAGGAAGCCTGATTAGACACCACCACAAAACCAGAGTCTGGGCTTTCATTGTGAAATAATTATGGGGAAGGGAGGATAGAAAATAGCGGGGCCCCCCCCACCCCAGAAGAGGGTGAGTGGGGCTTCCCACCTGGGATACACTGGAGGGGGCCCCCAGAAGGTGGTGGAAGGTGAGGTGGCGATGGTGCTGAGATGGGAATCCATTCCTGACAGCTTTGGGAAGGATGCGCTGTCCAGGCACCAGGCAGCAAAGGAAGAGCTCTGTCTCAGCTGGCTCCTGAGCTCCTGGCAGCAGCAGAACTGGGCGTTCTGTCTTGCACTAGCGTTAAACCCAAGTGCTCGATAGCTGAGGTGGTTAGATAACAGCCCAGCCAAATCGACCCTTTTGTTGGTTCTGAGCTCTCTCACAGGTCAGCGTCTCAGTCTCCCTAGTGGGCTTGGCTGTCCCAGCTTCAGCCCTGCAAAGGGGCGCTGGAGGAGAACTCTCCAGCGTGCAGGCAGGCACACCTGGAGACCCCGACCAGCCAAAAAGCCAGCTGCTATGGATCAGGTCCTTGTACTTACATCCTTTTAAAGACTGCCACGCCTGCCTGTAGGAAATGCCACCTGCCAGCACAAGGTGTGTAGCTCCCATTCTGTTGGCATAGATGAGGAAGGAGACAGTCTCGTTAACAAAATTCACTAATTGACTCACAGCAGCAAGAATTCGTGTCTTCAACAGTCACCACAAACCAATGTGAAGGGTTCCAGTGGAAGCCACCTTCATTTCCAACATGGCACGCCCTTTGCACTGATAGTTCTGTGGTCTGTCTAGATTCAAGACTTCCTCAGCACCATAAACAGCGCATTGAGCCTGTCCTGCCTCTTTTCAAACATCGCCAGCGCCAGCGGTGGTCAGAGCTGGAAGGGGCCTGAGAGACCATCTAGTACCCCCTCCCTCACCCACTTTAGAGCTAGGCATCTGAGGTTCAGAGGTGAAGTAACTTCCTCAAGGACACACAAGTGGCAGCGCTAGGATTGGAACCCACATTTTCTGACTCCACTATCTACACAGCCAATGCTAGCTATGCTGGGCAAGGTGCATTCTAGGAGTCCACTCCCCTTAAGATACCCAGTGAATGGTTATTAAATATTTAGATCTAGCTGTGCAAGAAAAAAAGATATTAAAAATCACAGAATAGCAGACCTGGAAGGGATCCTAGAGCACCCAGCTCTAAATGTTAGAGTTAAAAGGGACCTTCAATCACAAAGTAGGAACATAGACTGAAAGCTGGAAGAGTCTCTGAGTCCATTTTACAAATGAGGAAACTGAGAAACAGAGAGTTTAAGTGACTTGCCCAAGGTAATGCAGGTAGTGTCAGAGACAGGTATACCTAAATATCGATATCCACTATACCACACTGCCAAGAGACCTTAGAATGTTACGTTTTAAAGAAACCATAGACTATGTACTTTAGAATGACAGAACTGGGGGAATCATAGAACACTGGAAGTTAGAGCCAGAGGAAACCTTAGAACATTTCATGTTTAGAGCTGGAATCAACTTTAGATCTTAGAATGGAACAGTATGGAGAGACCTTCAGAACCATTTAATCCAATTCTGTCATTTTACAGAGGAAGAAACTCGGGTCTGGAGAAGAGAAGAGTCCTTGTAGAGAATCTTAAAGTTGAACAGGACCCTAGAGGTCACCCAGGACAACCCTAAAAAGATGAGAGGGTCATAGCTTCATGTACATGTAGCTAGAAGGTACCTTAAAGACCTTTGTTTTATGGTTGAGGACACTAAGACACACAGAGAGGTCAAGTAATTTGCCTTTAGTCATACAGCTGGGCAGAACCAAGATTTGAACTAAGGTGTTCTGACTCTTAATCTCTTGTTCTTCTTATTATATCCCAGCTGCCCAAGGTCACACAAGTAAGTGGCATAGCCAGTGGTAGAATCTAGGTCCCCAGACTCTTTTGTCTCTCAATTTCTGCTATGCTGTACTGTGTGCTTTTAGGTTTTACTTTAATTTAGAATGACACATTGTGGAAAGGGGAGAGAGAAGGGTATTTTGGCTGTACTACTCTGTAGTTTCTCTGTCCCTTCTATGTTCCTGAGATGGCCTGCATGGGAAGCACCAACAGTGATAACAATCTGGTTGGAAATGCTCAAGTGTAGAAGCAAAGTATTCTTTTCCTGGCCCTGTGCCTATCATTTGTTCCACTTTGGATCAGATCCACAGCATGTATTTTTTCCACTTTGATCTGGCCCTGGTGTGAAGAAGGGATTTGCTGCTGCCTGTCTTTCTTGTCTTTTTTTTTTGTCCTGTCTCCTTATCCCCAGGCTGTCCCCACTGCAGTGATGGTTTTCTTGCCTCCTAATGTATGCTTTGGGATGGAGTACATCCTCTGGTGTCACCCCATGCAGCCAATCCAATGGCTCACAGTCATTGCTGGCAAGTGTAAAGATAGACCCCCAAACAGAGCACAGCAGTGCAAAGAAGCTGGCTCCCTGGGGGCTTGGCCTCCAAATTATTTCCCTTCTCTGAAGGTGCAGCATCAGCTGATGAGTCCCAAGCTCTCCAACTTGTGGTCACTCAGCTTTACAGGTCCATTCCTGTTGCTCACAGCATCTCCCACTGAGCCAATCTGTGACCTTTCCAGATGCACAAACTGGTCTTGCAGGAGCATTCAGGAATTGCATTTTGCCACTTATCTCTTAGCATCAGGGTGGAAAATTCCTAATGGGTATCTCTTTTCAAATTTAGTGTTATAAAAAAAATGGATTTGTTACATCTCTATGTCATTCATGGCACCCAAATGAATATGATCACAGCCTTGTTGGGAATTTAAATTCCAGGCCTCCAAGTAAAAAATAGCAGTGGAATCTCTTGCCTTTATGTTGATTGCAAAGCCAGCAGCCCCTCCTCCCACCCCACTTTGTCAGTGTCCTTGGGTGCTGCTTCCACTTACAAAGCCTAGCTAGTGTTGGATACATCTATATTCTAGAATCAGGATATACCAAAGTCAAGGCAACTTGTTTATTGGGTAATTTGGGGGGCTGGGTTTTTTCCTACCCTCTTACCACTAGGATAGAACTAACACTCAAGGATAAGGCCAAACCTTGAATTTGGGAATGGGAGAGAAAGCAGATGGGGGTGGTGGATAGTTGAGCATTTATATGGGCATAAGCCTCAGTCTGAGTGTTAACTCTCTAAGGGTCCTTACATACTGTTTCCTGGGAGTCCTAGGTGTTATAAAAATACATAACCATCATCAAGCATTTAGAGAATAATGTGTGATTGTATTCTGTATCTTTTGGGACCATTGGTAATAACTTTCTACTCCAAACTCAATTCCTAATGGGTAAAGATAGAGTGTGTAAGAGGATTGATTTTTATTTGGTCTCAGCTATCATTTCAATAATCCTCTTGGCTGCACTTGGCCCTATTTGTAGACTATTCACTCCTTGAAATTGCATGTGCCCTTAGCTTCTTCAAGAATAGGGAATTTTTCTAGAACTCTATCTCTTACATCTATGAGTACCTCCCACACCAAGAGAGGTCAGGGACTCAATTGTTTTCCTTTTCTTCTCCTACTTGGTGCCTGGTACCATGCTTTGCATGCAATGAGGAAGTGTCCTTAAACGGTTAAATTCCAACATCTTAATATAAGCCAGAAAGATAATGTCCCAGTGTCAGATTCTATAATATAGGCAGAGAAGGTTTTCGTTAAGTTGTTTATGATTTTAAAGGTTAATAACAAAAAATAAATCCTTCTTCCTAAATGTTGTCTCATGCTGTTTTCCAGATTCTGCCCTTGGAGATTAATTTCTTTGGGTTAAACATTACCACCCCCTCCAGTCTTCTTTCTCTAGGAGTAGGGAGACATGCTAACATCCTCTGGGAAATAGGACCATACCTGTACTTAGGGATGGGCAGGAAATCTTCAGGAACAATCTGGATGACAGCTTCTCAGGGCTGTTATTGAAGAGATTCTTGTTTAAATATGAGTTGAACCATATGACTTCTGAGGTACCTTCTAACTCTAAAAGTATGGAATTCTAAGGTCCTGAGAAGGTATTATAATGGAAGGGGAATAAAAGACATGATAGGAAAATCTAAGAGAATGAAAACCCTGCCTACCTGCTAAAGGAAAAGCATGGATCTCTTTCACTTGAAACACCCCATTTATTTCTCTAACTTAAATTTGTTAGAGGGTAGGGTAGGAATTTTTCATGTTTAGCTGAATTTGAACCACACACCTCTCCTACTTGCTCTAGGGGGCTAGGACACATGCTTGGACATATCAATGTCATGGGGCTGTGGTCTAGAGAAAGGTCTCCTTACTAATCTGACCATGGGTCAGGGAATTACACCAATTGTCCCAGCTTTGGAAATGCTAGAGATTGACTTCAGACTTTTGGTTCCCAGAGAAGAAGATGAAATCCGAGGAACCTGGGCTATGTCTAAAGGTCCTTTGGATTCTCATCACTGAGATGGTGACTGACTTTTGATCTCTTGGGCTGAGGACAGTGCAGTTGTATCTGTAGGACCAATTTTAATGTATAACCCATGTGCCTAAGGAATAAGAAAGGCCAGGTATTGGATGAACACAGAACCAAAGAAGGGGCTTCAATCCAAACCCACAGGGCTCCTCCCAAGCTGCAGATTATTTTGTGCAGTTTAGAGGTGAAGTTTTGTTCAGTGAGCTTGGAGCTGATTCTATTTAATGGATTGATCATCTAGTTCTTTTGTCCTCATCTTTTTCCCTCCCTTAACCCTGCTGGGCTTTTTCCCTGCTTGTTAGCCCCTCAACCAGACATCCAGCTGGGAGAACTAGAAAAGGACATGAAATTCAAGCTGGGATTTGATTGGGATTTGCCAAGGGAAGAGATTGAAGCTTTGGGTGGAAGCCCTTGTATGAGGGACCTTTGTGTGCAGGAGTGGTCTGAACTTGCCAAAGGAAAGGGAAGTATATTCTGCATAAGGCAGCTATGGAAATCAGATGTCTTTTGAGTCAGATTTCTTTCTCATCACATTTCCTCTCTTCTCAGGTGTATTGTGTCAAAAATCCGCTGAGCATATGGCCCTCTTTTAATAGCAGCCCTTTTCCAGACTGAGCCCAGCTGTTCCTTCCTCCCAAGGACCCTCCAATTAGCTTTGTCCAAAGAGAGAGGTGGCCCTTTACTATCTTTGTTTCCTCAGTCTCTCAGAAGATCTTCATTCCCCTTTGGTACTTTCTCAAGCAGGCCTTTGAACATGAAACTTACTCATTATAGAGACTACAGCTGTTCAAGTCTCCAAATGTTGATCCCAGAAGCTAGACAATAGAAACTAATATTGTTTTAGAAACAATTTTTAAAACACGTTTACATCAAAGATTGCCATGAAATGCTAAAGCTGAGGTCTTCAGTGTGTCCCTGCAGAATTGTGAATGGAGCCTTCAGCTCCAGCATTGAAGCTGATCAACCCCTTAATGTCCTTGGTCCAGGAAGTTGTTCTGCTTACACTGATCTATGTGAGTGTGGTAGTTGATTCCTCAGGTCAGACCCCCTCCCTGTGTCTGGGAGGGTTTAGGAGAATGCAGTATGTTGGGTGTGAACTGAGCACATTCCTTGCTTTTTCTCAAACCACTTCAGGACTATAAGATCATAGATTTCCAGGCAGAAGGGACCCAGAGATGAAGTTTAATCTCCCTCATTTTACAGGTGAGAAAATGGAGGTTGACTTGCCCAGGGTCAGCAGAGCCAGTAGGGATCTAAAGCAGGATTTCAACCTAGGTTGTTTTTTGCCACCAAATCCAGCACTCAAACCACTCCACCAAGCTATTTCTCAATATAGTAAGTTCCCTGTTGCCTCTTGAAATCATAGCTATGTGACTCTGGGCAATTCACTTCACCTCTCACTCAGCCTTGGTTATCTCTTCTACAAAATGGAGACGATAGTAACACCTATCTTACAGGTTTGCTGGAAGAATAAAATGAGATAATAAAATAAGTGCTTTGCACATTGTGGTGGAAAAACTATATGAATGTCAACTATTATTGCTGGAAGAGATGGGATAGTGCAAAAGTTCTCTAAGTGTAGTTTGGGGACCCCAGAGGATCCTCAAGAACTACTTTTACAATAATACTAAGACATCCAAATTTTTAATAAGATAAATATTGATAGGGAGGAGCTAGGTGGCTCAGTAGATAGAGTACCAGGCCTGCAGTCAGGAAGACTCATCTCTCTGAGATCAAATCTGGCTTTAAATACTTAATACCTGCGTGACCCTGGGCAAGTCACTTAATTCTGTTTGTGTTTCCTCATCTGTCAAATGAACTGGAGAAGGAAATGGCCAACCATTCCAGTATCATTGCCAAGAAAACCCCAGATGGGGTCATGAAGAGTTCGACATGATTGTGAAAATGATTGAACAACAACAACAAATATTGATAGAAGTAATCCATATCAACAAAATCTCTTTGGGGGCCCCTCAATAAACTTTTTTTGCTTTTTTTTGGAAGGGGGAAGGTAGGGAAATTGGGGTTAAGTGACTTGCCCAAGGTCACATGACTATTTTTTTTGAACTCAGGACCTCCTGACTCCAGAGCTGGTGCTCTATTCACTGCAACACCTAGCTGTTCCCCTCCCCCCCAATAATTTTTAAGAAATTAAAAGGGTCCTGATGTAAAAAAAAAAAAAAACCTTCAAGAACTGTTCATGTAGTAGGTAGAGGGCTATCCTTGAAGTCTGGAGAATTTGGGTTCTAGTCCTATTTCTGATGTATATTGATTGCGTGACTTTAACCCAGGTACTTCATCTCTTGGTGCTCCAGGCAATGCTCCAAGTCACAGAAAAGGTGGAGGTCCAACCATCCCTGGTAGTGGGAGTTTCTGGCAGGCAGTTCCCCATATTAATAAAATCACAGAACCAGTCAAATAGTTTAGTCCTAGATATAGTATGCAAATAGACGTGTGTGTGTGTATATGATCCTGGAATTTAATACCTTCCAAAATCTGGGTCCAAGCTATGTTTGCTTCATTATCCGTACAACTCTCCTTCATATATTCTCTTTGCCAAAATGAAATCCTTTTTGTTTTCCATTCTTATTCTGCCTTCTCCCATGTCTGTACCTTTGTTCATACAATATGTCTGTTCCATAAAGCCTTCCTTTACTCCCCTATGCCTGGAATGGAATTCTCCTCTTGCTTCCATCTTTTCTCCCTCCCTCCCTTCCTTTAAGGTAGAAGTTTTTAATCTGGGGTGGCTAGGTGGAGCAGTGAATAGAGTACCAGCTCTGGAGTCAGGAGGAACTGAGTTCAAATCCGGCCTCAGACACTTAACACTTACTAGCTGTGTGACCTTGGGCAAGTCACTTAACCCCAATTGCCCTGCCTTCCTCCCTCCAAAAAGCAAAAAAAAGAGAAGTTTTTAATCTGGAGTCTACGGACAAAAGTGCTGTGTGGATAGATTTCAGGTGGTCTGTGAACTTGGATGAAAAAAAAATACATTTTTATTTTTAGTATAATTGGCTTCCTTTGCAATTCTAGGTATTTTATTTTTTGCATTGTTCTGAGAAGGGGTCACTGGACTGATGGCCAAAGGAGTTTATGACACCAAAAAAAGGTTAAGATCTCCTACCTTAGCCCTATTTCAGGTTCTGTCTGTTCCATAAAGCCTTCCTTTACTCCCCAAACAATGTGACTTTTTTTTCTCCTCAAATTTCTCATAACATCTTCCCTGGACCTCACCACATAGTACAGTAGAATGGTTTGATTCCATGAAAAAGAAGGCCAATGTAGAGTGCTGGGTTCATGTTCCCCTTCTGTGCGACTTCAGGCATTTCATGATGCTTTTCTGGACCCCTGTTCTCTCATATGCAAAGTGAAACAATTAAAACTAGACAATCCCTAAGGTCCCTTCCAGGTCGAAAATCTAGGAAAATGTCTAAAATTTGTCGTATATGGTTGTGTATGTGTACATGGTTTCTTCTCTGAGCTGCCTTGATTAGACTATAACTTTTTTGAGCGCAGAGACTTTCTAACTTAGTATCTTCAGCACTGACCTTGCATGTGGCAGGTGCCAAATAGAGATAATTTGTTTACATTGAAATGAATAAACTGTATAGGCCCTTCTGGTGCAAGAATTCAGATAAGAGAAGAAAATAAAGAAGGGAATGAGATCAGTAAATCCTGGGTTCTTTGGTGTTGATTCACTATTGGTTATCTTCCAAGAAGCCAGGCCCTTGGTGGATTGGGATGACTTATCTGATGAACAGTTGAAGATTCTGTTCCATAACACATTTCTTCCCCTGAGCAAGTTAACTCCATTGGGTAGGACTATACTTGAACCATAAAGAAATATCATTATCTCTCTATCCCCTCCCCTCAAAAAACCTCCTACAACTTGTTCTTCTTCTGAACTTTCCTATTTCTGTGGAGGATGCTTCCATATTCCCATTCAATTACCAAAGTTTGTTACATTGGAGTCCTCCTTGACTCTTCCCCTTCCCCACTAAACAAATGACTTGCCAAGCCTCATCTAATTTGACCACATCACATCTCTGAGACCTGTCCCCTTCTTTTTATTCATGTAACTACCTCTCACCAACACCCCCCTGAAGTACTGGAATAGCTTCCTAATGGGTCTCCCTGCTTACAGTCTCCTCTCTTCAATACAATTTCTGTACATTTGCCAAAATCATCTTTCTGAGGTGCTGAGTTCTGATCATGTTACTCCCTTCCTTGGAAACCATGGGTAACTCTTCATTGGTTATAGGATAAAATGTAGACTTCTTAGTCTGGAATTTAAGGCCCTTCTCAGTCTGATATCCAGCAACAACTCTACTTCATAGCCTACCTCATAAATTACCCACTCCAGCCAAACTGGAACTATTAACCTTTTTCTGAATTCAGTAATTCATCTCCCACTTCCATGCATTTTTGTAAGTCATTCCCCATGCCTATAATGAGCTCCTTCTTCATCTCCATCTTCTAGAATCCTTAGCTTCCATCAATACTGGATGACACCATTGTTACTATCACATTGACTGTTACTGTTCATTGACACTATCCTCAATTTTCTGTGTACTACAATTCTATAACTCTCTCTCTTTCCCATTGAATGTAAGCTTCTCAAGGATGAGGGCTGTTTTGTTTTTATTCATTTTCCTAGTGCTGTATGTATAGTAGACACATAGTCAGTGTTGAACTTAAATGAATTGAGCTCACCTAGAGGCTGTTACTGAGTAGGCAAAATGTACTTTTAGGGGCCATTGCATTCTTCATTCTGGCTAGCCACTCTATAGATGCATGAGGTAGACATGGAAGATGGGGTTCCAGGTGAATATGCTCATGCAACAATGTAAACCTGTTGCTACCATGAGAAAAGCCAACTTCCTGTATTCATGGGAGGTCAGGAGTGACTTATTTCACTTCTACAAACATAGTAAGCATCTACTCTATGGCCCTGGTATGGAGCATGTCACCTGTAAACCCAAGCATCATGGTCCTTGAACATCTGATGTGGGACCAAAATATAAGGCTGAATAGCAGAAATGAAAATGCACTTTGCCAGCACCTGAAGCCCATCAAGCTGCTGAGTAACAGCCAGCCCAATTCATCTCAAACAAAATGCATCCAGGAAACCCAATTTCCTTCTTGGATAGAGTAGCTGACCTTGCAGATTGAGGGGAAGCAGCAGACCTGGCATCACTCAGTTGAATAAGGACTCTGCTGCTATTTCTCTCCATGAGCTCATTGGCACTGAGGAATCAACCATATGGTGATGGCAGGAGGCCCTGGGAAGCCAGCCTTTGAGGGGTGTGATCAGTGGGCTCATCTCTAAGGGCCTATTGCTAGTCCAGTTCTGTGCTCTGGAATGGGAGTAAGGGAAAACCCATGATTCTATAGCTATTAGGAGATCCAATTCAGAATGATTCATGTGTTGTGAATGGGTGAATTCGACTAAACAAGCTATGATTCAATAAAATCTCTCTTGGTGTAGAATAGGAGATACTCCCACCCAAATTTGAGAGATGGGAGGGATGGAGAAAAGGAGAGGATACAGATAGTAGTTGAGGGCTTTGTGGTCTACTGAAAATTGTCTTGGGCTGGGAATGAAAAAGATTGAGTACTAGTCTAGATAACTCATTATGTGACTCTGGATGAATCATGAACCCTCTCTGGGCCTCAGTTTCCCTATTTATAAAGTGAGAGATGATCTCTAAGTTCTGATCCAGGTCTAACATTCTGTGAATGTCATGTTCCACATACTGATAAAGAATGTGTAAATTTAGGATGAAGTGTTTCGGGATTTGGTAGAGGCGGGGGTGGGGTGGGGAATAGGAGAAGAGATGAGAGATGGTATTATTCATATGATATGTAGAGGAGTCCTTTTTTTCTAATATTGCACCCTTCTGAAGTCATGTTCCTCAGGTCATTTTTGGAGGCTAGATCTTTAGAAATACATGAACATGTTGGTATGCAAGGAAGATGCTGGGAAGAATCAGAAAGTAGAGAATTCTTGATTTTTAAGAAGCAAAATGAAGTTGTTCAAGAGCGATGGTGCCACTGGGGGGAGGGGTGGCAAGAGGAAGAAGTAATGGCATGGTCTCCTCACCTTTAAAGAAAAAAGCACAAGTCTAGGAATGAAGGAAAGCCTTGAAAGAAAGCCCTCGCATTGGGCTCTTCTTCACCAGAACCCATTAACGTTTCTAACAGAGAGGGACAGAATTATCCCAGTTCCAGGAAGGCTATTTTGAATGTTAGAAAGAGGGCCTGATGATTTTTCACTGAGCCAGTGAGAGAACTGTACTGCCACAAGATGTTGGAAAGGATGACCTTGGGCATACCCCCCAGGCTTGTCTCTTTCAGGTTCCATTGACCTGGGCATCCATTTCAATTCCAATGTCAGTTTTCCTAACCACTAATGGCTCGATTAAGCTTTCAAACAGTTGTGCTTGGTGCCCAAAATACCCTGTAAAGGGACGTTGGGAGAGCACCTGGGCTCTGCCCACCCCATTTAAAGGTAAATATGAAGAGGAAACACCATGGATGGTTCTTTTTGGAAACTAGTGGCTAATATTTGAACTGGCTGCCAAAATTTCTGGGTGGGATTTGGGGGTGGTAGGAGGCTGGGGAGTTCCAGCATGGAGAATAAAAAAGAATGAGAACTTGACTTTGGTTCTAGACAGTAGAGTAGTGAGCCTCCTACTATCTAAATATGCCTAAAAAGAGCTCCCTCATGCTTTATTACTATACCTGCATGCATGGGACCACTAGCCCACCCCAACCTACAGGGTAGGGACTGACCTTTTATGCCATTTTTATGCATTTGGAGTAAGAGAAAAACAGGACTTTCCCACCTTCCCTTTGCTGTCTGGAGCCCTCTGAGTAACTAGCCCCTCAGCAAGCTGAGTCACTGGTTTTCAGCAAGTGGGTACATCCTGTGAGTTTAAAGGATTGAGCTCAAGTGGGTGTTGCGCATCAGTGCAATGTTTGAGTAACACTTCCAAATAAGACTCAGTTAACATCCCCTGTGGAATTAGCAGAACTCAGAATCAGTAGATCAGAGGACTCTCTCAGCAGCCTTCTGAGCATCCTCATGTCTTGTGGGACCCACTCTGCCTTGCAGGGGATACTTATGTGGTAGCTGTCTCTTTGTCATGCATCTTAGTGAGCACTCAGCTCCTCTGTCCTCCTAGGTTTCCTTTGGCTAGGGGTATTCCCAGGGTATCCAGAGCAGCCCCCATTTATCCTTTTCTCTTTTCAGCCTGGGCAGGTGAGATTGAGCCATGGGAGGCAGCTAAATTGATCTCCCAGGAGTCTGCTATCTGCAGCCCCCACTGGCCAATCCCATCTTTCAGCCTGCCTGACATTGTCACCATCATGGATGCTCTTCTTTGTGCCTGTTTTAATCCCTGGGAGCCTCTGTGGATTTTCTCTGGTCTCCTCCTGTGATAGTTGCACATCCCTGTAATTTCACATTAAAGATAACATTTATACCTGTTGCTCGCCATATAATAAATATGTGGTGCTTTATTCTCCTTTAATAGAAACACAAATACAAATGTCAGTATTAGAAAGTTCTGACATCTTCAGTTCCCCTATAGATTTTGACTGCTCCAATTTTTGCAGCCTGACTGGCCCTGATGGAGCGCCGGTCACATTCCATGGGAGAACTTAGCTCCTTGGAAGGCCTCCGCAAGTGACAGCCCCAGCTGCTGGAGAGCTGCTGTTTCCTGTCACTGCTTTTGTGTCTTAAATCATTGGCTCTTGCGTACCAGTGAACTTTACTAATTGAACTCCACAGATGGAGCTGAGGCTACAGAAGGTGTGATGATGGAGAGAGTGGCCCCTTTGAGTATCAGAGGCAGGGTATGGAAAGGTGCTTTGTAGTTGCTTAGACAAGGAGCTATCCACTGGGACTTAACCTTTAGCCTCTTTGGAGAAGGGTGCCCATATGTTTTTTTTGGGGGGGGAAGGAAGGGTGGGGTGTATGTATATGAAAAATAGCCAGGAAACCTCCATAATTACCCTCTACTTCATTTCAATGACCTAAACCTGGTTTCATCCTGAACACACTAACCAGATCCTTCACCAACCTCTCTCTAAGTGACTTTGCCATCAGTATAGTCAGATGTCTTCACTTTTTTTTTGGAGGGGGAAAGGTAAGGCAATTGTGGTTAAGTGACTTGTCCAAGGTCACACAGTTAAGTGTCACGTGTCTGAGGCTGGATTTGAACTCAGGTCCTCCTGACTCCAGAGCTGGAGCTCCATTCACTGCGCCACCTAGATGCCCCCAGATTGACTTTTAAAAGATAATTTGTTGAGTGGTAATGGTAAAGGTCTAAAAGTGGCAGTGGGTTAAGTGAGAAGGATACTGACTCCACTTCCTGGCCTTCTAAGTCAAGAAGCATGAGAGAAATTGAAGGAGAGATAAAGAATTAAGGGCTGAGCTATAAGTAAGTGCATACCCTTTGACCCCGCAGTGCCACTTCTAGGGTTGTATCCCAAAGAGATCATAGAAGTGGGAAGAGGACCCATATGTACAAAAATATTTATTGCAGCTCTTTTTGTAGTGGCAAAGAATTGGAAATCAAGGGGATGCCCATCAATCGGGGAATGGCTGAACAAGTTGTGGTATATGAATGTAATGGAGTACTATTGTGCTATAAGAAATGAAGTACAGATGGACTTCATAATAACCTGGAGAGACTTATATAAACTGATGCTGAGTGAGGAGAGCAGAATCAGGAGAAATTTGTACACAATTACAGACACAATGGATGTGTGATGACTAACTTTGATAGACTGGGTTCCTCTCATCAATGTAAGGTTATAAGACAACTCCAAAAGACTCGTGATAGAAAGAGATACCCATATCCAGAGAAAGAACTACAGAATCTGAATGCAGATTGAAGCAAACTATGTGTTCTCTTTCTTTTTCTTGTTTTGTTTCCTCTCTCCTTTTGTTCATTCCATTGGGTATAATCCTTCTTGATAACCTGACTATTGTTTAACGTGAAGGTATTTGTAGATCCTATATTTGATTGCATGCCATCATGGGGGGAGGGGAGGAGAGGGAATGGGAGAAAATTTGAAACCCAAGGGATTGTGGAACTGAATGTTGTAAACTAAAAGTAAATAAATAAATTAATTTTAAAAAAAGAATTAAAGGGTGTTGATTTGTAATCGAATGAGGGTTCCATAGGATACATAGGAATAGGAAGAGAGGCATCAGGAAGGCAGAGCTGAGCTCAATATGGAAAAGTTTCCCTGGAGAGATAGCAGGGGTTCCTGCCTAGAACAGCAGATATAGGGGGGCAGGAAATTGACAGGCAAGCCAGAGGAAGAAGTGAGCCATAGAGAATAAAAGCTAAATAACCAACATCAATCAGCTAATGGTGAAGCTTCTAGAACTAATCACTCCAAAGCTTCCAATTAGATATGCAATGTGGTGGTAGACTCCAGAAATTTTTTTGCTTAGTGGCTTGGACTGGGTGACCAAGTTCCTATAGAGAATCTGCTCCTATAATGCTTATTATCAGTCTAATAGGAAGGATAGGATATGTACAACTATAATACAAGAAGAAATTTGAAAATAAAATATAGGAGACATACTATAGTTGAGGAGGAAGACACCTCCAGCTGGAGATGTCAAAGAAAGCTTTCTGAGAAGGGTGGAAGATAAGTTGGACCTTGAAAAAAAGGAAAGAATCAGAATCAGAGAATCAGAGAGTTGAAGAATTGGAAGGAATACCAGCAACCATCCAGTCTGATCCATCCACAAAAGGAAGCCTTACTAACACACTCAACAATTGATCTACCTCTACTTAAAGACTTTCAGATTTGAGGGGGTAGGGAGTGGCTACCATCTCTAGAGGCAGCCCATGCTACTTTGGGATGCCTCTAATTGTTAGGAACTTCTTTCTGACATCAAACCTGAATTTACTTCTTTGCAGTTCCATCCATTGCTCCTGACTGTATCTGCTAGAATAAACCTAAAGTTTAGTCTAAATCTTTAGTTTAGTTTAAACCATCCTCGGTATGACAGTCCTTCAAATTCTTGAAGACAACTAACATCTCCCCCCATCCCAATTCTTCTTTTCTTCTGGCAAAATATACCTCTTCCTTCAGCCAATCCTTCTATGTCATGTATCAAGGTCTTTTACCATTCTAGCTGACCCCTTCTATGGACATGTCCTTAACTTATCAATGTTATACCAAAATATTAATGTTATATCAATATCCATCCTGTCTATAACTGAACATAGTACTCTAGATGAGGTCTGATAAAGGCAGAATACAATGGGAACCTCACCTCCCTATTCCTGGAAGTTATGCCCTTTTTAAAGCATCTCAGTTTGACTGCCAGTATCACACTGCTGATTCATTGTGCTCATAGTCCAATCAAACCCTCAAATCATTTTTTTCAGAACTGTCCTCTATCCATGCCTTTTATTTGTCTGCCCATTAATTTTTTGTACCCAAGTTTAAGACTTACATTTATCTCCATCAAACATTATCTTATTCAATTCATCCCAATGTTCTACTCTATTAAGACCCTTTTGGATACTATCATTAGGTGTACTAATTATCCCTCCCAGTCTTGTGTCATCTGTAAATTTGATGAACATACCATCTATACCTTCATCCAAGTCATTGATAAAGATCTTAAACAGCACATGGCCAAACATAACATTCTAACATTAAACTACTAACAACTACTCTTTGAATTTGACCAGCCAGCCAGGTCTGAATTGAATAGGCTGAGATGAAAGGGTGGGAGCAGTTGCCCCTTCATTTAAGGAGGGGGACCAACTTGAGAAAAGGCACAGAGAAGGGTGAGCAGAGAATCAGACTGGCATGAGAAAGAGTAGCCCATTTTTGCAGAAATGTTTGGTAGATAAAGGGAATTAAATAATATAAAATATTATTTAATGTAATTTGAAAATAAATATGAAATCATATGAAATAAGACTCAGAAAGTAGTTTGGAATCACATGGTGAAGGGCCTTGAATGTCAAGGTAAGGAATGTAATTTATTAGGTAAGTAATACGGAGCTATCTAATATTTTGATTAAAGGAGCAGCCAGGTTGTATTCTTGGTGGCCCCAGTGCATGTGTGTAGATTTTCTTTTCAGCATCCCATCGTATATGTTTACACCGATCACAAGAGGAAAAAAGGTAATGGGTGAGGTTGTGCTATCCCCACTAGAGGGAGCATGGAGATAGGTGGCAGATTTGCTGCCAAAGGTAATGATAGGCCCAAACCTTGAATTTCAGCCCTTTGATCTGGTGCCAGCCTTGAAGTTTTATAGAAAGCCTCTGGTCACCTGATCTGTGAGCTCCACAGAGGGAGAACATTTGTCACCTAGGGCCAGGCTGACGGTAGGGAAAAGGAGGGTCAGCTCACATGCACCTAAGAGGGTGACCTGAGGATAGTTTGTCCTGTCCCTGACTGTGGGTCAAACTGGAAGAAGTCTGCCTGTGAGGACATGGCGTAATGAAATAGTTCAACCTTTGGTTTTCTTTTGTCAAAATCTGAACTCTGCAGCTTCTTCTAATTTCCAAAGTCCTCTCTTTTCCTAGGAGGAATTTTCCAAACTTGAAGCTCTTAGTGTTTGTTCTTGAGAATGGCCTTGGGCCTTCCACAGGGTACACATTTACGTAACCCAGAGCTCTGCCCATAGTAGGCACTTAAAATTTTTTTTAAAATTGAGCTTAATGAAATTTTCAAGCTTTCCATCATTTCTTGTTGCTAAGAAAGTCAGGGGGTGAGGAGATAGCAAGGAGGGAGCCATGTACTCAGTTAAGACGGGATGGCTGGGCATCTTATCTGTACCCCACCCCTCCCATCTGCTTCCAGACTCCTTGCCATGCACTGGACAAGGCTATTGGGCTATTCATAGCACATTCTTGCCCTTTTGAATGCACTTGAATACTGCACGTTGACCCATCAGGGAACTGTGTGCCCAGCTCATTCCCTGCTCGGGTATCATGTCCAGCAGCCTTTACAGAACATAGAGCATGAATGAGGTCATGCTAAAGTTCTCTTAGCCTCTGTCTCTACTACCATCCTTCCCTCCCCCACCCTTCACCCCCTACCCTTAGACCCTGTCCTCACCCAACCTGGTATAATCACAATGGTCTAGAATAGGACCATACAATGGACCATAGAATACTGAAACTCAAAAGAACCTCAAAGACCATCTAGTCCAATTCTTTTATTTTATGAGGCCCTGGAAGACAAGAGATTGTCCCAGAATCACACAGAAAGTAAATGGCAGAGCCAGGATTTAAACCAGGGTCTTCAATTTCAAATCCAGTGTTCTTTCTTTTATACTGGGCTCTTTCCAACCTATAGTCACTTTCAGATGAAGCTTGCTAAATTTATTAACAGTTCTGGAAATAGATTATTTCCCCCAAAAATATGTTTCAGGGTCTGTCTTCCCCTTGCCTTTGACATGAACCCTGGTGTCAACACAATGTTTAACATAGTTGCCTAAGATAGGGACCAAAGCTTATTTATTTTTGTATTTCCATCAGAGTTCTGTAAACAGAAGGTGTTTAATAATGAATGTATGAATAAATGAAACTTCAAAACTTTTCCCAAGGACTATAACCCACATTGAGCCCTTCATCTTAAGACTTTTTCTAGATTTCAGTTATTATACTGTTCATTTGGGAACTGATCATATACTGTAACACATTACATTTTCTATTTCATTGATGTGAGTCTTCCACCCCCCCCCCCCATGAGACAATTATCCCCCTGATTATGGGGAGTAGATGTTGAACCTCTCTGGTACTGTCCACCCCACCCCAAGATATAAACACATAGTAGACACTCAGTGCTAAAAATCACAGAATGTCAGAACTGGATGAGATCTTAGAAACCATCTCTTCTACCTCTAACTTTTTACAGATTGTAAAAGAGTCCGAGTTGTTCCAGGACAGTAGTTTGACTAGAACTTGGGAATTTTCCTATTCATAAATCATGTCCTGTGCATTTAAACTTCCTAACAACTGTAGTAACTGTCATTACCAGGCCCTGAGTTTTTGGGAATATGTCTTCATGAAGAAGACCTGACCAGCCCTCATCCATATATTGGTATTGGAAGAGCACCAAAGCTGAACGAGTCAATGCATTGAATTCTGTTCTCCCCAGCTATTACTTTGAGGTCATTCCCTTGAGAACTGGATCAACGAGGGTGTATTCTGTATGCATTTAGATGACTGCAGCTCTGTACTGGGGGCTGGAAAGGTTTAAGCCAAAGGCAGATCTTATTTCTGCTGTCAGGAGCTAACAGTCTGATGCTGTATCAGCCCAGACAGACTCGCAGAAAGGCATTTGTGTGTCATCTGCCCAAGGGCCATGGGCCCAACTTTAGATTCCTGTGCCCCAGGAGAAAAATAGGCCATTATAGAATCATGACCTGTTAGAGCTGGAAGGGTCTTAGGGTATCTCTTGTCTAACCTCTTCATTTAACAGATGAGAGAATTGGGACCCAGAGAAAGGAAGGGATTTGCTCAGGGTCATAGAGCTGGTTAGTGGCAGAACCCAGGAGGGAGGTCAGGTCTTCTCATTCCCCAACCCGGATTCGTTGTACTATAAACATTTTCCATCAATGAACACACAACAGCCATATATGTATATATGTGTGTGCCTATGTGTTTCTATTTGTTTTATGGCTAAAGATAGTAATAATAGTAACAACAGCCAGCATTTGTAAAGCATTTTAAGCTTGCAAAGTGCTTTACAAATATTTTCTCATTTAATCCTCACAGCTCTGGGAGGTAGGTGCTTTTATTATCTCTATTTTTTTTTTTTAACAAATGAGGAAACTAAGGCAGACAAAAGTTAAGTGACTTGCCCATGGTCACGCAGCTAGTGTATAAGGCAGAATTAGAATTCAGGTCTTCCTGACTCTTAAGTCCATGGCTCCATCCACCTAGTCACTGGTCTGCCTCAAGGTCACCTGCATTGACCAGCCCAGTGCTATGCACATGATTGGCATTTAGTAGAAAATTGTTATTGAATTGAAGATGTGAGATCCAGTTCCTTTACCTTTAGAGAAATCACTAATATTGTTCAAAATAGTTCTATTAAACCCTGGAGCATCTCTTTTCTCTATGCGTTTACCAGGCTGAGAAATTGCTCTGAAAGGTTGTGTAATGCTGTCCTAAATTCATCCCACTGTGGAATTGTTTTGGATAGCTCTCTGGGGCAGACAGGAATCTCTGGAGCTAGACATTCATTCAGCTGCTCTGCTCTGGGCCACACAGAACTTAAATCCTTTGCTGCTTAAAAACAGTAACGCAGAAGCAATTTAGATGTGCAATTTATTTAATTAAAATGCAAATTCCCTGCTTAAGTACCTGCCTCTTCTCCTCAGTAGACCTTCTGCCTGCCTGTTGGAAATGTACTGAATTTCCTGGGTGTTTAATTTCATGTTCTCATAAGCCCGCCCTTTCAAAATCTTGGTCCCAGCCAGCTAGGGCTGTGCCTGGACTAGTGACATGTGCCAGGCTGTCTGTCTCTCTCTGTTCCTCTGTGCTGAGGGGTGGGGCAGTGTTAAAGGGAACACATCCCTCAGCTCCTTGGCCTTTGTATAAACACCAGTCCTGAAGAGCATGGCCCTTGCCCATCCATAGAGGTGATAAGAACAGCCTGGAGGAAAAGTAGGGATCCCTCAGAAGAGGGAGCATTTTGTATTTAGTAAGATTTATGACTGTTGATAAATTCCCTATTGATATTATTTTATCTTTTGCTGTTGCAAAGATAACATGGGCCAGGTATTATAAATCTTCATTATATGATAGGAGAAATCTGGAAGACTTGGCACCCATGGGCGGTGTTATCCTAGCCTAGTAATTTAACCTCTCAATGCTCTACACAACTCTCTGAGTCCCTGAGCCTATTTTTAAAGAAATATTTTAATATTTACAGTTTGATATAATTGATTTTCTTTGTACTGCTGTGTATTTTATTTTATGCATCTAAAAGGAATATTCTGAGAAGAGGTGCATATGAACCATCAGATTGTCCACGGGGTCTATGTCACAAAAAGGTTAAGGTTTTTTGCTGTAAGACTGTAAGTTTCAGAGAAAGTGCTAACCTGTGTCAGTGGAAGGAGTTTCTTCTTCTGGGGGTTGCCTAAACTGTGAAATGACAGGCCTTAATATCTAAACCCATCCTCTCCTGAGGCAACCTAATCTAGTAGTAGCCAGCACTTCATGTCATTTGTGCTCTGTGGTGACCAAATATTTTCCTATTAGACACCGACTACAACTGTCGTGAGGTAGGCAGTGCAATTTCATGTCCATTTTGCAGGTGAGAAAACTGAGGTTTAGAGAAGTAGCAAATTTGCTTCCAGTCACCTATCTAAAGGGACCTGAACGTGAATGGAGGACCACTACTCCTGTTTCAGCTTAGCACAATGCCCAGCACATAGAAGGCATTTGATAAATGCTAATCAGCTAACTGATTGTTACTACTAAATTTAAAAAAAATTATTTTATTTTCAGTCTTGAGGTCTCTCCTTCCCACCTGTCCCTCCCCCACCCACTGAGAAGTTAAGAAAACCAAAATCTATTGCCAATATGTATGCATTTAAAAGTCAAGCAAATTCCTACCTTAGCCATGACCAAAAATTAAAAAAAAAAATAAAAGGAGAAAATATGTTCCAGTCTGCACTCTAAGTCCACCAGCCCTGTCTGAAAGAAGTATGTTTCATCATGAGTCCTCTGGATCTGTGGTTGGTCATGTGTTAATCAAGTTACTAAATCTTTCAGAGTTGTTTATCTTTATGCAATTGTTGTTCTAGTATAAACTGTCCTCCTGGTTCTGCTTACTTCACTTTGTATCAGTTCATATAACTACTTAACTTTTAAAGAAAAAAATAATGTATGATAGAATAAATTAAGAGTTAAATCTTCAGGGTTGCCCATTATTTCTCTGAATATTAGTTAGAAAGATTCAGTGAACCGTACTCGGGATTCAAGGAGAATGCTGATGGATTAAGTGGATTCTCAGTGTCCAGTGTCTATCCAAGGAGCCCATGAAACATCAAAAAACTGTTCAGTTTTAATTCTGAAATGCTTCTGTATCATTTCCTTTGCTTACCACAGCCTATATAGGTGGGATATTGCAGAATTGATGATCCTATCATGTCTATACAAGTGTGTGCACATGGAGTCAAGCTCTTACCTCTCTTTAAGAGGGCAAAGTTATAAGAATGGGAAGGATTAAGCAGTATAAAGATCATGGGTTAAATTTAGGTAGAGAAGAGGCAGGAGATCAAGGCAGGGAGGAAAGGGAAATCAGAAACAAAAGCTAAGTTTTTTAAAGCAAAATCATGCTGAAATTGTCTTGTTGACCAACAAGCATTTATTGAAAACATGCTTAGTGGAGGATCCCATTTTTGGTACTAAAGATCCAAAAGAGTGTAAGACACTGGGCCTACCCTCAGGATAGGTTGGGGTGGGAGTCGGGTAAGAAGGGCACAGGGTATATACATAAGGAATAAATAAGTCTACAAAGTCTTGACGACCAGAGTTCTGAATCTAAACACCAAATTTACATTTGGTTTTGAACCAAATGTAAACAAGAAAATTCATCTTAGCATAAACCATAAATAGTGGTCTGTTTACAGTTATCTCAATTTTTTTTAAGTTGGGGAAGCAACATGGGCAAAATGTTGATTTTTACCTAGGGAAATAACATGGGAAAACAGTGGGGAAAATGAAGTCTGGTGTCCTTAACAGGAAGAACAAGCCTACAACAAGCCTCCATGCCTAGAAGGCACTCCCTCCTCACCTCTACCTCTTTGAGTCCTTAGCTTCCTTCAAGGCTCTGGTCAAGCACCATCTCCTATGTGATACTTTTCCTGATTCTTCATCCCCTCATATTCCCCTCAAAGTCTCCCCAGATGAAATTGAAATTGTCTTTGGATTTATTCTGTTTATATTATGTATTTACTTACATAGTTGTTCCTCCTCATGGAATGAAATGTGTTTGATGGGAAGGACTACTTCGTTTTTATTTTTGTCTTCAAGTCCCTAGTGCTTGATGAAGTACATTGTAGGCACTTAATAAATGCTTATTGATTGATTGAAAAATATAGATGTGGACCTAGCTACAAAGTTGGGGATGGGGGTAGGGGTGGAAGAGAGATCACATTCATTTAAAGAGCTTTTTAAAAGCATATCTAGTAGATTTATGAAAACACATCATAGAAAAAAATTCCAATGGAATTTGGAGTGGAAGAAATCAGATTTTTTTGTTCCTATCCTTGTTGAATTATCCTATGTTGAAATGAATATATTTTCATCCAGACCAGTGATTTAATCCATGTGAGGTTCTTATGGTATAGAAGCACCCTCCATCCATGCAGATCATATTTAACTTATAGTCCTTTTTTTCTTTTTTTTTTTTTTTGAGGAGGAAGGTAGGGCAACTGGGGTTAAGTGACTTGTCCAAGGTCACATGGCTAGTTTTTTGTGTGTGTGTGTTAAGCGTCTGAGGAGGATTTGAACTCAGGTACTGCTGACTTCAGGGCCAGTGCTCTATTCACTGTGCCACCTAGCTGCCCCCTTAACTTATAGTCTTAAAGTTACCTGAGAGCAACAAGAAATTATGTGACTTGTCCTTGGTTGAAGGGACAGGATTTGAACACAGTTCTTCCTGATTCCTTTAACCATTTATGCCCTGCTGCCTTTTTGCCCTCTACAATTGAATAATGAAGTTTATAGTCTCATCTACCTCATTTCTCATTTTTGATTGTATGTCACTTTTGAATACCACTTTTATTAACGGTTACTGTTCAGAATAATAAGAATCACATGTGCAAAAAAAAAAAGGAAGAAGCAGCATAGTAGAAGGAACACTGGATTTGGAATCAGGGGAACTGAGTTCAAGTCCTGCTGCTCGTATTTACTGCTTTTATGACCTTCAGCAAGTCACTTAAGTTCTTTGGGTCTTCCTTTTATGAGTAAGATGAAGGGGGTTAGACTAGATAGCCTCTAATATCCCTCCCCACTCCACATCTGTGATCAATGACCTAGGCCAGGCACTATAGATGGGTCCAAAACTGAATAGGGCTGAATTGCCTTTGAGGAATTATACAGTGATTTTAGTGATCTGCAGCTGCCTCCTGCCATTGAAGACCATCTTTTTCATTCCAACATCACCAAATATTAGAGTAGGAAGGGGGCTCAAGGGCTGTCAAGTTACTGACCAAGAATACTCCCCTATTTATGCTCAGCATGAGTTTATTCAACTCTTCTGGAAGACCTCAAATTAGAGTGATCCTCCTCTTCCCCATGACAGCATTTTCCATGAGGGGTGAGCCTTCATTTTTAGGGAGTTTTCTCTTGCCTCCAGCTTAAATCTGCCTCTATACAACTTTCATCTCTTATTTTTTTATTGTGCCTTCCAGGGCCAAATAGAAAAAGTCTTACCCCTTGTCAAGATGACAGCCCTTTGAACACTCGAAGACAATTATTACCCCCAATCCTTATCCCTACTAGCCTTCTTTTCTGCTGGCCAAAAGTCACCAGTTTCTTCAATTCAGTCCTTACGTGAGATGATCTGCAGTTGTCTCAATAACCTGGCTGCCTTCCTCATGACGGCTCTTTATAAGCCATGGTGGCCAGAGTTGAATTCCAGATATGATCTGACTGAGATAGATACCAAGAGGACTATCATTCCCCAATTCTAGACATTATATGTTTCAATGGACCCTAATATCATTTTGGCATTTTTGGTTGCCATATTGTAGTGTTGACTCATATGGAGCTTGTTTTCTGTCAGAATTCTTGGTTGGTCTTTCAGATGAACTTCTGTCTAACTGCACTCACTCCATCTTATACTTAGTTTATTTTTTGAATCCAAATGTAGGACTTTTAAATTTCATTTTGTTGGCTGCAGCCCAATGACCAATCCTATAGAGATATTTTGGAACTCTTATACTGTCATACAGCACATTAATTACCTCTCTGGTTCTGTGGAAACTTAAAATTGGATAAACATGATGGCCATGACTTTACCCAACCACCTACTGATATATTATCCTCATGATGTTATATGACTATGAACCTTGGAATACTGTGATCTCAGAAGAGTCAAAGCTTCAGGTGACCCAAAACGCAATGGAAAGAATTATGACACTAATAGAAGTAACAGGCTGCAGCATGTTAGAGGCAAGTGTGATGTAGTGGTTAATAGCACTAGGAGTGGAATCAGAGGACCTGGGTTCTAATCCTTCCTATTCCACTTATTTCTTGGTGAGTCACAACCTATATGTGAGCAGCAAAAGACATCTTCAATAATGCCTAGCATTTACATAGCACTTAAAGATTTGCTAAGCTATTAAAATTTTAAAACTACTGTAAGTCTTTTGGGAAATCACATAAGATCTCATTTGACCCTCATAACAATCCTATTAGGTAGGTGCTATTATTACCTCTCTCCCCCACCCCCCATTTTATAGATGAGGAGACTAAGACTGAAGGAAGTTAAATGATTTGCCTAGGGTTAACACAGCTAAGTATCTGAGGCAGGATTTGAACTCAGGTCTTCCTAAGTCCAAGTCCAACATTCTCTCTACTGTGCCATCTCCCTTTCAGGAAAAGGAGATAGACTAGCCATATGGCAAGAGTGAGAAATAAATGAATTGCCTGAATGCTGCCCTGGGACCTGTGAAATAAAAGAACCAGAAGAAAGCATTCAGCACATTGGCTAGATCCTCTTTGAGGAATCTGGGGAGGCCATCAGTAGGATGTGCACAGAATGGGAGGGCATAGAGTGCTTGTGATTTGTACTGGGGGAAGCAGTTACACAGATGAAATCATCAAGATATCAAGTCATTTCTTTATCTTGGTATCCCCAATGCCTCGTGTATAGTAAGTACTTAATAAATATTTATTGTATTGGCTTAAAGTATTAAAGTAAACCTATGGGAAATGGAATATCTAGGATATGATCATGGGTTAATCAGCTTCCTATGAACCTCTAACTGCTGTGGTGTCACATAAAAACCAACTTAGTCTTTGAGTACTGCGTGGGGCAATGAAAGGTTAAGTCAGCAAGCATAAATAGAAAGAAAGATAGAGAGATGGATGTATGGATAGATAGATAGACAGACAGACAGACAGACAGACAGATAGACAGATAGATAGATAGATAGATTTTAAAGTACGGTCTTTCAAAAAGAAATCTAGACCATAAACCCCAAGATATCTTTTTGTTTTGTTTTCTTTTTGGAGGGGGGGAAGGTAGGGCAATTGGGGTTAAATGACTTGCCCAAGGTCACATGGCTAGTTTTGTGTGTGTGTGTGTGTGTGTGTGTGTGTGTGTGTGTGTGTGTGTATAGTGTCTGAAGACACATTTGAACTCAGGTCCTCCTGACTCCAGGGCTGGTGCTCTATTTACTGTGCCACCTAGCTGCCCCAACCCCAAGATATCTTGCGAGGTTTCTGTGATCAAAATGTATATTCCTTTGGGTGATGGATGGGTGGAGAGATAGAAATAGAAGAATAGATATAAATGGATTGATAGATATAGATGGATAGATGGATAAATGGATGGGCAGATAAGCAGGCAGACAGATGAGTGGGTAAGTACATAGAAAAATACATGTATGTGTACATAATATGTGTTTATGTATCTACACATACAGATATCTACTTTCTTCATCTAAAAATAAGATTGACTTGAATGATGGCTAAGTATTCTCTTTTACAGACTCCTTATAGATAATCAAATTCAAGATTGTATTGCCTGTTCAATATAACATAGTAGCCATTACTGAAGATAGTATTCCATTAGGATTCTATGACTCTCTAAGTATTGAGGAATATTGTTCATTTCTTTTCCTTCCTTCCTTCCTTCCTTCCTTCCTTCCTTCCTTCCTTCCTTCCTTCCTTCCTTCTTTCCTTCCTTCCTTCCTTCTTTCCTTCCTTCCTTCCTTCTTTCCTTCCTTCCTGGCAATTGGGGTTAAGTGACTTGTCCAGGATCACATAGCTAGTAGGTGTCAAGTGCCTGAGGCCAGATTTGAACTCTGGTCCTCATGCCTGTAGGGGTAGTGTTATATCCACTGCACCACCTAGCTGCTTCAAATATTCTTTTTTTTCAAGACACAACACTTCCTTTTTAAAATGGTAGTTGGGTTCAGGGAAAACGCTAGACTGAGAATTCAGAGGCCTAACTTGAGTTCTAGCTCTGACTGTCACAGAATCAATTGTAATTTGGAGCAAGTCACATCTACTCTCTAGGTCTTTGTTTCCCTGTCTGGAAAATAAAGATCTTGGCCTATTTGGTCCTTTAAGAAGCCTTCTGCTTCTAAGTTTCTATTTTCCCAGTGGAAAATTTTAGTAGATTTTCCCAATGGATAATTTAAGTAGATATTATTTCTGCCTGGTGGACCCAGGGTATTTTTGCTACTTAATGCTCCTTCACACTTTGCATTGTCTTCCTTGGTATCAAATATTGATTGGAGTAAGAAGTGGACATAAGAGGTGGCCACATTCAAACCCCAAAAATGCTTCTCCAGATCACCAAGATGGCAAGCAGCTTGTCTCAGCTGGTTACTGTTTGCAACAAGAGTCTTCAGAGGCACTCCAAAGCCTGAGTTTTTTAGGACAGCTTGTGTATGCCTTGCCCAGGGCAATTCCTGTTCTCATTTTCCTGTAATTTGGGTTGAGTTCCAGTAAGAAGTTTGTCTCTGAAAGAAGGATTTGTCTGCTTCCATTTGCCAGGCGGGGAAACCCTGTATAACCCAATGTGTTTCCCTTTTGGCCTTGGCTGCCAGGAGAATTGGAGCCAAATTCAGTACCCAACTGTGGGGATGAGCTCATCAATGGTGCCTGGCAACATCTATTCCTTCTGCCTCTGCAGATGCCCTCTGGGCTGTTTTGTCCCAAATTGTCTCATTTAGTGTTAAATGTAGACCTGACCAAGAAAGGAACAAAAGAAAGGCAGGCAGGCAAAGAGGATTGGGAAAAGAAGGCTAGAGAGTCAAAGAGATAGAGAGAGACAGAGAAGAGAGAGATAGAGAGTGAGTGAAGAGACTGAGACAGAGAGAAGTAAGGGAATTTAGGAGAAGGCAAAGGGAAAGATAGGGAACTCCTAGTGTGAAAACTCTTTCTACCTATGCATATCACCAATCCAATCTTAGAGATCTGCCTGGGGTACTGAGAGATCAAGTCAACAAACATTTTCTAAAAGCCTACTACCTGCCAAGCACTGTGCCAAGCCTGTCCCTATGCTCAAGGAGCATATAATGGATGAAACAACCTGTAACTATATACGTGCCCCAAGATAGATAGAAACCATGTGAAAGTGATGTGAAAGGAGAACACAGTAGGTGCCTTGTCCATGGTCCCCCAGCTGATGGGTGAATCTGACTCAGCAGTCCATCCACTGTAGCACCTCTCTGAGAGACATCTTGACAAAAATAAAGTTTATCCAAATGAAGATTTACCTTTTTTTTTTTAATAAGACTCTCCACTGATCCTACCCATAATCCCCAGGGCTTTGAGTTGTGTCTTCTTTTTTCTTTCTTGGAATGAATGACCTAGTAGAGGTCCTGAGACCTCAAAGCTGGGCCTGCCTTTTTTGGGGGGAATGTGCATTTTATGCCCTGGGTTCAGTGACATGAATACTCTTCCTGTGGATTTTCCTTCTTACCCAGAAGAAGCTACTGCTCCTGTCTTCCAATATCCCACTCCTGCTTTGCAGACTGAAGCCTTACAGAGCCCACTGTGCATCCATACAAACAAGGCCATCAGAAGGTGCCTCAGTTACTGTGTCTGGCACCTCATGACTTCCCATCCTGGCCCACACAAAGCTGTCAAACCCCAAAATGCAAAGGATGGAGCTGTTGTGTTTAAGTAGACAAGGAAAGAAGCCACATTCAGAGAAGGAAGGAGTTCTGAGTACCTGCCAACATGTATCTGCCTTGAGCATCTGGCCTGCTGGGTCACTGAGAGAGATGTTTGAGGGTGAGATGCCTAGAACTTGTTCTGCTGAGCTTTTCCAGGAATCGAGGAAAAAGGGTGCCAAAGCCCCTTCATCCCCAAAGGCCTATTCATCAACTCTCTGAACCTAAGGGTTGTTAACACCACAGTCTGCCCTGGCAAAGAGAGCTGGCTTTGATGCTCATGGTGAAAGGAGAAAGATTCTAATTGAAGAGAGGAAGCAAAAATGAGTACAGGGATTTCCTTTCCTTCTCTCTTACTATTTTCAGATAGTGGAGGATTTTACACAACAATCAGTATTCTGCCTTATGGCCCAGGTCAGGACTCCCAAATAGGGTGACCAGGCCTCTTCAGGGTCACTTTGGGGACAGTTATCGAAACAATGCCCTTTTGTGGATCAGATCACAATCTGAAGCTCTGCCTTCTGCTCAGATTTCTATCTAGCAAAATCCAGCTAGAACATGAGCTTCTCAAAGGCAGGAATTGTGTCGTTTAAAATAAAAATCCTTGTATCCTTAACATCTAGTGATTCAACTAAACTCTACAAACATTTCTTAAGCACATTTTTGTGGTTGTTGTTCAGTCATTTTTGTCGTGTCTGACTCTTCGTGACCACATTTGAGATTTTCTTGGCAAAGACTCTGGAGTGGTTTCCCATTTCCTTCTCTGGCTCATTTTACAGATGAGGAAACTGAGGCAGAGTTAAGTGACTTCTGCAAGGTCACGTAGCTGGTATCTGAGGCCAGATTTGAACTCAGGTTCCTGACTCCAGGCTCAGTACCTGTACCACCTAATTGCCTCATAGTAATATATAAAACAATAGTAATATATAGTATATAGAATATATAAAAACAGACTCATAGTAATATATAAAACACTGCATTAGACTCTGGGAGAAGTAAACCAACAAGGTGTGGTTGTTTTATATGGACTCTGTTATCCCAGGGCTCCTTCTTGCCCTGAAGAAGATGACGTGTTCCTGAGGGATATGGCATGAGCACAGGTAAATATAATAGAAACAATTTGGAGAGAGAGGGTGGAATCCAGAAGAAATCTGAGTTGAGCATTGATGGGAAATAAGGATTTTGCAATGCAGAGATGAAAGGAAAGTGTGTTCTAGGAACGAGGTGAAAGCCTGTGCAAAGCCCATAGATGGGGGCTGGAATGTTGAGTTCAGGGCCCTGCTAGCTGCTGGGTTGGGCTTAGAATTATACAGTCTGTTCCTAGGTCTGTCTGTATTCAGGGTCTTTCCAGCTGAAAAACTATGTGACTCTATGGTTCTATAACAAGCATTGTGGTTTTCACACAGTTGGTGCCTACTAAATGTTTGCTGTTGATGTTGGTCCCTAAGGGGCAGGTCCTCCTTCCCCTGTGTCTGTCCCTCCAGTAGTGAACATCCCTGCCTCTTTGAAATTCTCCTTGGTGCTGGGCTCCTGCTGGCTTCACTGAATTGCCACCTTTGATGCCTCGTAGGCCTTTGATGAGAATTCCTGCCTCTCATTCAGTCAATTAAACAAGTGTCAGGCTCGCTGGAGGGCTAATTTCTTAGAGCTGGGAGAAGGGAACACAGGCCTTTCTTGACAGCTTGTCCTCTGGGCAAAAAACCCTCATTTTTTACTTTTTTCTGCCTTACTTTTCCCTTGAATGCAATTTCTCTCTTCAGGAATACTCATATGACTCAACCTGCCAGATCTAAATTTAGCTCAGCCAGCGATATGGAGAATGCTTTTGGTGCTGGCTGTGATATGTATTTAGAAATAATAGCTTTATTTATCGACATCCAGTAATGCCGACTGCCTTCTGGGACATCTTAGAAGAGTCTGTCACTCTCTGTCCTCCAGCAGTAAAGACAAAGGAGACTGATCTTAAGGGTTGGCCTGAGCTAGGCTGGCTTTGACATATTTATACCACTCCATTGCAATGATCTCCCCAAAGCATGGCTTCTTTCCCCTTCCCTGACCTTGAGTGAATTGAGAAAGGGGTGTTTTGGCATCAAGTCCAATGGATAAGATTGAGGATGTGTCCTTACCTTCTTCTAAGTGTCAAAAAAGCCTGTTCTAAGCCCCAGGCAATGACTAACAACAACAGACAGCAACATCTCCCTGGAAAGGTGCTTTACAAATATTATCTCATTCGTCTTAGCAACAAACCAGTGAAGGGAATGCTATCGTTATCCCCATGTGAGAAATGAGAAAACCAAAGCTATGTCACTTCCCCAGGATCACACAATTAGTAGACATGAGAGACAGGATTCAAACTCATCTTCCTTTTGAGTAGCTTTAAAGGGAGGAGTTGGTGTTAGAGCTTCTTCAAAGAGACACAGAAGAGAGAGAGAGAAAGACAGAGAGAGAGAGAGAGAGAGAGAGAGAGAGAGAGAGAGAGAGAGAGAGACACTCATTATATAATCTTGGGCACCTGCTGCTCTGTTTCTTCTTCTTCAAAATGAGAATGATGCCACCTCACAAAATTATGAGAAAATAGCTTTTAAAAATGTACAGTGCCACTATCGATATTATTCAAAAAGATCTCTGCCCCCTGAAATAATGGGCTGAATCTACTCAGATGAACTTTAATGGGTACAAGTATGGAAAATATTTGAAAATTCCCAGGAAAGGAGATTACGCCACAGAACTGGACACAGGTCAGTGTTGCTCCTGTCTGCCAAAATGGAAAGGAGGCATTTTCTGCAAACTCTGGGCCTCTGAGCTGGACTTTGACTTCTGGCACAATTTTAGAAAGCTCTATTGCTTTCATCATTCAATGCACAAGCATTTATTAAGTACCTTCTACGTGCCAGACTCTAGACCAGGTTCCAGAGATAAAAGACAAAGATAAGAAATGAGACACCGAGCATTGTCTACTACTTATACTAGATTTTTGTAGGATCTTGATTCAGAAATGACATTTAAGCAAATCGTGTGGTCCAAATCCCTCATTTTACAAATGAGGAAACTGAGCACAGAGAAAGCCACAGAGGCTTCCTCAAGGTTGGATGAGTAATTAGTACCAGAGCCCATATCGAGTGTTTTGTATCCTTCTTGGGAAGAGTAGTTTTCAAAGAATTCAGGAAAAATAAAAAGGGACAGGTAGAAATCCTTGACCTAAGGTTCCCTTGGGGTGGTTAGCTTAAGAAGGATGGGCAATTATCAAGATCCAGGGCAGGGCTCTTAATTTTTTTGTGTGTGAACTTCTTGAGCAGACTGGTGAAGTCAAAATAAGAATTTTTGTGCAGAAATTGATGTTTTTAAATGGATAAACTATGTAGGATTACAGATAAAACCCATCATATTGGAATGCATTTGTCAAAATACTTTTGAAAACAAATTCATGGACCCCAGGTTAAGAACTAGGGATATTCATGGCCTGAGAAAGTGTTCTTCCTTTGTTTTGGGTAGGGAGAAAAGTTTGAGGAAGGTTCTGTTTTTTGAGAGGCAACAGAGAACAGTGAGAAGTATGTTCAATTCAGAGTCAGAAGACCTGCATTTGAAGACTCTACTGCTTACTGAGACATGTGACCTCAAGATGAGAGTCCGCCTTTCTGGGCCTAACCTATAAAATGAATTTTCCTCATCTGTAAAATGAGATGGTTGGACTTCAGACTGAAGGCCTCTAAAGCCCTTTCTGGTTCTATGGCTCTGATCCTATGACTGCAAACTCACTCTGAGTCAACAATATGATGTGGCAACCAAGAAAATTAATTCATTCTGACGCTATGTTAAGAAAGGCATGATGTCTAAGGGTAGAGAGGCAATAATCCTTCTGTGCTCTGCCTTGGTCAGTCCATCCTGGAGTATTTTGTTGAGGCCAGGGTACCATGTTTTAGGATGGGCATTTGTAAGTTGATGAGTGCCTAAAGGAAGGTAACCAAGATGGTAAAGGGACCTTATCAGATCTGACATATAACCCACAGCATTCCTCAGTGTGGGCAGAACACAATTAAAATGTAGGAAAATATTTAACAAAATCAATAAAAATACAGTAAAATATAGATAATGTTAATATGTGGTTTTCAAAGTCAATGTGTATGCACAGGGACTCTTGTGTATGGTTTAGTAGTCCCCATTTCTATTTGAGTTTGACACCACTGGGCAAGATCACACTTTCTGAAGGTCATTTGAAGGGCATGGGGATGTTTATCCTGGAGGAGAGAAGAGTGAGGGGTAAGTAACAGCTGTTTTCAGTTTGAAGGGCTACCTTGTGGAAGAAGGATTAGACATGTTCCATTGACTCTCCAAGGCAGAGCCGGGAGCAATGCCAGGAATTGCTCAGAGGTAGATTTTGGCTCTGTCAGACAGATCTTCATCTTTGTGAGAGATGTCCAAAAGTGGCAGAATCTGCTCCAAGGGCAATAGAAGCATGGATCGAATAGAGACCTCAGAGGCCATTTAGTTCAACCCCCTCATCTGATAGATGGGGAAACTGAGTCACAGAGAAGCTAAGTGATCTAGAGTTATGCAGGTATTAAGAGGCAAATCTAGAAACTGAAACCAGGGCCTCTGCCACTAAATCCACTCTTCTTTCCCTTGTTCCACAGTGCATTGAAAAGTATTCCCTGAGGCACCCTCAGGGTGTTTTGCCCTAGATAGCTTGCTAGCCTGGCTCTGCTCTCAAGGCCCTAACAGGACTAAAGAGTCATTCTTTTAGTCACAAATGCAAATTTCCCCATGGGAAAGGTTCAGATAAACTTAAGTTCTTAATGACTAAACATTTCCCATAGGACAGTTAGATCAGGGCTGGCCCCAGTTAGAATGAGATGGGGGAAAGGGGCAAAGGAAGCTTTACTTGGAAGCCAAAAGAACAAGAGGGTTAAGATGTAAGTTCAGAGCCCAGGGTGCTGTCCAGCACCCACTTCCCTTGTGCAATTTTTCCTGGTATTTTTCCTAGCAGGAGAAAGAGTTATAACTAGAATGCAGTGACGAGGGCTTTGACCCAGAGTGCCAAATTTTAGAAGCACCAAGCCTGGGGAGCGGGGAAGGAGTACTTCATCTGCCATCTGGGTGGTTTCATCATTTCAGTCCAGGTGAACTATATCCCATGTGGCCCCCACTCTTGGCAACAATGGCCTCATCTCTCTCGATATACTGAATTTGAGAGTTTGAAGGAACCACAGCAACCACGCAATCCAACGGTCATACCAGGGGATCCAACCCTGAGATCCTTGGCATTTTTCATCATAATTCTGATAACTATATTTCAATATAACTGCTTTCCTTTATAATCTATATAATTTGTTTTTTGTGTATTTAACAACATTATTCTGAGAAGGAATCGATAAACTTCACCACATAGTGAAAGGAGTCCATGATACACTAAGGTGAAGAACCCCTGCCCTACCCAGAAGGAACCCCCCTTTGATCATACTTTTCCCAGGTGACTGCATTTTCTAGACCCTGAATTTCTCTAACCCCTCCTCCCTCAGGAGTAGCCATTCCATCAGGATAAAAATCTTGCAGTCTCCTAGGGTGTACTTCTTCCCCTGGGGGACCACACTCCAGGTTACTGCCCCTCACCTCCACCATATTTGTCCCAGAGGCAAAAATTCCCTGGCAATGGTTCCAACTGCAGGCTCTGTCAGGTTGACCTTCAGAGAGACATTTCTCTATGAGATATTTTTCCCGGCCAAGGAGACACAAATCATGATCTTTCCCCTCCTTCTCGTGAGTGGTGCTCAGCTAGGAGCTTCAGCCACTTTGGAACTGCCTGGCCCCCAGAGCAACCCCAGGAGCTGTTGTAGTGACAGGACCCATCTCTAGTGAGGGCAGTGGTCTAAGTGTAGCGATTCTCAGCCCTAGGCCTAGAGCAGCTTGGAGGGCCAGGCCTCTTCTGTTGATGAGTCATAGAAGTTTTACTTACCCAGAATGCGTGGGCCAGACTGGGCTGCTGCTGACTCATTCCGTGACCTTGGGCAGCCTTTTTCCCTGCCTGGTGGAGGGTGCCATCAAGGCTCCAGGTTTCCACACCTATGACCTAACAGAGGCAGCAGCCGCACCACTCACCTGGATGGGCAGGATGGTTCCTTGTTGCCCAAACCTCCATTTGAACTCTAGGGAAATGTTTTCCAGGCTTGTGAATTTTTCTGTCGTAGGACAAAAAGAATGAATCCTTGATTTATTAACACATTCCTGAAATGTTTGCTAGTAGCCCAAGGGGGTTCTTTTGATTCATATTTTACAAATGGACTTTCCATTCACACATTTTAAAAACCCACTGGCATCATCTTCACACGGCAGAGCCTCAGACAGAGACAGGAAAAATTGGGTAAGGACTCGGTGGTGTGCTAGAGTCAATCCATACAAGTCTGGGAAAGCTGATTGTTAAATTTTCAGTGTGAGCATTTATACCTCAGAAATTGGCAAAAGTTACCAGTCAGGGCCCAATTTACAGTATTGTTTTGTACATTGTCTCTAGACTTAAGAAAGTGATAGAGAAAACATTAATAATGAACACTAAACTTTAAAGTGTGCCTTACATGTTTCTCTCCCTGACTTCCCCTCCCCATAGATCTGGTTGTTTAATACTTACCAATACACCCCTGGGTAAGGTTAGTCCTGTCAAGGGAAGGCAAAAGCATCCACCTATTTGACTTTGTGAGTGCAAGCTGCATCTGAGAGGCAAGGAGGCCATAAGTAGAATCAGGAAGCCTGTGCCAGGATCATAGATTTAGAACAATAAGGGACTTTAGAGACCATAAATGTAACCCCTTAGTTTTACAGATGAGGATATTGAGACCCAGGTTGTGGCTTGAACAGAGTCACACAGCTAGTAAGTGTCAGAGTAGGGATTTGATTCCAGCTTTTCCTGATTACAGGTCCAGTGCTCTATCCACACCCCTAGGCTACCCTTGACATATTGGGGAAAGCCATCTATAGCCATTATAGTTGGGGAAAGAGAGGATGAGAGTTGTCAGTATTTGTGTTTTTTTTTAAATTGCACTTTACATTAAGACTAGGGGGAAAAATCTTTACCCATGAAGATTGGAAAGCTCAGTAACAGCTGAAAGAATTTTTCAGATGCCCCACTCTTGAAGAATGAAAATTCTGGTAGATGTAAGGATAGTCAAAGTGGTTCGACTCTATTATAGCTTGCCTTTGAGGTACCAGCTTTGTAGGAAAGCATCATTTGTATTCTTCATCTGGCTGGGTGGTCTATTGTATACTCCTATCACAATACAACTTCTATTTTTCTCTCCTTAAGTCTGTACCCAAATACTACCTCCCTTTCCTCCACCCCTCTTTGCTAACTTCCTCAGCTTTGGGAATTTCCATACAGGCATATGTTTTAATTCAATTCAATTAAATAAACATTTATTAAGTATCTACCATGTGCCAGACACTGTGCTAAGTAGTGGAGATACAAAAAGAGGCAAAAAATAGTCCTTGCCATCAAGGAGCTTAAGATCTAATCTAATTAAAATCTAATTTCATTTTTTGTTGTTCAGTTGGTTTTCAGTTGTGTCTGACTTTTTATGACTCCATTTGAGGTTTTCTTGGCAAAGATACTTATTTTCCTTCTCTGGCTCATTTTACAGATGAGGAAACTGAGGCAAACAAGATTAAGCAACATGCCCAGCATCACACAGCTAGTAAGAGTCTGAGGCTGGATTTGAACTCAGGAAAATGAGTCTTCCGGACTCCAGACCCAGTGCTCAGTGCATTATGGTGCTACCTAGCTGTTGACATCTCATTTCCTGCCCCTGCTTTTTTCTTGGTCCTCCTCTATGCCTGAAATACCCTCCCTCATCAACTCTTCTTCTTGGATTCCTAGCTTCCTTCTAGTCCCAGCTCTTGCAAGGGGGCCTTTCCTGGTGCCTATTCCTCCAAGATTACTTTCCATCTATTCTGCATGGGTCTTGTTTATACCTAGGTACTTCCATGTTGTCTCCTCCATTAAAATAAGAGCTTCTTGAGGACAGGGATTGTTTTGCTTTTTTTTTTTTTTTTTTTTTTTTTTACTTTTCTTTGCATCTCCAGTGCTTAACATAGTATCTGGCACCTAGTACTTAATAAATGCTTTTTGATTGATCGCTTGATTGATCTTGATAGGATCTGCCAGAGCTTATACTCTAATAGCTTAACCTTCAAGAACACGAGAGTCACTTTCATGCTCTGATGAGTCATCAGAGAATTCTAGTGGAAAAGTAAGACATTTGACATTCATATAGCACTTTACAGATATGATCTCATTGGGTTCTCACTGGAACCACAAAATTCTCTGACCTTCAGTTTCCTCATCTGTAAAAGGGTTCATTTTATAGATGAGAAAACTGAGGGTCAGAGAATTTTGGTGACTTCCTCAGGTTAACTCAGATTAGTTGTGTTATTATTATTATAACCATCAGTAATTGCGTCTAGTTGGACAAATTCACTGTATAATCTACATGTATGTCAATGAGGATAACAGAGACCCCCAAAATATGTGCTGCCTTAGCTGTACTAGCATGCAAGTAGATTGCACAAGTCAAGTTGACAGAAACATTCTGATGCTCAATGGGAAGGACAGCTATGGACCTTCCCTAGGACCAGGCAGGACTCCACCACCTGAGATCACAAAATGCTTCCAACATTGAAAGTCAGAAGTGAGGCAACCAGCGGGCTTTGAGCATGTCCCTGAAATCAAAGCTGCAGCTGCCTTACCAAGTCCTCCCCTTCCTCCTCTATCCAGACCAGCAATCCCTCATCTGTGTAGTCATCTTTGAGAGAGCCAAGGACCGAAGGGCACCTTCCTTTATCAACAAAGGTGCTTTGTTTCTGTTCTTACTTTGCATGGAAAGCTCTTTTGAAATTCTGGAGAAGAAATAAGGGGTTGGTGTCAGTTTGTTTCATGGTGTGTCCTTACTTTGGATGGGAGTCCATCTTGGCCTTCTAGTACCTTCTGAGTATTGAGTAAGCACTTATCAAATGCCGGGTACTGTGTTCTAGGATGGGGAGCAATGAACCTTGTTGGTGCTGGTGGTCAGTTGTTTTTAGTCTAGTTAAACGTGACCCCATTTAGGGTTTTCTTGGCAAAGACACTGGACTGTTTTGCCAATTCCTTCTTCAGCTCATTTTACACATGAGGGAGAAGTGCTTGCCTAGGGTCACACAGCTAGTGTTGGAGGCTAGATTTAAACTCAGGAAGATTAGTCTCCCTGACTCCAGGTCCAGTGTTCTATCTACTGTGCCACCTAGATGCCCTCTTAAAGCCTGCAAGGACTTAAAAAAATCAGTGAGGCCAGTTTCCTGCCTTCAAGCAAGTCAGAGTCTGAGTTTGAAAAGCAGAGTGATATAGCAAAAACAGCTCTGGATTTGGAGTCAGAAGACCCAGGTTCAAATTCCAGTTCTGCTACTTATGACCTATGTGACCTTGAGGAAATTACTTAAGGTCTCTTTGCTTCAGGTCCTCAACTGTAAAATGAAGAGAGTAGACAAGATGGTTTCTAAGGTCTCTGCCAATTCTAAATCTGTGACTGTGCATAAAAGGAATTCCCAGGTCAGGAAGTCCTCCTGAGAGGACTCTAGCTATCCCTTGGCACATAGGACCAGATCCTTTGGCAAGCTGAGGACCATGGAGGAGAATCTGGCCTCTGTACCTCAGTCTGTAAATGTTTCTCCCTTCCCCCAGGAGGGGAGACTGCACTTTTGCTAGCTAGAACCTTTCATCTTTTACTCAGTCCATGAACATGCCACCCCCTGGACCACCATTTGGAAAAATGCAATTCAGGCTGACACCGACTCCTTATAAATAGTGTAGAATTAGGCTAATCAGCAGTTCCTTTAATTTTGGAACAAATGCAGGCACTGTGCTAATTGCCATAGTCCATGTTGGAATATCACTTTCTGATGGCATTGGACAGTGAAAGTGATAATTTGGGGGCTAGGAGGGAGCTGGCTTCACAGCTGATTCAATTAAAATTCTTATCCTCCCCTTTTCCCCCATTGTGAGCAGAGTCTGGGCCTAAGGCTGCTGGGTCTCATTTCTGGCAGTGGGACTGAGTGATGAACATGAAATATTGAAGAGGAATCCACAGACTTAGTGGGGGCAGTCTTGGGTGCCCATGACAAACAGTTTTATTGAAATTCTGTGTGTTTTGAGCCCCACTAAAGGTTTCACTGGCATCCTTAAGCACCATTGCCTGGACAGCTCATCAGGGAGAAACCAGCCCAAACCTTGCCTGCCTGTTTCCATGGCAACAAGACATTCCCTGGCTTCCCAGGCAATCTTGCTGGTATATGTGGCCATGAGAGCTTCCTTCTAATGCAGAAGGACACAGATCATAGCTCATGCTCTCCTCCTGGGGCTTCAACAGAGGGACTACAAGTTCAGGATGATGAAGCAACAGTGTGACAAGGCAGCCCTCCCCTAAAAAAAGCCAACACAAGACAAAATTCAATTTAATTTAAAAAATTTACAGATTGAGCTCAGATTAGGAAAGGTGCTGTCCACAATGAGGGAGGTGCTAGTCCTGCTGCATTCTTCCCCATTCAATCCCTATCTGGGGTACTGTGCTCAATTTTGGGCCCTCATTTTACATGGAACATTGGCAAACTGAAGAACATGGAAAGAATGTCTCAGAACTGTGCCAAACTGGGATTAATGGAAGGAACCAGGATGTTTATCTTGGAAAGAAAAGATTTTGGAAAGACATATTAGCTGTCTTCAAGTATTTGAAGGGCTATGTAGAAGCAGGATTATATTTATTTTCCTTGGCTCCAGGGGGCAAGTGGGTAGACATTACCAAAGCTGATTTCAGCTTGATGGAAGGTGAATCTTACTTGGAACTAATAGCTATTCAAAATTGGAATGTTGCAATAAAGGGTGAGCGCTTCATCAGTGGAGGTCTTTAGGCAGAGACAAGACAACCACTTTTTAGGTGTGGGTTAGTCTAAATGCCCTCTGAAATCCTTTCCAAAATTTTCTGACTCAGATTTTGAGATGCCAGGTTCTCTTAAAGGGAAATATTTTTGTGTGAGGAAAAAGCAGAGAAGGTGAAATGGAGAAATGGAGAAATGTTCTATAGTTGGGAGCTTTCTGGTCATAGAGCTGTCTTTCATTGTGGTTTAGTGTTTTTCACCCCTTTCTAAAGCTCAAAACATCTGTCTGTCTGGTCCCAGTTATTTCATGGTTTCTCACTCCATCAATCTTGTCTCTCTCTTCTCCTTGTCTCTTGGGAGTATTGGAGAACAGCAAATTCTCACATGTTCAGTTGTTTTAACCCTGCTCTGATACCTTGATGGATAGACTTTAGAAAGCTGAAGCAAGGCCCAGACTGAGTCGCTGGCTGGTCCAATAGGGAAATCTGGGTCCTGGCTTTCTTAGCTTAGCTTGTCCATCCATGTTCCACAGAGATGGCACCAGATTCCAGGGACTGATTCACATGTATGGCCTATGTTTCCCAAAGGATGGAATATCGCCACAATAGTCATGTATCTCAGGATAGTGCCTCTGCATAGTAAGTACTTAATAAGTCTTGTTGATTAACTGAAACTTGAAAACTTGATTAACAGAATTTGAAAAAGACCAGTGTGATACACTGTGGTACAAATAGCGCTCGATTTGGACTCAGATGGGTTAAAGTCCCAGCTCTGCATGTGACTTTGGCTAGGTCCCTTTATCCCTGTTTCCTCATATATAAAATGAGGGGATTGGATTAAATGATTTCTTAGGTCCTTCCCAGCTCTAAATCTAGGAGCCTGTGATTGGGGGGGGCCTTCCTCATCTCCTATGACTTATCAAACATTTATTCTAGCTCCCCTCCCCTACCAACCAGTATCATCCCCTGGGTAACAGACAGAAGCTCCCAGGTCTCAGATCTCAGACTGAAACTTGCCTCAAACTCAGCAGAAGCATCATTATTCCTACGTGGCCTTATCAACAAGAACCGCTCAGTAGGCATTGTATAGAATTTCTCTGGGAATATATTTTGCAAACTTAGTACCCCCGGGCTTCAATTTCCTTATCTAGAGAACAAAAGGGGGTATCAGTAAGTGGTCCTCAAAGAGCCCTTCTAGCTCTGAATTTGTGATACTTTTGTTGTGGTAGCTGTGTGTGTATCCAAGCACCTTTGGATTAGGACTATATGGTAGAATGATAATAATAGCAATAAACATTTTTGTAGCATTTACCTGGTGTTGGGCACTGTGCTAAGCAGTTTAAAATTACTATCATGTTTGATCCTCACCACAACCTGAGAGGTTGGTGCCATTTTTACAGGTGAGGAAACTGAGGCAGACAGATAAAATGATTAGCTCGGGATCACCAGGGTCACACAGCTAGTAAGTGTCTGAGTCTAGATTTAAACTCATATGTTCCTGACTCTAGAACTGGTGCTCTATCCACCATTGGACTGAATGTCAAGGGGACTGGGGTCCCAATACTGATCCTGCTCCTATCTTTCTGTGTGACCCTGGCAGAATATTACTTCACCAGTCTGAGCCTTTATCAGTCTCTCATTTGTAAAGTGAGGCTATTGCTACTTCTATTTATCACACAGGGCTGTTGGCAAAGATGAAATGAAACCATGGAGGTGAAGGGGCTTTGAAAGACGTAAAGCATTTCACAGAGGAGAGATAGAGTTACCACTTGCCATAATCAGCAGGATTTCTCAGCAAATATTAGCAGATTCAGGAGGAATAAATAGGATCAGTCTTCCAGGGACCGAGACTTGCAGAATATTCAAGAGGAAAGGCACCTCAGAGAGCATGTAGTACCAGCCTTTCATCTTCCAGATGAAGAAAGCTGAAGTAATATGTTGATAACTGCATTTGAATATAATTGATTTCCATTGTACTCCTATGTGTTTTTGTCTTATGCATTTAAGAACATGACTGAAAAGGAATTCATAGCATTCCCCAGATTCCCAATGAATTCCGTGACCCCTAACAAAAAAGGCTAAGATCCTGTGCCCTACAGGAAGCTTTCTTGATCCCCTAATAGGATACTTATTGGCTCTGTGACCCTGGACAAGTCACTTACTTTCTCTGTGCTTCAGTTTCCTCAACTGTGAAATGGGAATAATAATAGCATTTGCCTTCCAGGATTGTTGTAAAGATCAAATGAGGCAATATTTACAAAGTACTTAGCACAGAGCTCAACACAATAGGTACTGAATACATAATTATTCCCTTCCCCTTCCCCCTCTTCATGTTCTCTTTCCCTCCTCACATTATCTTGTATTTACTTATCTGTTTGAATGTTGTATCTCCCAAGTAGAAGATGGATTATAACATTGAAAAAATAAAAATAAAAAAGCTCTTTGGAGCTTACATTCCCTTGAGGGAAGGGACTGATTTTTTTTGTCCTTGTGTCCTCAGAGCCTAGTACAGGACCTTGTTCATAGTAGGCACTTAAATCCTTCTTGGGTTTTGATTTCATTGAGTTGGATCCAATACCCTCCCTTCTGGTGCTGACAGAACAGCTTGGCATTATGGGAAGTCCTCCAATGGAAGGGTGGGATAGAGTTTGTTTGGCAATCACAATTATAGCATTTGTTAATGCCAGTACTCTAATAGGTGCAGAAACCCACCCCCACTCCCATCCACAGGATGGGAGCCCAGTGACTGTGCCATTCACTGTACCTAACAACACTGGGCATGACATAGCCATAGAACACTGAAGGAATGTCAGTTCAATTTGATAAACAGGAGACCCAATGTATACCTGAGGATAACTCCTTTCTCTAATATCTCCATAAACTGGACATTCAGGGTCATTTTGAAGGCGTCCAGTGATAGGAAACCCACTCCCTCTGAGGCAGCCCACTCTCGTTTTAATTGTTAGGTAGTGATTCTTTGCATAGAACATGAATTCTTAACCTGGAGTCTAGGAACTTGTGGTTTTGGGGGTTGGTTTTTGGTCTGGGAAGTTTGGATTCAAAGAGCCTCACTTAAGGATCTAGAGGCCTAGAGACTTCAGGTTCCCCACCCCTGTTCTGAAGTGGTCAACTAATGAATCAACAAACATTTATTAAGTGCCTGCTGTTTGCCAGGTCCTATTATTAGAATGATGATGCCACTTTTAGGCCCTCCCCTTCCTGTTCTCTGCATTCTAATTCAATCCATTTCAGTAAATACTTAGTAAGTACTAACTATGAGTGAGGATTAGGAGAGGGGGTGGCAGAGCAGATAGAGAACTTGCTTTGGAGTCAAGGAGATCTGGGTTGTTGTCCCACCTCTGACACATACTGATTGTGTGACCACTAGAAAGTCCCCAAACCTTCCAAGGCCATCGTAACTCTCTCAGCTCTAAGGACAAAGTAGAGATCTGGGCAGAATTCTCTAGGAGGAAAGAAAGACCACCTGCAGCTGAGGTAAGACATGAGAAGGCCTCACGGAGGAGTTGGTACCTGAACCTCGAAAGAAAAGGATTTCACTTAATTTTTGACCTTTTGTTCCTCCAGATGAATTTTATTACTATTTTTTCTAGCTCTATAAAATAATATTTTGTTAACAGATAGGGCATTGAAAATTAAAATAGCTCACCTATCATCATTTTTATTATATTGGCTCAACCTACCTATGAACAATTAATATTCTTACAATTATTTAGGTCTGTCTTTTTTTTTTCTGTAAAGAGTGTGCTGTCTATGTCTTGATATATATATTCTCTTAAGTATATTATACATTCTTTAATTAATTTAATGGAATTTCTTTTTCTATTTTGTTTTGCTGGGCTTTATGTAGATTTATTTTATATTCTACAATTTTTTTCTGGTTTTTAATTATCTAAATTAGTTTTAGTTGGCTCCCTTAGATTCTCTATGTCATCTGCAAAAATGACAAATTTGTTTCTTCTTTGCCTATACTTAGTCCTTCAATTTCTTTTTTCTTGTCTTATTGTTATAGCTAGCATTTTTACCACTAGATCAAATGATAGTGGTGATAATAGACATCCTCGTTCTACTTTTGCTCTTATTGTAAAGGCTTCTAGTTTATCCCTGTTACATGTAATGTTGGTTCTTGGTTTTAGATAGATACTGTTTAATGCATTAAGGAAAGGTCCACTTATTCCTGTTCAGAGTTGGAAGAAAACGGCCCTAGAAGTACCAGATTTCAAAATATACTACAAACAGTAATCATCAATACTATGTAGCATTGCCTAAAAATATAGAGGGTGGGTAATAGTAGATTAGGTACACAATGTACAAAAGCCATTCTAGAAAACAATGTGGAACTGTGCCCCTAAATGCATTGTAAGAATATTAATTGTTCATGGATAGGTTGAGCCAATATAATGTGCCCCTAAATGCACATTGCTTTGACTAAAAGTGCAAAATGAAACATATATCTTTGGATATAGTGTAGGAATTTGCTTTTTGCTGTTTTTTTTGTTTTGCTTTGTCTTGACTATGCATATTGGTTACAAGGCCTTTGTTCTTTTTCTCTTGGGCTAGGGTAGGAGATTGGTGGGGTTAGAGTAGGGCTTTGCCTTCACGCACACACACACACACACACACACACACACACACACACACACACACACCAAAAATAAGGTCAGAAGGCACCATAGCTTTGAAAGTCACATGTTGAATTTATTACATACTTAAAAAGAAAAGCAAGTGCTACATAATGGACATTCATAGTTTCATATCTAATCCTATATTTTTGATGATCCTCATTTTATTTAGTATTTGCTAAATTTACAATTTTAAAATGAAATAAAATGGGAGAAAAAAAAGAAAAGGATTTCAGTGGATGGAGATGAGGAGGGAATGGTTCCCATGGAAGGGCTGCACTAATAGACATATGCAGGAGAGGGCAGACAAGATCATAGCAATCCAGTTAGTCTGGAATATGGAGCCGGGGAAGAGATGTTCATGTGGAGGATTTTAAATGCTCATCTCAGGGGCCTATATTTTATCCTGATAGTCAATGGGGAATATTTCAGGTTTCTGATCAGCAGAGATTGATTTGGTAGCTGGATGAATGAGCTGGGGGAGACTAGAGGCAAGAGAGCCAACCAGTGTTTCTTGATTGCTTCATTAGGAAGCTGTTCCAATAGTCTAGTGATGAGAGCCTGTACTCTGGCAATGGCTATGGCAGCACCCTAGAACAGGGATGTTTAAACTGGGGTCCATGAAGTTTTCTAAAAATATTTTTGATAACTGTATTTACACAGAATTAATTTCCTTTGTAAATTATATATTTTATTTTATACATTTGAAAGCATCATTCTGAAGAGTTCATAGGCTTCACCAAAGTGCCGAAAGGGTCCAGGATACAAAAAAGGTTAAAAATCCCTGGCCTAGATGAGTCCCTTGGAAGCTAGCCTCTTCCAGAAAACCTTCCCTGACTATCCCAATCCATAGAGATCTCTCTATCTTTGGGCCTCCCATAGCAGTATAATAAAGTAGAAAGAATAACACTTGTCTTGGTATTGGAAAGATCAGAGTTTGAATCCCACCTTGATGTACTTACTAACTAAATTTTTGATTGATCACTTCATCTTTTTGAGGTGGCTCACTTTCCTCATCTGTATAAGGAGAGAATTTTAATCTTTGATCTCTATGGTCGCTCCCAGCTCTAAATCTGTGATCCTGTAATATTGCCAGCTTTTCTTGTTTAGGAGTCACCCCAGCTGGACTATTAGCTCTGTGAGGGCAGAGACCATGCCTGGCTGTATCTCCTTTTGGCATGGCTTAGCAAGTGCTAGAACACCTAGAGCCTGAAGGACTCAATATTTCTGGAATATGGGATTGGTGACCTAGAGCTTGGATTTGCTACAAAAACTGTAGGAGAATCACATTCCTGGTCTCCTTTATCCTTCCTCTCCAAGGCCACTCTCACCATCCCAGTCTTTTCCATGTTGATAGGTGCACAATCTGTCAGTAGGAGACAAGACACTCCCCCTGGCTGTTGCTATGGTTACTGAGGGCTACTGTGAGCCTCCTGGGCTGTGAGCCTCCACACCTGTCCCTGCGAAATGAGCCCAGCTTTGCAGAACAATGCAGGCAGGGGATTGCAGGTACCCTGGGTCCCATGTAAACACAGCAGCCAGGACTGCCTGAGACCTCAATATAGCTCCTCCTGCAGGAACAAGAAAGACCTCCAGCCCAGTGTTAGACCTCTCAACATAGATAACCTCATCCCCTGAAGCTGCTGAGTGGCTTGATCAGCATCTTAGAGAAGAAGTGTATGTTCAAAAACAATAATACATAGCACTTACATATTACTATGTAAGTATTCGAAATGTCAGTGCTGGAAGGGACCTTGGAGGTCATTAAATCCCCCCATTATCATATTCATAATGATGCCTAACACTGCTCACCAAAATGTGATCACAGATCCACTGAACACGAGAGATTCCCGCTCTTTCTGCCCTCCCCCACCAATTACATCTTTGTTCAAATTCTCAAACTATCGGCCTGTCCCATCGAGTTTTCACTATTTGTTGTTTCCTGAGATCTAATCTGTTAGTGAGGAGGTTCATCCATCTACTCTCCATGTCCTGCCTACTGTCTTTGCACACAATATACTACCTCTCATTTTTATCCATCACATTTATTGAGAACTTTAGTATCTATAAGATCTATATGAGATAAGTAATACAAGAATTATCCTTCCCCTTTACATATGAAGAAGATGACATCCAGAGAAGTAATGGACATGACCTAAGGTCAACAAAGGCAAGGTAAGCCCCAGAGTTGAGGTTGACCTGGATCTCCAGTTCCCAGACCACTATGCTTTCCTTTTCAAAGGCTGCCTCCATGATCTCATTTGAGCATCTCAATAGTACTATATTGTGGAGGAGGAGGGGAAGAAGAGCAAGGATGATTATCTCCATTCCAAAAATAAGGAAATCAAGGAACTCAAGGTTGCCCGAGGTCCCACAGCTTGTAACTGATCAACAATCTCATTTGTTTCTACTTGGCAAGAAGACGCAGACCTTTGCCAAGGGACCTTTTTAAAAAATTTTTGGGATAACCCAGCCTAAAATATGGATTGATAAAGTTGTTTTAGGACATGGAAACCATGTCATTTCAGAACAGACTGAGAAGATTTAATAGAGACATGATAGTTGTTTTCAAGGTCATCCTTTATTGAGACTAGATCATCTTGAATCCATTGAGATAGGTGTCCCTAGAAAATAAGGCTTGGGTTCTCATAGGTAATTGATAGATGCTGAGGTCATTCAAGAACACAGAACTATGAAGTCATTGATGACCCTCCATGATACAACCTCTCCCCCTCCCCGAAGAGTCTGGTAAGTCTGGTGACAGGAAGCTAGGGGCAATAACATTTGTTGTCTCCTGTGGTCACAGAAAATTATTCTCTGTAGTTAATAAGCCCATTGAGACTGCGTCTCGTGCAGGGAATGCAGAATTCAGGAAGAAAGTCAGTCCATGGGGGTGGATTGCTTGTCGTTTGTAAAAAAAAAAAAATCAACCCCAAAAACAGGCTAACATGTTTGCACCTAGTAATTTCTAATTCTGTCATCTCCAATTCTCAGACCTAAGAATAGTTAGCCAAAACTGAGCTGCCGCACATCTCACCCTCACACTGCAGGTGACTACAAAAATGTACCCACAGTGGCGGCAGCAGCAACAACAGCACACTCATTTCTGGGACCATATAAAATTCAACACTTGGGCAGAGGTGAAAGCAAGGGCCAGAATGAGAGCTGGCCTCTGCCTCTATCACCTTTTTCCCCTCCAGGCTACATAGAGTTAGAGTCTCCAATTTCATCCATGTAAGGAACTCCTTTGTCTCATGGTACCTGAGAATATCTCTTGGACAAGTAGGGGGCATTTTATTATGATAATGCTAATCCCTTGGACAGCACTTTATAGTTTACAAAAGCTTTTCTACAACTTTTATCTAATTAGGGAAAGTGATGTTGTCAAGAATATGGGTTCATATTCTTCATAGTCCATAGCATCCCTTCCCCCAATTCCCTAAATTAATCATTTTTCCACCATGGTCCCCAGGCAGCATCTATGGCTAAACCAAGTTTCTTGCCTTGTGGTTCAAAGATCTTCCCATCACATCCCACTGCTACTATAGGAGTGGTATTCAATGACATTCCTTGGCTTACATGTTGGGTACTAACTTCTCCATCTCAGAAATGGGAACAAGGTGATTGTTCATGGCCTCTTCCCCTATCCCCCATCCCTAGCAACAAGGGAATCCTAGTGAGTCTTCCAAGTCCCTAGTGGAAATGTCTCTACTTCCCACATGGGACTTTGTACGTCTCTGGAGTCACAGTTGGCAGAGCTTGGGAGTGATTTGTTATCCTTTCTATATTTATGAATTATTCATTCTATGGTTCTTCAGTCGACCTTGGAGCCTGAGATAATGAGCAAAATGGTAGTCTGAGTTTGGCCAAGTAACTGGCAGTATCCTGGAAAAACTTTTTGGTTGAAAATTAGAAATTCTGTAATTTGTGTGATATTTTATTCTCATTCTATTTCCAGTCATCAGGGCCTGTTCTCTGTTCTTTGTTCTAGTCCTCAGGCACCTGGGCTACTTCCACGTCCTGGAAGTACCAAAATGTTTGGTGTGTCTTTGGCCATTGTGGGCAGCACTAGCTTATCTAAGGGCTCTTGAGAACTTTCTTCTTTGTACCAGAAAGAAAAGCCTTGGAGAGGGAGCAAAATGATCAACAGGGACTCTCATTTGCAGAAACCTACTGAACACCAATAGAATATTGCCTCAACATTTACTATCCATGAAAAGCTCCATGATTTCTCTATTTATCTCTTCTCCCCCACCTCCACCCACCAGTTTCATTTCATCAAAAGGCTATTATCCACTCTGATGGAGTTACTCTTTGGTCACCTCCATTTCCTGGGAGAATAACAAGACTGAGGAATGCTTTTCCAAGGGTGAAGAATTTCCTTCCGGTTTAGAGGGTCATTATTTCTATCCTAAGTAGATACTAGAGGGCCTCTACATTGAGATAAGATTGAGATACATTGAGATTTGATTACTGATAGTAGTTTAGGTCCAACAGTGTCATTCTTCTATAGCCACAGTTGGATAAAAAGAATTACATGGCTTCTTAAATGTCAAGTTCTCTACTTTGGTTCAGTAAGTAATTTATTGTAGTACATCTTGGGGGTGATGTGACTAGAGAGCAGGTTGCATGCAAACAAACCAGGAAGGGTGTCAGTAGACTGTAAACCCAAATGTGGGACAGCAGCCAAAAAAATCTCATGTAATCTCAAACCCCAGTAATGTAATCATAGTATCTAGACCAGTAGAGTTTATCATCCTGATTTCTTCCCTGTTGCAATCCTACCATTCTAGGTACCATGTTCCATTCCAGGTTCCATTCTAGATACCACAGTTAAGTTCTAGGTACTACAACTTTAGAGAGGACATGGAAAAAATACAGAATGATCAGGATGTTGAAAAGTACAAGTCCAATGCCGTTTCAGAAAAGGCTGAAGGAACTGAATATGCTTCACCTGGAAATGAGAAAACTTGGAGGGATGTAATAACTGTCATTAAGTATCTAAGGACTGCATTGTGGAAGGAGGATTAGACTTCTTTTTGGATTGAGGGGGTAGAAATAGGAGTAACGGGTGAGAGTTACAGGGAGACAGGTTTGACTATAAAAAAGGAAAGGACTTTCTAATGGTATTATCTAATATTGGAATAGGTTTCATTGTAAGGCAATGAATCCTCTAGAAATGGAGTTGTTTAAGCTGAAGCCTCGTAACTCAGTGATGAGGGGCTATGAAACCTGAGTTCAAATCTAGCCTCAGATACTTACTGGCTATATGACCCTAGACAAATTCCTTAACTTCTGCCTGTCTCAGTTTCCTAATATATAAGGTGGGTATAATAACAACATCTACTTCCTTAGGGTTGTTGTCAGGACAAAATGAAGCAATTTTTTGTAAGATACTTTCCAAACCTTAAAGCACTGTGTAAATGCTATCATCATCCTCATCCTCATCCTCATCCTCATAATCTTTTATTATCAAAAGAGACTTCTGTACCAGGTGGGAGGTTAACATGGGTAGCTTCTAGGATTCCATGATTCTGTGAATCCCTCAGACAACAGGAAAACCACAGATATAGAATTATGGAATCATAGGATCACACCTCTAGAACTGGAGGGATGTACTTCAAAGGTCATACTCTTTAACCCTTGTCTCTCCCTTCATTTTACAGATGAGGAAACTGAGGCCTAGAAAAGTTAAATACCTTAATTAGGGTCACACAGGTGGTAACAAGCCTCCTAGGAATTTCTGTGAGATGTTGGGATCTTAAAAGCACACTATGCTGGAAAGAGTCTTAGTTTAAATGACTAGAGCTAGTAAGGGAACCTAGGGGTCATTTAATCCAATCCCATCATTTTACTTATGAAGAAACTGAAGAGAAGAGACATGTTTGTTGAGATAGTAAATAGCAGACCTGGGATTCTGTCTTCAAGCAAAGGAGAAGGGAACCCCAACCCAGTATTGCTTGTGGCAGCCTGGATTTGCTTACTATGGACAAGCGGTCCCTCTGGGCTTCACGCATCACTCCTGGGGGTTTATGGAAACTAATCCAATCTCATTTCTGGGGGACTTTCCAGGGAAAGGCCTGTGGATGCTCTCTGCTTTAATCTTCCCACACAAATGGGATTCTTCTCATGTAGCAGACTCAGTTTTCTCTCCCTCTGACCTTGCTTTCCAGCTCTCCTTTCATTTTCATGAGGGCAGTCGTTGACCCTACAGTGTATTCTTGTGACTAATAAACCAATTACTCTCCTTCCCTAGCAAAATAAAAAAGGTCTTCTCCCAATTGTCCTTTCAGAACTGTCATCAAAATATTTCCTGTTCCCTGGGAAGAGCTTTATCTTATACGAGGCAGCTCTCAAATTGAAGGTGGGGAGGTGGGGAAGGAAGATGCTACCAAGACAGCATTTTGTATTGTTTCTATCTCACCGTCCCTCAAACCAGAAGGGGGTGGGAGTGACCTACAAGCAGACTGAACTCAAGGTGAGAGAAGAAATTTGTCTTTGGGCAGTTATATTTCTGATATAGAAATAGAGCGTGGCCTCATGGGGACCAATGAGGATGTGGCAGAGAGGAACAAGCTCAGAGGTGATAGTTTTTACTCATATAAGGAATCTAGAGGGAAAAGCAATGGGGAGGGTAGGGCACTTCAATTGTCCCTAGTCAGTGAGTGGTAACGGCAGCAAAGCAACTCAGGCCTTTCTGTTGATTTAATGCCTATCTGCCAGCCCCAAAGGGCAGTTACATGGTGCAGTGGATAGACTGACAAGTCTGGAGTCAGGAAGACTCATCTTCCTGAGTTCAAATCTGGCCTCAGCTTACTAGCTATGTGACCCTGTGTAAGTCATTTAACCCTGTTTGCTTTAGTTCTCATCTGTAAAAATGAACTGGAGAAGGAAAGGGCAAGCCAATCCAGTTTCTGCAAAAAAAACCAACAACCCCCAAACCAAAACTCAAATGGAGTCACAAAGACTCCGACATGACTGAAAAACAGCTGAACAACAAAGCCAGCCCCTATCAGACCTGGGTATGCCTTCTGGTAAAGTGGAAAGAGTTCAGGTTCTTCCCTTGCTGCCTATGTGATCTTGAGCAAGTCGCTTAACTTACTAGTGGATTAAGTAGTCTCTGCCTCTGAGGTCTCTTCCATGTCTAGATTTATGATCCAGTGATCCCTCACCCCCAGCCCCAGATCTGGCCCTGCTCTCGCCAGTGTGGTCTGAGTGGCTCCAGTTCCCACCTTGTATTGGTCAGCCTCCTGGACAGGTACTACCTTGTCAACATCCTCCTTAAAAGATGTCAATCAGGGCTGCATGTGACACTCCAGCTAGAGTTTGGCCCAGACAGAAGGCAACAGGACTGTTGCTTCCCTTGGCCTGGATTGCTATCCCTACATTACTGGCCCCCTAAGGTCATGTTAGCTTTTGTTGGTTGCTATATCATGTTATTGCCTCATATCCATTTTCACCCACTTCTTTTCTTGCTCTGGTTTGACTTTCCTCTCTGTCAGCCCAAGTATTGCTTACCCTAGTGGTTGGAACACATCTGGGCTCCTTTGGCAGCTAGGTATCCCAATGGATAGAGCACCAGACCTGCAGTCAGGAAGGCCTGTGTTCAAATTCAGTCTCAGACATTTACTAGCTGTATGACCTTGAGAAAGTCACTTAGCCCCTGTTTGTTTCAGTTTCCTCATCTGTAAAATGGAGATATTAATAGGACCCACCTCCCAGAGCTGTTGTAATAATTAAATGAGATAATAATTATAAAGTATTTAGCATAGTGCCTGGCACTATATAAATATTATTAATATTATTATTTCATAAGGACTTCGTTAAAACAAACACAACACAAGCCTTCGTGTTCCTCTTTTAATAGTCTGAGTCCCCCTTTCACCTCCCCCCCTCTCCTGGCAGAAAGGGCAGCATCTGCTTTGGGTTTCATCTTTCATCTCATACGATTGAAGATGATGGTATATTTTTTAAAATTATTCTTCTGGTGTCTCTTGTGTTTCTAGCATCTCTGCCCTGGCTGTCACTTTTCTGCTTTCATTCCTTACCCAATCACTCTGTTTCTTTGTATTTCTCCTTAGTTATCTGGCTGGCAATGATTTTCCTTGGGAAGGCAAATATGTACCTTTATTCGAAATGCTCACAGCATATCAGACTGTGGGTGTGAGCCAGCATTGCGGGATGCTGCTGCTCCCAGGATCTGGATGCTTTCCAAATCCAAGTCATTGTTCCTTTCCCCAGCATAGGGCTGCAATCACCCTACCAGAAGGACTTGTAACATCTAAGACAACTCTCGCCCTCCTTTCTCTCTCTCTCTCTGTCTATCTGTCTCTCACCAGTTATACAGGGACACAAAATCATGAGACTGAGACAGCTTGCAATTTCATGTTCAGCCAGTGCCAGTTATGCAGACTGGCCTGGGAAGATTCTCCTGTCAGCATCTTCTAGCCTATCGGATATCTGTCCAATTCACTTGTTTTTCACATGTCAGGGTCATCCCTGTCTGAACACTAGCCATGAGAACTGTCTGCTGTTTTACTTGGGTAAACAAAAAATTCTCAGTGGAGTTTTATGAGGATTTTTACTAGATCATAGAAAGTTAGAGGTGAGAAGACCCATATGCTATAGATGGAAAAACGGAGAATGCAGAGAGGCAACTTGCCTAATCCTACCTCTTCTTGGCCTAATATTCTTTTCGTAGGTGTTTCCTACTTGGAGGGACCCAAAGAATCTAGTCCCAGATTTATCCTGAACTCTGTAAGGGAGTTTTGGTGAATGCATTCTTTATTATTTAGTTCATGAACCCATGGAGAGAATATCTGAGGCTCCTGAGCTGCAGATGCCCATCATGATATGAGGATGTAAAACTCATACCTATACATGATCAGCAAAGTCTAGATGAAGTACAACAGAGTTTATTCTCTGGGCACCTGAGTGTCACTGGATATATGCAAGAGGATCTGGAAGGGATTTATCTGAAATTGTTTGGAGAGGGACCCTAGCCAGCTTGGAGGAAGGGAGTATGGGCACCTTCCCTGGTACCACAGTGTTTTGTAGGTGAGCAGGTAGAAGAATGAGAAATCACAGAATCTATTACAAACTCTCTGATTTAGAAGGACCTCAGAGGGAATCTAGTCTAACCCATCTCCCATCTATACCTCACTTAAAGACCTTTAGAACAGAACACTCACTTTTTGTCAAGGTAACCCATTCTACCTACATATAGCTCTCATTGTTAGGCCATTTTCCCATTTTTTTGTAGTTAGCAGCTCTTTCATTTCTGTACCTATCCTTTTTAATGCTGAGTTTAGCAAGTAGCTCCCTATGCAGTCACATTGATATTTCTAGGCATCTACCCGCCCATTCCTTTCTCATGAATCAATTGTGAATACAATACTAGGATTTTGTTAAAAATCTCCCATTCCTCTTGGACCAACTTCCAAGAAATCCAGGGCAGTCCTAGGTGTCCAGTGGCTGGGTTTGTTAAGCATCTTCAAGCCAGGCCTGGTGCTGCACACCTGTAATCCTTGCTGCTGGGAGGCTGAAACTGGTGGATCTCTTGAGTTCAGGAGTTTTGAACTTCAGTAGGCTGAACCAATTTCCTGAGGGAGCCAAGTCCTCCCAAAGACACACTGTGTAACTCACTTAAGATTATAGACATAGAATCAAGGACCCAAGAAGAACAATGTCAGTTCAGACTCTGCTGAATAGTAACCATCCATTGGAGTGAAGACTGAATTAGCCAAGCTCTACCCACCTTTTCCTTGTATGCAGTTCTAGTTAATTACATAAACAAGATTATCACTTAACTTCCATAGGGCTCAGTTCTTTTGTCTATAACATGAAGGAGTTGGACCATCAGAGGTTATATCTTTAAGAGGTCTCTATTCTGAACAGCCCATTATGGTGCTTACAAGTTGGCTTATGTCTCAGGCAACAGCCTGACAACTCAGTTCTGTTCTTGTCATTATCCCCAGCAACTGGACTTGGATGATACTGAAGGAAATAGTAAGGCTAATGACTTTACTCAGATCTGCCTCACTTAAATCCAGTTCATGTGCAAGTCAAGACCTCATTCCATGATGTCATTGGTTGTCTTCTAGAAGGATGGACAACAAGAACAACAGTTCAGGACCTCCCTATTGCCTGCTTCAAGCTCCTGAGTATAAATTCCTTGTGGCTTCCATTCCATTGCCTCTATGTGATCATAGGGATAAGATGCCTATGCTTCCAGAAGTGACCAGGGGGAATGAGCACTGGCCTGGGAGTCAGGAGACCTGAATTCTAGTCTGGGCTCTGACTCTCTAGTATATTATTTAACTTTGGTCAAATATCTTCTCTTTGAGATTCATTTTCTTCCTCTATAAAATTTTTCTTCATTTATGTCAGACTCTTCATGACCCCATTTGGGATTTTCTTGGCAAAGATACTAGTTTGCCATTTTCTTCTCCACCTTGTTTGAAGATAAGCAACTGAGGCAAAAAAGAGTGAAGTGACTTGTCCAGGATCACACAGCTAGTAAGTATCTGAGACTGGATTTGAGCTCAGAAAGATGTCTTCCTAACTCCAGGTTCAGTACTTTATGCACTATGGTGTCACCTAGCTGCCCCTTAGGGGTGAGGGTGGGGGTAAGGATTTCAACTGGATGCTCTTTAGGCATATTTCCAAATTTGGTGTTCTATGAACCTTAACATCCAATTTGGAGAAAGTCTAAACCCTAAATAGATTACAGTTTACATGGGAAATTAGTCCATTCCTTCCCTGAGTATCCCCACCTTACGATTATTAATTTTTTTATAATTATATATTATATATATATATATTTTTGCTTTTTTTTTTGGAGGGCAATTGGGGTTAAGTGACTTGCCCAATTTCACACGTTAGTAAATGTTAAGTGTCTGAGGCTGGATTTGAACTCAGGTCCTCCTGACTCCAGGGCCAGTGCTCTATTCACCGCACCACCTAGCTGCCCCCCCACCTTACGATTATTAACCATCATAGAACAATAGAATATTACAACTGGAAGAGCTGAAATAGGTGATGTTGTTCAGCCCTTCCTGGGAAGATGAATTCCCATTTTTCTGACTTCAACAAGTGACCATATGGCTTTTTCCTGAACACCCCCAGTGATGGAGCACTCGGTACTTCCTAAGGCACTCTTTTCCATGGCTGGACCACTCTTATTTTAGAATATTCTTTTTTCTACGAAGCTGTTTCCCTGAGATTTCCACCCATTTTTCCAAGTTCCACCTTCCAGGACCAAGCAGAATGATTCTAGTCTCCCCATGATCACCCTTGAAGTTACTGAAGGTAGTGATCATATCCTTGCCTAAGTCTTCTCTCTTCCAAGTTAAGAGAACCTTTCCTTAGAAACATATCACTTACTTTTCCTCAGCAATTTTTGTGGCCTTCTCTAGGATGGCTACTAGCTCTTCCACCACCCCTGAAACTGAGAGATGGGAAAATTACCCACTCTGCAGATATTATTTTCCATCTCTTCCTTTATCTGTGCTGCTATAGCTTCTTATCTCCCAAAGGTTGTTTTATTGTGTTTATGTCTTGTCCACAAAGGTCATAAAAATTTGAAGAGAGACATTCTCACCATGTCCACTTCCTCCATTCTTCTCTCCAACTCTCTCTTTCCCATTTCAGTGAGACAGTCTATCATTATGAACATTTACTGAGAGCCTGCTATGTACAAAACTCTTCCTCCAGCCCTCACATTTAAAGAACAAAGCATACTGCAAACTTTGAATTGTCTTGTTAGAGTTTCCAAGAACAGGGATGCAATTTATTTTCTCTTGGACTTTTAAAAACTAACCATATTATTAGAAACTCAACATGGTAGTCTCTTTACATGTGGCATCCCTAGCCCTAGAAATTAACTTCCTTTTGGAATTTTGCTTACCCACTAATCAGATAAAACATGCATTCTCCCCATAGGAACCTCTGCCAATGTCTTAATATGTTGGAAAAACCCATTAGAGCATGTATGGCCAATGTGAAACCTTGAGAAGCAGACAAATCCCACTATAACGTCAAGTTTCCTAAAACATCTCTTCTTTCAAAGAGGACGCTCACATGCCATTGGAAGTGTTCAATGGCACTGGAAAAAGTAAGGACAGAGACTGGACACCATAGAGCATGGCCTTACCTAGGATTATCATTACCATTGGGTCTTTCTTTTGCCCTGAAAGAAGTTTAGTTTTCTCAAGGAAAGGGAAAATGGAAATGCCAGTCTCAGGAGTGTGGGTGAACCCTGAACAGCCTCTATGAATGTCAGTTCTCTGTACACATTCCATGACCTTCCAGGCTCACACTTCTAGCTAGATTGCCTTACCTCTAGCCCCTTAGGGGAATGATAAAGGTTATACCAGTCCTCTCAGAATTAGCAGAGTAGCTTTGAGACAAGAGAAAACAGGGCTCTATAAAGGTATTCTGGAAATAGCTACCTCTTAAGGCTCTAGAGAGGTACTGTAAGATTGTACATACTCCTTGACCGTCCCTGGAATTCTCTGGGCATCTTGAGATGTCATGGTCCTCTCACCATAGAGCCCTACTTTTGTTTGCTTCTCATTCTATCCAACAGCAACATTTCCCTTGGTCTGCCCCTTTCTGCATCTCCTCCCTTGCTTTCCCCCTCCTTTATTCAGCTTTGATTCTAATTTGCTACTCCCCCTCAGTCTCAAGTAAGTAGTATCATACAATTGGAATGTTCTTAAAATTTGTATATAAAGGAGATTTCTCTGGATATCATATTCTGTTCTAAAGGGATATGGGGAACTTGTTGTAGCAATGACATTTATGTATTCCTGGTTTGTGTATCAGGAATATGTTGGAGAGTTTCTTTAGGCTTATAGCCAGGACCTACTCCTGGCAATGTAGATGAGGACAAATGATACAACCAGAAGGAACCTAGAAAGCAGTTCTAGGGATTATATTAGACCTAGGGGCACAGGTGATGTTTTATTCCCTACTGCCAATTGAAGGTAAGGACTTCAGAAGAAAAAGAAGGGATTTTAGGAGGGATTAAGGAAGCAGGTATTGAAGAATAGGACTTAAGATCCAAGAATGATGAACTCTTAGGGATAAAGTGCCTTTGGGATCCCAGGAAATATGTATTTGCCTAGAAACTTCCAGATCTGAATAAGAGGGCTTGAAAATGAAAATGGAAAGAAAGAGAACAATGCTCAAATACAACTGATAAGTCAGATACCACAGGTATGACATGGAAAAAATATCAGTGGAGATGCCTATTAATTTACAGGAGACAGTATTAAGGAAGAATGACAATAATAGTATGCACAACTTCAGATGCACAAACCTAAGTGTATAGAGCATGTGTTATAAGTGAAGTGAATTATCCAAAAACAAAGGGATAAGCACTGCCTTGTTGGCATCATGGAAACTTTGTAGGATGTTACTTATGACTAAAATACATCCATATAGCTCTATACCCTACTCAAAAAGAATAAATTAAGGGAAAGAGAGGCTCAATGCACTGCATATGCAGACACTATATGCTTAGGCATAAATCTTATGTGCCAGACAAGGGAAGTGTGGCACAGAACATTAAGGTAAAAGCTAGGGAAGGGAGAAACAGGCAATATCATGGTAGTATTATACTATAAACCACCAGTCCAGGAGGCAGAACTGGATATGCATTCTGGAAGGAGAGCACAAAATTGGCATGGAGACCTGCTATAGAAGTGATGTGGAATTCAGCTATTAACACTATTGGAGTACTTTTTCTGATAAAAGTAGAACAGCTGAGCAATTCTTAATTGCCTTGCTGATAATTTCAGACTTCAAAATGATAAGAAAAACTTATTCTTAGCCTGACTTTAGGCAATAAAGAGGAAGTAGTTGTTAAAGTAAAAATGATGGGAATCTTAAGGATGAAGTGATTCCACTACCTTAAAGTTCAAGAAAGATAAGAGGACATCACAGGTTCAAGGACCCTCAGAGTTGGAATGGATCTCAAAGGTCACCTATATTACTTGGAGTTGATGTAATAATGGTAAAATATGACAGAATGAAAGACCTACTTAGCTCCTCTTTTGATTGTTTTTTTTTTCTACCAAGGAGAATTATTTTCAGATCTGGAAATATGGAGCAAATAGGTTTAACAAGTAACTGAAACCTAAAATGAGTGAGGAAATGATTTGAGAACATCATATCTTAACCAATCTCAATGAATTTTAATCCCCAGACCCAGATGAACTCTGTCCAAAGGTCCTAAAAGAACTTGAGGATATAACTGTTGAAGCACTGTCTTTCGGTGGTCTTTGGAAAATTGTGTATTAGAAGGGCATGACAGCACCAAAGACAGGAAAATAATGACAAATGAATATGTGCCTATTGGTTGATTAATTGAAAATGCTGTGCAGGCTTTAAAACAGGGAAGAAAACTAAAACAAATTTTCAGACTGTAGCAAGTCTTCAGACTATAGTGAATTTTACTTGGATTTCAATAATATGTTATGAAAGGGAATAGTTTAGAACACTTGGGGGGAAAACCTAGTGATCTCTAAGAGGCAATATAGGTTCATCGAGAACAAGTCATGAGCAGTGTATGGTTGTGTATACCTGTAGTTCCTGCTGTTGGGGACACTAAAGCTAGTAGATCATTTGAGCTCAGGAGTTCTGATTCCTCCAGTAGTAAGGCTAATGGTGATTTTTTTCTCTACATTAAGTCTTGTACCAATATGGTTAGGACATGGGAATGGAGGGCCATCAGGCTGCCTAAGGAAGGACAAAAAACAAATGGAGCAGGTTAAAGGGTTTTTTTGATCAGTGTTGGGATTAGGCTCTTGAGTATCCACTGCACTTCAAGTCTGGATGAAATATTTGGCTCAATCTAAAAGAAAAGAATAAAAATAAATCATGACAAACTAATCTCATTTTCTTTTATTACTGAGTTTACTAGACTGGTAGATAAGAGGAATGACATACTGAAAATGTGCCTCATTTTTGGCACATTATTTGAAAGATTCTCTCACGTTATCCTTGTGGATAAGAAGAGATCTAGGCTGGATGATAGTACCACTAGTTAAGAGTCTAAACTAGCTGATTATATACGCAGAGTAGTGACAGAAATGTGGAAGGAAATCCTTAGTGATTGCTTTGAGGATCTGTCCTTGGTGCTGTTCTGCTGACCATTTGTTTGGATGACTTGCATGAGGACCTAGGTGGCATACTTATCACATCTGAAGATGTTCTAAAGTGGAGAGCAGTAGCTACTCCTTTGGCTGGCAAAATTGGAATCCATATACATCCAGAATGTCTTGAACTATGGTCTAATAGAATAAAACAAAGCTTAAGGGAAACAAATGAAAGTCTTCATTTGAATTCATGGCCTGGCATATAGTAGGTGGTTAATAAAGTTTGTTGATTGAGTTAAAAATGCACAGGATGGAAGAGATAATATAATACATGAGTCCTGGGGGTTTTGGTAGACAGCAAGCTATATATGGGGTATGTATGACAGGGTAGCCAATTTTAAAAATCTTGATCTGCATTGTTTGGAGGACTAAGGAGTTTATAATCATGTTACCTGTCCTGGTAAGAGTTCTGGAATATTGTATTCAGGTCTAAGTATCACATTTTGAGAAAGTATATTGACAAACTATAATGAATCTACAAAAGGAAAACACTACTGGTAATGGGCCTGGAGATCCAGCCATGAGAGAATTAGTTTAAGGATTGTAGGGATGGTTAGCTTGGAGAAGAGAAAACTTGGGGGAAGGAGATGGTTATGATATCAGTATATGAGTAACATTTGCAGGCCTGTTATGTAAAAGAAGTATTAAGCTAATTATTCTTGGCTCCTTAGGGAGAAACTAGGAGCAACCAGTAGAAGTTGTGAGAAGCAGATTTTGGCTAGATATAAGAAAAGGCTTCTTAATAATTAGAGCTGTCTGAAAGTAGAATGGGAGAGGGGAGGGGTATTGAGGTTTCTTCTCCCTATAGGAGACTAGATTTTACCTTGAGAGGGTGGCTGTAGAGGGGATTTCTGTTCACAGGCAGGTTTTGGCACACCCTCCTTAGCTCCTTACAATTCTGCAATCCTGAACAATAACTGTGTGATCCACAATAGCTACAATCTTCACAACAGCCATGACAGCCACAGTGCAAGCAATTGTTTCCCCTGAATGTCAGCACCAGGCACAAAATAAATGTTTAATAAATGTGACTTCCTGAGTGCCAGAGAGAGGAGGTGATTTGGCCAGAATCAGATGGTGAGTCAGCTGATGTCACTGTCCGTCCGATTAGGAGACCTTCTAGTCATCTCTCCTTGCTAGAGTAAAAAAAAAAAATCCTTGAAATCCCACCTTCTCCATCAAGGAAGCCATCCCTGAGAATGACCATTCATCTTCCTTCCCTATGTGCTGGGTCCCATTTTCAAAGGGCAGGGTTTCCCACTGAGTAGGGATACACTAGATGTGCATGGAAGTCCCAAAGCTACCCCCCTTCATATACTCACAGGCCCATGGAGATCATAGCAGTGGTGTTGGTGCAAGTCCATGAAGATAAATATCCAATGTGGGCCAATGGATCTTGAGCTGTTCCACATTATCAACCTGTGTGTGTGTGTGTGTGTGTGTGTGTGTGTGTGTGTGTGCAAGGGCCTGCCCTGTTCCAAGATCCTGGGGGTTCCCAGGTTCTAACTCATGTGTTATTACTGCTGTTCAAGTCAACATATCTTCTTACTTACCCTACATACATTCTAAACATTCACCTCTCAACATCATCTATGGGAACAATATGATACCAAGCTCAAGATCTGTTGACCCACATTGGGCATTTGTCTTCATGGACTCACACCAGCATTACATAATATTGTACATTCTAGCTATCTTTGTTTTATCTCTCTCTACTAGACAATAAGCTCAGTGAGGGCACACATTGTCTTATCTAGTCTTTGCACCTATCCAAGAATCAAGCATGGGATTATGCACACAGCTGGTGCTTAACAAATGTTTGCTGAATTGAATTGAACCACTTCATTATACAGAAGAAGAGACTGAGGTCCAGAGAGGATTCTGAATTCAATGAAGTCTCCATAGCAACTCTTTAGATAAGGCTAGAACCAAAAGTCAGATTTTATTGTCATGGCCCTTTCAATATTCTTTTACCTAAGGGAAACAGGATTTCCATTTGACAGATACCATTCCCTCTTACTGATTCACTTCACCTATTGCCAAGTAGAGGCTTTCACCAGGCCTAAAGATTTTTCTGGTGTGCCACTGAGAGCAGCATTTGACCTACCCCATGTGCGCGAGAGGACTGCTTTACTTTTTATCAAGAGCAGTAAAATGAGCTCTTCTGTCCCCCAGTAAAAGCTGTCCAGAAAGCCTGGCCCAGGGAGAGAGAGGCTCATGGTCCTGTGCATATCAGTATCAGTGTTCCCTGTGCATGAGGTCAGTAAGCACAGAGATGTCCCAGGGGTCTTTATGAAACTTCTGAGCTACAGGCTGTGATAGATCCCCAGCTTTGGCCTTCCAAATAATACTTCCATCTCTCTAGAGAGTGAGCCATTTGGTGGGAGGATAGGGACCTGCTGGTTGCTGCCTTGTGGCCAGGCCCTGCCCCTCCTTCCACCCCTACTCCTGCTGCTTGTCAGCTGGTATAGCTATCTGGGGCTGGGCACATTGCCCAAACCAGGTGGTGAACTGGGCCCAGAGCCACCAGGCCTCCTTCCTATCCCAGATTAATGCCTTCCAATTGGCTTGTCTGCCAGTGAGAATGAGCACAATCCTTCTCCCCCATCCCCAAGCCCATAGTCCCCAGTACCAAGGGGATTAACCTTCATCCATAAGCCAAATGAATAGACATCTGTCTTTCTCTAAACTAGAGAATGGTGGCCAATATTGATGTCTTTCCACCTCAGGAATAAGAGAGACCAGGAAGGCCCAAGAATGTCTCCTATGATAAAGAGTAGGAGCTAGCCCAGCAGGGCTAGGAAAGGCAGTCCAAAGCCCAGAAGTTTGCTCTGATGCATTCTAGTGGGAAATTCATGTTTATTGTTTCTCCTTTCTCCTGTAGGAAGCACGTGTTACTCCTGGGGCTGGAATGAGCATGGCATGTGTGGAGATGGCACCGAAGACAATGTCTGGGCACCCAAGCCAGTGGAATCTCCAAGTTTAATCCTGTGGCTCCTTGTGGGTTGTGGAGCTGGTCATTCCTTTGCTCTTGGCCAAGCCCCAGCTTCTCCATCATTGCCCTGGAGCCCCCAGGACACGGAGTCAAGCCCAAATCCCTGGAGAAATCACATCAAGAGAAACCAAAAGGAAGAAGCACAAACATCGTTCCCACATCAAGCTAGTGTGTCCTGAAATAGGAGATTTAGTGCTTAAAGGGCTTTTTAATAAAATCCATTTGGGCAATTTTGTCCCTGAAAATATGTGTAGCAAAAGGAGTGGAGTGGGCTTGGTCATTGGGACACAGCAGGTAAAAATGGTTAGGTATTTAGGAAGGGCTGCCCATTTGACCAGTTGGATGAGAGACAGGGAAAAGGCAATTCTTGAATATTCAAGAAACTTCACTCTCCAGCAAATGAGAATGAGAACAAAGGGGCACCGTTAATAACCTCTGAAAGATAACAAGCTTATAATGCATACTGATTGGGGAACAAGGATTAGGGGTCTATCTGTTCTCCACAGGGTCAGGTCACCCCCATCTTCTTTCTACCAGCCTCCAGTGCTGCTGTAGCCTTCCCATTGATCATGGAATTGTGTTTTTGCAAAAGACTTCTGAAATTATCTAATAGAGAAATTCTTAACTTTTTGTATGTCATGGAGCCATCTCACAGCCTGGGGAGGCCAATGGACTCTTTCTCAAAATAATAGTTTTTAATACATAAGAATAAAATATATAGGATTACAAAGGAAATTTATTATATTGAAATACAGTTATCAAAGTATATGTTTTTTAAAGACAAGTTCATGGTCCTAGTTTTAAAAAATGTTGATCTAATTAATGGTAAGATTTTCCTTATGCTAGGTAAGACTGGATTCTGCATGTACTCTGTGTATCTATGATTTTCCATCTTTATGTGGTACATACCATTGGTTGGTAAAGTAGTCTGTACCTTCCAAATGTCTGGTTGCAGATGTTGCTACTGGTGACTCACTTTTGGAAAACAGATCATTGATGAGAGCACAGTCCAAGAAGAGCCCCCCTCCCCACCAACTTTTTAGATGGAGCCAAAAGAACTGAAAGCAGAAAGCCCTCAGCAGGATCCCCAATAATTCTGTCATAAGTGTGGATTCTTTTTCTGTCCAGAGATTATCAGAGCTTGAAGGAATTGAACCCAAAGAGAGTTATCTCAACCAGAAGGCTCCAGTTGCTTGGCTTGCTTTTGGCTCTGGGTATTTAAAATGTAGCCTGCAACTTGGTCATCCCCTTCCTTTGTAGTGGCTTCAACATTGGGTATAAAGGCTATGTGATTTCCCACTGCCAGGTATAACAGCATTCAGAGTTCCAGCTTCAGCCCTGGCACAAACTAGTTCTGTAACCTTGAGCTAGTCTCTCTGTCCCTCCTTGAGCCTCAATTTCCTTCTCTGTTAAATATGGCAAATTGATTCAATCAACCTTTGTTAAGCTCTGTATGCCAGACTGGATTAGGGGTTGAGATATAAAGGTAGATTAGACAAAAACTTTGCTCTCAATGATTTTAAATCTAATGGAGGAAGAATATGTCTACATGTGAACAGTCCCACAGCTCTGCTGGCTATACAGTTCCACCTGGATGACTTGTTGGCATCCCAAAGTCAACATGTTCAAAATGGAATTCATCATCTTCCATCCTAAATTCTTCTCTCCCACAAATCTCCCTAGTTCATTCTAGGATATCATTATCCTTCAAGTCAGTCAGGTTTATAACCTTAAACTCATCTTTAATTCTTCCTTCTTCCTCAAGCCCACATCCAAATCCAATTGATAGCCAGATCCTATAGATTCTGCCACTACAATTTCTTATTTGTTCCTTTCCTTCCACACATATTGCCTTTCTTTGTATCTCCAACATTTAACACAGTGCCTGACATGTTGCAGGCACTTAATTAATTAATTTATTGATTGACTCCTCTGATTATCACCCTACTTTAGACCTTCTATCACTTTTTGGCTAGACTATTGTAACCACCTCTTCACTGGTCTTCCTACCTCCAGTCAATCCCCTTTCTAATCTATCCTCCCAAATCCATCAAAATGTTCTTCCTAAGACATGAATTTGCCCATGTCATTCCCCTACACCAAAAGTCTTAAATGGCTTCACATTGCCTATCAAAGAAAATTTATTAGCTTATTATACAAGGCCATCTGCAATCTGGTTACAACCAAGTTTTACAGGCTTATTTCACATAGCTCTATTTTGGCCATTCTATGGCTCTGCAAAATTGGACTAACACTAATCCACATGTTCAGCATTCAGTCTTCTGCTTTTCTAAATCCATGCAAGCCATCCTCTTCAAATCCTGATCTTCCTTCAAGACTTAGCTCAGGTGACCTATCCTTGCAGCCAGGCTCACATACTCTCATGGATGCACAGGTACACACAATTATATTTGGAGAAGAGTATCTGCCCATTGCTGGGTGGTTCCTATGTCAGGGGGCTAATTGGGGGCATCACTCTCCAGTCCAAGTCATAGTTCCCTTGGAGTCATGAGGAATTACAGACAAAGCTCTGTTCAATGTCCAAGGGCTTACATCAGTGTTGGTGCTTGTGGTGCTCTGATTCTCTTTGGGAAGGTCTGTGTCCAAAACAACTAACTGAAACTGGATGGCATGATATTGAAGTCTCAGTTTTGAATTAGGATCTTCCATGTTTGTCACTTTTCTGATGCCATCTTTCCTTCTACTTGGATGATAGCATACGATCATAGCTTTACTTCAGTTCCACAAACATTAATTAAGGACCTTTGATGGTCAAGACATTGTGCTTGGCACTGGGGCTAAAAATGGCAAGTAGAATGTAATTTTCCTGAGGTCAGGGATTGTTTCATATTTATTTTTGTGTTCTCAACTCAGCACAGTGTCTGGCCCACAGCAAGGACTTAATACATAATAGAATCAAAGAGCTAGAAGGTACCTTAGGGACAATCCAGTTCAACTCCCTTCTTTTAGGAAACTTATTTTAGCAGAGATTAAATGACTTGCCCAAGCTCACACAAGTGGTAGTCATCAAAGGTGGGATTTGAACCCAGGTCCTTTGATTCCAGAGCAAATACTTTTTCCAGGGCACTAAAATGTTGAATGAATTGAAGGTGCATACAATCTACTAGAAGGAAGAAGAAATACACAAATAACTATAATATAACATATGGTACAAGTGTGAGCTAAGGCTTCATGAAGCAATTAACGCCTGAGTTAGACCTGGAAGGAGAAGAAAGATTGTGGTAGGAGGGAGGGATGTGTGGTAAGGCCATTCCTGTCATAAAGGCCACCCTGCATGGAGAAACCAGGACAAGTTAGAATTTGGGGAGTAATTAGTAGTTCAGTTTGGATAGAGCATGGAGTGCAGAATATAAATGTAGAATGTAAGCTGGAAAAGTAGGTTGGAGTCAGATTGTGGAGGACCTTGAATACCAGGAATTTACCTTTTATTTGGTAAAGGATGGAGAGTCTTTGATAGCTTTTGAGCAGGGAAGTTGCAGTTTGACAAGTGCCTTAGATTACTCTGTCAGAGAGTAAAACATTGGAGAGGGTGGAGATTAGAGCGAAGGGTTGGAGAGGGTAGAGCTTAGAGGCAGGGAGATAAATTAGAAGGTTAGAGCTTAGTAGATCAGGCAAAGATAAGTGAGCTTGCACTGGTGCTAGTGAAAAAGGGATGGATTATTAAAACAAAAATGATAGAAATAGGCAACTGATTGGAAGGTAGGAGGTGGAAGGAGAGTTGAAAAACCAAGAATAATAATTCTAAAGTTTCAAGCCAAGTTGACTGGAAGGTTGATGTTGTCACTAACAGACATAAGGAAGCTGGAAGGAAGGGCAAGTGTTTGGGATTGCAAGTTCAGTTTGATACATGTTGAGTTAGAGATAATTGGCAGGATATTTGGGATAGTACTATAGGATATTAAAAATAAATGACCAATGTGGAGGCTAGGTGGTACAGTGAATAGAGCACTGGCCCTGGAGTCCGGAGGACCTGAGTTTAAATTTGGCCTCAGACACTTAACACTTACTAGCTGTGTGACCTTGGGCAAGTCACTTAGCCCCAGTTGCCCTACCTTCCCACCTCAAAAACAAGAAAATAAATAAATGACTAGAGATCAGGGGATGGGTCAGGGTGGGAGATAATAGATTTTAGAAGCCATCTACATAGAAGTGATCATTGAAACCTTGGGAATGAATAAGACCACCAAGGAAGAGAATATAGAAAAAGATAAGAATAGAACTGAGTAAGGAACACTGAGGGATAGCTGTATTTATGGGGCAGAAGGAGAAAGAGGAGCCTTCCAATCAATCAAAGATGAAAGAAGACAGTCAATTGTAATGGAATCTAATGGAGGAAAGAATATCAAGAAAATGGAGTGGTCAACTAGTTACCAAAGTGAAAAACAAAAACAAAAAAAAGGCCATAAATTGATACCACAATAAAAAATTAACTGATCTATGTGATAAAATACTACCCAGGTAAATGTTGACAGTTTGGCAATTTTATCTTCAATTGTGTCAGATATTGTCAAAATGTCAAGGAAAATAAGCCTTGGGGAGAGGGTGACAGAAAAGGGCTTTGGATTGGGTGATATGGAAATCATTTGGGAAAACTCTGGTAGCTAAGTACAAAAGGGACAGTGAGTAAATGGAGAAATTAGAAAAAATGTTGCTTTTTCTAGAAATTTAGTACAAAACAAGAGGTATAAGAAGATGACAGGAAGATTTTGGAATAGAGGATACCAAAAGCAGGAAAGGAGAAGAAAGTAGTAGAAAAGGAAACTTGAAGGTGAAAGGAGGTGGGAGCAGTTGAAGGAATAAAAACTCAGAAGAGAAAGGAAGAATTAGAAGTTAAAGGTGCAAATAAAGGTGTTAAAACTGGCAAATGGGAGGATTATTTCATCTGCTATGGGAAGGAAGAAAGGGTAAGTGAAGACAGTTTGAAGTGTGGGGAAGGAAAATTAAGGGAATATAAACTGAATGACTTAGAAGCTTTCAGTAAACTAGAAGATAAGTTATCTTTTACAGGATAGAAGATGAAGTTAGGGATTTGAGGAGAGTGGAGAAAGTTAGGGATATTTTCTGTGAAGACTGTGATAAGAAGGAAACCATAGATGAAGAAAAGAATTGCCATGTAGTGGTGAGGGACCATTTGAGGTTGTATAGCATGGATTTACTGAAGAATTTGGTCTATGTGGTTTTATGACTTCCTACATTATCACTTGATGGTTTGGGACTAAATAGTAGAGAAGACAGATGGTGGGGAGTAATCTAGAGCTGGGAGTTTAGCATTATTCAAGTGGCTCATCATAGAGCCAAGACCCTGAAGAGGGGAAGTAACTAGAATAGGGATATTGGAGTGGAGAAAAATGGGAAGGGATTGAGATTGGAGGACATGATGAGGGTGAAGAGCATATTTGAGTGGGGGAGGGATCTAAAGATAGAAGATTGAGCTCAATGAGGGAAATGTCAAGAGTTTTGAATCTTGGGGATGGAGTAAAGACATCTACAAATATGTTCATTTCAGTGGCTAACTGAAGTAGAGTGGTAATGGAAGTCATGCATTGAGGAGACCAAGGGGCTACAAGGCCAGGTGTTAGAAGACTCTCTTCCCCATGAATATTGAAGTCACTGAGCATGATGCTAGGGGATGAGTTGGAGAGGGCCACTGTAAGCCATGTATTGAAGTCGTTGAGGAAAGTAGGAGATTGTCTTGGTCATTCATACATGATTGTGACATGTGTCAAGAGAGGGTGATAGTGTCAGTTGTCATGAACTTCAAAGGAGGCAACATCATTGAATGATGGAAGCAGAACAAAGATCTGAAAAGGCAATGGAAGATGAAAGGAGGATGCTAACTCCATCTTCTGGTTCTGTATATCGAAAGACATGAAAGAAGGAGCAGCTAGCATAGGAGGGAGTGGTGAAGGCTATGGTGGCCTCAGAGAAGCCAGGTTTTAGTTAAAGAAGCAGATGAGAAAGAGATTAAAGATGAAGGAGAGTTGGTTTCCAATAGTATGAGGATTAGTTCCACAGAACCAGTGGAAGTGATGAGAAGGGAAAGATAGGGATCAGGACATATAGGGCTAAGCAATATAGAGAAGATGGTATGTGAGTAGGTAGCAAGGGTAAAGAGATTCCTGTCTATCACAGCCATTATCAATGACAAGGACTAGGGGAACAGGGCATTGTGGGGGTACACTGGAGGAAAAAGTCAACCATGAGAGTACTGAACAGAAACTTACAGAATCAGTCTTTGGATCTTTCATTGTGTTTAAAACCGTATTGGATACAGTGAGGCTTCCCCCAAATGCCTGTTGTTTGGTTCCCTGCCTCTGTCGTGATTCAGTGATGATTCAACTTTTACCCAATTGCAGAGGACCTGGCCATTTCACAACAGCATTGTTGTGAGGGATTTACTAAAAAATGTCAGAGCCTCTAATCCCACACATCCCTTGAGGGTCATCTGTTCTTTGAAGCTTTCCATCACCACCCCAGGCCTCCTTGATCTCCTGGGTTTTTTTTAGAGCACTAGACTTGGAATCAGGAAGACCCCATCTTAGATCACTACTAGCTTTGTGACCCTGGGTATCTCACTTTTCTGCATTTTCTCATCTGAAAAAAAATGGTTATGATAATATCACCTACCTCACAGGGTTGCTGTGGGGAACAAATAAAATCATATACATTGAATGCTTTATAAATCTTAAAGGTTCAAGTAAAAGTGAGCTACTATGATTATTATTAGATTATATTAGATTATTATTAGAACCCTAGAGTCTGTCCTTTGTCATTCTATTCTGTCCCATACAGCTTTTCAGTGGTGTCATGTATGTGTCTTGCATACTTTCCTAGGTTGGATGCACCTTGAATGCTTACAAATTCTTTAATGTGAAGACCTGTGTGCCTGTGTGATCTTGGACAAGTTGCCCAATTTCGCCTCCATAGAATGAAGGTGTTGGCCAAATGTTCTCTGAGGGCCCTTCCAGCCCTAAATCTGTGATTCTGTGTATCATCTCCATTCATGATCTCCATAGAAAGAACTCAGGAAGCCCTTGCTGAATGATTCAGGTCAGTCTCAGACTCCCTCATCTCTAACCCTCTGGCATCTGCCCCATTTCCCTTCCAGGTCATGCAGAGGAATGTCATTGTCTCCTTTTCTTTCTGTCTCCTGCCTTCCCAGAGCTCTCCAATGACTGAAATGGGAAATGGCATTGCTATTGAGTCTGAGGGCCTCGGTGCTAGCCCTAGTTTGACCCCTTACTAGCTGTGTGACCAAGGGAAAGTCATTGTCACTTTCTGAGCCTCACTCTCCTCACTTGTAAGAGGGGATCAATTATCCTTGTACCACCTACCTGACAGAGTTATCCTGAAGATCTGAGGAGATAACAGACGCAAAATGATTAATGACACATTTTTATTTGATACTTCAAGGTGGATAAGGCACTTGTTGACACTAAATGGATGTCACCTCCTAGTGTCATTCCCCAATTCCATATAACAGTGTCCTAGAGCTTATAGTTAACCCATCCTCTTCAGACATGGGGCAATCAGGGATTCAAAAGGGTGACCCAGATGCTAAACTCTGGCCACCCTGAGTTGCCAATACAAGCTGTGAGTTGGACTGTAGACTCATCAGTCTGGGGGGAATGGGAGGGTCTTCCACAGGCTCAAGGTCCATCAAGTGCAGCCAGCCTGCCTCCCTTCCCCCTTCTCCCTTTCTTCCTTCTTTGTGTTAGTAGATGTAGGGAAGATTGGTTGTTACACACAATATCAGGTACAATATAAAGCAAATCTGTCTTGGATTCTAGTAACAGGTTAATTTCTGAAGCAATGGAAGGATCTTGTCATAAAGCAGTCCTCGAGACCCCTTAACCTTCCTCCCTCCATCCCATGCCCCCAAGTCAGAATGATGCTCCAGTTTCAAAATCCCCAGAGTGTGACTTAATGCCATTGTTGTGTGTGTGTGTGTGTGTGTGTGTGTGTTCAGACATATCAGCCAGCATGATCACCCTCAGAAGGTGTAGATTTTAACAGAGATTCTGAATAGGGGTCTAGGAGCCATATGCAGGGGGAAGAGAGCCTGTCTGGTCCCAATTCTCCATACCATTCTTTTTACTACTGGCTCCTCCTAAAAGGTACTGAAGTTCCTTTGGAAAAGAAGAGGTCAGAAAGCCCAGGAAATATCCCCTAATTGATGTCAGTCCTGGTCCCCAGGCAGATGTGCAAGGGAACCACTGATGTGTTCTCTACCTTTCTCCTGTCTGAGACTCAACAAAGGAGAAGAGGGAATGGGATGTGTTACATCCAGAGATCAATCTTAATCACAAGGCAGAGGACAGTGTCTATCTATATATCAAATCCATTCCTGTGGTGTGATGAATAGGGAGCTAGCTGGTCCAGAGCTTAGAGCCAGGGAAATAAATGAGTGGACATTCAAAACTTCTAAGGCCTCCTATACAAGCAGCAGAATCAACCAGGGTGAATCCCCTCATGTTAGCAAACTCACATTCATAGATTTGACACCTCACATGTTAAAGTTAAAAAATAGGTTAATATTCTACTCATCTTTCTAAGCCCTGCCATCCATTTTCAAATTGAATCTGGGAACCAAACAATGGCCCACTTGCTGGTCACAATCTTTAGCTGAGGATGGGAGCCTGGCCAAACCTCAATATATGTAACAACTTGGTTCTGGGATCATTTTGTGTCAACTTCATTTTTGCAAATTAAATCCAATTCTGAAACTCTTTATGTTGGGAATGGTTTTTATTTTTTGAAATCTATAAAATGGTGAGAATGATTCCAGATTTGCCTGTCTAACACAGCAGTTATGAAGATTGAAGAAGTATGGAGATAAATGTATTCCCTTGTGTGTTAAACCCCATGTAAGAGATTATTACTATTATAAAGGCGGAATATTCCATACACACCCCTCCCCAGCATCAAAGGATGGATACATCCAGGTCTGTATGAGCGTACATCCATATATCAGGGCGTGTCTGGTTGGTAAATCTGGATTATCATATCAGGTCCCAGATCACTTTCTTCAATCTTCCTTTCCTTATCTGTTCATGAGGTATGACAGGACATAGGAAAGTTACTGCAAATGCCAGAGTGGGCAAAGGTTATTCACTCCTCTGAAAATTCATGAGTCCTGGGGAGGTCCCTTGCTTACCCTTAGAGGCAGTGTAGATATAGAGTAAAGACAGCCAAACAAAAGGAGAGACCTGGGCTCTAGTCTTAATTCTATGGATGACTGGCTTGGTGACTTTGTCCATGACCCTTCATCTTCTCTACCTCTATTTCTTCTTCTGTAATTTTTTAATTTAAAATTTAATTTAATTTAATTGAAAAAATGATGAAGTTGCATTAGATCATAACCTTGCTTGTGAGGCTTTCTTTTCTAGACCTCAGTTTCTCTACCTGTAAAATAATGGAGTCAGACTTTCCCTACTCTCTGATTCTAAGAAGGGCTGGTATCCCCTTCCCTCAAGTTGTTTTTTTTTTAATGTGAACCCAGGTAGGTAAGGGCTAAAGTGCTGTGTAGTTGAAAGAATACTGACTTTGGAGTGATATCTAGGTTCAAATCTTGTCTCTTGTCATTTACAACCTGTGTGACCTTGGCAAGTAATTTCTACCCTAGGTCTATTTTCCAATCTGTGAAATGGGGGAAGGGGTTGGACTGGATGGTCTTGAAGAGTCTTTTCAGCTGTAGATTTTTGGTTCTATAATCCCAGAGCTGTGTATGTAGGAATTGTTTAGCAGCTTCCTCAAGGTGCCAAAACTAGGGGATGGTGGAGGTGGGGAGAAAGGGAAATAGTGTGGAAATGATATAAACACAAAGAAGAGGGTTGCAGGGTGCAGAGTAACAATCTACCCAGGGATGGGGAACTTGTGGTCTCGAGGTCACATGTAGCCTTCTAGGTCCTTGGGTGCATCCTTTTGACTGAGTCCAAGTTTTACAGAACAAATCCTTTTATTAAGGGTGTTTGGATTCATTCAAAGGTCCACACTTGAGAACCTAGAGAGCCCATGTGGCCTTGAGGCCACAGATTCCCCACGCCTGATCTATCCCATAGGAGATGGAGGCACTATTGGGGAACAGTAGGCTCTGTGAGGATTATGGGTCCAATCCTCTCTAGTCTTCTTTACTCTTCAGAATCACCTTGTAACTGCTTGCTTCTCATCCTTCCTGAGTACCATGTCTAGAAAGAGTTAAGTCCATCCTGTCCTACAGAATTGAGGAGGCATTCCTGAAAGGAGCTTCTCCAGAGGTGAGATTCTCCTCACTCATTAGATGGGCCCACTAACTAGTACTATGGAAGCCAAAGACCAAGCCACTAAGACTATGAGGATGTTCCCCCAACTTGATACTGGGGGCACCAACCCACATGCCAAAATTCATGATTAGTGAGCTCTGGGGCCCTGAACAACCACTGATGCCTTGAATTGCATAGTAGTGGTGGCCCTGGAGGTGTTGCTGTTCAGTTGAGAATATGTGTGAAGGTAAAAGTTTGAGGTTTTCAGAAGGTAAGAAAAACCCAATTCAGTGAATCAACTCAAAAGTCAACTTTTTATTATTGAGATGGGGTGAGAATATTGAGAGAAAGGGTCATTTCTGTCTTTGCAGGAAATGCTGGTCACTGCTCATGAAAGCTCAAGATGTTGCATTTTTTAAAAACTATAGCATTTTTTCCAAAAATATCATTTCTTTCCCCTCCCCCCAATTTTGGAATCAGACCAAAGTCCAGGTACTGTCCTATTTCTAATGGGAAAATATTATATTTATTTAAGATTCAGAAGTGTGTCTCTGCAAACCTCTGATTTCTTCAAGAAACAAATCTGCTTTAGACTATACAGCAGGCACGGAAACCAAGAGACAAAATTTATTTCATGCTAGAGTTGTTTTGCATAACATGGGGCATGCATCTTTACTGTGAAATGCTAACTGCATACAATGCTGGTTGTCTTTTAATAAATCTGGAGGCAAGTTTCTCCCCAGTAGTCTCCTGATCTTTGAGTGGTCTCCTGATTTATGGGTTCTCTGAGTCCTGTTGGCAAAGTAACACTTGGAGAATCCAGACTCTAATCATTACGAACAATTTGCCATGAAGGGCACTCACGTTGGATCTCTACACCAATGGAATACAACAGAACCAGAGCTGGGAAATTGATCAAGACTATGATATGTCATCATGGGTCCTGGGAGAGGTCCATGGGTCACACACATGCGGAGGGAAACAGAGAGGGAGGACGGTGGAGGTGGTGTATTCTCACAATTCTAATTGGATCAAAGTTCTTGGTGGGTTTCCATAGGAGAGATGAACTATGAAGGCATGGTCAATATGACCGATGACAGGCCAATCGCCTTTTTTAAAAAAACCATTACTCTGTATCTTGTGTATCAAAAAAACCCCCAACAAAAAAACCAAACCAACAAAAACAAAAGCAAAAAATGAAGAAGAAAAAGAGGAAGAAGGAGAAGAAGAAAGAACCATACAGGTTTGTGAAGACTTCACAGTCTGGCTACAACAATGTATATAAAAAGTAAAAGAACATTGAAAGAAAAATATAGAGGCTTCTTTCTGATTTTTTGCTTCTACATGAGTCATACAATTGTAGGTTTGTGGTTTGTCTGGTTTTCTGGTTACTTCATGCAAGTCATGCTAAGGAAACCCTCCCTCCCCTTTATCCCCCCCCCCAAAAAAAAACAAAAAGCAAAAAACAAAATCAAAAGAAAAGGAAAAAAATTTTCTACAGTTTGTTACCATTGGGTTGCAGAGAAAGCCTATGTCCATCCTAGAATAAGGCCCCCAAAACCACGCGGACTCATCCTGCAAACCTGCGTGGCGGGATTGACTCTGTCCAAGGGTGAGGAGGGGCTGCAGGTCCACCCAGATGTTTTTTTTAGCCACCAGTGTCCTCGGTCCTCTGGCCTTGTCAAGTCACTCTCACTGCCTCTGTTGACATATACTTAGCAATGACAGGACTTTCTTTGCAAAGATCTGCATGTAAAGAATACAATCAACACTTGAGCTTCTCTCCCTGCCCTTGGCTTTCCCGGGGTCGCCACTTACTTAGTTGTTAAGGAAAGAGAATGAGGAGGGAGGAGGAAGAAGAAAAGGGAGGAGGAGAAGAAGGAGTGGGAAAAGAGGGGAGAAGGTGGAATAATTACATGCAGAGGCAGATATCATTCTCACCAATTGGATTGTTTGGTTGTTTCCATGTAGTCAGCACCTCTCTCTCTCTCTCTCTCCCTCCCTCTCTCCCTCCCTCTCTCTCTCTCTCTCTCTCTCTCTCT
>CM053592.1:151597300-151667747 GCA_028646515.1 Pseudochirops corinnae
TCCTTAGGATAGATTCCTGTGTTTCTCCCATATTGTTCATAGATTCAAATTTCATTATTGTTCCTAAGGCTCAGAATTTTCCTGAGAAAAACAAGTCTCCTATCACTGGTATGTGTGAACATTGCCCTAAAGCTGACCCCTGATCTCTGACAGCAGACCATTGTGGGCTAGGGGATGGTCACCTGAAAGCTGACCCTTCCCCCCCCAGTCTGTGACAGCCAGACAGATGTCACCATTCAGCAAACATACAACAGCGACCCAGTGCTACCCCCTGTTCAAGGAGACCTTGGCATCAGGACTGTTCAGCTTCCAGTCCAGGCTACCTCTGTGCTACTTTAGGGGAATATCTGTTCCCTACTGCCACCAGGAGCTCCTGGGATCACCGGCTGCTACAAAGAAATGCGGCATCTTCCAGTCCAGTGTCCCCTGGGTCGCGTGCAGCACAGCCAGGGTTGAGGAGACAGCAAAAACTATTTTTTTGAACTTTTTATTTTAGACCATTCTCAGTTACTGATCCAATGTGCTATAGGATGGAGGTTCTAGGAGCCCAGGATCAGCTGAGAGCTAGACAGGAAAAATTAAAGGGTATCGCCCCCAAAGATAGGCCTCCTGCTTTCTTCTTTTGGCTGCCTGTGCTGCTGAGGCTTCAAAGCAGGGTGTAAGACTTTCCTTAGGAGAAGAATAGACTCCAAGGACAGCATTGGATCAACAGTGAAATGGGCTAAGAATAAGGGCTGGTGGAGGCCAGATGGGCAGGCCTTCACTCCATCATGCAGTGCCATGCTGGGAAGAGGTTCACTGGAAGCAGGCTTCCCAAGGCCATCAAGGCAGAACCAGGAGGAGCCAAGGAATGGGAACATTCTCCTAATTCAGACAACAGTAGGAATCAGGCAGGATGGTCGCTTGCACCCATGGCCAATATACAAGGGGCCAGAGAGTTTTTCCCCAAATCTCTGTGGAGGTGCTACCAACTGCCTCAAGGCTTTCTGCTGTCCCTCTGTTTTTCATTTTTGGTTTAACCATAGTGAATGTTTGGGCACCTGGAAATAATCCCAAACTACTCCAAGCTGTTGCTCAAGGGATACTCCCCTACCTGCCCTCAGCATTGGAGAGCCCAGGGAGCATGCACCAGTTAGGAGGCTGCTACAGACATGCACATCAGTGACAATACACAGGACAACTGGTCAATACAGCACCACAGGAGGGAGGCTGCCCCTCCCCCCGTTCTTCTCACCTCCCCTGGACCAACCACATGCCAGTGCCTTGGAGTCTTCAGCCCAAAGCGCTGGGTATCATTCCCAGCATTTACCAAATGTAGCTCCCACTGGTAGCTCACATGGGAAGCCACCTGGCACCACCCATCCCACTTCCCAGCCCCCGCCATGCTTAAGCCATGGGAAGAGGCACCTGGATCCTCCAGGGCAGTCAAACTGGACTCCTGATTACAGGCAGAAAACTTCAGTGGAGAAACTCCTCACTTGGAGGTGGTAGGGCCTCACTGAGCCCAGGAATGGCCAGATCTTATGCCCTCCCCCCTGGAGCTTGTCTACCTTTGAGGCATCTAGGAATTCTGACCACTTTCCTGAACTGATACCAGAAGGCATGGATCCCTTCCTGAGTGTTTCATTGTTTAATAAGGAGCACATATGGATGGCCTACCAAGGGCAGCACTGTTCCCAGTACTGGATCTAAATTCTTCCACCCTGCCCTCCATCCCATCCTATAAGTCTGTATCAGCAGGTGCTTCAGTTGCTCATGGGAATGAAGGGTTCTTGTATTCCTAACTGCAACATGATGCCTGTGGGACACTCAGAGAACCTCAGGTCATCTCCCTCTTCTATCCCCCCCTTTTAAAATTTATTTGTTTGTGTATTTTGGTCGGGGAAAACAGATTTAGAACCAAGGAGGCCTTTTCTGGAATGTGGCGATGGCCCCCTGACCCAGAGAGACTGCTGTTGCTGAGCCCTCAGGACCAGGCTAGACTTGGCTGAGGCTTTCCTTCAACACCGGGGGAGCTGTTTCCAGTGCATTTGTTTGATGGGTGAGACCCCATGATTTGCCCATGGGAATCCTCCTGGGCTGGACCAGGAAGGCAAAAAGTAGCCCAGTAGACCAATCAGTTTTTCTTCTCTTGCCTAACCACACCATCTGTCAGAGCAGCTTGGAAGACCCAAGGTCTCTCAGTAAAAAACTGATTTGCCCCCATGCAGATCCTTGCTGGCATGCCTCCGGAAGATGGCACCAAATCAAAGTTTCCTCCAAATATTCTCTCTCCCCCTTCCTTTGCAACTTGGCCAGCTAGCATGGCTGTGCATGGAGACTATGGAGTTCCTTCTAGTATTTCATGTTAAAGAAATGAATTGAAGCATCCAAGTGCAGACATAAGGTTGGCTCTCTCTCCTCCCTGTACCCCTCCCTGGAGGTGTCTCTACCACCCCCTTCTCTGCCCCTCCCTGCCCCACCAGAGGGACCCAGACTCCCCTTCTCCCTCCTCCCTCCCCTCCCCTTCTACAATGAGGGGGCAGGCAGTCAGTCCTCTTCCCCAGAGCACCAGGCCCCTAGCCCAGCAGCTACTTGACCTCCTCTACATACCCTTTCTCATTCCTCCACCAGGCGGGCACGGGTACTCCCCGGTTGATAAGAGGAAGCAGGGTCCGTATCTCTCGCGGGTGCCCGAGCGGGTAAAGGGCAGGCCCTCATCGGGCGTGAGGGCCTGGTCTATGTGGGGGCAGTCTTCGTTCGCCAGCGCGGCATTGGCCACCTCCCCGTTCAGTTTGGAATCTTCAAACATATAAGCAGAAGCTATTGAAACACTCAAAACCATTTAGTGGGAGGCAGGGAAGGCTGTATGTCAGGGAGATAGCTGTAAAGGGAGTATGGTGGTCTGAGGTGCCGTGGGTCATTCCTGTCCCCTCCAAAAATCCAAACAGGAAATGGACAAGGGGGACGGGAAAGGCACCAATTCTATCGTGCAATAACAACCCCCTAGCCCACAGAGAGGGCTGGGTGTGGGTTTGCTCAAAGTTTGCAAAAAGATGAGTAGTGTGATTGGGCCGGTGGGCTGCAGAGCTAATGCTGAGGCCAGAGTCCAGCGTAGGGCAGGTGGCACAGAATGGACACATGAATGGCTCACAGGGGCAGCTGTCAGACATAGATCTCAAGGAAAAAGACGAACAATGGATTGGGGGGAGAGGTGGGCAGAAATCTACCACCCAAGAAAAACAGAGATTTCCAGGCTCAAATTCTAAATGCTGAAGCCATCCCCTCATAGAGCCCAGGCTAGTCACTCAGTCTGCTACTTTCCTGTGTTGAGAATAGGTCACACAGTGCTCTATCCCCACATAGGCGCGAGGTCAGTCACTGAATTTGCTCCATCACCAAACACAGACCAGTGTAGCTGCTCAGTCCTAAGGATTATCCTGGTCATTCAGTCTCCATCCTTCCATAGAAGCCAAGTTCATCACTTCAGTTTGATCAATACCCCCCATAGAGGCTGTATGTGTTATTCAGGCTTCTCTGTCCTTAACAGGTCCAACAATGGATCAGTTACTGAATCTGATTGACCCCTTGTAGAGATCAGACTAGTTTTCTAATGTGCTCTCTCCCCATAAAGACCAATCCAATTGGTTCCACCCAACAGAGACCAGGTTATTAATGTAGTCTTTTCAATCTGTCTAGAAAGATCAAATCAATTGCTAGTCTTTCCTCTCCCCATATAGATTGAGCCAGTGGCTTAGTCTAGAGACTTGACTAGTTAGTTATTTAGTCTACTCTGACCCTTCCACAAAGAATAGATCATTAACTCAGTCTATTCTATCCATGTATATAGAAACTGAGGTCTCTCAGCCTGCTTCATCTCCTTATAGAGATAGAGTTGGCCGTACATAAAATCCTAGACTTGGAGCTTGAAGGGACATTGGAGACATCTAGTCCAACCACCTTACTTACAGATGAAGGAAAGGTAAAGGGACATGCCTAGAGTCCCACAGCAAGTGGGAGAGCCAGGATCCAAATACAAATACTGGGATTCCAATCCAACATTCCTTTCACACTTCCTCTGTGTCTACTCTGCACCCTCACGGAGACCAAAGAGGTATCTCTGTTGAATCCTTCCAACCATTGAGATGTGGCTGACCACTCAGCCTAATTCATTTCCATCATCAGGACTAGACCAGCTATTTATTTTGTTCTGTTAGACACCAGAACAAGTGGTCCATTGCTGCTCTATCTCCCTACAGAGACCAAGGCACTGATTCAGTTCACTGTCTACTGCCCCACCAACAGCACCAGGCTAGTCCTGCCTCATTTTCTATGCTCACCCGTAGATTTAATGGCCAATCTGTTCTGTTCTATCACACACAGACAATGGATTGGTTATTTGATTAGATGTGTCCCCATGAAGAGACTAAGGAGATAACCCAGTCTTCTCTCTCTAGACACCAATTTAATCACTTAGACAACTCTGGCTTCCTTTCCATAGAGACCAGGCTAATCACTCCATCTAACCCCTCCCTCTTTAGATTGGACTACTCAATCATTCTACTTAATCCCTTTATAGAGACCAGTCAAGTTGCACTCAAAATATATTACCTATAGATAGATTGGGTCATTCATTCTCTTCTGTATCTCCCAAAACACTTAGTCTTCCTTCAGCCTATCAAAACTAGGTCTGGCCCTCAGTCTGCTCTGTTTCTCCAAAGAGATCGGACCAGTCACTTCATCTACTCTTCCACCCAAATAGGCCCAGCTTCCTCTGCCACTCTATTCCTCTGGCTACCCATGCCTCCCAGTGGCCTCTGTCACTCAGGATGCTTTGAACAGGAACAAGGATAATGTATGAATGATGTTGTGACAACAGAACATGAATTTGTGAAAATAAATCCATTTTCTGTGTCTTCTCTTGTGAATGGTGCTTGCGAGGCCAGCACAGAATGGTATGTGTGGAAAACAAAACAGCCGCCAATGGACTTGAGAGAAAGAGAAAGATGAATTTCAGACCTGTGTTTCCAGGGATGTCTATGTAGTCTGCTCTTCACAGCCTGCCTCATTTACCCAGGGCCAGAGTGAAGGCTCAGGGTTCAAGACTCAGGGATGGGGAATCCTTGCCTTAGGTCAAAGAGTTAACAGGAACTAATTGTGCTTGATGTCTTATGTTGGAATACACTACAAGCCTGGATACCTCTTTGATAGCCACTCTGATTTTTAAAAGAGGCAGCTAGTTTTGGAGAAAGGGAGAATTTCAGCTTGGAAAAGGTGAAGAGAAATAGCTAAGGTCCCTGCCTCTAGACAGGCTAATCTCCTGCTGGGAGCTTACCAAGGACCCACTACAACCTAAACACGGTGGACCTTTGGTAATCAGTGAAAACAGCTATTCAGGGCCCAGTACTTGGCTTTGGTTCTGTGGGCAAAAGGCCTAAAGCAGTCATGCCTGCCACTCAAAGTCAACTTCGCAACCAAAAATCGGAAAGAAACAGGCAAGTGTCACCATGAACACTGAATGGGTTTTCTTTGTTCATTCTCCAACATTTTTGGTCCTCAAAAAAATTATTTGTTTGGATGGGAAAGAATGGTTTGTTTGGGGGAAATAACCTGAGTCTCCTAGATTGGCAGGAAGAAAACAATTCAAATAAAATACCCCCAGGTTGCCCACCTGAGCTGAAGGTCTCTGTGGGGAGAGGGGAAAGAGAGAAAAGGAAGTTGTTATTTTTTTCCTTAAAAATTAGGAGGGAAAAGTGATTAATAAAATTTCCCCAGATAATTGATGCAATTCTGTAACCAAGCACAGAGAAGGGATCCCCTTCCGTGCACACATCATGTAAGCCACAGAGAAAGGACCCCCTCCTTTGCACACATCATGTAAGTACACGCAGAAGGGACCCCCTCCCTTGCACATATCATGGCAATACACACAGAAGGGACTCCCTCCTGTACACACATATAACTACAAAGAGGCAGTCAGTCAAAATAGAAATGGACCAATCAGATTTATTAATAAAGCAAATCCAAAAAAATCCCATTATAATTTTGGAAATTAAAAAAAATCTATTGTACAAGATCTTAAAGCTTTTCACTTACAGTGCATTTCTTGACAATTCACATGGGTTCCACACCCCTATTTACTCTGAACAAGAAAGACCCAGTTACCAAGGTAACTCTGACATCACATGGTACTGTGCTTGGGGTATTTCTGAGATATAGTGTATCTCCTCTTGGCAGTGTGAGTGCACACACGTACATGCATGTGCACAAGTGTGCATGCACACACACGTGCACACACAAACATGCCCCTGCCCTATGGCATACCATGGACTTTGGCTTGGCTTGTGTCTGCCTTGAAAACTAAGCTACCTCCCAGGCCTTCTATGACAGGCTGGACTGGGCTACTGGCTTCCTCAACATGGATCTGCTGTCCTGGTGGTGTGACCTCTGTCATGGGGCCAGAAACTACGCCCACCTAGAGTGACATGAGAAGTGTGGTTTCAGAAATGGGAAAGGGGAAAGGATTTGCCCTGAGAGCTAATCTCAGTCCCTGACAATAGCTGCCCTAAGAGAAAAGTTCCATCTTTATTTTAGTTACAAGGGTCTTTATGAGAAGGACTAATGAGCAAGGGAGGTAGCCTTATTTGATTCCCCAAAAAGGGAGGAAAGGAGACTGGACAGGATGGAGAGGTGGTTATTTTTGGACCTGTCTCTGCTGGTTGGTCCAGTCTTGTTGGAAATATATGGGGACTGAAGAGGGGGTGGTGGAGAGATTGGGGGAGTAGATGTTTCCTTCCAAAGGTCCACAGCCTCTGGGAATATACAATAAGCTCCCAGTGTATAACACATAGACCTCTTTTTTCTATGCATTGAGGAATGAATTTTCTTATGAATCCATCCCTTATGGAGTGGAAACTTTCAAACCAGCAACACTAGAAACAGATCCCAATATGTTCTTCTAGATTCCATGCAACCTAGCTTACCCTCTCTTCCTACTCTCTTTCCTAGGTAACTCATGGACTACGAGATTCTAGATTTAGAGCTAGAAGGAAACTTAGAAGCGATCAAGTTCAACAACCTCATTTTACAGACGAGGAAATTGAGGCACAGAGAGACTTGTCCATAGGTAGTAAGTGTCTGGGGAGGGATTTGAACCCGGTCTTCCTGACTCCAAGCCTGGCGAATCCACTATGATGCTGTACCTCTCAGGGTCTCCAAAGACCAGATCTCTGCCCACTTCTCACTCTCTGCCACTTGTGGAAATGATTATTGGGTTTACAGGGACCCAGACCCTTGACCTGATTTTTCTGAGCCAGAAGCACAAACCATCTGGGACCTTTAGTAGGATAATCTGGGACCCAAGGTTATGGTCATTTCTATAGACTTGGGAAACCAAGATTCTGCCATATAAGGAACATTCCCAGGACCTCATTACTACCTCTACTCCCCAGGCTCCTAGCTCTGCTCCAGGTATAAGGGACAAACAGAGATATGAGAGGGAGGTTATGGCAGGAATGCATGATCATTCCTAAAACATAACTAGCATTTCTTGTTCTTTAACTTGACAATAGAAGGCTCCCAATGCCCAGGAAATATTGAATTTTCTCCATGCCTATTCTTTATGTGCTATTTGAATGTGGTTCTGGACTGAAACACGCAGAGAAGATGGGGGATATGAAATTAGCATCCTTGATCCTGGACTCAGTTTCAGCTAAGGTTCCAGCAGCAGCAGCTCTGCATCCTGGTAATCAGGTCCACGTCAACAGCCTGCTTCTTACTGGGCCATTCAAACTGCTAGGTCTGGCTCAAAAGGAAAAATCCTTGGCAGAGAGGGAGCTTTTCTGGAGGATCCCTCTCCCTACTCAAATGACCTTTAAAGGACTCTTAGAAAGAGGGTTGGGAAGTAAGGGCTAGCATGTTCACCTCTTAGCCCCTAAAATCTCAAGCCAAGCTCCCAACCCCTTTCTCGGGATGTTGGCATTGGAGCTCACTCGCTCTCTGCACTCCACTGGGAGTGGATCCCAACTGGTTAGTCAGGCCAGGATCTCTTGTGCTGGTTGTCAGGTTATCAAATAGGATTCTTCCATAGGTGGCTGGGGCTTTGTGTGGCTGAAGATAGAGCAAGGGTTAGGGAAATGGCTTGGACTGGAGGGCTAGTCATTATAAATGAAGCTTCATTTGGCGGCATCTAACAAGTTGACAAATATGCTCTGGGTGGGGAGGGGGTGGTGGTGGTGGCCATGAAGAGTGAGAATGAACCCAAATGATCCCTGAAGCATCTTTTTGGAGGATGATACTCGACAAGCAAATCACCTTGATTTGTGTCAGTTGGAGGAGGGAGAAGGACCATTACTCTCTTCCTAGTCCCAAGTACGACTTAGAGAGCTAAATGGGATGGTCAGACTCCCAGGACTGTGGAACCTTTCATGATGTCTGAGTTGTACCAGGCATTCTGTTGAACAATTCAGTCCAATTTCCTCCTGGTCTGGGCTTTGGGTCTGAGTGGATGCTTTGGGCTCTTTCAGACACAGAGCCCATAGAGGGAATTTCATAGGAACTATAGGAAACCATAGATTAGGGATACCCCAAACCCCAACAGAACACAGGAAACTACAGACCAGCAACAGTGAAATGATTACATGAGTGAAGTCTTAAAGAGATGGTTTCCAGGCTTTGAAATGGGCTGAGATGAGCTTCCATGGGAAGGATCATTTTTTTAAAACTTTGGAGCAACAAGTACAACTGGGAGGGCCAGCGGTGGTTCAGGCCACGGGGGGAAGTACTGACTCCATGCAGATGATCTGTCCCAAGAACCACTTACTCTTTCCATCAATACCTGGTATCAAGTGAAGGTCCCACCCTCAGTGGACATATGAATTCATGGATTTGGGGGGCAGATGGAAATTTCCATGTGGTTTGTTTTGGAATCTCCACGACTGGCCGATTTGGGGCTAAGGCTGATGGAGTTTGGAAGAAAAATGTCACAGAATAAAATGCGACTGCCTGTGACATATACAAATTATGAGCAATGTACAAGAACCAACAAGCAAATGTCAACAAAATGTGGGGAGGGAGAGGAGGGAGAGAAAGAGAAAGACATGGTTAGTGGGAGAGAGAAAGAGAGAGAGAGAGAGAGAGAGAGAGAGAGAGAATGTGAACAACATAAAAACATTTATTCTTAGTCCTAAAAAGTCAATCAAATTTTGCTCTTCTAGACTTTCTGTGTTCTTCTCCCCAGGCTTTCAGTTTTCCCCAGCTAGAGCCTGATACCCTCCACTCTGCCACCCAGAAACTGATCCCACATGGAAGGACTCCTGTTGGAGTTCCTCTCTCCAGGAGCCTGCTGATTCATCATAGGGGCTCGTGGCTTCCCCACTGGCCACAGGTACCATACCTGGTTGGTTGCACCTTGAAAACTCATTGGTCTAGAAGTGGGGAGCTGACCTACCTCAGAGCCCATACTCACCACTTGGCTGACCAGGGTCCCTTCAGAAAATGGTGACCCCCAAAAAGACTTTTGCAGAAATCAGGGTGAGCCTGTGACCCATGAACCCCACTCCGCTGGCCATGCCCACCTTCCCCATGGAGGCCAGCTTCCACCAAAGACTTGTGTCAGGGCAGATAGGCAGACTCCTTTGGCCTTGGATGGTTCTCTTGGAACTCCCTTCTTTGAGCTCATCCTTAGAGAGACCACAGGTACTGCCCCTTTCTGTAGCTCTGAAGAGGGAAAGGCTGAGAACCAAGGGCTGTGAGTTCTCCAGGCTGGAGTCTGCTCCCAGTCAGCCTTGATTTCCCTATCATCCCCAGTGCATACACTCTACAGAGACTCTATCTCAGGCACACCACTAGAGAGAATTGAACCAACACATACAGGAGCCAGAGCGGACATGACCCATGAAGACTGACAGATGGTAAGAACAAAAGGAGGAGCAGATTTGGGCCCACGCCCAGGGTGAGATGGGTTTGGGGATGCTGGCTTACTCTGTCCATAGCCCAAGCCCAGCCGGTCCTTCTTGCCTCAAGGGTGCATGGGCTGGAATTGCAGGTCAGAAAGTGAGGGTGTGTGTGTGTGTGTGTGTGTGTGTGTGTGTGTGTGTGTGTGATGGAGGTGGCAGTAAGGAAGTGTGGATGGGTTCGATTATTGAGGGAAGAGGTTAGAAAGGAATTTACTTTTTGTAAGGGAGCAGGACCTCTCCCTGGGGCTGGCAGTCACCAGACTGTCTGGGTACCCATCTTCACCTAGCCTGGCTGGGGTGCCCTGGGGCTGAGCTCCACCAAGAAAGAGGGAGAGGCTCTGATTTCCTGCCCCCTCACCTTTGCACTGGGGGCTACTGACCAATGTGCCAGTCACCATGTGAGATCTAGCCAGAGGTGAGCCTAGAGCCAATCTCTCATACACTTTCCACTGCACTAAACTGCCTGGTCTGGATTGTGCAGTCCTTGCTAAGGTGGGTCTCAAAGGAGAGACCTCCTCTCCTTGCTTACCTGTCCATGCTGCTGCCTTTGCCTGATTCTACGCTCCCTGCTCCATCCTTTCCTCAGTGCCTCAGTTGCTTCCCTCACTGTAGCCCCTTCTACAGCAGCAAGCAGGAGGAATAAAGCAGATGGGAAGCCACATAGAGACATGTGCTCAGCTATGCCTGCTGCAAATGAAGGTGTGGTGAGGGAAAGGAGTGTTCCCACCATGACCAGATCATTGGCTTATAGATCCATAGATTCAGAGCAAGAAAGGTCTTTAGAAATTACCTGGTCCAGCCCTCTCATTCTATAAGAGAAGAAACAGAAGAGGCACAGAGAGGAGTGATTTGCCTAAGGAGACACAGCTATTTGCCATTTTGTGAATTCTCTGTGTCCACTGTTTCCATACTAAATTGACTTCCTCTCTACTTCCTGGTTCAATCCTAGACAAGCTCCCCCATAATTATTGGAATGCCAATCTACTGAAGCATCTTCCAGGCCAGGGAGCCTGGGGTCTTAAGGAGTTTCCCATTTCCAGTGGAGAACTGTTCAGCTTGGGGACTATGGAAAAAGAAATCTAGTGGCAAAAGGTTACCTTCTGCCATATCTAGTAGGAAGCCCTCCACAAAAGCAACATGCATGTGTTCATCTGTGAATGGATGTGAATGTCTTACAAGAATAATACTTCCATTGGTTAGAAGGGTTGAGAGTGCCAGGAGGATCACCAAACTAATTAAAACTTCCAAAATGGAGGCAGGGATACCAATCCCTTGCTTCTAGTGTTGGCCCATCCTTGACACAGAACTCTGGGGTCTGGATGGTGCAGGAATTAGAGAAGTGGGGTATAGCAAGGAGAACAGCCCAACAGCTGATGATATTGCTTAGGAGTCAGCTTTTGTCCACCTGGGACTGAGAGCATTTCCTTGGCATTCTAGACCCAATATGCCCAGGTCTCTCAGAACCCAGGGAAGGTTTTATCCATTATGGTCCCTATTTTGATATGAGATTGTGCCATCTTGACTTTGGTTTGCATGGTTAACATGAATTCCTTAGGTGGCAAAATTGACATCTGTAGGGTGTGTGTGTGTGTGTGTGTGTGTGTGTGTGTATAAGGTCACAGACTTTCTGGACGCTATAAAAATACACTTGCATTGCCTCTAGGGAAACTGTCTTTTGTGAATTTCAGAAGTTAACGATGTGTCAAGTTTAATTTCCTCCCTGGTATTATTTTGGGTGATGGGAAAGACTTAATGATATATGATAATTTTTCTTTTTATTCTGCCAACCCTCTAATTAGGAAGAGGAAGGAGTGATATTAGGTAAACTAATTAATTACTTAGGAATAAAGGTGTCACACACCAAAAACCCATCATCCAAACATGAGACTCCCTGTTTAGCTGAGAGGGAGCAGCAGATGATGATGGTGATGATGATGATGATGATGATGGTGATGATGATGATGATGATGGTGATGATGATGATGATGGTGATGATGATGAAGGTGGTGATGATGATGATGATGATGATGATAGTGATGATGATAAGTACAATTAAAATAATAGCATTTATATTGTGCTTATAAAGCACTATTTTATATATATTGTGACCATCACAAAAACTCTGTGAGGTACGCATCACAAGTATTATTAACTCCATTTTAGAATGAACTAATGAATTCTGGACAGATTTTAAATGTTCTATGAGTGGAAGGCACCATTCTCAGGGAGACTAGGAAAGGGAGCAGTGTACTTGACATATCCTTGCTATCTGGAGAACAAGAAAGGATGAGTAGGCCCTGGAGAATTTTATGGTTATGTCAGAAGGGTTAGTTGGCCCCCAGGCTAGGACTGAGTAAAATTCTTTTATATATATTCTTAATGACCTAACCTGATGAAGTGTGGCAGCAAGAGGAAAAGGGGGAAGGAATGAAGGGGATATTAGAATAGGACAGTGAATTAATGGTGGCCAGAGATGAAGAAGAGAGAAAAAAAAATAGGGATTTCAGAATAGCAAATCACTGATCCCTAGAAGTCAAGCAGATCCACCAACCAAGAATGTCAAGGCTTCAAGTCAGGGTTAGAAATAATACAAGGTTTAGAAATTAGTAAAGTAGAAATCCTTGGTGCCAATAGAAATGGTCCTTGGATCAGTTCAGAAAATGTCCTAGGAGGGATTTTTCATGATTCCCCTCCTAGATATGCTTAGATTTCTTGAAATTGTGACCCAGGGCTCCATCCTTCTAGTCTGATCCCTCTTTGGTCCAAGGAGCCCCCATCTAATCACCCTTGACTTGTCTCTGTCCCTGGAGCTGCTTTTTCTGCAGTCCCATATCTCCCCTCTCCTTTGAGATTCTATTCTTGTTTACCCAAGACCCTCTTTATCTCCAGTCTCAAGCCTTTTCCATCCCCCAAGATCGTGTTCTATTTTTTTCCCAAGAGCTCTTTTACTTCTAGCCCTTACTCTTTTCTCTTGATGGAGATGTTATACCTCTAAGTCTGATCTTTTCCCCCAAAGCAGGGGTTCTTAATCTATGATTTGTGAACTTGGGTTTTTTAAAAAACTATTTTAGACAATTTTATTTCTATATAATTAGTTTCCTTTGTAATTGTATTTTATTTTATGTATTTTAAAACATTGTTCTAAGAAAGGTGTAGTGAGGAAAAGGAGTATCAAAGGGGCCCATGACAAAAAGCAAAACTTAGGAACTTCTGCTCTAGAATCTCTATTCCACCAGCTCTGATCCTCTTTTGCCTGTGAAGCTCTCTTCTTTCCATTCTCATCTCTTCTCTGCTCTCCAGAATCCCTATTTTTCCAGCCTTGACTAGATTCTGTTCCTAGAGCCTCTGTCCCTTCATGTCCATCCTGAATCTTTCTCTGGACCCCTACCCCTCAAGTGTCCTTGGAGACATTGTTCCTCTAGCTCTGACCCACTCCTAATCTTGAAAACCTAAGGCTTCCAGTCCAAACTCTCCTTTGCTCTGGGAAGTCATGGCCTTCCAAACTTGACCCTTTTGTTGCTCATGGAGACTATAATAATTGATTTTTATAAACTTCGGGAGAAAAGTGGGGGTTGGCTTGAAACATCCTGCTTTGTAGGTAATGGCAAAAACTTTCTGAACTTTCTATCCCCTTCCCCTTTCAACATACAACAAACAAGTTAGCTAAGAGATTATATAGGAAAGGGGTCAGGGTGTTAAAAGTCAACCACTAATCAGGTGACCCTGAAGTTATGGGTTGGATGAATAAACTCAGGTCAAATATCCAGGTGGGCCAATCCCACATCACCATGGAGTATTTTGGTGCAGAAGACTTGATTGGGGGAAGAGGGGAGACAAGGAAGCTGGATATTATGGCAGTTACTCCTAGCCTAGGGAAGACAATGAAGGCTGAGTTAAGGAACTTTAGTTGCAGGTTAGCTTAGGAAGTTTAGATACTTGTCTTTGACTGGGTTGTGTAGAGATATTTATGGATATATGGGTGCAGATATACATCTAATAATCTAATTAATACCCTAGCCTATTGTTTCTGAAATTGCAAACCCATGATGTCATTGGGATAGAAAAGAAAACTCCCTGTATTGATGCGGTTAGCCCCTAGATTCAATTTCTAGTCTTACAGAGCAGTGAGAAGTTAGATGCCCTGTCCAGGGTCCTAACAGCCAGTATGTGTACTGGCTAAATTCAGTCTCAGGATTTTCTGATTCTGAGGTTGGTTCTCTATTTATCTCTGCTACGTTGCCTCTGTTTGCCTCTGTTCTTGTAACATCCAGAAATGCCTTTTATGCCCTAGAGCTGGTGGTGGCAGAAGGAAGAGGAGAAATTTTGAGTGGATGCCAAAACTGGACAGCCTATTTTGGCAGCAAAAGCATGAAGAGTAAAGATAATTAAGGAATACACAAGGCAGGAAGTCAAGTGGACTTAAGGGCCAAAAAGGGTCCAAAGGATCTGGTGGTCTTGAGATGAGATTTAGGGATCATGGAATTATGGCAAAGACAGAAAAGTGAAAACCAAGGTCAAGGCTAGGTCCACTGGATTGGCACTAAGGAATTAGAATCCTAAAAGGCAGTGTGGTTCCTTTTGCAAAGAAGAGACATTTCAAGGAAGGAAATAGATTAATGTGTACTAAATGCTTACAGATTATGAAGACATTAAATATAGTTGTTGTATATTATAGTTAGTTATTATCATTCAAAGCCCTTTCTGATTCCAGTCTGTGTATGAGGAAATATGATCTCTGGTTTCCTTATCCTTTGTAAATACATCAGTTAATAGAAACCTTTGTTGAGATAATAATAGATGCATCCGACAAAAGACGATATGATCTTACCTTCAAATAAAAATAGAAATTGGTCATTTGTCCTACTTCAACAGGTAATGATGTTACTATGCTACTTTTGGCTAATTTCGACAATGCTCATTTATATAGATTTCTACCTGACATGAACAGAAAACTCCTAACAATAAGAGTTGTCCCAAAATAAGAATGGGTTGCCTCAGGAAGTAGTGAGTTCCCCATCACTGGAAGTCTTCAAGCAGAGGTTCAATGGTCACTTGGAAGAAGTTCCTGCTTAGGAACAGATTGGATTAAATGATTTCTGAAGTCCCTTCCAGCTCTGAGATTTCTATGGTTCTGTGATTCCCCAGCAAGCTGATATAGTTTAGTCCAAGGTTCAAAACTGTCCTTCTTAGATGTTTTATCTTTCTAGCCATTCCCCTCATCTTCTTCTGAAGCTCCCTCCCTCTGCTGTCCCTCTAGCCCTGCTCCTAGGATTTCTGGAGTCTCACCCAGCAGAGCAACTCTTTTTCTATCCAGTACTCATTACAGTCCTGTTCTGGTATCTATCCCTTGTCTCTTTGGGGTGAAGCTTCAACAAGAAAACTCATCTAGGAGTCAAGGGCAGTAATACTGGGCAAGAGAAGGGGCTTCACCTAACAAACCCAGCTAGAAGGAATGTGGGGATCTGCTATAGCAGAGGGGTACCCCAGCTGAAATGGATGCTGCACTTCAGCAGCTCTGCTTCTAATAGTGGACCAGTGTTCTCTCCCCTGATTTCCCTGGTCCATAGGCTGATATAGGGAAAGGATGAAGCTGAATTCTTTATTTTCTTCTCCTGGCCCACCTCATGCATGACAGTAGAATGGAATGAGTATGCCAGTGAGGAGTGAAGAGGGAGAGGAAGTGTCAGCACCCGGGGTTGGGGTTGCAGCTGAAGGGTAAGCATTCGCAGAAATTATCAGAACAGTTTCCATAGTAAGGTGGGGGTGGTAGAAAATGATTCCAGAGCTCAGAAATCGCCACCACTCCCAGGCAGCTTATTGGTCTGCCTGCCTCTTCCTCGCCCCCCTCCCCAGTTGAGCAATTAGTGGGGAGGGGTGGTCCAGGATGGGCCTTTGAATTGTTAGGCTAAACTATGCATGTTCTGTGGTTTGGCTTTAGCCAAATCCACCTGCCCAGTGATTCACTGCCTACCATCAGCCATCACTGTCCTTTTCACTAATGCCATTGACTTTGAAAACCACTGTTGTCTACAAAATACATCGATGCTAGTCCATGGGTAGAGGTAGATTATGGGGTTTGAATCTTCAATTCAGATCAGAGCCCCATAATTTTATGTGCTATTTGTGGATTCTCATAAAACTGAGAGAGTCCCATGATGACCACTAGCCATGGAATACTAGAATATATCCCTCGGTGACTAGTATTGTTCCCCCAATGCGGAATTCACATGAAATAGATTGTTCACTGGCTGGGTTGCTCATATTGCTGTGGTCAGTCCCAGCTGGGAGGAAACCCCTTCCCTGCCCCAGCCCTCACCTTTTCCCACTCCACCCCCACAAGGCTGTCACCCACAGCAGTTGTGTCTAAGCCTGGGTGCTCATGCTATCACCCATTCTATTTCTTGGCCCAGCAGCCCTTTGCATCAGGAGGCTGCTGGAAAACTCTGGATGGACCACTCAACCCAAACCCTGGAGAGAAGCAGACATGGAAAAAGCTACTGTCGTGCCTGAAAGCTCATAGCTACAAATGCTGAACATAGCCTAGTGTGGCAGTACGGGATGGGGCATCTGCATGCTATGGAGTATGCATGTTACAGCCAGGGGAAGCCCTCTGAGGAAGGATGGGGGCTTTGGGGCTTTAGTTCTACTCAGCAGGCAGCAGGCAGGTGGTAGGACCATGCCCCTGAGCATTCTGGGCCCTGTCTTGCCCTACCCTGCCTTCCCTAAGAGTTGCATCGTGCATGATTTCTGTCCTATAAGCCTCTATGGGTAAAGAAGGGGGTGGTGACCCTAGGTGGAAAACAGTCAAAGAAACCCAAACCAAAGTCTTCTTACTTTTCTGAAAAGCCACCCTGCCCTCTTCCCACCCCCTTCATCAGACGGGCCAGTGACCTGGATCAGAGACTGACCCTCAGCCCCTGGCTCTCAGGGCAGCCCCTACTGAGATAGTTCAGCACCAGGGCTGTGGGTGCCTGCGAGTCTTCCGCAAGGCAACACTTTGTTTTCTCTTCAGAACCACATGAACCTGTGTCAAGTGTCAGGTGCCTTCCCCGGGGACCATCGGTAAGGCCCTTCCCACTGACTCTCTCCTTCTCCAGTTGGATGCTCAGCCTTTCCCGGCCCCCCACCCAGGCTCCTCACGCCAGGATTCTGTGTGGGACCATGGGATGCTAACAGATCCCTGGGTTACCCATGGTGCTAAGAAAGCAGTCTGACTGGATCTCAGATCTCTACAAGGGATGGAGGTGAAAGGTCAGATTGACATTCCTCTGAGAGGCTTCCTACCTGCTCTGTTAATTTCTAAAATCTCTTCCTGGGCCAGCGGGCATGTGTCACTCTGAGTACTGTGATGTGGAGAGTTTACGACAGATTTACAATAATTGGGGGATCCCAGCTGCGGCGGTCTCGGAATGTGTTTCTTTTTTTTCTTTGGTAGCTTCTGCTTAGCCATAGCTAAGGAATAGTACATTCCGAAATTGTTCACGATGACAGGCACGGGCATAGCAATGGTCAGTACCCCTGCGAGCGCACACAGCGCCCCCACTAGCATGCCTGACCACGTCTGTGGGTACATGTCTCCGTAGCCCAGTGTTGTCATGGTGACCACCGCCCACCAGAAGCCGATGGGGATGTTCTTAAAGTGCGTGTGCTCACTGGCACTGGGGTCATTGGGTTGAGCACCTATCCTCTCAGCATAGTAGATCATTGTGGCGAAGATTAAGACACCCAAGGCCAGGAAAATGATGAGCAGCAAGAATTCATTGGTGCTGGCACGGAGGGTGTGCCCCAGGACCCGCAAGCCTACAAAATGGCGGGTCAACTTGAAAATTCTCAGGATACGCACGAACCGGACCACTCTCAAAAAGCCCAAGACGTCCTTGGCAGCTTTGGAAGACAGGCCACTGAGTCCAACCTCCAAGTAGAAAGGCAGGATGGCCACAAAGTCGATGATGTTCAATGAATTCTTGATAAACTCCACCTTGTTGGGGCAGAAGACAATTCGCATGAGGAATTCAAAGGTGAACCAGACCACGCAGACCCCCTCGATGTAGGTCAGGAAGGCCTCAGTCTCTGCCTCCCGGTAGTAGCGCACCTGGGTGCCATTCCTAATGACTTCAATTTCTGTTTTGTTCACGATGGGGTTAAACCGCTCATGGGTCTCCAGGCAGAAGGTGGTGATGGAGACCAGGATGAAGAAGAGAGAGGCAAAAGCCACGTACTGCAGAGAGGAACAGAGAAGACAGGTTAGTGCAGAGGGAGGGAGTGGGTGAAGCAGAGGGGCACCCAGAGCACTCAGGGGATAATATTTGGAAAACCCAGGAAGGGTCTGGTCTAGGAGCTCTGACAATGTCAAGACTATGTAAGTGAGCAGGGAGGAGGAAAGAGAAGAAAATGATGAGAAAAAAGAAGAGGCAAAGAAGGAAGGAAAGACAAAAATATGGAGAGGGTGCTATGATGGAACTTATATCTGAATTTTTTACCTAATTGGTGGGATTTGTGGGGCTTTCCTCCTCCAGAAAGGGTTTATGGGAGGTAGAGAGTGTGGGGGAGGGCAAATTCCTCCTTTGCTGTTTACTGCTTTTGTAGTTACTGCTCCAAGCTGGGGTCCCCCAAATATCATAAGGCCTGTGTGACCTTGGGGAAGCTTTTTCACTTTCCTGGGTTTCAGTTCCTCATCTGAAAAAATGAGACAGTTGGATTAGGTAGCCTCTAAATCTATGATCCTATGACTTAGGCTGGAGCCAGAGAGTATATGAAAAGAAGGAGTGACGTGACAAGGCAGAATCATCACATTCCTCTCTGCTTCCTATTTCTGCTCCCTTTCTGTCTTGTCTTTCAGATTTACCTTCTTTTAGAACAAAAAAAGGCATATAATGAGCTCTTGGGAAGGAATGTCTCCCCCCCTATTTCTCCCCTTCCTAATCTCTCCCCAGAAATCCAACCAATGACCTTGAGCCAACTGTCCTTGGAACCTGTGAACAAGGCTAATGGCAGAGCCATCATTTGGGAATCTGTTTTGTCTTTTCCTGAGCTTGGTAAGTGGGGGAAAGGAGCCAGCCTTTCTGAATGAAGACCTGGGGAAAAAGACATCAAGAATGAGATTGGGGGGACATCACCATCAGGGGCCACTTTTTCACCCCAAACCTACTCAGATGAATAATACTACCTACTGGAGTTGCAGACGATCTACTTTGTATCGACACCATGGATTTAAAATCCATAAAGTACTTCATTCTGGGAAAATTAGGTCTTCAGCTCATCCTCATGTTATGTATAGGACAAATTATGGTTTGTCTTCCAAAAACTCCTTGAACTCCATTGCCAATGACCAAAACAGACATACTTTGCAAAGGCTGAAGATCATGGTTCCCCAGATGAACATAAGATGCCCTGGAGGAATGTAAGCTCCCTAAGGACAGGTATTATTTGGTTTTTTTTTACATCCCCAGATGTCTTATTCTTAATGGATACTTAATGAATCAAATTGAATTGGTGGGACCTGATATTGGGGCATTCAAAAAAATTCTCAGGGTTGCTTTCTTGGTTTGAGCAGTTGGAATATCTTAGGCATTTATTCTAGCTGTCCCTAGGAAGTCAGGGGAATTGGAGGGGCAACAGCAGTTGGAGTAAGTGAAAGAATGAAAGAATGCTTTCTTTAAAAATATAAACACAAAAGCATTTATTGAATATTTATTATGTGCCAGGAACTGTGCTAAGCACATCACAAATATTATCTCCTTTGATCCTTAGGAAGACAGATACTATTATTATCCCCATTTTATGGTCGAGAAAATGTAGTCTGAGACAGGTTAGGAGACTTGCCCAGAGTCACACAGATAGTAAGTGTCTGAGGCTGGATTTGAACTCAGGTCTCCCCAGCTCCCTACCCAGTGCTCTACACTGAACTACCCAGCTGCCTCTAGATCAGTGGTTCTCAACCTTCCTAATACCGTGACCCTTTAACACAGTTCTTCATGTTGTGGTGACCCCCACCCATAAAATTATTTTCATTGCTACTTTATAACTGTAATTTTGCTATTATTATGAATCTATCTGATATGCAGGATGTATTTTCATTGTTACAAATTGAACATAACCCACAGGTTGAGAACCACTGCTTTAGATGGAAACCCCTGGTAGATCAAAAGCAGCTACAAATGAAGTTGGACTGTGTGCACAGAATCCTTGACCCTTAGAAAATGAAAGCTGGAGGGGACCAGAGGTCATCTCAGGAGCAAAGATTTAGAATTGGGAGGGACCTTTGAAGCCAGCCAGTCCTGCCCCACTCATTGTACAGGGGAAGAAAAGGAAGCTCACCACCATTAAATTCAGGAAACATTTATTGAGCTCGTGAAATGCACAAAGCATGGAGATAGGGGGATGCAAAGAGGAAAGCTAGAAAGTCCCTGTCTGAAGGAGGTGACTTGTTCCTGAGAGGTGAGGTGACTTACCCAGTATCACACAGAGTAAGCATTGAACCCAGGACTAATGATGGTTCATTGCCTATAGACTTCAAGGTTTACAAAACTCTTTCTTTACAATTACCCTGAAAGGTAGTTAGTGCAAAAAAAGTATCATTAGTTCCATTCTACACATGTGGAAACTGAGGTTCAGAGAGGTTAAATGACGCTCAGTCTCACCAATTGCCCAACTCAGGACTTGAACCCAGGTCTCCTGATTATTATATGCCTGGCATTCTTTCTACTCTATCAACCTGCTTCTCTTAAAAAGCCCCTCTCATCTCCATTGATCTCTTCACTTTACAGCATCATCTCCCTGAGTACCATCTGCATCAAAAATGATTCCTTCAGTCCTGTGGATTTAGAAAATTCTAGTATGGTTGGGCCAGAGCAATCCTAGGCATCTGAAGGACTTACAAGCTGAAAGAGAATATTCCATCTAAGGGACTAATTTGTAGATGAGGTCATTGAGACCCGGGAGAGGGGGGTAAGTCAGTGTTTTGATCTAGGTCACAAAGGTAATGGCGATAGAGCTAGGTTTGAACCCAGGTAACACATAGGACCATAGATTCGTAAGAGGCCAAAGAGGTTATCTAGTTCAACCCCTTAAGTTTTACAGATGAGGAAACTGAGGCCCAGAGAAATTAAGAGTAACTTGACCAACGTAACTATTTTTAAGTGACAAAATCAAAATTTGAATGCTGGTCCTCTGACTCCAGGTGCTGGGATCCTTCCTCTAAATTCAGACAGCCTTCACCTAAGGCTATAAGGTGGCAAGGGTCTTCAGGCTGTTAGGGTCTACTGGGGGCTTAGAGGGTAGTGAAGGACGTAGGTCATATCAGGGCCAAATCTTTGACTTTTGACTTACTATTCTCCCAACCTTGCCCGAAGGCAAAACTAGGCTACTGGCAGCTCAGTTCTGATTCTCTCCTCCTAACGCCCTGGGGGTTAATTAACACATCTCCAGAGTTGTGTTAGGGAGGAGAGGTAAGAAGGTGGTTCGCTCCATCAGAATTCTGACTCCCCTGGGAAGTCAGTAATCCCTCTGACAGAAGCTGGTGTGGGGAGCTCTTGGAACCTTTCTGTAAAGATAAGTCATCCTAGGCAGGGTGGGATTATTTATCAGCCATTAGCCTGACTGCACCTGGCAGGAGGGGCTGAGAGGTTTCACATTTAGGACTCCTTTAAAGGAAGCTTTGAATGAGTTGTGTGTCAATAACTGGAGTACAGCTTTCTCCAGCCCTGAACCCCAGACAAATCCCCATCTCCCAGAGTCTCTAGCTAGCTGGCCTCTTGGTCTCCTGCTTTTCCCATTGTCTTTCTGTGCCTCCTTGTCTTTTCCCTCCTCTCTCTGTGCTTCTGTATGATGCAGGCAATGGATGAACAAGAGGGTCATCTTCATAGACTCTCCTGGTTCCCAGATTCTGTGATCCCCCACCTTCACTGTTACAGAAGGCCTAGGGAGGGGCAGGGACAAAGAGAGAGGGAATAGGAAGGGGAATTCAATCAGCTTAAACCCAATGAATAATCATCGAAAGTCTACTATTGAAAGACCCTGTACTTGGCACGGACACAGCCTCAACCCTCAAGAATTCTAAGAGGGAAAAAGATAAAACCAATTAAAATGTGAGGCAGAGGCAACAAAACTCATGGAGAGTTCAAGAGAGGGGACTCACTTTCAGCTCAAAGACAGTTTCCCAGAGAAGGTAATTTAAGCCAGGCATTTAAGGATGAGTAGGATATGAACAGGTATTAAAGGGCTGGGGTATCTACTGGTACCCATCTAATGTCAAGAAAGCTAGAGCAAGGGTTTTCTACTTTTTTTGTGTCATGGGCCATTAGGCAATGGCTATGGATTCCTTCTTAGAATCATGTTTTTAAATGCATATATTAAAATACATAGGATTAAATAGGAAATTAAATATATTGAAATACAATTATCAAAGTATTTTCTTTTAAAAGTTAATGGACCCAAGGCTAAGAACCTTTGATCTAGAAGAAGGCCTCCAGCAGCCTTGGAGGAGTTGCTCTTCACTTGTTTTCCAGTCGTGTCTGACCCTTCATGACCCCATTTGGGGTTATCTTTGCAAAGATACTAGAGTGGTTTGCTATTTCCTTTTCCAGATCATTTGATAGATGAGGAAACTGAGGCAAATGGGGTTAAGTGATTTGGCCAGTGTCATGCAACTAGTAAGTTTCTGAGATCAAATTCAAACTCAAGAAGATGGGTCTTCTTGACTCCGGCCCACTGCCCCTATGCACTATGGCACCACCTAGCTGGACGAATTACAGGAGGACATAAGATGAGCTGTCCCAGATGAACAGGTGTTGGTGGGATTACACCCTTGGAGGGATCACCATCATGGACAAGCTCACAGATCCACCAAAGGATCAGCTGGGGTGTATCTTGAGCACAGGGACCAGTATAAAAGAAGTCGTGTTGTATAAGACTCAAGAAAACCTGGGTTTGAATGCACACACTAGTTGTGTGATCTTGGGCAAATCACTTAATCTTTCTGAAACTCAATTTGCTCATCTGTAAAATGAGCGGATTGGACTAGGTGACCTCTTCTATCTCTAGAGGTAGGAGACTATGAGCAAAAACAAGGATGGATTCAGAAAAACAAGTACTTGTGTTTGTTGGGGGGCACTCCTCTGATAAATGGCTGATTGGGGCATGGGGACTCATGCACCTTGGCTGAGAACTGGCTTGGTTTGGTAAAAGAACAACCTACTGGTTTCAAGTGTGTTCAGGGGATGATGAATCATCTAGTGTGATTGGAGCAGAGCCTAGTGAGAACAGGCTTGAAAGGCAAGTTGAGGGACATTTGGGAAAGACCTTGATTGCTAAGGGGAGGAGTTAGGACATTTGCCCTGTGTGTACTGGGGAGTCATCAAAGGTGTTTGAGCAGGACTAGCTTATGTCTGGGCTTAAACTAAAAGCATCCTCTGTGAAGTAGGCAGGCACCTGGAGAGGCTGTGGAAGAAAGTGTGGGAGCCTTCCTTCTCAGATGAAGGAGAACTGAGGAAAATGACTCTTCAGCATTGCTTCTCACTGCCCATCTCCACTTTCTACATTAAGTCTTTCCTGATTGCCACCCTCTCCCTTCCCCCAGCCTCTACAGTTGCTGCTACCCATCCTCCCCAAACTGCCTTGACTTCATTTTTGTATTTACTCAGTTAATATTTATTTACATGTATGTTACCTCCATAGAATGTAAACTCTTTGAGTATAGGATGTTTCCTTTTTGTCTTTTTATCTCCAGGGTCTAACCTGGCATCTGGTACATAGTAGACTCTTAATAAATTCTGGCACCACATCCAGGGCATTCTGGCCACAGCAGTGGATCTGGTGGTCTCAAACATTCAAGGAGAAGTCTACTCTCACTCTGGTTGAGGCATTCAAGGCTACCCCATGTGCATGGGTTGGGGAGACTGGATTTTCAAGGAACCTAAGCATCCTTATTAAGAGCTGAGTGAATCCTTTAGACTATTAACTGGTTTTGCACCAGCCAACTTGCTCAGCTCTAGTTCCAGGAATAATTCAGACTTACACAGTCTGCTGAGGGGAAAAGGAATTTTTTTTTTTTACTGGAACCATCCAAATAACAATCCATCATCCTTTCTCAGTTGCAGCCCCATTGGTCACATCTTAGAGGCAGAATTAATCAAAGTACCAAGGGACCCAACCAGACCAAGAACAGAACCCCACATGCACAACTGTGCCTGAGAACTCCCAAAGCAGAGAACATATTTGAGAGTCTTCAGACCGGATAACACATCTGAGAATCCACTGCATCATTTACAATGACTAAGATTGGCCCCTGAGAGCAAATGAGAACACTTCTCTCTCCCTTCACTGCAAAGGTTGCAGAGGAAAGGAGGGGTTGTGAAATGTTGTACATACTGTCAGACATGGTAAAAATGTTGGTAGATTTTGCTGAACTGCTTCCCCGCCCCCTTTTCTTTTTTTAATCTTTGGGTATGAGAGGGGGAGGTGTATGTGTAGGAACAAATGTGATGAAAAAACAAATTTCATCAATAAAAATAAGATATTTTAAAAGAGAGAGAATGGCCCATGCCAGAAAACACCCGTAAGAGCCCCCTAAGCCTGAGACCATGGACGAGAACCCCATTGCAAATGGGCATGCTGCCTCCTCACATGACTTAGTTTTCTATTTGAGGAACAAGACTAAAATAGGAAACTGGTTTTTTTCCCCAAATAAGTGTGGATTTTTTTTCTAAAATGAGCTAAAACAACTCACTCACATGTCTAAGCATCCTCTCATGTGTGTGTTTAGTAAGGCATGCTCTCTCGTAGATGTGGCTAGGACAGAATTTGCTGCGGTATGGTCACTCATTCATCTAAGAACTGTTCTCCCAGCCTTCTATAGATTCAAGGGAAGCCCAAAGGTCAAGTTATCTGCTGAAGTCTAGGAATAATAATAGCTAGCCTTTTATGGCACTTTAAGATTTGCAAAGGGTTGTGAATGTTGCCTCATTTGATCCTCACAACAACCTGGTGAGGTAGCTATTATTATTGTTCCTATTTCACAGATAGGGTAACTGAGGTTTGGCCAGGGTTACACCCCTAGTAAGTATCTGAGGTGAGATTTGAACTCAGGTCATCTTGACTCCACATCCAGCTTTCTTACCCACTGTACCACGTAGATGTCTCTCCTTAACTCAGTTCTGTTTAGGTCAACTCATCCCAAGTCAATGAATATTAATCAAATGCATACTCCATTAAAACTTTCCTATGGTGAAACATGTCCTGTTCCCAGATAAAGTACAGATTAGGAAATTTCACAACAGCCTTTAAATTGATGAAACCACTATATGTCAGTCACTGGGAGAGAGCACTGCTGTTGAGGGTGAGACCAGGGCATTAGGAATGTAGTCCCTGTCCTTTGAAAAGCTGAAGAGAATGGTAGAAAACAGGGAAAACCATGCAATTTTCTTCTCTTTTGCTTTGCTGCCCCTTCTAAAGATGTTCTGGGTTTGCTTACCAGGATCGCTCTAATCTACCCAAGATTCTTAGTGATCAACCTTGTATTTCCTACCTTGTGATCAGCCTTAAGGACATCATTGGCTAAGTGCCTCTGGCAGTCAAATGCCCATGAAGTCTGGACTGACCTAGACTTTCCCTACCCCTGCTTAGCCTTTCAGAAGCAGCCTGACATTGAAAGCAAGAAAGGAGGGAGGGTGCAAACATTTGTTAAGTACCTACTATGTGCCAGGAATTGTGCTAAATGCTTTATGAATTTTGTCTCACTCAATCCTCACAACACTCTGAGGCAGGTGGTATTGTGATCTCTACTGAGGAAACTGAGGCAGATAAAGGTGAAGTGACTTGCTCAGGGTCGCACAGTTATTAAGTGTCTGAGGCTGTTTAAACTCAGGTCTTCCTAAGTCCAAGACCAGCTTTCCATCCACAGCATCACCTAGCTGCCATTGGGACTAGACAGAGCGCTGGGAAGTGAGGCAGGAACAGCTGGGGTCACATCCTACCTCTGATATTTACCAACGAAGAATCCATAAACCATTCAGTTAAGGCCTCTCAGCCTATTTCCTTATCTGTAAGAACGATGTAGTAAATGCCATCTATGCTATTTACACACAGGAGGTTGCCAGTTTTGTTGTTCAGTCAATTAGTCATATCAGACTCTTTGTGACCCCATTTCCGGAGTTTTCTTGGCAAGGATACTGGAGTGGTATGCCATTTCTTTCTCCAGCTCATTTTACAAATGAGGAAGCTGAGGCAAACAGGGTTAGGTGACTTGTCCAGGGTCACATGGCTAATATATATCTAAGGCTAGATTTTAACTCAGTTTTTCATGACTCCAGGCCTGGCACTCTATCCACTGCACCACCTAGCTGACCCAGGGTTGTTGATTGGTTTAAATACTAAAATGTATGTAAAAGTCTTTGAAAGCTTTTAGCACTATAGAAATGTTGATTATTTCTATTTATCTACCAGGGTGTTAGGGATTGGAAGAACAAAAGGAAGAGGGCTAGCTGCCCCCTCCCCACACACACATGCTATAGTGAATGGTTCAAAGCATCTATCCCTAGGAGAGACTTGCATTCTCAGATTCCCAGGGTAGCTTAGGTTGATGGATCTCTTGGGTTCCAGAGTTCCAAGCTGCAGTGGGACTCTGCCGAATCACATGTCCCACACTGAGTTCAGCATTAATATGGTCAGACCCCAGAAGGAGGGGCCTCCAGGTTCCCCAAAGAGTGTCAGTGCAACTGGGATTAAGGCACCTGAGTCCCTGCACTTCCAGCCTGGGAAAGGAGTTAAAGGAGAGCCAATCTAAGCAGGAGAAAAAGAGGAGCCAAATCACCCCAATTTTACAGGGAAGAAACTGCAAATTTTATAGAGGAGGAAAGACCAGAAACTAAGTGACAAGTCCAAGGTCAATCTACAGCAGCAGCTCCCAACCCTGGGTCCAAGGACAGATTTCAAGGGGTCTATGAACTTGGATAGGTAAAAAATTTCATCTTTATTCTCATTACTCTTTAACTAAATTTTGTCATTTCCTTCAATATATTTTCAAACAAACTTCTGAAAGGTGGTCCATAGGTGTCATCAGATGTCCAAAAGAGTTCATGGTACAAAAATGATTGAGAAACCCATATTGGATCTACTAAGCAGCAAAGCTAGAATTCTGACTCCATTCTATTGAGTCCAAACCTAGTTCTTGCCCCACTACATCAATAGTACCTCCTTAACCATCACACATAGCAAATCACACCTGCCACCCTTTACCTAAGCAAGTACACCTTCACATAGACAACAAGGTACCGCATGCACAGATGTACACACAATAGCATAGCTAAACACACATGCATGCCATTTTATAGAGATCATTTTCTCTTGAGACCTGGAGCCTCTTCTCAGACCAATAATAACAGCCAACATTCACATGGCACTTTGAGGTTTGCAAACCAATTTACATATATTATTTGATTTGACCCTTGTGATGACCCTATGAGGCAGCTACTATTTCCCCATTTTATAGATGAAGAGGCTGGGGTCAAGAAGCCAAGTGACTTACCAAGGACACACACACAGCTGAAAAATGTCTGAGACAGGATTCAAACTCAGATCTTCCTGATCCACCTAGTAGCAACAATAGTTGATTATAGGCTTTCTGAAGGCAAAGACTGCCTTTTTCATCTCTGTGTTGCCAGAACCTAGCAGAATGTCTTGTATGTAGTAGGTACTTAATAAAAGTCTATTGAATTGAAATAAAATTGAATTGGGGAAGGAAATCCTTTGGGTTCAGCAGATGACTTGACTTTTGAGCTACCCTTGGATTCAGGAGGGGATGACTATATAACCTTAGTTCAATCCCTTACCATTCTTGGGGCTCAATTTTTCCCTTTTGTGCATGGAGTGTGGTAAGATTAAAGGATGCCTAAGCTCCTCTCAAGCACTGACGTTCTAGGAGTCTATAAAGTTAGAGATGTTCATTACCTCACACAAATCAATGCAGCCAGAATCTGCAGAGTGTGGGAATCATCTCTAGAACAGTGGCGCATGTCAGTACTAGAAGAAACTTCCTTGACTATAGTTCAATCAGTAGCCTCTGATCCAGGGGCTCCCAGCATGCCACGAAACATTCACAGACTTAGTCCGAAGCCAAGGAACCCTGCTTATGACACAGTGGTAGGCTAGAGAAGCATCTGGCTATGCAGTAAGCTGTGAAATTTTAAGAACTCACCCCAAATGTTCACATGGACTATTTGTGCCCAACCTGTGGTAGAGCCTTCCAAATTTATATTGGTCTGATTAGCCACAGTCGGACACACTGTAACTTGACTCTAAGACAGTGACAGTTTTTTGGTCCTCTTCAAGAATGAAAGACAACAACCAACCAACCAACCAAGCTGCTTGAGGTTTCAGGTCCATAGAACACCAAATGGCCAAGCCACAAGGTCAGTGACAGCCGAGTCCTTGTGAAATTCTTTCTTAATTCTGCAGGTGCAGTTGTTTGAAATGTTTGTGGAACTTTAACACAGCTCCTTACATGTCTTATTTGAATTTGTTTCTTCATTTCTGAGTAAAGCTTTTAAAACCCATGTCAGTTCATTAAAGAAAGGACATTTTGCCAACACTAGAGTCAGACCTCCCCCTCCCCCTTACTTTGGTGGTGGTGGGGAGGATTTTAATAAAAGTTGTAGGCAACAAAAAAGGGAAAATGCATTGAAGGAAGAGGCTTCATACAGGGATGAATACTATTTCCAGCTTCTGAGAAGTATTCATAGGATGAAAAATATAAAGCTGTCAGACACCTTGGGGGTCATCTCATCCAATACTTTTACAGAGGTCAAATTTCCAGGTGATTAATATAAATGTTTAAGGGGGATAGGAAGAGAGAGGAGAGGTAGAAGAAAAATGTGAATTGGGCACTGCCACTCACTGTGAGTATGATCTTTGGTCTCCATTTCCTCATCTCAAAAAAATGAAATGGTGAGACTGGATGGTCTCGAAAGTTTTCTTCCATTAGAGCTATGATCTAAGACATTGAGGAAGAGTAGAGTAAGGTCTAAAGATCAGGGGAAAATAGTAGCAAGGATGTGGAGATAGTGGTCTGAGTGGACAGCATGGACTTCACAGGAGACGCAAAGGTGACAGTAGTGATCATCCTTCAGGGCTTCTGGGGGGTAAGTAGCAGGCTGATCCCTTTCTTCTCCCAGAGAACCTAAAAGAATGGGACAGGGCAGCACTGGAGAGTGGGTTGGGCTTGGGACATGGGTGGTTAAAAGAGTGTCTTTGTCCCCTAAGAGCAGGGCCCCACAATGGGAAAGACCAGGAAAAGCCTAGATAAGTAAGACCCTTACATCCCTGAGAGAAGCTCAGAGGAGTCAGTGTTAGGTTATGGGCATGGAGCAAGACCTCAGTCTCTCAGATGTGAACTTTCCAGACAAGTGAGTGCAAATACACATTCCAGGGAACACTGGAGCATGATTTTTTTTCTTCAGAATCAAGTTGGGGAAAATGGCGAAACTGCCACTAATTGTGTTCTTGAAACTGGTAGCTATGGTGACAGCGGGTTGCATCTCGTTCCCATGGTAACTAGGGCAGTGAGACTGTCGGCTGTAAAGTGAGACAAACCTACTAATGATCTGTTGATTTAAGAAGATGTTTTATAAATTGCTAGTTATTTTTATCCTGCTCCCCTCCTGGAAACCATAAATCAGAAAGGCAATTTACTCTCTATTAGAGTGACCAATATGCATGGGTGAATAATTTATGCTATACTCATCTGTAGAAAATGTGTTTGCATTTTGGGAATTATGTAGCTTTTAACCATTAGAATGTATGTGTCTATATATATGTGTGTATAGACATATAGACATATATGTGTCTATATATGTCTGTATGTGTAGTATGTGTGTATGTATGTAATTTTTTTCCAATTCAGCAATTCTGGCCCAAGGATATAGTCAGGATGGTTTAGAGGAAATAGCACTGAATTAAAACTCAGAAGGTCTAGGTTCTAACCCCAGTAGTGCTACTGATTCAGTATGGGATTTTGGATATGTGCCCTCTGTCCTGAGGGCCTCAGTTTCCACTTTTGTAAAATACAAGAGTTGGACTATCTGTAAGGTCTGTAAGGGTAGGGCTAGTGCTAAGACTCTGTGATAGTAGAGTGAAATCAGGGCTGGGTGTTAGGCCTTCATCAGAAAGGGTGACTGTGCTCCTGGTGAGCTCTGGGTAGGGTCCAAGTCCCTGAGGAATTAGGTTAACTTTTTCTGCCTAATTAAATCTGCCCACAGGGGAACGGGGGCGGGGGAGGGGGGGGCAGGGATGTGTGTTATGTGAAACAATCAGTGGGGACTCCACGATGCAGAGAAAACAAGCTGGCAAATTGGTCTAAATAAATTGACAATTGATCTAGTGCTGGGAAACTGAATCAAGGCCTCACCCAGGTCTGCTGATGGCCACTGTAGGTGTGTCAGCATACAGGCAATTTGTTTTGGACTGGCCAGAAGGCTATTTATAGTCTAGGTATTTTCATTAACAAATCCCGGACAGTCTTTTTTCCCCTCATTCCTCTCCCCACCCCCACCTTTACACACACACCCCTGGCTCGCCGTGGGTGTTGGCCCTGGGCTGGCAAAGAAAAGCATCCAGGAGCAGCCATCTTCCCTTCCCTGATGGCTCCATCTGGGACCAGGAGCCTCCTCAAACAGGCTCTTTTCCACCTGCATGATTCTAGTCTAGTGATTTGAAAGGGGCCTTGCCCAAGGTCATGAAGCTAGTAAACTACAGTCAGAACCTGAGCCCATGGTGTCTTATCTCCAAAACTGGTGGTTTTACATAGCATCCAGTTGCCTTTTCTATCCCAAAAGCTACTCCCTTGCCCACCTCCACACACTCACTCTCCCTCCCTATACAACCTGCCTCCCTACATCAGACACACACACACACACACACACACACACACACACACACACACCCCAACACATACCCCTCCTCCTCTGCTTTCACTGAGCCAGGGACCCAACTTCTAAATGACCAAAGAGAATTGGGGCAGGGGCAGGGGCCGGGGCAGACACAGAGGTCAAATGATGCTGACCTCACCTATCCAGGCAGCTATGAATCCTGATGTAAAGAAACCCATTCTCACCCTTAACCCCTGGAGCACTTTGAAAGGAGGAGAAGGAAGCAGTGCCAGTGGCATGGACAGAATTCATCACAGCCAGATCATCACACACCATCCTGCATGCCCAGGATTGTACTAGACCTTGGAGGGACATGAGGTATAAGAAAATCCTTTCTAATTTCAAAGAGAAAACAGAATTTATGTATATAAAATATATCAAAATATAGCCCATCTTAGAATTCAAGGACCTTTGTGATTTGGCCCCCTAACCTTGCTCTGTCTCTGTCTCTCTGCTTCCTCTCTCTTCTTCTCTCTCTGCCTTTCTCTTTCCTTCCTCTCATTTCCTCTAATCTCTGTCTCTCTTCCTCCTTCTCTGTCTCTTCTTCTTCTTGTTCTTTTTCTCCTCCTCCTCCTTCTTCTTCCACTCTCTGTCTCTTCCTCCCCCTCCCTCTTTTTCCCCTCCCTGCCTTCCTTATTCTACTATCCAAGTTAGCACCTTCTGTCTCACCACTTCCCTTCATTCTCCACTCCAGCCAGGTGGGTCTTTTTACTAGCTTCTGAAAGTACTGTAACACTTTCTGTCTCCTCCTCTTAACACAGGCTATGGCCCCCCTTCCTGAAATGCTTCCTTTCTTCTTCTCTGTATCCTACCTATCCTTCAAAGCCCAGCTCCAGTCCTATCTCCTATCCTGCCTCCAAGGTTTACATGTGTGACCTCAGACAATCCCCTTAGCTTCTCTGGGACTCGGTTTCCTCACCTGTAGAGTGAGAGGGTTAGCCTAGATAGCCTGTGATGTCCCTCCCAGCTTTAGAGCTATGCTCCCATGATCTTCCATGAAACTTTCCCTAAGCACACAACCCATGGAGCTTTCTTCATCTTTCAAGTTTCAGGACACTAGCCCAAACTCCTAAATCTAGACCTTCCTAGGCCTTCTGGAGCCAAGAACCAGCTCTGATGGAACCTAGCACTATTTAGTGGAAGGGTCACTAGAATACACAGGCAGCATGGGGAAATGGAAAGAGACTTGGACATGGAGACAGAAGGCATGGGTTCAAGTTCCAACTCTTTCACTTCATAGCTGTACTGCAACTGTCTGGGCCTCAGTTTCTTCATCTGTAACATAAGGGGATTAGATTAAATCACCTTTAAAGTCCCCTACAATTCTATGTATGCTAAAGGAAGGCTGAAGCAGGGAGAGCTGGGGGCCAGACTACAGCCCAGGGAGGGAGTGGGAGATGACTGAGGATGGCCATCTGGCTCCCTATTTCCCAAGAAGGAATGGCCAGTGATTCTTTTGCATCAAGGCTCAGCTCAAGTTCCATCTCTTGGAGGTGTGAAGTGTGAATTCCTTAAGAATAGGGATTGTCTTTTGCCTTCCTTTGTGTCTCCAGTGCCTGGCATATAGTCGAAACTTAATGTGTGCTTATTGACTGATTCCCCAAGGTATTAGTGCTCGACAGCTCCCTGGATTACTTTGTATTTATTTTGTCTATATGTGCTATAAGAGAAACAGCCCTCTGGGTTTAGGGACTTTCTTTCCTCTGAATAATCAATGCCATAAATAGAGAGGAAAGGGGAGAGATATAGACCTGGGGCTTCTGGAAAAATTGGGTTGCCTTTCCCAGATGTCAGAATGGAAGTGATAGGACTTCAACTGACACATATGAGTGGACGCTGGGTTTTACCATGCAGCCAGGCACTTATTCTGTTTTAGGCACTGTGTACTAAGCTATGGGGAACATAACAAAAGGCAAAATACAGTCCTTGCTCTCAAGGAGCTCACATTTTATGGCGGGGAGATAACTCAACCCTAACAGTGCTGCTTACTCACCAGGAATCATTCACAGCCCATTGGATCTTTCAAATTCCATTGGATGTCCCACTGTAGTCATTTGGGATTTCTTCCCTGGATCCCTCATTTGATTTCTCATGGGATTTTTCCCACTAGATTTCTCACTGGATTTCCCCTACTGCATACCCTCATTTAATTTAACACTTGATTCCCCAACTGAATTCCTCACTAGATGTCTCCCTGGATACCTCAGTAGGTATGCTCTCCATTCAAGCACCAAGGCATCCCCTTTTCTTACCCTCCCCTGCCCCCCATCCCCTACCATTCATCAACGAATTCTCCAGCTGCTGGAAGTAGCTCTGGAGTCAGCCACTAGAGGGCAATAGTCACAAATACTTGAAGGCTTCCAACAAAGGGAGTGAGGGGGAAAGGTATGGTGGTAGTGATGGTGAAAGAAACCTCCAATCCAGTGATTCTCCAACTGGGAGTCTGGTCCATGCTCTGGCTGTGGAAGTAGAAAGGGATGAGTGTTCTGGAAAAGTGAAGAAAATAGTGTCTTGAATTCTGAGAGTAGAAAAGTTCCCAAATCCCTAAAAAATTAAAGTAGGGATGTTCAGGATAGGAATTAGGGAAATGGGGCACATTCTAGAGAAAAGAATGGAGGGTTATACATATTCAGTCCATAGGGCATGTGAAGAAATTATCAGTTCAGTGGTAGAATTATATATCACACTATAGATTGATATTAATAATCAAGAACTGAGTATTCCCTTAACATTTTCTGAAGTGGACCAACGTGCTAGGAATAAATGTAATAGTGATCAATGTAAAGTATTGTGCTTGGGCTCAAAAAATCAACTGCAAAAGTACAAAATTAGGGAAGACAACAAGCTTAGCTAAACAACAATTCCTGTGGTAGAGGGTGGTGGTAAAAGATCTGGGGCATTAAGAAAGTGAATTGTAAGTTTAACATGAGTAACCTCTGTAATATTACCACCAAAAAATCTAATGTTTTCCTAGGATGTGTTAATAGAAACACCATTAGAATAGGGGCATGATATATCACTGATCCAGGTCAATGCTACAGCTGACATATTTACTTCCAGGAGCCACATATTTTGTTTTGTCTTAGCATCCCTAGTGCCTGGGATAGTAATCCAAGAAGGATTCCTGGGGTCAAGGATACATGGCAGGTGCTTAATTAGTGTTTGTTGAATTGATTTTAATTGAAAGACATTAACAAACTGGAATACAATCAGAGGAAGGGGAAAGAAATGGAGACTGACATATAAACATCTGTCAAAGGAACTGGAGATGGTCAGCCTAGAGAAGAGAGGTGATGGTAGGTACAACAGGTAGGTGGTAAGGGAAGCAGGATATAGATTTTTATTTAGAACTGGAAGAAATGTTAAAAACCATCTAGCCAAATTTCATTTTAAAGATAAAGAAACTGAAACTCTGAGAAGTAATTTGCCCAAGGTCACACAACTAACAATTTGACAGTGCCAAGATTTGAACCTATATCTTCCAACTGCAAATCTAGTAGTACTCTTTCCACTTCTCCACAGAGAAGACAAGGGAGGTAAGAGTTCCTAGACGTGGCACCAGAGGGTTGAACTAGGAAGTCCTCTGAGTGCTTGGTCTTCCATCCTGGTCCAAGAAGATGAAATCAAATCTTTCTTTATATGACAGCCCATCAGATATTTGAAGATGGAGACCATGTTCTTCCACTCTCTTTTCACTTATTCCACCCCACCTCCCCCCACATAAAGTCTTCTCTTCTCGTGGCTAAACATCCTCAATTTCTTCAATTGATCTTTCTATGGCATGGTTTCAAGATACCCCTTAATATCCTGATCAGCCTCTTCTAGATGCCCTCCAGCTTGGCAATGCTTGAGTTCAACTTGGCACCAGAGGATAGACTACACCAGCCTTCTATCTCTGTTAAGTTCAGGTGTGAGGTTGGGTCCTCAGATTCAGGGGATATACCCTCTGGAAGAGCATGAATATAGGGATGTTTTCCAGTTCAATTCTGCCCTCCACAGGCAACTCAGCTCTTCTCCTGACCCTATTTTCTTTCCAGTGGTGCCCTCCTCAATTCCTTTATTTTTAGAATTGGAAACCCCTCCTACATGTGAGTTGGTAAAGTATGCCTCTATCTATTCCCTGCTGACTCTGGAGACACCCACCTACAGGGTGAGTGTGGGTGGGTATATTCATGTGTATACTCCCTAGGTTTTTGTGATGCTACTTTATCCAGTTTTCCTTCTGCCTGTATGACCAATCCTTCCAGTCTCCTCTGCTGAATCATCATCGAAGTCCTACTTCCTTTGTGGGGTTATACCCCAGGGCTTTCTCCTATGCCCTCTTTTCTTCTTTCTCTATGGGCTCTGGGTGATTTCATCAGCTACCACAAATCCAATTATGATCTCTGTGCAAATAACTCAAAGATCTATGTAAACAGACCCTCTCTCTCTCCTGAGTATGTCCAACTGCCCATTAGACATTCTCAACTGTGCATTCCATAAGCATTTAATCTCAACCTGTCTAAAACAATTACTTATCCCACCTCCACTCCATAGCCTGCCCTTCTTCTAAATTCCCCATTTCTGTTGTGGGTACCACCATCTTTGCAGTCATCAGAGCTCTCCTTAACTCCTCTCCCTCTTCCACTGCAATATTTAATCACTTGCCAATGTTTGGCATATCTGCTTCCACACCATTTTTTCTATCTCTCCTCTTCTCTCTACTTACACACTTACATTTCTAGTTAATGACTTCATCACTTTTTTTTTTGCTTTTTGGAGGGAAATTGGGGTTAAGTGACTTGCCCAGAGTCACAGGACACACAGTCAAGTGTCTGAGGTAGGATTTGAACTCAGGTCCTCCTGACTCCAGGGCTGGTGCTCTGCTCACTGTGCCACCTAGCTGCCTCTTCATCACTTCTTGCCTGAACTATTCCAATAACCTCTTGATTAGTCTCCCTGAATCCAATTTCTCCCTCCCCCAAACCATCTTTGAAAGAAGTGCCATAGTGATATTCCTAAAGTATGGGTCTGGATATGGCACTCTCCTACTTGAGAAGATTTAATGGTTCCTTGTTGCCTTGAAGATAAAACACAAACTCTTCTGTTTGACATTTAAAGTCCTTTACAATCTGTTTCCAGCCAATGGTTTCAGGCTACTTATATATAATTCCCCTTTATATGCTTTATATTCCAGCCAAACTGTTCTATTTACTGTTTGGTATGCAACATTCCTTCTTCCATCTTTACACATTTACCCAGGATATCCTTCATACCTGGAATGTTCTACCTCCTCATCACCAGCTCAGAGAATTCCTAGCTACCTTTAAAGCACAGTTCAGGGCACTTCTCTTATGGGAGGCTTTTTCTGATCTCTCTAGTTGTAAATTCCCTCTCCCTCTGCTCTGACAGTTAGTTTGTATTTACTTTGTCTTTCCATTTCAAGTTAGTGAACGAGTCCAAAAACAAGTCATATTCATAGGCAAGAAACAGTGGAGGAATGGCTAAACATGTGGTATGTGAATATAAGGGAATATTACTGCATCACATTAAAAAAAAAATATGGAGCATTCATAGAAGCATGGGAAGATTTGTTCGAACTGATGCAGAGAGAAAAACAGAATCAGGAAGACAATAGACATGGGAACTACAACTATGTAAATGGAAAAAAAAACCCAAACATTTTAAAAAGAAATTGAATGCTATGTAATAATATTGGTCAGATCTGGTCTTGACCCTAAAGGAAAAAAATGAGAAAATGTACATGTCCTTTCTTTGACAAGGTGGGAGAATATAGGTATAGACTTGCATATACTGTCAGAACTGGTTGATATGTGATTTTAGTTTGTTAAAGTGTTTTTTCTCTTTTTCTTTAAATTTTTTTTTTTTTGCTTTTTGGAGGGCAATTGGGTTAAGTGACTGGCCCAAGGTCACATGGCCAACAAGTGTGTCAAGTGTCTGAGTCCAGATTTGAACTCAGGTCCTCCTGACTCCAGGGCTGGTGCTCTATTCACTGTACCACCCAGCTACTGCTCTCTTATTCTTTATAATAAGAAAGAGCTTGGCAGGGGGAGGTGGCGGGGGGGGGGGGGGAAAGAGATACATCTGGAGACAAAGGTGATATAAAAGCAAAATAAATTACTAAAAATAAACATTAAAAATAAAGCCATTGGCCTGGGTGAACACTAGTCCAGGTCTAACCTAGGTTCTCTTCTTTTTTCCCCTTCTCTCTCCCCATTACTTTCTTCCTTTTTGTTTACCCTCTCTTTTTGGCCAGAATCAGTGCCAGGGCTAACAGCTTGCCTTGGCTGGGAGCAAGAACAGTGTGGGCAACAGAAGCAGGTAAGTTGTGGTTCTTAGCTGCCCACCCCCACCTGCCCCAAACCTGGGCTGAGTTCCCTGGGCCCAGGCAGGGGTAGCTTTGGCCAGGGCCTCAGGACATCCCTTCCATCTGCCATGGATTGAGTCTTGCCCACCCTAGTTCAGGGTCCCTGCTGCCAAAATTTGGGTGGTTGCCCATCCCCAACCTGGCTTCCTTCCTCTTCCCTCTGTAAAAAAGTGTCTATTCCATCCCCCAATACCAAGGGCAATGGTCTTCACAACACATCCTCTCAGGCCCCCAAAAGCCTCTTTCAGAGAGCTAGACTCAGTGAGAACCAGAATCCAAGGGACTGGGGAGAAGGGCCAGGCATTCCATCCAGACTCACTATGGCCCAAGGAGGCCCAGAAGGCTAGCAATATGGCACAGCAGGGATGGACAAGGGCTCCGGAAAACCAACCCCAGGCTTCTCTAGGTTTTTCCCAACCCAGGGCACCATGCAAAGGAAAGTGTAGGCAACAGGAATAGGTAGGCTGTGGTCCCTTCTAGTGTCCACCTGACCTAGACCTAGGCCAAATTCCTCTTCAGGATGCTCAGCAGGGAGCCTTCTATACCAAGAGAATCCCTGGCATTGGCACAGAGTCCCTCTGAAGAAGGAATGAGCTAATACAGAAAGGCTATCAGAACTAGAAACAACCTGGAAGCCCCAAACATGAATGTGAGTGCCCAGCCTCCAACTTCAGTCATGATAATGGAATGGGCTTTTAGCAGCAGAGGTCACTGGAGGTCACTGATATGGAAATTAAAGCTCAGAATATTAAAGGTACTTTACACAATAATTTGGTGATAGAACTAGGAGAACTCAGGCCTTCCACTTCCCAAGCCAAGATACAGTCTTGTTATTTAATGCTACTGAGGGGAAGGGTAATGGGTTACAGACAGACTGCCTAAGGTTGGCCTATGGCTTCTGGGAAGCTTCCATTCCATTCAGTCACCAGGAATCCATAGTGCTATCCAACTTGCTGCTACTCCCCCTTCTCTCTCTCAGAAGCAGTAACCATCCACACCTGAACATCAGGAGACTAAGCCCTAATAAGCTATAGCTGACGAGTGGTATGCAAATCAGGCACGTGGATGGATGGATTGATGGATGAATGAATGAATGAATGAAAGAGCAACAAGTACCTATTATGGGTCAAATCTGGGCATGTGAGTTGTTTATATGCCAAACCCCACCCCCCGAAATACTAAGCTTCCAGTTTTATGTAGTTGGCTAAAATATTTTTCAAATTATATTGTTAGTAGCATGTATGACATTTTCATCTAAGACAAGACCATTATGACTTCCTTGGCACAGAAGCATCACTTTGTCCCTTTCTAAGACTGATGGTAATACTTTTTTGAGGGGGGGGTGACTGAGAAAGGAAAACGAGAATAAGTCCAGGGCATCCCAAAAGTTTTAAGTTTAAAACTGAACTGAAACTTTAGGGACACACTACAAAGTACTTAAAGTTTACATAGTGTTCAATACATTGATCCACACATCCACCCTATAAAATAAATACTGCACATATTATTATTCCCAATTGGCAGCTGAAGAAACCGAGGGTCTAAGGAATTAACCCTAGATACTAATTAGCTGTAAGACCTTGGGCAAGTCACTTAAATTCCCTCAACCTCAATTTTCTCATCTGTAAAATGGGAACTTCACCACTCACAGGGTTGTGAAGAACAAGCAAGATCACACACACATAATGGGTTTTGCAAACCTCAAAATGTGATATAAATCTTAGCTACTTTTATTGCTAGCTTCTTCTATTGTGCCCTTTGCTTTTCTTCATCTGCTTCTTCTACTTTCTAGCATCAAATGAACCCGACTCTTCGTTGAGGATGGCACATCCTGGAGCAGCTTCCTTCACCCACTCCTCTGATGTTCAGGACATGATGCAGAAATTCCCCACTTCTGTGTCTAGGAAATTGCTGGCCTCTCAGAAGTTTCTCCTTGGAGAGTCATGCTAACCAGTTAAATATCACTGTCCCTGTCCTTGTTAGAGGATGTCACCTAGGATATCTAACAATTCAAGTTATCCCAGCATGAAATGAGAGGTCCTCAAACAGATCAGGCGGCCACTTGTTGAGAATGAACTAGAAAGGATTGCTGTTCAGGTCTGGGTTGGCCTCGTTGGCCCCTGAGGTCCCTTCTAGCTTTGAAATTCTGTGATTCCTCAGTCATAATGACCTCTACTCGCTCCCACAAAAATGGTCATATCCTAACCCATGTTCCTTTACCTCTAAGATCCTGAATGCTGAAATTCTTTCTTCTTGACCACAACTGTTGGTTCTTTCACCTCTCCCACCACCTTGCTCCTCCTGACTTTTCTCAGTCCCTTGATTTTGACCTCAGAGACCTCACTCCTCCTTATCCTCCCAACTTGCCGTCCTCTCTCTGGCTTTTCCTACTTCCCTATCCAGCTTGATCTCCGAGGTCAGTCATTTCTGAGTGCCGCTTGAAAACACTTCTTCCCTTGCCCCTGACATTTTACCATTTCTACCCTACTTATTCAAAATCCTGGGTCGCTACTTCCGTCCACTGGCTCTGCTCTTGCTTTCAGGCTGTTGAGAACTGCTGGAAGAAACCAGGAAACCATGGCTATTTAATACACTATAGACTGATTATTCACAACTATAGCTGGGTCCTTGCCGTATGATTATCTGCTGCCTCTCTATTACAGTTCTCCAGGATCTATTCCAAACCTTCCCCTCTCTGCTTACAATGTCAATAATAACTCCAACCTCTGGCAGTAAATAACTCCCAGACAAGGACCTGGGATAGAAACCTGACTCCTTAAGGAGGCAACTTGCCTGTTTTCCTCAAACGCTATTCCTCAAATACAGTGCTAAAGCTACTCTAAGCAGTCATTGCAGAGTAAAAGATCTGTTTGCTTCTGAGAAGCCTGGTCCCTAACCTGAAGGTGGCAAGAACAATAAAAGTAACAATGAGCTGTTAGTATCTTTAAAGTGCTTTATTTTCACAAAGTACTTTCTTGGCAACAACCATGTAAGGTATTATCCTCACTTAAACTGATGGTTTAATGACTTGCCTTAGGTCACACAAATGAGCACCGTGGGCAAAATTCAATAGGCTGACCCAAAAAGTGAAATCTTATACTTGGGCTAAAAAAAAAATCAATAGCACAATATGAGAAAAATATCCCTGGACAAGAATTCATATGAAAAGGACCTGTGTATCTTAGTGGACTTCAAACTCAATATGGTTCAGCATTGAGACAAGGCAACCAAATTAACAACAGTAATAGCTCGCTCTTATATTGTATCTTAAGTAAAGCACTTTGCATATGTTATCTCATTTGATCCTCACAACAACCCTGGTAGATAGGTCATATCATATCACATCATATCATATAATTTCATATCATATCATATCACATCATGTCATGTCATGTCATATTAATGATATTATATTATGTCATATTATATTACATTATTTTGTTATATTACATTATGCTATGTTATATGTTATTATTATTATAGGTACCATTTTACAGATGATCAAACTGAGACTGAGAAAGATTAAATGACTTGCTCAGGTTCACACAGCTAGTATCTGAGGCAGAATTTGAACTCAGTTCTTCTTCCTAACTCTAAATCTGGCACTCTAGCTACTGTACCAGCTAACAACTTTTTGCCTAATGTAAAAGTTTGTGCAATCTAAGGTGGCATCAATAGAAGCATGGTGTCCAGAATGACATTTTGGGGGTGGGGTGGGGCAGAACCACAAACAGAGAAGATACAAAATGGCCTCAATGCATACCTTGATATACTTTATATGTTTTGATACTAAGATGGCCACAAGGGAAGATAAAAGTTATTTGAAAATACAATTTAGAAGCATTATGAAAGAGGACAAAGACTTGTAAGTCAATCTGAAATCAAACATCAATATTGCATGAATACTTTCTTTAAGAACACAAGTGAGAAGATGTGGCAATTAGCAAATATGACCGAAAAATGAAATTGATTATTTCTGTATAGGAAACTACAAATTACCATTGTTGTCAAGGCATTTTAGAATCATCTGTATGTGCGCGCTCAGAATATCCACTGGTTGGAGCCAAAGGTAAAAAAATCAATGCCAAATTAGAAGAAAGGATAGATAAAAAGATACATTTTGCAGCTATGGCAACTCCAAATCAATCTCTTTGAAGAAGCTGTTGACTCTGAAAAAGGGGAAATAGATAAAAGTTCACTTCAAATTCACTCACAATCATCATCTCTTTGTGGAATTTATACAACGGAAAAGAGTCACCACAATAAAGAGGCAGAAACCGCCCAGAAACTGGGGCTGCTAGGTAGCACAGTGAATAGAGCACCGGCCCTGGAGTCAGGAGGACCTGAGTTCAAATGTGACCTCAGACACATAACACTTATTAGCTATGTAACCTTGGGCAAGTCGCTTAACCCCAATTGCCCTACCTTCCCCCCTCCAAAAAGACAAGAAAAAAACCCCCAGAAACCAACCACCTTAGCCTGCAACTCTTGATCTCCTTTCCAAGAGGACTGATACAGAAGGAAATACATATTTAGCATATAAACTCATCACAAAAGGTAAACGATTACAAGCAAAATCTGTTTTTCAAAAAAGGCAAAACAGCCTCAAGAGACTACAGAAAGTTTGGTGACTAATCCAGGTCCTTAGATGAGACTGAAAGGTGAACAAATGTTTGAAAAAAGGTGAACAAATGTTTGAACAAACAAATGTGAAAAAGGACAGATGGGCTGGGGATTTAATGGTTCTCTATGCTCACCAGTGATAAAAATGGAACTACCATACTCTCTGTCTACAACTTCAGTACTTGTATGCTATTGGAGAGAGTGACAATGGTCCTAAAGCAAATTCAATTGGGAAGATCAACTGGACATGACCAAATACAAACAGATGCAATCTATATTGAAGAGGATGCATATTTTTTCCAGTTGGACATCAGTTTTCAAGAGATCTTAAAGGAAAGAAAATTTCAATACAAAGGAAAGGAACATGACTATGGATATTATGAGAGAGACAGAGAGACAGAGAGAGAGAGAGAGAGAGAGAGAGAGAGAGAGAGAGAGAGAGAGAAAGAGAGAGAGAATCAATCTTCAACTACCAACTCACATACATTCTCATATATAAAAGATCTTTATGATAATGACCTATATGGCTATTAAGGGAAAGTTTGATGAAGAAATGAGAAGGAAATCAGCAGAATTTCACAGATAATCTCCCACAGATCACATCTTCACAGTCACAATATTGACTGAGTAGTATACACAATAAAATATCCTACTGTGTTTGCTGTTTGTTGATTGCAAAAAAAAAATGGACTGGATAGAGTTAAAAAGACATTAAAAATTCCCCTTAAACAAGACATCTCCCACTTCTATGTTACAATCATACAAGATTCTAAGAAAGATTCCTACAGGAAACTAACAACAACAACAACAACAACTTTGTTCAATGTGCTGAGTTTTTTAGTAAAATACCAGAAAGGCTATAATTCCTGGTACACAGCACTATTGGAAGTGATACTATTCAGCTTGTTTTATTTCATAAATATGTATTAATGTAATATTTAAAATAATTTTTTAAAAAGGAGGTGATACTATCTTCCAAAAGTTTTTATCGGTGTTGTAGAGGAGGTCCTTTTCAAAGTCCAAATGGATGATTTTCTATTGAAGGAAAAGTTTTCTGGATATGTCTGTTCATAGACAGCATTGTGCTAATTTTATTGAGTCCTGGAATACTACTAGACCTCTTCAGTTAATTTCATTGTCATTCTAAAGAGATGAATCCAGTTTCATCCATCCTGGGAAAACAAAGTGGATGAAGGATGTATATTGTCAAACATAAATAATTCTCTTGAGAGGAAGTATTGTGTAGTAGTAGGCTTGTAGTTAGGTCAGAAAACCTATGTTCAAATCTTACCTTAGACCAGTGGTTCTCAGCCTTCCTAATGCCATGACCCTTTAATACAGTTCCTAATGTTGTGGTGACCCCCAACCATAAAATTATTTTCATTGCTACTTCATAACTGTAATTTTGCTACTGTTATGAATTATACTGTAAATATCTGATATACAGGATGTACTTTCATTGTTACAAATTGAACATAACTCACAGGTTGGGAACCACTGCTTAGACCTTTACTGACTGTGGAACTATGAACTATGCCTCAGAGTCACTATTTCCTAATCTGTAAAATCAGAAAAATAATACTTGTACTCCCTACTTAGGAGGAAGAAAGAACTTCACAAGCCTAAAGTATTAAATTTAATTTTGTATTCTTATTAAATTACATATATATATGTCTTGGGCAGGCACTGTAGGTGGACAGTAAGAAAAATCATATAAACTCTTATTTGGGAAATCACACACTTCTTCAACAATCCCAAGATGCCCCCTGACATGAAATTTTATCTATTCAACACCAGTATTTTCTCACTGGTATTTTATGGCCACAAAACACAGAGTGTAATGACCTGAAAAGAATCAATGTTGTAGATGAATAAATTTTTTAGAAAAAGATATTTGTTAAGTTCATATAAAGCATCGTGCTCCACACTGGGGTTACAAATCGGAGAGTAAGACTATCCCTACTCCCAGGGAGCTCATGTTTTTAATGGAGGAGATAAGTTTTAGCTGAAAGTCAGATGGACAGGTCCCATAGTCCTTTGGTGCAGTGGCAAAACAGGTGATGATATCTCTTCTTTAACATCATTCCCACTAATAAAATCATATTTGTCTCTGATGTTATACTATTTGACAGTGCCAAGGATTTTGGTTACAAGAACTTCTTTTTTCTGGGTCTTTAGGAGCTATAAATGAACCAATCAGCAATACAAAAATACATGGCAGACATGACTGTGCTATGTTAAAAAAGAAGACATACCTTTGAGAAATGATGTAAAAAAGAAATCAAGAACCTCAGAAAATGGGAATGAGGCTGGTTGTTTTTTTTTTTTAGCAAGAACAAGGGATGGTCAACTTGTGTATACCCATAAATTATACAGAGAAGCAGAGGAGGTCCTCCAACATGGTGAGCAGATTCTCTCTAGAGGATTTACAGGAAGGCATGATGAGATTTGCAAAAGATGGAATGATGTAGTGTGTCGCGATCTATAACCAATGAATGGAGTGTCCACATATAAGAGATCAGTAATTCCACAAAGTGTCAGAATAATGGGTAGATATTATTATATGTGCTAGAGTGAAAACACAAAACCTCTGCTGGATGGCAGGCACAATTCTCAAAGTTCTTCCCTAGGAAACACAACTGCCTTGTCCACAGTTCAATGCTTGGAAAGGGTGCCAGATTTGGAGTCAAAGGAATTGAGTTTGAGTCCCAGTTTCCTAATTTCCTACCCTTGTGACCTTGGCCATACTACTAAACCTTAAAGTGTCTTAACTTTCTCATCTGTAAACTTTGGAGAATTGGGTGAGATAACTTTCAAGGTCCCTTCCAGTTGTAAATCTGTGATCCTGAGCAGGTCAAGGAGATAGACCAGGGGCAGCTGCATCCAAGGATCTGCGCAATGGGAATTCCTAAAGCCCCAGGCTACAGCCTTAGGGACTTTGTTCAGGTCATCCTGAATTATTTTGGACAGAGGTCTGGGGCATAAAGATTTAATGTTTCTCCCAAACCCGGCCATTTTTTTCCCCCTCAGTGTATGAATCTACTAAAGTCTTCTCTGATGTCTCATCTTGGCAAGGAGGCGACCGGGTTCTCATGGACCATAACAACAGAAGAAAAGTCTTGGCAGAACCCACTAAGCTAGAACACCTTTACCGTGGGCCTGACAACAGATTTCCTTGACTCACCTAGGTAAGGTTCATTACCAGAAGATTACTACTGGAGGGGAAATATTTTGGTTACAGTAACCCATTAATACTGCTTTACTAAGGCATAAAGTACCATCTGCCTCTGTGAAGGGGTAGACCCAAGCTAATAAAATAACCAATTTTTAAAATCTTGAAGGTCGTGCTCACAAAGTGGTCTTTTCCCTGGATATAAATCTGGGGCTCCAAGGCTCCGTTAGAAGAGATACACTGCTTCTCGAGAAGCCACTCCTCAAACTTTCTGCTCCTCAGTTTTCCACTTGAAACCCCACCCCCTTGAGACAATCTTTTTATTTCCCTGGAGCAGCTACTACATTCCAAAGAGAGCTGGGTATGGTTCTTTTCTTGTGGCCTTTTCCTGCTTGGTCATCTGTAAAAATAGCTCAGGCTCCCAAGAGGGTACATCTCACTCTAAATATACATTTGGATTCCCTTCCTCAGGTGCTTGTCAAATGTGCTGCAACATGAGCAAACGACTAAATCACTTCAAAGCCTTCAACATGTAATAATAACTAAGAAGACTTTAAATTGTATTTTTCAATCAATAATGTCAATATTTTTAATCAAGAAAAGATGTCTAAGCACCTACTATGTGCCAGGCATTGTGCTAAGCACTGGAATTACAGTAAGAGGCAAACCATGGTTCTTGCCCTCAAGGAGCTTATAATCTAATGGAGGAACTTACAAACTAATGGACTGTGAGTTTTTTTTCCTGTGAGGTATTTATTGTACCACTATTTGAATCAACAACCCAGAATCTGATCACCAAAGACCAGACACCATCTGTAAGCATATACACATACGCTCTCATTTGGTTCTCTTAGTTAGTATGGGAAATAGGGACTTTTATTATCCTCATTTTACAGAAAGGAAACTGAGACAAAGAGAAGTCAAGTGAATTGCCCAAGGTCACAATAGGTAGTGACTGCCCGAAATGAATTCTGACTCCAGAACTCTGGCTCTAAATGTTGTTCTGCAATGCATTATTATCATCACTGTTTTTACGGATGAGAACACCAAGCCTAAGAAAAGTTCACTGACTTGCCCCTGGTCCAATTGTTGGAATGAGAATTCAATCCCAGGTATTCGGAGCGCCATTCACTGCCCCCACTGCCTCTCTTCTGAAGCCCATGGGGTAGGAATGTGGGGGGGCGGGGTGTGGAATGGAAATGAATTGGCTCATCTTCCAGGTTGTGTTTGCTTCTCTGGCTTTAGCACCAAAAGGGAACCTAAGCAGAGAATCCAGACAGTTTTCAGAGATCTTCTAAATCTCCTATCTGCATCCATGTCCCATACTCTTCTTGAGCCATCAGAGGGAGCCACCCTCCCTCCTTGCCACAGGATAGAGTTCAGGAGAAGTTCCTCATGGTGCTTTGGCCAGACCAGAAGGCAGGATCTGGATTGGTCCCCTAGCTCATTGTAGAATGACAGCTGTGGGCAGTGGCTGATTTGTCAGCACCCACTCCCTGGGCGGGTGTCTGTCACACGCCTCTGGCTTGCTTTCTGGCCTGTTTGTATTTGGACAGTCCTGTAGCACTACGGGTCAGCTTTGGGCAGTATTCAAAGCCAAACAAACACCCTGGCTCTCTCTGAGTGGAAAGAACATGGGCCCTGGAGTCAGGAGCTGCCCATTTGATTCCTGACTTGGCCATCTTACTGGTGTGTGACGCCCTCTGAGCTCCAGTTTACTCAACTGTAAAATGGGACCAATAATACTTCTACTGCCTACCTGCAGGGATATTGTGAGGGAAATACTCTGTCAACTTTAACATAGAAATCTAAGCCATCATTATTATGACTTGAACCGCTAGTGTTCAGACTCTGGGGAAGATAAGGATGTTTTTCTTGAGGGCCAGAAGGCACTCTGAGGTGATGCTAGCCTGAGGAATGACGTTAAGGGCAGGCAGGCAGGCAGACAGACAAATATGCTACTTGACAAAGTACCAGTTGATGAAATTGTGAGCAGGCCACCTTTGGTGGACATCATTTTTTGAGAGCAGAACTAGAAAAAGAAGCCAAGCAGTCACTCCCTTTGATGCTAAATCTCGACCTGCTCCAGGTTCTCATTTTGCTAAAGTCCATGACTAGAGAACTGGACAGAGCTGGGCAGAATGCTAGACAGAGGCCTGAACTTGGAGTCAGAAGGCCCGAGTTTCAATCTGCCACTTATTAGTTGTGTGACTGGAGGTAAGTTATTTCACCTCCTTGGGCCTCAGCTTTCTCATCTGTGAAATGGAGCTAGTAGAGGGATCATGGAATACTGGGTTAAATACTGGGCATGGAATCAGGAAGAACTGAGTTCAAACCCTCCTCTTGTATGATCTGGACAAGTCACTTAATATCTATATCCTTTATTTACTAATTCATAAACTGGTAGTGATTTGTATTAATGAAAAGAAAATCCCTGTCATCTCACAAATCACAAACCCTTCCAGAATTTCAATTTAACAAACATTTATTAAGTGCCTACCTTGAATAGGACTAGAGCTGGACCTGGAGTCAAGAAGACCTGAGTTCACATCCAGCCTCGGACATTTACTAGCTGTGTGACCCTGGGCAAGTCACTTAACCCTATTTGCCTCAGTTCCACATCTGTAAAATAATCTGGAGAAGGAAAATGACAACTTCTCCAGTGTCTTTGCTAAGAAAACCCCAAATGGGTCATGGAGAGTCAGACACAGAAGAAAAAAATGACTTAACAACAACAACAAAATTGCATAGGACACTATGCTAGGGCTGGAGATAGAAAGATAAAAATTAGATTGTACCTAACTTCAAGGAGTTTACCTTCCACTGCTGGAAGTTTGTGTAAGGAGGGGAAATGACATGTATATAGATAAGTAAATACAAAATATAGTATACAAGGTAATTTGGAGGGGAATAGAGAACTAACAAGTGGGTGGTAAAGTGGAGATAACACTGATACTGTCTACCTAAGGGAGGTGGGCAGGGTTGTGTGAGTGCTCTGGAAACTGGAAATTGCTATAGAAATGTCAGCTGTAATTAATATTATCATTTTCCCTGTCCTGATTGTCATGTCCAGGTTAAAATGGAATCAATCTTTCTGTCTTCTATTCATCTATCCATGTGTCTCTTGCTGGGATGGGGACCAGAGTGATTTCTCTGGGCTCTAGATGGATGGACCACGTGCCTGATGAGCAACAGCTGATGTGGTATCTCAGAGGTGGTAAGGATAATAACAACACGCCTGAGGCTTGTGCCAGCTTCTCGAATTTGTGTATCTCTTTTTGTTCCCCACAAAGCTTGTCCTCATAGAAGCTGTTTATTTGCCTTTCCCAAAGTGTTTTATGGATATCTTTTGTTTTTACATCATCTTCATCTCCCAATATGTCTCTCCTCTTTCTCCAGCCCAGAGAACCATCCATTTTAACAAAGCTGGGGAGAGAGAGAGACAGAGAGACACAGAGAGAGAGACACACACAGAGAGAGACACACACAGAGACAGAGAGACAGAGACAGAGAGAGACAGAGAGAGGGAGAGAGAGAGAGAGAGAGAGAGAGAGAGAGAGAGAGAGAGAGAGAGAGGGAGAGAGAAAGAGAGAAGGAGAGAGAGAAAGAGAGAGAGAGGGAGGGAGAGAGGAAGAGGGAGAGGGGGAGAGAGAGAGAAAGAGAGAGAGAGGAAGAGAGAGAGAGGAAGGGAGAGAAAGGAAGAGAGAGAGAGGAAGGGAGAGAGAGAGGGAGAGACAGAGAGAGAGGAGGAAGAGAGACAGAGAGAGAGAGGAAGAGAGAGAGTCAGGGAGAGAGAGGAAGAGACGGAGAGGGAGGGAGAGAGAGACAGAGACAGAGAGACAGAGAGAGAAACAGTTGAGAAAAACTAAGCAACACATCAACAAATTCTGACAGTACATGTAGCATTCCACACCCATGCCTCCCCGCCCCCACTTCTACAATGAAGGGAGGAAAGTGCATTCTTATTTATTTGTATATCACAGTATTTGCACTGCCCTTTACTGTTGACAAAGCAGGTGGCATCCATTATCTCTCCGGATCTTCAAAACCACCCTGGAAGTGAAGCATTTTACACAGGAGAAAAGGGAGGGAGGTTAAATAATAATCACTATCTGTCTGTCTGAATATCCATCTATCTGTATGTGTATATGTATATATTTATAATTTGCAAAAAAAAAAAACCCAACCCTTTACCCTATGAGGTAGGTACTACTGGTATGACTATACCCATTTTACAGGTAGGAACCTGAGGTTCAGAAAATGAATGACAAATACTATTTACATAATACTTCCCTTTATAACAGTTCTGCAAGGAAGGTAACATATGCCTTATCATCCTTATTTGACATAGGAGGAAGCTAAAGGTCAGGGAAGTGATATGCCCCCTGATCCTTCACAGCCAGTAACTGGGTCAGAGTTATGATTTGAACTGGGCGGGCTTCCTTCTACACTCCACATTCAACTCTCCACTCAATGAATCATGCCATCTCTTTTAGCATATTAGCCAGCATTTATATGGTACTTTAAGTTTCTGCAAACATTATCTTATTTTATCCTCACAATAATCCTGGGAGGGAGATAGGTACTACTATTATTCCCCTTTTATGGATTCAGAAGCTGAGGAACACAGAGATTAAGTGATTTTTCTCAGAGTCACCCAGATAGATTAGAGGAACTCACCCAGCCCAGGGCTTTCCCTGGCCAAACCATGATGCCTCCCATAGTTCTTATCAAAATTCTCTTAAATTTTTTTGAATGGGTACCCTTATCAATAAAAAGAGCCTGTACCCCCAGTGCATTATAATTATTTATTTATAATATGTCTGTACTATTGAGTAACCAACTCTTCCCCACCTAAAATAAAAATAGAGTGGAGGAGCACATAGAGTTAGAAGGACCTTAAAAGTCATCTAATCTAGCACCCTAATTTTATATATGAGGAAACCAGAGCCCAAGAAGATTAAGTGATTTGTCAGAATCACACAGGTAGTAAGTGGCTGAGCTGGGATTCAAACTCATATCCTCTGATTGCAAAACCAGCGTTCTTTCTATTATATCATGCTTCATCCTAAGGGATTCTTACTCACCAGTCACAGCTCTAGAGCAAGTCAAGTCCACAAACAGACAGTCCACTCTCCAAGGGTTACCTGTTGAAGTCATGAGGTGACCTGAGGTTCAGGGACCTGGGGAGGGGAGTTTTCCCAATGGCACCTGAATATTTTCTGGCCGCAATTAGATTATAGTTACCTTTAAGGGAAGAAATGAGACCGTTGGATCTTGCATAGCAGCAGGATATAGTGGGGGGATGTTGGGCAATAATGAGCTAAAGGTAGGTGTGATTTTGTTGGAGGTAAGCCCCATAAGATTTAACCCATCTGTTGGGCAATAATGAGCTAAAGGTAGGTGTGATTTTGTAGGAGGCAAACCCCATAAGATTTAACCCATCTTCCCATTCTCTGATTGGTTGATTATACTTCCTCTTTCAAGTCATACCAAGTCCTGTCCCCCCATAAAGTATTACAGCCCTAGCTTGGAGACCACTGGTTTAGGTCATCAGTTACCCTGATTCAGCTACTTTCTGCAGGAATATCTATCTCCAAGACTCAGTTACTTCTCCTGTCCAGTGGACTGCCTCCTTCCCAGGCCTATGATGAGATTCACTGTACTCTTGGATGAACTGTAAGCTTTAACAAAACATGAGGGATCTGAACTAATAAACATCATGGATTTGGAGCAATAAGATCTTAGAGACCATCCACATTTTATAGATGAGGAAACTAGAGCCAAAATTGGTGACCTGACCTCTCAAGGTCACAGACATAGTCCAGAATAGAGTCAAGATTTGAACCCAGGCCCTACAACTTCATGCCCGGTGCTCTTGACTGCTCCTCCAGTCAGTCCAGTGTGGTTCTACAGCTGGATGACCTTGACCAAGTCAAATCTTCTCTTTAGGCCTGAATTTTCTCATCTATAAAATGGGAGTGAGGATCTCTAAGGTTCTTGAGTCCTCTGATCCTATTAAGGTGAGCTATTATTGATTCCAGACCTGCTAGGGAGAGAGGAATCTTCCTGGTGACTTCCTAACATTTTTAACTTGTTCCCCAGCCTTGGGAGCTTCTGGTCTTCTCTTTGTTTCTCACTCACTCTGCAGGAGGCTTTGGGCCCCATGGGAAAGAAACTGGTTTTCAGCTTCCCTGGAGGTGTGGACTTAACTATCCCAGGGGGGAAAAAACCTCAGTCCCCATAGAGCATTTTGGTTTGTACCTCTATTAATGATGTGATATTATGTATTAATGTGCATGATTTCCATGCTAGACTATAAGAGACATAGAAGCAAGGGATATACTTTAGTTAACTTTGTATCTCTCCAGGCTGGGTGCTCTGAGCATCTTTTATTGAATGAATTCAATTGAATTAATGTAAATAATTGTCAGTTTGAGGAATGTCATCTTGTTTTTTTCTGTCTCCAAGAGCTAAGCTCTCTCTAGAGAGTCTATCTGCCCCAGAGATGGAGGATGCAAAGACTCAGCTAAAAAAGCCCCTTGCTCCTGGGCAGGGCTGCGTCTTCTCTCAGGTGCACATTGAGCTAGTCCAATTTTGTCTCCACTGTGTTTTTCTTTGTGTGTTTTGTGGATCTTCGCAGAAGACTGTAAGCTGCTTGAGGGAAGGAATGTTCTGTTTTTGTCTTTGTGTTTCCATAGGCAAGAACATTGCCTACCCCATATTGAGGTCATAAGATAATAGAATTAGAGTTGGAAGGGAACCTTGGAGGCCATTGAGTCTACCTTTCTTATTTTACAGATGGAGAAACTGAGGCCCAGGGTCACACGACTTATATGTGGTGGAGGTGGAATTTGAGCCTGGCTCTTCTCAACTCCAAGTTCAGTTCTCTATCCACTACAGATATAATCTCATTTGATCTTTATAACAAGCCTGCGATGCAGGTACCACTATTATTATCATCAACCCCATTTTTTAGATAAGAAAATTGAAAATTGGACAGCTTAGGTGATGTAGCCATACTTGTACTACTAGTAAAGGCTTGATTCGGATCCAGGTCTCCACTGACTCCAAGTCCAGAGCTATGTCCATTATGCCACAGTACCTTCAAGTGGGAAGGAATGTCAGAAGTCTACACCTGAACAGAATTCCTGCGTACAATAAGCCTGACAAAGGGTCACCCTGTCAGCACCTCCAGTGACATAGGTCTTGGAACCTTCCAAGGTGGCCCATTCCACTTTTAGATAGCTTTCATTGTTAAGACTTTCTCCCTTACCTAAAATTGAAATTTGCTTCCTTGCAAACAAACCTAATCCCTCTTCCACACAATGATGCCTCATCATGTTTTCACTAAATCTTCTCTTCTCCAAACTACCCTCCCCCCCCCTCCAGATCCTTCAATTAATACCCATGCAAGATGGTTTGGAGGCCCCTTCTCCTTTTGAATACCATCCCCTGGACTGTCTCCAACTGAATAATGTCCTTTGACATCTGGGTGATATCCAGAACTGAACACAATATTCCAGATGTAGTTAGATCAGGACAAAAGACAATGAGACTGCCTTCTTCTTTGGTTTGGACACCAGACTTCCATTTTTGTGGCCCAAGATCAACTTTGCTTTCTCAATCATCATATCATATCATATAGTGTTGATTTCTGTTGAGCTTATAATTAATTAAACCCCCCAGGTCATTTCATGTTAGCTGTTATATAATATTCAGGGTGGTGAATAGAATTCTGGACCTAGAATCAGGAAGACTTGAGTTCAAATTTAGCCTCAGACACTTCTTAGTTGAGTGACCCTGGGCAAGTCACTTTTATCTGTTTGCTCATCTGTGAAATGAGGGATAATACTTAGCATCTACCTCTTCGGGTTGTTGTGCAGATCAAGTAAGATAACATCTGTAAAGCACTAATCGTAATGCCTGACACATAGCAGGAGTTATATAAATGCTAACTATTCACATAACCAATTCTCCCCCATCTCAAAATTACACACTTGAATTTTTGAACCCAAGTATGGGATTTTTACACTTGCCCCTATTCCATTTTTTTCTTATTATATTTGGCACACAATTCTGGTTTATTGAGATAATTTAACTTTCACCTAGTAATAACAGGTCACATTTGTAGCTTTTCTATGCAAATTCCTCACCGCTCCATATGGAAGCTAGTGCGCAAGTGTAATTAGCCTCATTTAAGACACGAAAACTAAAACTCATTAACTACCTTGCTTGCAAGGTAGTAGCACAACCAGAATCCAAAGCCAGGTCTTCTGACTTCAGTGATTTTTCCGTTATACTAAGTTTCCTTATCTCACTGAATCTTCACATTTCTGGGAAGGCAGAGATTATCCACTTCACTGGATAGATGGAGACACAGAGGCACAGAGAAGAGAAGGGAGTTATCCAAGGTCACAAAGTTAGAGGTGGAATTGGGATGAGAAACTGGAATGTTCCTAATATATCTTGTACGGAGACAAAGGAAGGGGGAAAAATGTGGCCAGATTTCCACAGGAGTCGAATACACAGGGGACTATTAGCACTCTCTCCCATTCCCTTTGCAAAGGGTCAGGGCCTCTAGAGAATTAGGACAAGACTGAGAGAACATCAAGTCTCCATCAGCTTCCTGCAGCTTTTGCCCACACTTTTTTTTCATAGTTTCCCTATGAGGCAGCTTATAGTGATTCAGGAATAAGGACAGGACATTGGTTCTTAGTACCCTAGAAGTGCAGGAAAGAACACTGGCTCTTGAGTCAGAAAGACCAGGATCAATCAAATCTTGATTCTGCCACTTGCTACCTGTGTAATCTTGGATTTCATTTAACATCATACACTACACTGGCTCCAAAGGTCTCCTCCATCTCTAAATCTATGATTCTGTGACAACCTAGTCCCAAGCTTAGAATGTAAGATGACACTATCTCCAAATTAAGAGACTGGGAAATTGAAGTAAAGAGGCAGGATACTGACTTGTCTGAGACCATACCCTTGAGGGAGAGTTCCAGACATGGGACCCTGGTCTAGTCTAATACCCTCACTTTACAGAGGAGGAAATTGAAGCACAGAAAAGTAAAAAGACTTACCTAAGGTCACCTAAGATATAGGTGGCAGGGCCAGACTTCAAACCCAGATCCGCTGCATCTAAAACAAGCCCTACTTCCAATGTAGTCCTCTGCCTCTCAGGACATTATAGCTATTCTCAAGTATCTGAAGGGTAGGGAGCAGACTTGTTTTGCTTAGCAGGAATAGGAGGAATGGGTGGAAGTTATAAAAGGAAGGTTTAGAAAGACTTCCTATCATTTAGAACTGTCCAAATGAGAATGGCACTATCCTCAGAAGACAGAATTTCCCATCTCTGGAGGTCCTTTATTGGAGGATGGGCAGTCATTTGTGAAGATATTGTAGATGGAATTTCTGTTCATAGGTAGGTTGGACTATATGACTTCTGAAAGCCACTGAAACTCAAATATCTTGGTATCTTAACTTTTCCTGTTTTGCATCTTGATTTAAAGCCCTTCCCAACCTGGGCCCTTCCTATCTTTCCAGGCATTTATACTTTGCTCCTCTCCAAGTACTCTATGATCCAGCTACACTAGCCTACTTGTCTGGCATGACACTCCATCTCCTGACTCCATGAGCTTCCCTAGGCTTTCTCTCATGCCTCCTCCCTCCTCACCTCTGATTCCTACATTGACTGACTTACTTCAAGACTAAACTCAAGCTCTGCTTTCTAGAGGAGGTCTTTCTCAGTCTCTCTAGATCCCCAGGCCCTTCCCTCCGACATTACCTTCTATTTTGCACTGCACATATCTTACTTGTACATAGGTTCTTTCATGTTGTCTCTTCCATTAGAATGTAAGCTCCTTGAGATCAGGGACTGTCTTTTGCCTTTCTTTGTATCCCAAATGTTTAGCACACGATCCAGCATACAGGAAATGATTAATAAGTGCTCGTTGACTTGACTCAATTTGATTCACCAAACTTTCCTGGTGACCAAATGAAAAAGACACCATACAGGACAGTCAAAGAGAGTTTGTAGGGACATTTGCAACTATATGTTGTATGTGTGCACATGATGGTGTCAATGTGAGGAAATGAGTTATCTTTGTGAACTTTGGGATAGGGGGATTCTCATGATAGGCGGTGGCCTATAATTAGGATCATTATAAGTGTTTCACTCACAGTAGGCCCTTTAGAAACACTTGTTGGATTCAAATGAATGGAGTACATATAGTAAGCAATTAAGCAACAAGCATTTATTAAGTGGTTAGTGAGTACTATAGCACTGTGCAAAGTGCTTGAAATATAAAAATAAAAGCTAACCAGTCCCTGCCCTCTAGGATTTTGCATTCTAATGTATATATATGTATATATATATATATATATATATATATATATATATATATATATATATACACACACACACACACACACACACATACATATACATATATACATACATATACATATATATACATATACATATACAAACATAGTAAAACAGTGCTGGACTCGGAATCAGAAAGACTTGGGTTCAAATTCTGACACTAACTCAAGTTGTATGACCCTCATTCCCTGAGCCTCCATTTCCTCATGCATAAAACAAGAGCATTGCATGATGAAATCCCTTCTAGTTCTAAACACATGATGTTGAGGTCTGTGATCCTAGATGCAAGGTGACCTTCTAGGGGAAGGCGCTAGAAGGTGTGGGACCTGAAATGGTCTTCTGTGGAAGGTGACATCTGAGTGGGGTCTTGAAGGAAAACAGATTCCAAGAGATGGAGGGAAGAGAGCAGAGCATCCCAGGTATGTGCAAAGGCATGGAGATGGGAGATGGGCATCACGTATGAGGAGATGAGTAACAAGTAGATTAGTACGGATGGATTGTAGAGTAAGTAGAGTAATGTGAAAGAAGACCAGAAGGAGAGGAGGGGGCCAGCTCATGAAGAGCTTTGGATGCTAACCAAAGAAGTTTAAATTTGACCCTAGGAGTAATAAGGAGCCTCAAGAGTCTGTTGAGCAATAGACTGACATGACTAGATCCACACTTTAGGAAAATCACTTTGGCAGATACAAAGAGATAATGACGTAATTCCCCATATTGGAAGTATATACATGTATTTGTTTTTGGATGAAAGACACAGGTTTTCAAAATCTGACTGAGCTAAACCCAAGGAGTCAGGAGCTTAACAGAGATAAGACATGAACCCAGGTCTTCCTAATTCTGAGGCTGATTTCTCTTATTTTGGTGGCCATTAACAATGAGGGAGATGGGTGGAGTGCTACTTACAAAGTCCCATAGGAAGTGGCTCTTAAACTGGGTTTTAGAGGAATCTAGGACTAGATTACTGGACAGGAGTTAAGTGGGTCAAGTCCCTTCTCCATCTGGGACTCAGTTTCCTCCTCAGATAAGATGTCACCTTATGAGAAATCTCAAGAGTACAATGCTATTGTCAGCAGTGGTCATATGCTTTCCTACTCCTTCCCAGACCCCAGAAATCATAGGGAAGACTTGTCTCTGATAGATGAGCACATGCCCCAGGCATCCCAGCAGGCCCCTTGTTTCTACAGAAGCAGCACGGAGAGCCACCAGGCACACAGAGGTCACACTCACCACACTGTGGCTTGTTGGGCATAAAAAATTAATCCCTTCCTCAAGATGAGCAGAGTTGTGGTGAATGAATGAGCCCTGGAAAGCACAAGGGCTGTGGTCTGAAATGTATTTAATACTCATGGCTTCTGACAGGAGATCAAAGGATCATAGATATTTAGCTGGAAGGAACCTCAGAAGTCATCTAGCCCCAACCCCTCATTTAAAGATGAGGAAACTGAGACTTAAAGAGATAAGAGACTTGCCTATGGTCATGCAGGTAATAAGAGGCAGAGACAGATTCGATCAGGACTTTGACCTACTGACTGTACCCCAAGAAGCATCTAATCCCTGGTAGATGTGATAGTGGCTTCTAGAGTTCATTTTAAAGCTGGTGTTACCAAAGTGCTCTTCCGGACTTTCAATTCAATTCACCTCAATTCCACAAACGATGTATTAAAAGTGCTGAGTACAGTGCTGTACAAGGAGGACAAGATTTTTTTCTAAATGGTATTATCTATAGACTGATTTTAAAAACAAAAGATTTTACTGTTATGCTCTGAGTAGTGGCCTTAGTGGGTTCACTTAGCCAATGCACCGGTGACTTTCCTCACTTCTCAGATATATGGATCTTCCTGAGAATTAAAAGGATAGCCATTCTGCATTTTGCTTGTCAGTCAGATTTGAAGATCACAGAATCTGCCTCTAATCTATTTCCTTTCCAGTCCATCAGAGGTACAAGAGGGAAAAAAAAAATCTTCAGTGGTTCCTTTTTGAAATTATAAATATCTAATCCTGGCATTTAAGGCCTCCCACAATCTAGCCCCACCTACCTGTTCAGGTATACTTCAGATTACTCTCATGTTTTAGACAAACTAGACTACTCCCTACCCTCATTTTTGTACAGCTCTCTCCTATTTTTTGTCTTTGTCCACCTGACTCTCTTGCTTGAAATAGATCCCTATCCCTCCTTACCCCAACACATACCACCATCACCATCACAAAGGTTGACTACTCATCTGGGGGTAACTATGGGATTCCCTGTCTGAATAGAGAAGGGAGCCTCTGACATAGACAAATTAGGCCAGGGCATCGGCTATAAAGTTAATACCTTGAGGTTATTCTATCTGCTGGTCCCTTTCCAGCCTTAATTCTGGCATACAATTCTGGAAACCAACCCCGCTACCTTGAAGAAAATGGCCCAGGGCTATCTGCTCTGTCCCAGGAGTGGTTATCCAGAGGACAGAATGGTTCAAGATATTTCAAACACATTATCTGTTGTTCAATTACTATGGTCCCACTTTCAGAACAGCCCACTGTACCATCCTTTACAGCAACTCCTACACTACCTGATCCACCACTGACCATAACACTTGTCATACCCCATTTGCTGCATTATCCCTTACAGGAACCACTGAGCCATCCCTTCCAACAATCACCCATTGCATCATTCATTTCCTACATGACTCATCCATTTGGCCACCATTCCTTCTTCTTCATTCCCAGTGCGCAGACATCTCTCTGCTGGACTCTTTTCATCAAGGTAGCCATTGAGAGGCAGGTAACCAAAAGGCAGAGTCAAGATCCTTGAGTTACTCCAGGACGGGGTGGTGGGGATGGTGGTGGCAGAGACAGTGGGAATGGACAAACAAAGCCCCCACACTGGAGCTACCTCCACCTCTACAGCTACTACAGAAGCAACAGCCTGAGACCATGTCCCTCTTGTACCTCTGATGGCTCCCTGGTCTCTCAGAATGGTCTAGAAATGTGAACGAGATGTCCAGGAACAGTGGGAAAATGTGAGGTCCCCAAAGCCAGTGCCTCCAGAGAGGGAGATTTTTGGACTTCTGCCCCATAACAGTCATTCTTGTTTCAGAGAGAAAGGGCAGTCTGGGCCAGTCCGTGGTCCCCTTGTCAGAATCATGTTATAAAAGTTTAGTGAAAATTAAAATGTCATTTATTCCTATCAAAGCTCATAGATTCCCTAAAATCTATCCATGAATTCCTTGGTGGGGTCTGTGAACCCCAATTAAGAATCTTTGCTGTAAAGGTTCTTTCCCCTGTAGAGTCTGAACCCCTACCTCCTTTCACTAAGTCATTTGACATCAGTGGGTTTCAGTAAAATGGGGGGATTGAATTAGATGGCCTCTGAGGTCTCATCCAGCTCCAAATCACCCAGAGCAGGAGCTGGTTAGCAGGAAAACCCTCCAGAGCTGTTGGCAGGTATACCTTGGAAGCTCAGGGTTGGAGAGCAATTAAGGCCAATTTGTACTCCTGAGGCAGTACACTGATATTCTAGATTTTGTCCAAAGGAAGGTGACCAGCATGAGGATGAGGGATCAGGAGACCAGACCCTACAAGGATCTGGAGGACCCTGGAGGACCTTGGAGGACTTGGAGATGTTTAGTCCTAAGGCAGCAGTTCTCAACCTGTGGGTTATGTTCAGTTTGTAATAATGAAAATACATCCTGCATATCAGATATTTACATTACGATTCATAACAGTAGCAAAAATACAGTTATGAAGTAGCAACGAAAATAATTTTATGGTTGGGGGTCACCACAACATGAAGAACTGTATTAAAGGGTTGTGGCATTAGGAAGATTGAGAACCACTGCCCTAAGGAGAGAAGACTTGGGGGTGGAAAGGAGAGGGATGCAATAGTTACCTTCTAGAATCCAAATGTTTGTCAAGTGGAAAGGAACAATGGGAAGAAGTTATGGAGATAGATTTAAGACCACTTATCAGAAGTGCTATAGTGCAAACTGCTATTCAGGTTGGACTAGAGAGTCTTTGGCACTATGGGAGCAGGCAGAGTCAATGTGTCCTCTTGTGACTTGGGCTCTAGGATGTGAATAGGCCAAGCATGTCACCATGAGGCCCATGCTTAGGGAAAAAAGGGTCCCGTGGCTGAGGGCTTCGGCTGTCATCCCAGGACCAGAGCCAACATTCCCTTTGAAATGTTCCATTCATCCTTGAGGACCAGGCTTCTGGCCAAGAGACTCCCGCTCCTACCCAGCCTCAGGATAAACTCAGACTGGCCACCCCAGACATCTGGGCACCAGGGTGGTGCAGACAAAATAGGGGGGCAGCCAATGTGTTTGGAAATGTGCTTTCTGGGAGGTGACATTAAGCAATGAAAAGAACTTCAGGTTGGGCATCAAAAGACCTTGCTGTATAAATTAGAGGAAGTTACTATTCTTCACAGGAACCCAGCATTTTCCTAAATAAATTGAGGAGGTTAGACCAGATGTCCTCCAGCATCAGTGGCAACATTCAAACCTGAGTGGTAGGATTCTGAATTCCATACTGTTTTCCATATACCAGCCCTAATAATTCAACCTCCCTTCAAACATTTCCTGTGACAGGGAAGTGACTTTACTTACTCTATCTCTTTCTCCCCAAATGCATCCTTAATTCCCCAGGAAATCTGCTGGGGGACAGGCGTGAAGCCCAAAAAATGGAATTTGAGCCAGATTGGGTTTGACTTTTGTGGGTCTACTCCATGCTGCAAGCCAGCTGTTCTGTCCTCAGGGAGGGGAGGAGTGATGACACATGAGTCCTGGCTCCAGAGAACAGTCTTTGAATTCCAAGGGACCTCGTCACTGACCATTTTCACTGTGCTGTGCCTCTGTTTACTCCTGTACCCTTAGAAACGGTATTCCCAGAAGTAGAGGGTTATGGGACAATGAGGAGCAGAGGAAGAAGGGAGCTCCTGCAAGGAGCCCTTTGATATCTTTTATAACCAAGAAACAAAGTGGTTTCCTTCAAGTAAGGTGTGGCTGTCAACTCTTGCTGGAGAAATGTTTTTTCTTCTTTTCTTCTCTGTCTCTCTGTCTCTCCATCTCTCTCTCTTCATCTTTATCTCTGTGTCTCTGTTGCCATCTGTCTCTCTGCTTCTGTGTGCATCTTCCTCCCTCCCTCCCTCCCTCCCTCTCTCTCTCTCTCTCTCTCTCTCTCTCTCATTCCGTCTCTCTCTGTTTGTCTCTGTCTCTCTCTGTGTGTCTCTCTCTAACTAGGGAAACCCTCCCTCTGATCAAAACCTGCTTGGGCCAGTCGTCCCTGTTCCCAGAGAAAGTAACAGCCAGGAACAAGGAGCCAAGGCCTTGATGTCCAGAGGATTCCTGCCCTTTCTCTCCCTTGGGAATACCCCTGTCATGAGACCAGGCTCTAAATAGATACAAGGTACTATATTCAGCTGTCATGGGATGCCCTGGAGATCCCTGGACCCAACCAGCTCCCTTGTTACCTCCCATAGTCAACACCTGCTTCTCCCTGCTAACAAGGAGAATGCAGATACTAAAAATCTTCAGATAATGCAAAAAGTTTCCTAAGAACAACCAGCAATGCTATACCCATATCAAAAACTTCTGTGTGATTTATGTTTTGGGGGCACCAAGAATTTTTAGGGAAAACCAGAATGGGCGTCCATAAAAGATTATTGGATTAGAAAACAAAAGTCTTGGATAAAATCGTGTTGCTATTTGCTCCCTTTGTGACTTTGAGAAAGTCAACTTAACCTCTCTGGGCCTCAGTTTCGTCATCAGTAAAATGAAAGAGTTTGTATTGATGATCTCTAAAGTCATTGTAAGCTCTAAATAAACATTCCTTTAACCTTAAACATCCCTTAATAAATAAAATAGACTACTTGAATCTACTTCCATTTTCAGCCTGGACTGCCTTCACATGCAGGGGTTCCCAAGAGATTGAGTTCAATCTACTGGTCAATTTCAAAATATTATTTGGTTCCCTAAAAGAGTTGCTACTGCTTCCCAACCCCCCCCCCTCCCCCCGGCCCCAGCAGCTTGAGAATACTCTCTGTGGGCAATGAAATGTAGCCAGCAGCCAACCTCCATCAGTGACTTATGCCCCTCCCACCTAAGTCTCAGTGAAGAGGATGAAGTTCCAAGAAATCATAGCCTATTAGAATTATAAGGACCTTCGAGATTATCTAGTTCATTCCTAGTAAACAGAAAGACAGGTTTCCGCTCATCATAAGGAGGGATGCTGTAACACTCAGTAATTTGACAATGGGATGGCTATCTCATGAAGTAATGAGCTTCCTATGTCTGGAAGTCTTTAAGGAGGAACTGGATGGCCTCCTGTCAGGGACTAGGTGCTCTCAATCATCCTGTCCAGTTCTAAGAACCGATTGCCTTATTCTTTCATTCTGAAAGAAAATAAGGTGCAGAAAAGACAAAGGACTTTCTCAACACAGGGAGAGAGTAGTAGTCGGAATTGGAACCTAGCTCTCTTGACCACCCAAAGTTCTGAACTCCTTCCCCTTTGACAACCACATCTTCTTCCATAGTGGAAGGCTTTCTCTGTTCTGGGGTCAGAAAAGGGAGAATAGTAAGCTGAACTTTTATGGTTGGCCCCAGGCAGCTTTGTTATCCCCTAACTTGCTTGAAGGTAAGCAACAGAAATGTTGATTCCTAGAACTTTTTCACAGATCCAGATCAGTCAGCCAATACTGCTACAGATGATCACAAACAGCTCTCTTAGTGACCTCTGCTACCAGGTATTTCCTGCCTTATCCAGTCCAGCAAACGTCATAGCTAGGACTCAGCTCCTTGTTTCTATACTTCTTGGGGGATAACCCAGTCTGCCATTGTCACCACGGAAAATAATAAGCATGAATTGGTTCACAACTCTGTGGGGATAAAAGACAAAAGACAGAGAGCCCTGCAGAGAGACAGCCCTGCAGTGAGAGGCCGTCTGTAGAAAGTGCCCTGCAGAGAGGTTACTCTTGGGAGGGTGCAATACAGAGAAACACCAGACTGAGCCTCAGGTCCCCATCTGTAAAGGAGGGAAAATGCTTGCTTGCACTGCTAACTAGCTGACTCGGAGTCATCATGAGCAGCGTGCTTTTGAAACCTTCAAGCAACTAATCTATGTAAGTGAATGTTGTTGGTTTTTTTATTACTAAGAAAGATAGCTGCACATAATTCTGGCTCACTACAGACCCTAGTTTCCTTAACTGTAAAATGGGAAGAATAGACATATTAACAACCTCACAAGGCTATTATTTTATTGCAGAAAGAGTGCATTGAGGAGAAGGTTCACTAAAGAAAGCGACATTGCAAAGAAAGGGGAAATGCAGATATGGCTCACCTGTGGCGACAGGGCACAGTAAAAAAAAATACCTCTATTGGCTCAGTTTCCCCAATTGAGGAATAGAGAAATACTTGAAGAACCAATTTCATAAGATTATTATATTTCTTACAAAAAGGATACACTGCAGAGCACAGAATAAACACATCATAGAACCTCAGTTTCCCAGTCTGAAAAACAGAGAAAATACTTTCACTACCCACTCCATAATGTTAGGATTACATTTATTTCAAAGAGGGCACATTGCAGAGAAGGGTCAGTATAGAGAGGGACACTATAGAGATTATGCTACAGAAAAGACTCAGCTCTCTATAGAGAGGGGCTCTGAAAAAACACATGAATTGCAGAGAGGGGCACTGCAGAAAGTGTTCACTGCAGAGAAGGGTCATAACAAGGAGGGCTACTGCAGAGAAAATACTGCATGCTGCAGGAAAGGCTCTTTACAGAGAGGACTGCACTACAGAGGAAGGCACTGTAGAAAGTATACACTGCAGAGATGGGCCACCGCAGGGAGGGCTACTTCAGAGAGGGGCACTGCAAAGATACTGCAATACACAGATGTCTCCACTGCCATGAGGCTGCATGAATGGTCCCACTGCCCACCAGTGATCCAAACCAGGTGCTCTGATTCATGTCTGGACAACTGAACCTCAGGAGGTGAGCTCTGAGGTAAGGAAAAACTCAGAGGATATGCCCATTAAGCTAAAGAGTCAGAGGGCACCCTCTGAGAAGTAGGGGACCAGGAGAAATGAGTGAGATGGAAGGTTCCTGGACAATGGAGGTGAAACGAACTTGAGAGGGAAGGGGAATTTTAGTGTTCTGATGTGTATGGACAGGCCTGCGCTCTGATCAACCGCACAGTCCCTTCTTGATGACTCCTTTGAATGTCAGAGATTAACTCCTTGGCTACATAGTTCCTGGTAGACACTTTAGACTGTTTTGTGCCAAAGAACTCTCATCCAGAGGCTCTTCTATTGCAAGTAGGCTCAACAACCTGGCTCTACTTCTTCCCCCAGCCCACTGGGGCCAGGGACAGGACCAAGATTTATCAAGTGCTCAAGGTCAGCCTGGGCCCTGAGAGAGCAATGAAAATCTAGCTGGTGGCCCTGGGTCCAGGCACCTGAATGATGACCACCAGGAAAGTCTCAGAGTGAACTGAGGTGTCCCATCCAGCCTTCCTAAAGAGCGAATTTCCAAAAAAGCACAGAAGATCAGAGACAAAGGAAACCTGAGAAAGATATAGTGACATAGAGACCCAGAGAGATAGCAAAGCAGAGACAAGGGAGAAATGCAGAGGAAAGAACACTTACAAAGAGAGATGGATGGAGGAAAAAGAGAGGAAGAGACAGTAGGTAGGGCACTGGACTTGAAGTCAAAGAGTCATGGGCTCAAATCCAACCTCATGTAAACTTGTAAAGTTTACTAGCCATGTAAACTTGAACTTATCTCCGTGTCTCATTTTTGTCATTTGTAAAATGAGAGAGTTGGACTGTGTGGCTTCTGGATTCATTCCAGCTCTAAATCTATGATTCTATGAGGAGAGAGAAATAGGTAGAGATGGGGGGATATGTGGTGGCAGGAAGGGGAGAGCAGTCAAAAGGATGATGTAAAGATCAAAACCATTCCAATGTGTGGAAGTGAGGAGGATGGTGACGACTTCCCAATTGATGGGGACTACCTGCTCCTGTCTCCTGACTGGGAAGGACAAAGAGCCTCCAATCAAAGAAAGAGCTCAAAGCAAGGCCCAGAATGATCCCAGGCCATGAATAGCCAATTCAGTAAGATCAGACTTTAGACAAGAAAGGCTTGTTTCTACCTCAAAAAGGTGCCTGCCCTCTTAGTTCAGCTTTTTGAAGCCCTGTTGCATCTAGGTTCCTACCCACAAGTGGCCTCCCAAGGTCAAAAAAGACCAGACCATGAAGGGGACATGGTGGGGAGGGGGAGAGGAGGAGGAGACGTAGAGGTCATCTACAAATCTCAGGCTCTCGTAACAGCTCTTAAGGACTCATGGCTAGGGCCCCAGTTCCCTTCAAAAGGGACTGTATCAATTAACACGTATTTAATAAGTGATAACTGTGTGCCGAGCAAACATAAGGACAAAGGATGAAACAGCCTACTTCAAATGAGCTTACATTTTAATGGGAAAATATGTTCTGGAAAGAGCTAAAAACAGATGGGGGGGACCTACAGGGAGCTCCTAGGCATTGGCCTCTGCCCCCAAAGATACTATGTTAATCCATCTCAGTCTCAGGTTTTCCTGGGTTCTGTGCCCCCATCCCCAAAGTTGAATGATCACAAGGTTTCAAGTCCCCAACCAGACTCTCAGAGCAAGACCCTTCCCTTGCCCTACACTTCCTCCATCACCTCAAATACTTACCATTTCTATGGGTCTCTCTCAATCCCCCAGGAAACTTTTCTCCCTCAGCACATCCTCTTGCTCCTAGGGATTCCTTCTCCTGAAGTACCTTCCTCGTTCTAGATCCTTCCTTCCCTCCCTCCCCCAGGGACCATAGGGTTCACCTCCCCCACAAACACTAGGTCTGGGCAAACTATGCCGTTAAAAAAAGAGTCCTCTCTCGGGCTCTGTCCCTTGCCCCATCCTCTCTCTCCTTTTCTCACCTCCTCCCTTGTTCTCAACCCAGCCCATACTGTGCACAGTGAAGATTTAAAGCTGGTAGCAAGGACTGCAGTGGGTCAATGCAACTCTCTCTTCCTCAGGGTTTGGCGTCATTCACTCCCTACATAGGGCAAGTATGCAGTCAGGCAGTCAGGGACTGAGACAGATTCATAATTTGTACAGTGTGACTGATGCTGGGGGCACTCTGCGGCCCACTATAAATCACCCCAGACAGGAGAGAAATCATTCATCGAGAGCCAACTGCCTGAGGAATCTCCAAATTATTATAGAAATGATGACCATGTGCTTCTGCTGCTCCCACTCCCCAGGATTCCCCATGCTTGCCCTGAAGTTATATGGCCCTTTCCTGAGTGCCAGACTGAGCTGTGGCCCACTCTCCCTAAGATGTACAGCTGATGCTTACCCTAAGATACCACAAGAGGCTGTTATTTCCTGTCCAGTGGGTCAGAGGTTCCTGGAAGATTTGCCCACCCTTAGCTACTCAGCCACCCACTGTCTTACCACCTTTGCTCCAATCCTCACCTGTAACTATAAAAAATACTGAGTCAATCAGTAAACCATGCCAGGCTGAACTGATACTAAGACTTTAGATTTAAGGATGGTTTTCTTAATGGAATGGATCCTGCTATCCGAGCGAACCTGATCCTAGATTCTCAGTGGCTAGGATTTTAGATCTGGGATTGAGGAAACCCTAGATCCATGGATCTGGATTGGTTGGGATGCTGGGATCTTGAGTGGCTGGGGTCCTGGAATATGCGTAGTCAAGACCCTAGGATCTGGATGGCTATAATCCTGGAATCTAGATGATTGGAAAACTATGACCCTCCATCCTCATGTCATGCCTAGATTTCTGTGACTATCTCTCTGACTATTCTCGCTTCCTCTCTAATCTATTCTATAGAGGCTTCTGGAATAAACTCTCTTAAGCATTGGCATACAATGAAGTAGAGACAAGAGACATAGATTCTAGTCTTGCCCCTAATTAGCTCTTTGAGTTTGGGGAAGTCATTTCTCCCTACCTCTATAAAACAAGGGCTTTGGGCTTCATACTACCCCTTAAATTGGTGACAGCCTACATCCTATATTCTTCTTCTGCTCAAAAACTGACAATGGTTAATTATATCCAAACATATGAACCTACCATTGTAGGTCATTGATAATCTGGCCCCAAATTTTTTAATCCAAACTTTTCTACCCCTATACCCCAACAAGTTCCCACTGCAACTGCCAGCCTCCTTCTTGTCCCCAAAACAAACCACGATCATTCCAATCTCTAAATATTTGCTCACACTTTTTGCCACTATCTCTAGCTTAAGCTCCCTTCCTCTTTTCTCTCTTCCCATGCAAATCCTTAGAGTCTGGGTCTCACAACTCAGAATTTAATTAGCTTATACTTTTGAGTCTTGTTGGCCCAACCAGACAAAGAGAGAGCTCACTGAAAGCAAAGGACATGTCCCTTGAAGCAGGAAGAAACTAGAACTTTTGTGAAGCAGGACTAGACTTTGAATCCATGGACCTAGTTTTGACTACAGATTCTGCCTAGGTTGCCTTAAGCAAGTCACTTGTCCTCCCTGAAATGTAATCTAATTACCTATTACTCCTCTTCACACTATAGTCTTTACACAAGACCTTCCTTCTTTCATCTCTCTATTTTTCATATGTTGTGCCTCATACCTAGAACATACTCCCCACTCATCTCCCCCTCTTAGAATCCCTAATTTTCTTCTATGTGAGGCTTATCCTGATTCCTTCAGCTCCTAATGCCCACATCACCATGTATATAATTTGTCTAAACTTAGATATGGACCGCTGATGCCTACCCCTCCCCCATAGAATATAGTCCCCTTAAGTATGAGGACTGTTTTATTTATGTCTTAGTATCCTCAGTATAGTGACTGGAACATTATAAGCATTTAATAAGTGCTTGTTGATATATTGTTTGATTTATAAGCCAAATGACCTTTACAATCCTTTTCATCTCTGAAACCCTAAGAACAATCAAAGTAGATGCCCAGGAAAGGTGGCTGAGTGATGGATGGGTCATAATTGCCCTGGATGGCTGCTAGTTAGAAGTCTTGAATCCAGAGCTGGCAGCCTTAACAAATCCATTCCCCTTGCAAAATATCTCCAAGCCAGAATTTTAGTATTCCCTCTCAACCAACACCAAATACACACTTCAATAGAAAATTGTAGGGTTTCCAAGGAATGTAGCAGGGTAAGGCATGTACAGATGGTGCCTACTCACCAGCCACCCAGCCCATGGTGGGTAGGCGGGGAGATCATGTGTGTTTGTGTGCGTGCTCATGTGTGCGCACGTGGAGGGGAGTTTCTTGAGGATAAGAAAATGGAGAGGGAAAGTAAACATGACTGTGTTCTAAATTCCAGCAAATAAGCTGGCAAATAGGGCAATAGAGTGAAATGAAAAATGAAACCTTAGCTTTCTTACCGAGACATGAGCAGGTCACACACACACAGACACACACAGGCACACACAGACACACAGACATACACACACAGACACAGACACACAGACACACACACACACACAGACACACACACACCCCATACTGGCACCTAGGAAGAAATTCAGTCAGCAGCTAAATCTCACCATTCAATGAGCCAGAGGAAAAAATACATCTGACAGGAAGAACTAAGACTCTCTAAGCCTGAATGAGTTGCAGTAAGGAAGCATGAGGTGTTGCAAAAAGAACTCTGCTTGGAGTTAGGAGACCTGGGTTTAAATTCTGGCTCTTCCACTGACTTGCTGACCTTACGCTAGTGGTTTCCTTTCTCATGGCCTCAGTTCCCCCCAATTTAAATGAAGGAATCAGAGTCGCTGATCTCATCAGTCCCTCCTGGTCTAACATTCTGTAGTTCTAAGATTCTATGGTGCAGATAACAATGAGAGAATTTGGCAGAGAGGCAGCGGATTGTGTTCAAAGGGTCTGCAAAAGAGGACAGATCACAGGAGCATAGATTTAGAGGTAAAAGGAAACTTAGAGCTGATTTAGTCCAACTCCCTTATTTTACAGATGAGGAAACTGAGGTCCAGAGAAGATAGGTGACTTGTCCAAAGTAATTTAGCTAGTAAGTGGCAGAACCAGAATTTGAATTCTAGCCATGTGATTCTAAGTTCAGCCTTCTTTCCACTGCATCACAGCCTCATGGCAGGAGCATGAGGCAGAAAGAGTATCAGTGGGTGAGTGACATTCTTTCTTGTATGGGGTCACTGCTAAGGTTTTCATAGGCCAAGCTTTCATCCTCTGCCACCCCACCCCACCTCCAAAGGAAGCATGGTTCCTTTATGCACAGCAATAGACCTGGCAGTCCCCTTCTCTTATTTCTGGCCCTGAATCTGAGAAACCCACCTGACTTGGGAACTATTGTACCTTGCCCTAAGAGTGTAAGACAATAACACAAAACTGAAATCCTTTCTGGGTTCCTTATTTGTAAAGTGAGTTAAACTAAATGGTCTCTAAGGTCATCTACAACTCTGACATTCATTTCTAGTTCCAACATTCTGCATTGTAAGGCCCCTCCAAACTTTGATATTCTAAGTTCTGTAAGAGGTTCAAGTGGGTGCTGGAGACAGGGTACATTTTTATCTTTTTAAAACAATTTAACTGTTTAAGAATATTCTCTTCATCTCTCTAGCCCTTACTCCCAGGCTTCCATTTAATCCCCCCAATTACCTTCAAAAAGGACTTTTTTCAGCAAAATTTGGAACTCTGCAAAAAAAAAAATGTCTCAACACAAAGTTTCAGAAATAATGAGTGCCATCACAGGAATGTACCCCCTTGTTCCCCTAACTGTCAGCTTCCCAGCCTCCAAAGAATGATCACCCCACCCCCATACACACATACATGATATAGGTGGATAGAGAAGGGAACAGGAACAGGAGTGAGATTCATTGGTTTTTTAAATGGGACAGGATCTGGGAAGTGTGACCTGGATCCAGAGATCTATAACCTTGGTGACTTCCACTTGCCCTATGACTTAAGTTATAAACATTGGTTCTAAAAATCTGTGAGAAGGGCATTTGGTGGAAGAGGTACCAACTTCTTAACAACTCCTGGAATTCAAGAACAGACCTGAAGAAAAAGCTCTCTTACTTTCTGAGGTGGAGCCCAAGGCAGGAAAAGATGACTTTCCCAAGGTCAGTCTCAGGTGTCTCAACACAACATGTCTACCAGAGGCCACAGATCCTTGGACCAATGCCTTCCCTGTTGGGCCACTCATGAAACCTGCTGCTATGTCTGTCCCCTGCAGCCCCCACCAGCCCTTTTTGCCCCCCAGCCAAACCCTTTCTGGTTACATAACACTTTTGCCAAGGTCACTGCTTCCTAGAGGGGAACCCTCTGCAGACACCTGCTCAGTAGTTCCAAGGACAACAGAAGGTAACCGGGACTTTCTCGGGGAAGCAGTGTACTGAAAAGAAATCTAGACTGATCATCCGGAGACCTGGATTCTAATCCAAATTCTGCCACAAACCCATTGTGTGACTTTGGGAAAACCACTTTTCATTTCTACTAGTGGACTCAGTTTCCTCATTTGTAAAATCTGGTGATTTATAGACTAGAAGATTTGTAAGGTCCTTTTCAGATCGTTCTAAGATTTTGCCATTTAGTTTCAGTGGAAGTAACCTCCTCCTTCATCCCATTGTGAAGGGGAGGGGCTCTCCCCAGCTCAGCCGCAGTGGGAGGCTCTGTGGCCCAAGGAGATGCAGAGTGAGTGCTGGGGAGTCTAACATCTAAGCAGGTATGAAGGCTTAGCCAGATCCTGCCTGGAGCAGACCTCAGCTCCAAGGAGCTCTCCTCTCTAGTTAGATGCATACCCATCTATCATTTGGCTCAGCTGTTTCTCCCCGGGGACCAGTCCTGGCCTGGTTTCTCCTGCCTCCATAGAGCCTGGAGGCCATAGGGAAAGGAGTGTTAAATATAGTGCTCTCCCAACCTTTCCTTAAACCTGCCATTATCAGCTTCCCTTCTTCTCTTCTCTGGCTACCTTAGGGAACCCTGCTGCACTCCCAGGAGAAGCTAGAGATTCCTGCCAAGGCTTGGGGGGGGGGCGGGGAAGGAAGGGAAGGG
>CM053592.1:151667847-151680793 GCA_028646515.1 Pseudochirops corinnae
GGTGCGAAAGGGAACTGGCACTCGGGCACACACGTACTGGAGGCAAAACTTAACCCATAGATTCGAATGCAGGTTTTGCTACTTACTGCAATGCGTGACCTTCAGTAATCCACTTAATATTTCTGAACTCAGTTTCTCCATCTGTACAAGAGGAGGTTGGGCTAGATTCTCTCTAAGGCTCTTTATAGCACTGTAATCTAGAATTCTGTGATCTTCCCTCTCTGGACTTTCTGAGAGTCTTCCTCCACCCCAAATCCAGAGCTCTCCGACTGCTTGCTGGGGGTACCCGGGTAATTTTGGGACCCCCAAACACCGAGACCGTCTTCTGAGGGGCTCACGGAGCACATCGGCAGTGCCCCCCAGCGGCAGAGGTGTGTCCTCAGAGGGAGCGGGAATGGAAAGGAAAAGGCCCAAGCCCAGAAGATGGGGATGGGGGTGGGGAAAGGGTATTGTTGTTTCCCAAGAGGGTGGCGGAAGAAGGGAAAAGAGGCACTTACCCGCGCGTAGCGGGATGAGTAGGGGTCTTCAAAGAGCGCCCAGATCCGTGGCTGCCAGCGGCGCCAGAAGCCGCCCGAGCGGCCGTCAGGTGAGTCACTGAGCGCCAGGCCCTTGGTCATCTCCAGCTCGTCCTCCCCGTCACCCGAGTCACCCGCGCCATCGCCGTCCGCGTCCTCGGCGCTGTTGTCCAGAGGCGCTCCACCGAAGCTATCGAGGGCTTCTTCGGCGTCGCGGTGCTGCCTGTAAGTCATCCAGCAGCAGGGCTCCACGTCCGTCTCGTCGATGCCCCAGAAGGCCAGCTCTTCCTCGTACAAAGGTCCGCACACGTCAGCCGGACAGTGCAGCTTGCCCGTTCGGTAGTAGTTCAAGATATGCGCAAACACGCCCGGATGCCGGTCGAAGAAGAACTCGTCTGAGCGCGGGTCATAGTCAAAGTGGCTGTGGGCGTCGGGCTCGGCCAGCCAGGCGAGCCGGGTCCCGGGCAGGGTGCGCAGGGTGCTGCGGTACGTCTGGTGCCGCGTCCCGCCCACGTTGATCACGATGCGGTCGCTGTCGTCGCCTTGGCCCATCGCGGCTTCCCCTTAGGCATGTCGCAGGCCAAGGGCACCCATGGGAGCGGCGGACTGGGATTCTGGGGCTGTTGTGGACTGTGGGGGACGGTGTCTTTTTCCCCAAGACCCTGGGAAGGGGGGCGCAACGACGAACAGCTCCTGCAGGAGGGCAGGCGGGAAGGAGCTGCGCCTTCACAGTTAGAGACTGTCTCTCCTCTCACCGCCCTGCCCCCTACCCTGCGGCGGCGACCCGGCTTCCTAGCACCTCTGACAGTCCCAGTCCCCCAAATACAAAAACCCTCCCCCCTCCCGCCACCCCTTTCCAACCTCTGCCTCTATCAGTCGGAGTGAGATGGAAAGAGACAATGAGCCCTTGGAGGCTGTGTGGGTCGCGGGAGGGGGGGGGAGTCCTTGCTTCCAGATGTGTACAGGCAGTAGCGATGTCCAGCTACAGAGGAGGAAGAAAAAGGTGGGGAGGGAGGCTGAATGAAGGAGGCGCTCAGCTGCGGGCCGGGGGAAGAAGAGGAGGAGGAGGAGAAGGGGGCCGGGCTCGTGCTCCCATCTCAGCAGCGTGAGAATAAATACATAAATAAATAAATAATCTAAGGGAAAATCGAGGAGCCTTCCAAAGCCCGAAGACAGCAGGAGGGCAAGGCGCCTGCGTTTGGGGGTAGAACGAGCTGCTTTTCCGGGGTCCAGAGGATGGAAACAGAGGGACTGGAAGGCGGGGGCTCCTTGGTTCCGCTCTCCGGGAGGGGGGAGGGAAGAATTACCAGCAACCTCCCAGCCCCCGGCACAGGCGAGGAAAAAAGCGGGCCACTGGAGACCCAGCTTGGAGCGGAGACAGAGCTCAGGGAGCCGCTAGCTCCGTTCTCCTTCTCCTGTGTTCCCTTCGCGCCGTGCCCGCTTGCCTGCCCGGCTCCCAGTGCAGCCTCCCCGGGGAATTGCCCGACCCTGTAGGCAATGGGGCCCGGGAGTTGCTCTCTTGCCGCCTTCCTGTGCGCCTCTGCGCTCTGCGCTCCTCTGCGCCTTTCCTCCTTCTCCTTTTCCTTCTTCTTCTCCTTCTCCTCCTTCTTTTCCTTCTCCTTCTCCTTCTCCTTCTCCCCTTCCTCCTCTCTTCTCTGCTTCGCTACCCCCGCTTCTCTTCTCGGTTAGGCTTCGCTTATTTCACGGGCACAGTGCTGAAGGGACAGCTCCCGAAGCTGGGATGGGCTGGGCGGCGCTGCGCTGGGTGTCAGCTCCTGTCTGGAGCTCGATCTCCGATTCTGTTCCTGTCCTCCCGGGTCCCGCTCCTCCCAGGCGGCTCTCTGCAGACATAAACGGCTGGGCTTGGCGTGGGTTGGCTCCGGCCGCAGGGGGATCCTGGTCCGTGGAGGGGGGCGCTGCACCTAGGAAGTCCTTAGGGCCGAGGAGGCTGCGGGAGGCGCGGGAGCCGGGAGGCGGCAGCCGCCGACTAGGCTGCTGCTTGGGTAGGTGCTGCCTCTGTAGCTGCGGCTAAGTCCCAGTCCAGCCCGCCCGGTCGGTCTCCGGACACTGGCACCCAGCTCGCGCAGCCGCACTCTCCAGCTGATAGAGGCGCCGCTCTGGGTCCTAAAGAGCCCTAGCTCTATTCTAATTCCCCTCCTCCCACCTCACCCAGTCCTCTCTCCACCCTAGCGCTTCTGGAGCCCAGAGGAGCCGTCAACGAGACGTAGTCCTTATGCCTTATACTAAACACCTTAATTTGGTCACCTAGCTCTTTGCCCTGGCCCTCATCCTCAGTAACCCAAGGCTACAGAGAAGAGAGTTCTCCTGGAGAAGCAAACCTCCTGGGGCTGAGGGGGGGGGCTGTAGGGAGATGAGACCGGTCCTAGTGGGACTTGGGACACGCTCAATCCCAGCAAGCGTTGGTGGTTAGCCAAAAGCTGTGACTTTGCCAGCTCCGTTCTCCTTCAGCTTGTCAACAAACAGATCTACTTCTCAAACACAGAGACTTCCTAATCTACTCCTTATTGGGAAGTCGGAAGATGTGACTGATACAGAAAACCCTGATTAAACCTCATCTCCCTTGCTCTCCCACTCCTATCCTGGACACTGCTTATAGGATTTTAGGTTCATAGATTTACAGCTAGAAGGTACGTTCGAGGCCATTCAGAACAATTTACGAGGCTCAGAGAGGTTGTGAGTTGCCCAAGGTCACAAAAGAGGTGATTCCGGTAAGACTATCAAACTTACCGTGCTCTGGTTTCAAATACAGCATTCTTTTTACTGTATGGCACCCCCTCATTGATGCCAGAATTTCTCCCTGACGCGGCCCCCTTACACTTACCCAGGACCTCCAAAAATGACCACCACCAAGTTACACTTACTTGGATATTCTACAGTGACGCTACAGTCACATTGATTGTGGACACCTGTCACTAACTCTACCCTCCCCACTTACCCCAGGAACTGACCCCAGGAACTGACCCTCTCAATGACTCTGAATATTACCCGAATCACTCTCACCTGGAAATTCCCCAATGACACCATTCACAATCACATTAATTCCCAGCATATTGACTCTAGAACCTCCCTCTTGTCCCCTTGGTCAAGTTAATCCTGGAAACTCCCTCAGTGACCCTATATGTTCCACTTAGTCCTTCATTTTACTGAACCCTGACTAATACATTACTTCTGGAGACCTCCACTACAGATAGCAATGTCCAATGGCAGCAAGCCTGGAAACCTCCCTATTAACCCCGAAGTGAAATAAAGCCCTTTGGTTACATTGAACAGGGGCTCTCTCATAATGGCCCTTCTACAAGCAGGGGTGAGAAACCTGTGACCTCAAGGTCACATGTGGCCTTTTAGGTCTTCAAGTGCAGCCCTTTGACTGAATCTACATTTCACAGAACAAATCCTCTGAATTAAAAGTATTTGTTCTGTAAAACTTGGACTCAGTCAAAAGACCACACACAAGGACCTAGAAAGTCTTAAGTCCCCAGGTTCCCTACCCCCATTCTAGAGAAAAAAACCTAGGCATTTCCTCAATCCAAATTTGCTGCTCTCCCAAAAAGGGTTCTAGCCTCTCTGTTCTGACATCATGCCTGTCGATTGTCCCTACACTCTCTTCTTTCTAGGCACTTGTGACCCTACTGGGGTAGAAAGATGTAGGTTCAGGGCATGTGGTGGGGCAGGATTCCTCTCTCCTATTAGTCTGTTATCCAGTAAGAGGATGAAGCTGTACCTAACACATCCTATTATGGGGTAGGGGACTGTTTATCCTATGAGTCAGTTCTCAGTTCATCATTGCCCACTCCAAACACACACACACACACACACACACACACACACAACCTGCTACTCTCCTTGAAGTGTTTGATTCCATCAGGGAGAAAGAAGGGAGATAGTTGAATGACCAGTTCCAAAGCTGAGTATGCAGAGAGCAGAGAGGGTTATTGATCTCAGCCAAGCTCCATGGAAATGGTATTTAGACAGATTGTCCAATGGACAGTTTAATTAAGAAGCCATGAGGCCCTTATTTAAATATTGATGCATAGATTGAGGACACAGGCAGAGGGGCCACCAGAGAATTCACTATTCAAGATTCCTGTAGTGAATTAGAGTGAAGCCTGTGAGAAGAGACCTCTCTCTTGCTCACTTTCTATGTTCCGAAGCATAGCCTGATTCTTCTCCCAGCCCTCAACCTTAGAAGTCCCTTCCCCTCAATGAGGACCTCAGGTATGATGGTTTGAAGAGAGGTGGAGGAAGGGAAGGGCCAGAAGAGGGAATAAAAATCACAAAAAAGGAAAAAAAAAGTAGGAATCTGAGATCCAGAGAAGGACAAATGACTTCTTCAAGTTTACATAGCAAGTAGACCAGAACTCTTGCCCTCTGACTCTTTTGCTAGTAATCTGTCTCATATCACTAGAGGAGGAGATAGACAGAGATAGGGATATATTGCCATGCTTTTCCCAAAGCTGAATGCTCTCCTTCACATAGACCCCCTAGGGAAACAAGAAGTCACCTCACTATTCTGATCCCAATATCTTGACTTCCAGACACAAAGGGTAGAAGCCTCACTTAGAAAGTATTGAACCTCATCCAGTCCTTTTGGGCTGGGGCTCCAAGTCAGGTCTGAGGCACATGGGCAGCATTTCTGAGCATGTCTCAGGCATGATAGCATCCTGACACTGTTATAGAAAGAAGACCAGAACTTCAGGTGCATTATACAAGAGAAGCTGGGATAGAATCAGGAGTTATGGAAATCTCAGGGCAGGTCCAGAACTTCTGGGTGGGCCACATATTCTCTACTGACAGAGTAGTAGGTGGGGGTACTCAGCTGAGTCCAGGAATATTTTTGCCTTTCAGAATCAGGTCTTCTTTCTTCATGCCATTTCCTTATCCTTTTAACAGAGGTACACAGAAAAAGGGCTCCTCAGCTATTGGAGGAGAGACTGAGACATCTATAGACCAAAAATTACAATGACAGAGGGCTTGAGAAAGAGACATACATGGACAGAGATGTGCTCATTCTACAAGGTTCAGCTCAAATATCAACTCTTCCAAAAAGCTTCCCATGATCACCACAGGCCCCACTGATCTTGGGAAGAACCCATGCCTCCGGGCTAATTTGGGTGAGTTTATTGAAATAACGGGAACGTGTTTATCTTTCTTATTTTTCCTTGATAACTAACGTCTTTTAAAATTACATTGGTTAGTATTTTGCAGGAGAAGGGGAAAAGAGTGGCTATTTATCAAGTTAGTGATTATCAAGAATGTGATTTCACAGACATGTTCTTTCAAACCTGCATAAGAAAGGGGCCAGCTTTGTTTAGGGCTCAAGTGGAACAGAAATATGAGCAGTGCTTAGTTAGGAGCTGATAGTTTGATCAAAGAGATTCATGTGCTTGGGACAATGCAAGCTGTTTGAGGGAGTTTTTTTCAGAACCCTCCTCCTTGCATTTATAAAGTTATGTTTTTTCCCCTCTAAATAAATATCCCCGTGTAAACCAAAGACAGTGTGGTTTTGAAAGAAGGAGAGAGGGAATGCTGGAAGGTATAGGATTCTCATAGGCTGTCTTTGGATACAGGAAAGTTTGGCATCTAGAGATTTGAGGACTCAAGACTCCAGCCAGAGGGGAGGTGTGGGGACATTATCTGAATTCCTAGCTGCTAGTTGGTGCCAGATTTTCATAGATTTCTTCTCTGGGCTTTGACCATTTGAGATGCATGGTTTAATACTAACATTTACATTTGCTGTTATTTTCAGTGGGGGATGAGAAGAAGGAGAAGAGGGAGTCTCATCTACTCATCAGCTAGGATGTGAGTTCCTCTATCTCCCATAAGTACAGCCCAGCACAAGGGGAGTGTGAGCATTAGATGCTAAATAAAGATTTGTTAATTGATGTCAACTATATGTATGGCCTAAGCAAGTCACTTAACATCCCTGAGTTTTCGAATACGGAAAAACAATGGAGCTAGATTAGATCACCTCTGATATCCCTTCTGACTTTAGAGTTTTGACCTTCCTTAAATGGCACAGAGAGTCATAACTAGGTTGGGGACAAACAGAAGAGAGAAACATCAAAGTATAGCACCTCAGCAGGACAGATTCAGTGAGAGTTGGAGGGATAAGCACAGAGCCCTGGAGAAATGTAGCCCAGAGATTATTTCATGGAGCTGGTGGGATTTCTCCTACTCCAGCCTTCCCTGATCCAAGATCTAAAGTAGATTGATTTGGTCATTTCTACTCCTGTGACTCTCAGAGTGGGGTCCTGTTGTAGTCAAGGATCAGAGTTCCCAGCTCCTCTTGAGTGATGGCACTTATGACTTCAGATTAAGTCTCAATTTAGGAGCTTGATTCGTGGATTTCTCAGATCCCATTTGTTTTGCTGGATAGAGCAGAGTGAGTGATCACTTTGACTATGGACAGTCATAGTACTAACACCCTTTCACAATGACACTGCAAACTTCTCATTAACTCTTATCACTGACCTCACCTTCCTCATGGTAGATAGTGATAAAGGCAATAGAGAAAGAGTAAGTTGATTTTGTAGGCTAGACTAAGTGCATGGTAGGGGATGAAGTAAAGAAATATTAGAGGCAGAGAGATGATCTGGCTAGAGCCAGAATCTAGGATCAGAGTAAGAAAGAAAACAGAGGACAGTGAGTAGATGGGGGGAGGGTTAAAAGTATCCTCCCCTCAACACATTCTAAAAATGTCTGTCCCATTGGTTTGCCACAACACCTCCTCCACTTCCCCTCTACCTGACTCCATCTTTTAAGTCAGATAGCAAAGGTAGAGCTATTGTCACCAAAAAGTCCTTATGAGAATAGCCCTGGGGTTACAAGAGAAGCAAGTTAGCTCCCATTGACACATGGTACAAATTAATCTATTAGATTAGCAAACCAATTCACTATATTGATGGAGTGTGGGGATAGATTAGAATCCTACAAGGAAGAGATCTCAGTGATAATTTAGTCTAAATGAGGAAAACAGCCTGGAGAGAGGATTTTTTTATTTGTTGAGTCATTTTTCAGTCATGTTCAATTCTTCATGACCCCATTTGGGGTTTTCTTGGCAAAGATACTGGAGTCGTTTGCCATTTCCTCCTCTAGCTCATCTTACAGATGAGGAAATTGAAGCAAACAGGGTTAGGTACTTGCCCAAGGTCACATAGCTAACGAGTGCCTGAGATCAGATTTGAACTCAGGGAGATGAGTCTTCCCCATTCCAGGCCCAAAGCTTTACCCACTACACCACCTAGCAGCCATGTCTAGAGTGCATCAAGTGCTTTAGAAGCTCAAGTGAGAGGGGATGGTAAGGGATCATGAGTGGAAAGAAGCTGATTTCCTTTGGACCAGCCTATGAAAGTCTCAAAGATGTCCCCGGGTCCAGTACAGACACAGAAAATGTCACTTTCTTAAGAACCTGGCCTGATCAGAGCTGAAAGTTGAGCTGAACACCCGTCCCTTTTGGAGTCATCAGATTGGGTTCTATTGTAGGCCTGGGTTTGGGTGCCATCTTGTGGCGACATGTAATTTCTGTCTGCAGCCACCTATAGCTCTGCAGGAGCAAGGAAGCCTAGGGGTATTCTAGGAGGTGAATAAACCTTTCCACCATAGTTTTTTCAGCCCTCCCATCTCTACTTAGTTGACCCCAGGGGAAAGATGTGGCATTTGGTTCTTGTGACCTGAGAACCTTTACACAACTAGTATGTGTGAAAACATACAACTAAGGGTATGGAGGGTAGAGACTCTTACTGTGCCTAGGATGGGAGTGGGAGGAGTGTAGTGGCTAGCAGAACCTAGAGAAGGTGCCTAAAGACATGGACAAATATACTGAGGCCGGAATTCATCAAAGACTTTCATACTCTGAAAGAGAAGCATAGACAAACATTTGAGTTTCAAATGGGACCAGAGAGGGATGACCTTTGCATCAACTCTAGCCCCAACCTCCTCTGATTCTGTCTCCCAAGGTCTCCTCATTATTTTCCCCAGCCACTCATCATCAGCATTAAGTACTCCTTTTGAAATTATAGAATCACTTGGAATGGTAAGGGATTGATTTAATATAATATATAATAAATATAAATTAATTTATAATTTAATTTAATTTAATAAAAAATAAATATAAATTAAATATAAAAAATATAATAATATCTGATTTAATAACCTGAATCGGAATCTTCTTTGCAACATCTCCAAAAAGTGATCATCCAGCCTTAACCTGAAGATGATAAAGTGACAGGGAACTCATGACCCTATGCTCCTGATAGTCTCTACCCTACCTGAAACTTGGCCTCCACCTCTGAGTTCCCTAGTTCTGAGAGGTAAGTTTTCACCTGATTTTTGCCAGGTCTTGACTGTCTATAGCACTTCCTAGATGTTTCCTCATACTCTCACTAGGATACTCTCAACTACTTTCTAACTCCTCTAGTCTTCTAATCTCTTTCCTGTTCCCATTTATTGCCTTCTTCTCCTATTGGAATACAAGCTCTTTTGAAGGGAGAGATTGTCTTTCTTGCTTCCTTCTTTGCTCTATTTTTTGGCACAGTATCTGTCACATAGTAAGCACTTCATAGATTTTCTCTGTCTCCATCTCTGTGTCTCTGTCCCTTTGTCCATCTGTCTTTCTGTCCATGTGTCTGTATATGTCTCTGTCTCTATTCCTCTCTCTCTGTCTCTGCCTCTCTCTATTTCTGTGTCTGTGTGTCTGTGTCTGTCTGTCTGTCCCTGTCTCTGTCTCTTGTCTCTGTCTCTTTCTCCCCACAACCCTTTCCACTTTGGTTGGGACAGCTTTAATGGTTAAGAAGAGTTACCCCTCCATCTTACAATGAACCCAAATCTGACTCTCTGCAGCTTCTACCTGGTTGCTTCTAGTTTTCACCATATAACATGAAGTAGAATACATCTAATCTCTTTTCCATTTGGCAGCTCTTCAAACACTATGTTCCCCCATCAAGACTTGTCTTCTCCATGCTAATCATTTCTATACCATTCATCCAATTCTGGTAAGGTATGGTCTTCCTTCCTTTTCCCCATTCCTGTCACACACCTCTAGATGCACTGGCAATGTCCTTCCTAAAATGTTGCCCCAGAACTCAACACCACACTCCAGATTTAGTCTGTCTGGGAGAGAATACAAGAGAACTCGTGCCTTTCTCATTTTGTACACTATGCCCTTATTCAATGCAATCTAAGAGCATATCAACTTTTTTTGTCCTTCCTTTCACAGCCTTCTCTCATACTGAAAATTCTATTCATTAACACACACGCTATGCATTTTTCATACAAACTGTTGTGTTGTTATGCTTAGCCCATTATGTGATCCCAGAGTAGGACTTTCTATTGACCCCAATTAAATTTCTTCAGATTAGAACGAGCCCACAATTCTAGCCCATGAAAATGTTTTTAGATCTTAATTCTGTTGTCCAACAATAACAATTCTCCCAGACCAAATTCTTGCCATCTGAACATTTGATAAACAGTGTTGAACATCATAGGGAAAGGAGGCTCTTGGGGCTCTCCATTAGAGACCATCCTCCAGGCTGACATTAATCACTGCTCTTTGGGTTTACTCACTCAACCACATTTTATCCACATTTTATCCAAAGATGTCACGAAAGATTCTGTCAAATGACTATCTAGAATCCAAATATTAAATATTTTTGGCATTCTCATAATCTGCTGATCTAGTAACCCTAAGGAAATCATGTTAACCTGGGATGACTTACTTGCTCTTGATAAATTTGTACTTATTTATAATGATCACAATTTCCCTTTCCAAGTCTTCTCTCTAATAATGTATTTTGGAATTTTGTAAGGAATCAATATAAAGGCATTCTAGCATAGAGTTTGAAGCATCTACCTTCTTCACTCTTTGGAAAACCAGGGCATCACTTGCCCATCCTTGTTCCTGTGGCATGTCATCCATTTTCCATGAATTTTCATAGATAACTGACAGCAACCACCCTCAGCTGTTCCTTCAGTGCTCGAATATGTAGTTCATCCAGGCCTAGACATCTGAACTCACAGACAAATGTTAAGTTGTTCTCTTGTCATATTGTACTTATCTCATTTCAATTTTCCATTAATCATTTTGCTTCAGTCTTTCCCAGTTTAATGATCACTCCTTTTGGTAGAGGGAAGAGAAACAAAATAAAAGCTAGTTAATCATGCTTTTTTCCCCTCAGCATTTATCATCAGGATCCACTTCACCTGCAAGCAGTGGTCTCATCCCTTCTTTGATCTTATTTTTACCCCCTTCAAGATAAAAAAGAGTCCTCTTGATTATCTTCAGGATTCATTAGAACATTATCATTATAGGAGTATGCTGCTCTTCTGTATTTATCCTTTCTTTTTGCCTGGACTTGCTTCTATTCTGTAAATGTCTTTTTACAAATCTGGAGCCTTTGCTTCCATACAGCAAAATGCAACCTTAAAAATCTCTCTTCCATGAAAAGTGTTTCCCAAACATATGTTGAAGTCATCCAAGATTCCCTGACAGATTCAACCACAGGGACAAATTTGTTCAGAGGTAGTAATAGCCAGAATTTGTATAATGCTTTAAGATTTGTATAGTATTTTACAAATGCTGTTTCACTTTATCCTCACAACAACTGTAGGAAATATTTTGTTATTATGATCCCCATTTTTCAGATGTGAAACTTAAGGTTAAATGACTTGCCCAGGTGTTTGAGATGGTATTTGAGTTAAGTCTTCCTGACTCAAGCTCCAACACTATCCATTGTGCCACCTAGCAGAGACATGAGCTCACCTAAGTGAACTAATAAGTGTCACAGAGTGTCCTTTGCAGAATCTAAATAGAAGAATTCTTTATCTATTAGGGGGCTCTCAAGATGCACATATTCAACAACCACACTTAAAATCACAGTTGATAAAAAATGCTCGTTGCCTGATTATAACAAGCAAGTCTGGGCAACTCAAAGAGCCCTCTTCTTTCCAGACTCCTAGGGCTAGAACTTTCCTCTGGGTCATAGCAGTATACATCTCCTGGATGATGGGCTGCACCAAAAATTGAATGAAAGAGATGAGTTTGGATCTAATTTAGGAAAATGTACCATGCCTACAGTGATCCCAAACTATTTGATGCTGCAAAGCCCTGATTTTTAAAACCAGTGTTAACTCCCAACGATGTTATAATGTTGTGAATAATAGAACATCACGATCTTGGAAAAATCGAAACTGTGGGGAATTCAGAGGACAATAGGAAAGAGAAGTATGTGTGCATGTGTGTGCATACATGTGTACTTCTGGTATGAAACTCATCATTGAAGTTATGCTGCAACCCATTATAATTACAATACAATTAATGAACTGCATCATAACCCCAATGATGAGTTACATACAACAAGAGATGTCAGAGACATCTTTGGAAAAGAATAAGACCATATATGTGTATACACATATACACAGATACATGCATACACACATACACATATACCTATATATATATGCATCTATTTATATACATACATACACACATATATCTATCTATATATTTATAACACCAAAACAGGTCCTATAGTAAGGATAAAGAATAAACAGATGGGCAGCCTAAGTGCTGCATTCAGAGCCCAAGAATCCAGAGGATGAATTCCAGAATTGGATAAATGATGATGATGATAATAACAAAAAAGAAGAAAAAAGACAATTTACACATTATCTCATTTGGTCCTTACACCAACCCTGTGAGGAAAGTGCTATTATTATCCCCATTTCACAGATAAGGAAACTGAGACAAACAGAGGTTAAGTGGTTTGCCAATCATACAGCTAGTAAGTATCTGAGACAGTATTTTATTGTGGGTAACTTGACTGAGGAGGACTTATTCAATGACATGAGCAAGAATTGCATCAAATGGAAAGATCTGAGACCCACTCTGGTGGAGGGATGAGGGGTGAGGGATGAGAAGTCACTATACTAAAATATGGGGACAAATACTGAGGAATTAAGGAAAGGGAAGGGAAATAAAACTCAAGAATTCACAGAGCAATAATCTGTCAAAATTCTAAAGGTGGCACCACCTCCCTCAGTTTACACAGAGTACAAAACCTCTCATACCTACTGTTGGAATAAACCAGTTGCTGTTCCTTTCAGGGCCTCTCCCAAAGCGGGCAAACCACACTAAGTTCATCGTTCTCTGGCCAGAGGGCAATGGGACCATAGGTTTAAATGTGGACCCTGTGAGCATTATCTAGTCTAATCTTTTCATTCTCGATGGGGAAACTGAGGCCCAGAGAAATTAAAAGACTTACCAAGTCTGAGATTCCAGCCCAAGTCCTTGATTGGGAGCTTGTGCTAAAATACTGTTTTCTGTGATTATTGTGTGTTATTTTTGTAGTTGTTGTAAAATTCTATTGGCTATTAACCTATGGAATGAAATGTATTGTTAATGTATTTTTGCTAAG
>CM053592.1:151681293-151691790 GCA_028646515.1 Pseudochirops corinnae
TGGCCACATGTGCCAACTTCATCATGACTGGGTTGGCTTTGACTTTCTGGTTTTGGGACTCAGTCTTCTGGTATTTAAATGAATGCACTATCTATATTTCTTATGTAGAGAGCCTGTTCCATTTTGTGATTAATAACTATATCAGCATATTTATAGTTACTGTAGGCATTGTGAATACTGCATTGCTGATACAGTCCTTTAACTCCAGATCTGGAGTCCATCAATTTGCTGGAGGTATGTCACTTTGGGTGCATGTTGTTGACATATATTGGTGAAGGGCAAAGGAAGATAAAAAAGGTGTTATCTTTTTTTATTTGTGCATGAACTATCTGTGTATGCATACATTGTGTTTACATGTCAACATATTTCCTGTGCAGACTGTTCCTGCTCCTGACACTGAGGTCAGGGTACTTTGCTGAGCAAGCCCAGATATTAGAAGGAGAGCTTTCCTCTGGATCGTAGTTCCACCACACAACTGTAGGGGCCGCTGCAGTTCAATGAGTCATCCACCCCTCCATCTCCTGAATCCACTCTCCAATGTTGTCCCTAGGCATTCTGTCTGCTTTCTTCACCAGGCAGTACCACCTACCCTTTGCTATTCCCCATCCACTACTGCACAAAGTCTGCAAACTTCACCTTCACTAAGCCACTCCTTCCGAGACACCTTGAACAATTTCTGACTCTCCCCTGGGCCTCAGACTCCCCATCAATAGAAGGTAGGTGTGGGCATAAATGATCTCTAAGCTTCCTTCCATTGAACAAATATATTCATTTATTGAACAACGGCCATGTGTAAGGTCATTTGCCCTGCACTCGGAATACAAAGATAGAAAACAATAGTCATAATCCTTGCTCTCAAGGAATTTACAGTGTGGTATTTTCGGAAGGGACAGGTGATGGAAAGACATCATCACCATTTATATGGTGATTAGGTTTATAAAGCAATTGGCATAGTGTACCATCTTTTCGATCTTCATGACAACCATGTAAGATAGACAGTCCAGCTTATTATTACCCCCATTTTGCAGATGAAGAAACCGAGGCTGACAGGTTTAGTGACTTTGGCTTACATGTTGTCCCAGGTCCCTTCCAACTCCCAAAGCTATAATTCTATGATTTGTCAATGGCTACATAGTGTCAGAAGCATAAAAACATAAATATGCTTCCTCCTAACCTCTACTATGTTTTGTTGTTGTTGTTTGGATGGGTCCTATGGGTTGGAAACTAACTCTGCCAATGTGCGTGTACAACTGACTTACAACTTGATCTCAGAGGATGGGCTGAGGCACTTTAAAGTAAAGCAATTTGTCCAGGGACACAGAGCCAGTGTGCATCAGAGAATGAACTTGAATCCAGATTCTATTGATTCAAAGGCTTCTCTCTATTCTCACTGAAAAGCTATTTCTCCTGCTATATTATGCATACACAAATAACTCATAAAGCCCTAAACTTCCTGGCAAAACCCCAAAATTCTTACTCTATGCTTACATTACACACTATTTGTGTGACCATTGGCGGGATCTAAGGCTTGGCTTCCTCTTCCACTAAACAAGGATAATGCTGGTGCTCTCTACCTCACAGGGAAGTTGTGAGGAAAATGCTTTGTAAACCATTAAACAGTTACAAACATTTGAACTATGGTTAGTGTTACTATATAAGGGAGAGTGTGCACAGGAAAGGTCGAACTGAGAGATGATAGATTGGATGAGAGATCACTTCTTTGGTGAACGAGGTGGCATTGCCAGGGAGGGCTTTGTAGAGCAGGTAGCACCAAGGACTTCCAGAGACAGATTTGATGTGTGTGTGGTAGGGAGAAGGAGTGGCAGTCAGGAAGAGACTCTCCCAAACATGGTAGATGGTATAGGCAAAGGGGCATAGGAAAAAGAGGGCAAGACAAGATCAGGGAATAGTTAGTAGATTAGTTTGGCAGGAACAGTGGGTGGCCAAATACTTTAAGGGCCTTGAATGCTAGGCTAATAAATGTGTACTTAATGCTATAGATAAGCAATAGGAAAATTAATCTAACAACACTTAAAATTAGAATGGGAGAGGAGAAGACAATTAGGGGCAGAGAAATTAATTAGTAGGCTATTTCTATAGTTCAGGGAAATAATGTGCTCCTGTATTAGGGTGGAAACAGAGAGAAAGAGCCATATTGGAGTGGCATTTGGGGATGCTAAGTCAGGAGCAATTGACCTCTGCTCTGTTCTGGCTCTGCTATCCCATGGTTGAATTCCTTTCCTCTTGTTGGAGGTTGGCGGAGGGGAAAAGAAGAAGTAACAAGGTGAAATAGATAGCTGAACTTGGAGTCAGGACTTGAATCTGTGTTCGAATGCTGTTTTTCTCCTTTCTTGGCTGTGTGAATATGGGCAAGTCACTTCACTTAGTGAGGTTTGATCTTCTCATCTGTAAAACGTAGGTTCCATATAGTACCTACCTCATAGAACTAGCATGAGGGAATATTCAGAAAACCTTACAGCATTTTATGTCAGTTATCATTAAAAGGCAGAGCCAGCAGGTATAAATTATCATCTTTATTCAGCACACCTGAGCAGAGACAACACCACCCTAGTGTATAAATAGTCAAGGACTGCACCACAAACCACACCTGATAAATATGTCGCTGGGCTGTGTGTGTGTGTATGTGTATGTATATATGTATGTGTTTGCAAAGCAAGCCCTTATTTACAGAATAGATTACAAAAAGTATTACAAAATGTGGTCCTGAACTGGGAAGCATGGAAGAAGTGGGGAGGGTGCATAGTCCCTCAGGAACGAGCACAGCCGTTCCTTACTGAGGGGAGTGGGAAAGCGAACCAGGGAGCTGTGGCCAGGAACCTGTGCCCCTATGCCCTGGCCAGACCCTTGGGAACCAATAAATTAATGTTGGGGGGAAGGGAGGAGGAAACAGAAGTACATTCCAAGGAATCCTCAGAGGCCTTAGACTTGAAATAAGATGGCCCCCTCCCAAAGTCTAGTCTGACCCCCCTGGAGCCACAGGTGTATGTGGGGGGACCAGGAGATTTGGGAATGGCCCCACCTCAGAGGACCTGGTAGATAGGGTTAGGATTGGGTATGGGGCTAGGCCCAGAGGTGCTGTCAGCAGAAAGCTGGGTACTCCCACTGGGGAGAGGGGAGGGAATGTGGGCACCGCTGTCACTCAGAGTGGTGGCCTCCTGTGGGGAGCAAGGTGTACCCTCTCCCAAGGGCAGCACGGGGCATGCAGACCCCTCAGTGGAGATGCGCTCTACGATGCTGGAGAGGCAGTCCAGGCTGGACACAACCAGTCCCTTCCCAGGCTTGGTGTCTGTAAAGAAATGACAGAAATTAGGGATGAGTGATAGATTCGGAAGTTCAGGAATGGGATCTTGGGGAGCTCAGAGACCTCATTCTCCTATACACAAACCAGTCTTCTGTACCCACTCTTCCAAGGTGGCAGAGGTGCAGACATCATCACTGACTTGCTATTGGGCCAGTTCCTTAAACTTTGGTTTTTTTTCTTCTTCTCTAAAATGAGGGAAATGAACTTGAACTCTGTAAAAGGATGGGTTAATCCCACTAAAAGTACACTGAATTATGGTCTTTCCATCTCTTCTGGCAGAAGGCCAATATAGGTAGACATGGCTGGATAGTGAATTTCATACACTGGATGTAGGGGCTCAGGGGCTTGGGCTGGGGCAAAAAGCACTTGATACCTACCACTTGGAGAATCACTGTAGTAGCTGCTGTCATAGCCACCTCTATGCCTGGAGCTGCAAAGGGGACCGCTGTAATCCATCTGGAGACAAGAGAGCAGACCCTGTCAGACCCTGTTCCTCCTCCCAACTTCTGTCCTTAGCACATCCAGCCCACTGCAGGGCTTCAAACAAACACAGATATCTCCTCTTCCCTTCCTTCCTGAAACCCCAGGAACTGCCCCAAATTTCCCACTGCAGGGGGTCCTGTGTGTTTCCTAGGAGTGGGGGCTCAAGTAATTCATAGGAGCATTAATATATGGCTAGCAGGCACACTGGAGACCACCTAGCTCAACCAACCCCCTTATTACACAGATGAGGAAAGTGATAAGTGACTTGTCCAAGATCACACAAGTAACTTAAGCAATAGAATAAGGATCTGAACTCAGTTCCATTCTCTCTGTAAGCCAGACTCCTCCCTCCCTACACCCCTCAAATGGTGTAGTCTAGAAACACTCCACTCTCACAGCGCCACTATAAACTTTCTGTGTGATTTGAGCATATACTCATTTGTTAAATAAGGTACTTGAACCACATAATTTCTAACAACTTTTCCAACCCTAAAAGTCTCTTTCCTCCATAATGGCAAGTTTTCTCCCCTACCAGCCCAGCCCCATCCAATGGTTCCTCTCCTATGGCATCAATAGAAAGATTGCCCCAGATACCTGGGTACCAATTCATAGATCCTGAAGGAGGGTCTCTAAGCTTCCTTTTAGACCTTATGCAGTGATTTTCCTTCCACAATCTTCACCATCATCCTCCTGTTCCCTTCCTCTCTCTCCAGCCCTGCCCACTGGCCCCGCTCGTTTTGCCCCCACCATCTCACCATGCCATCCGAACAGTTGGAACGTGGGCTGGATGCATCCGAATCTCCGCTGTAATGCTCAACCACGCGGGCTTGGGCAGTGGTCCCCTGAGGGTAGAAGGCAGGGGTGCTGCCAGGGGCTGCCCCGTCCTGGTCTCTAAGCAGTGCCTGAAGCCCCTCGATATATCGGATGGCGTTCCGCAGAATCTCCACCTTGGGCAGTCGCTGGTTGGGGTTACTCGATGTGCACCGCTTCAGCGTCTCAAAGGCTTCATTCACCTTGCTCAAACGGCGCCGCTCCCGCATCGTGGCCGCCTTGCGCCGGTCCGCATTGGTCGTCTTGCGTTTGCAGGCCTTACAAGCCCACAGAAGGCAGCGGCCAGCCTGGTGGTGACCGCTGGGCGCGCGCACGTGTTCATCTTCCCGGGCGCCCGGGACCGCTGCGGGATGGTGCGCGTGCTCGTCGGGCTTTAGGAGCGCGCCCACGTGCACCAGGCGTGGGTCCAGGTCCTCGAAAAAGCGCAGGTCCGGGGAGTCAAAGCAGGGATCATCGTAAAAGTCGTCGGCTGTGGTAAAGGAGCAGAGGGAGCTGTCGGGACCTGCTAAGTCCATGTCCCGCAGCGGCGGGGGCAGCAACTCCATGGTCCCGTAGGAAATTCGGGGAAAGCTGTCCTCGGTGAACCGCTCTTGCTGTCTCCCTACCCCGCTTTCCAGCTCGACGGCAATTAGAACCACAGTCCCCTAAAGCTTCAGAGATCTTACAAAGCTTTTTTCGCTGGAAACCAGAGGGAAGGGGATTCGCACCCTTGCAAAGATACGTGCACTGGAAAGAGACTGCAAAATAGCCACCCATCCACCCCACCCTGCCCTACCTCCCCTCCACACTTTATCAGGAAAGAGCTGGCTCCCTCCAATGCACATGTGGGGCTCCCCCCACCCCTTGCTCCAGTGGCTGGCGCTCCAGGCTATTTATTCAGAGCCCAAGACCCGCAGTTGGGCTCTGGGAGGCGGCAGCCCCGGGAGGGGGCAGCGGAGGGACTCCCGGAGCCAATAAGAGTGGCCCGGGACGGGGGGCGGAGACCGATGGGTCCGAGGATTTGGGAAAGAAGAGACCTAAAGGGGAGAAGAGGGGAGTGTCCCGGAGCCCGGGCTGAACGACTTCCCCTCCCCTCCTTTCTATCTCTCCCTCTCCTCATCTCTCATACCACGCACTGCCCAAGAGCCAGCTCAGCTTGCTCGCTCCTGCCTCAGCTCCCTGCGCGGAGTCCCCCCTAGCACGCTGCACCGGGGCATACCCGTAACTTTTTTTCAGTTGCCTTTTCAGTGGACCCTGGGACCGCCTCCCCCAGTGGATTCTGATTCCCTCAGGGCTCCAAGGTTCGGCATGGGAGACGTGGGTTCTAGTTTTGCTTATTAGCTGGGATCTTTGGGCATGTTCCTTCTCTCTGGGCCTCAGGTAGCCCCTTTGTAAAATGGATGGAGAGGGTGTCTTGGAATAAAGGTCTCTACGGTGCCTTTTCAGAGTGGCAGCTGAGCGTAGCCTTGCTGGGTTCACGTCCCTTCTCTGATCTGTGTACCCTGAGCATGTTTCCTAACCTTTCCGTGTCCCTGTCACCTGCCTGAGCGGCAGATCAATTTGTCCAACTTTACTGGTAAAGAACAGTTTCCTCACCAGGAGGTCCTTATTACATTAACGAAAAACAGCTCCTGGTACAAGAACTAAAAAGTCTCTTGTAGCTCTAAATCTGAGTTGAGGGGCGGGGAGAGTGGAGGGGCGTGGATGAGCAGGGGAAAGCTGCTTGGAGAACTCTTCTGTAACTTCTCTGGAGGTCGCCTGCATGTGGGGGGATATGACTGGTCTCCAGGTGGTTACACCTTTTATGTTACCATCGTTACAGAAGAGCAGAGAGAGATCGTTGCCCTAGGGACGCAGGAAGAGTTGGCAGTGGAACGGGAGAGAGGACTTCACTCTCCTCTCCTCTCTCTGTACCCCAGACCCTGGCTCTCTGAAATAAGGGGACAGTAGGCAAGTCAGCCAGCATTAGGAAGCTCCTATTCTGCACCAGCCATTGGGTTAATCACTGGGAAGACAAAGAAAGGCCAAAAAACTCAATCCCAGACCTCAAAGCAGCAGGTGGATCAAACCCTATCCTTACCTCTTGTAGTTGGTGGGACTTGGAAAAGACTGGCATACCTCTAGTCCACAGGTGTAGGCAGATGGCATCTGAGTGTCCTTATGTCTCTCTTGAGAAAGGCTGAATCCTCAGTCTCTGTGCCCTTCTCGGAGGCCCCTACCTCATTAGGGTCAGGAGTGCTGGGAGCAGTGCTGAACTTGGAATCAAGAAATGTAAGCTCAAATTACAACCTTGTTACATACAGGTGTATGGATTTGGGCAAGTTGGCTCCTCTCTGGGCCTCAGTTTCTTTTTTTTTTTGTAATATAAAAGAATTGAACTAGAATCAAGGATTCTTAAGTCTGCTAACTTGTTATAAAATACCTTAATATTAAAAATATTTTGACATTAAATTAGTTTCCTTTTTAATACTATGAATTCTTTTATGTATTTAAAAACATTATTTCTGAAAGGAGTCCAAGACTGCCAAAAAGGTTTTAAAGCTAAGAATCCCTGGACAAGGGGATTCTCTAATATTTCCTCTATATCCTCTGAAGTCAGGAAAGGTGGTTAACCACATGTTTTCCCTGGGAGCTTCTCAGATTATTGTCAGACCAAAGTCTGTTTGTCCCTGGATTCTGAGCAACTCCCCTCTGCCCACAATGACTAAAATGACAGAGTAGAGGGAAGCACAGCATTTGGGGGAAAGGAGACAAATTGGGATCTTCCTCTGCCAGCCTCAAGGCAAGTTGGTCCCCTTCTGAGTTTCTATTTCCTCATCTGTGAAGTTAAGAGGTTGGATAAATGATACCTGGGCTTCCTTCCAGCACTAAGATGACAACAACTAGCATTTTATAGAATTTTAAGGTTTGCAAAGCTTTTTTACATGATCTCTTTTGGTCCTCATAACAATCCTGTGAAGTAGGTGCCATTATCATCCCCATTTTACATATGAGAAAACCAAGACTGAGAGCACTTAAGTGACTTGCTTAGAGTCACAGAGCTAATGTTAAGGCAAGATTTGAACCCAGATTTACCTGACACCAAGTCCAGCATTCTACCTACTGTGCCCTCTTGCTACCCGTAATCCCATGCTCTGTAACTTCTCCTCTCCTCTGCTGCCCCTCTCTGCCTGCCTCAATTTGGGGGGACCTTAGAACAGGTAGGGGGGGATTTCCAGATTTACTGATTTCGCTCTTGTTTTTACTGCTTTGTGTCCCAGGTCTGGAAAAAACACAAAGAGAAAGCCACTCTTTTCCGTCTCTGCAATGTCTGAAACTTTCATGAAAGTCCTCTGGTGTTCCACTGAGGCCTGGGTTCTCTAAGACCGTGTCCCTGGAGAACAAGCTCCAGCAGGTCCTATAGAATGGGAAAGGATTCAAGCAGATACCTAATGATGAACTGTGTCTGCTATATGAAGATGAGCCTAGATAAGTTTGGAAAGACTCATCATCAGAAGGTTGGCCACCAGGGGAGCAATTATTTTTCTGCTACAGCACCTAACAAAGGTGTGGAAGGACTTCAATTTATGTAGGTTGGGGGATTCTCTAGACTACTGAAATTAGGAGTCCTGTAAGTATTAACATAATGTCTGGAAAGACTTGATTGCGCTAACTTAACCTTAATCCTGAGACTGCCTCTGCAGTGGAAACCAGAGAGCCTTGAAGATAGAAGGAAAAGGTCTAAAGAGAGAGCTAAGAGTGGGAAACTCAGAGTTCTAACCAGGTTGGGGTAGGCAGGGCTTTGCCTTAGGGTGTTAAAATTCATAAGGCACTTTCAAGTATTTTACTCTTTCAGAAGATAGAAATTACTGTTTGGCACTTAGTTATAAAGGATAATTAATCATGACAAAAGTTAACAGGTGGTATGCTTTCTTTTCCTGGTTGCCCAATCCAGGTGAATTCCTCCCTTGCCAACATTTCCCTGTCTTTTTCCCCAACAGTGGACTCCCCAGCATCAACCTTGGAGTGTTCCAGAGTTCCCTTCTTCCCACATTCTAAATTGGTCTTAAAAATTGATTGATAATGTCAGTTATACTTTTGGGGAAGCTACACTTCCAAATGCTCCCTTGGTTTCCCCTAGTTCTGCTGTTGAAAAGAAATGCTTGTCCACATGACAAGTCAGAGCTCTCCCATACATGAACTTCAGGAAACATTCAAGGACACTGGCCATCCTTATTGCCCAATGCCTTCCTATGTTTCCACAACATTACCGAGATGGCAGTGGGGCTCTCCAGCCAGAGAAGCCAACCAAACTGCCTTCTTGGGCAGTTGAGTCTCCAGAGCCACTCCCACTTACAGATACCCATTGGGCCTCTGTGGAAAGCAGTCTCTTCTCATAAAAACTGGGGAGAAATGGTGAGAGTTGATTGGAGGAGCCACTTTGATGAAAACACTTGACTCCTAGAGGTGTTTCATAATATACAGAATTTGGGAGACATGAACATGAGGGTAGCCTCCCTCTGCCCAGCCCTTCCTCACATTGAACAGGCTGGTTTTGGGGGAGAGAAGTCCTCTCTCTTTGACTGGTAGTTGATCAAAAGTCAAGATCTCCAAGTCCTTCTGACTCTTATGCTGAACAGAGAGACCATGAAGGATTCAGTTTGACTGGAGGATAGAGAGGGAGCCCAACTGGGGTCTAAGGAACCACAGGTTGCGGGGCAAGGGTCTGTCTTCAACTCTATCCCAGTACTTGACCTCACAACCACTCGAAGGAACCTGCTTAGGTCATCAAGATGGCAATAACAGTGATCTCAGTGACTGATCATCCCTCCTAGGAGGGACTCATATGACCTTTGAGAAATTCCTTGGGCAGGGCCTGAATTCCCAGGGGTCCAGTCATTAATGAATCCAATTCCACAAACATTTATTAAACTTTGAAGATGACAGGGATTAAAAACTAAGTTAATGCTTTCAAGGACCTTACAAACTAATGTGGAGGTGGATAGGACTTACACAAATGAATTCAATACAAAGTACACTATGATGGGGTGAAGAAGAGAAATTGGAAGAGAAAGGGAGAGCTCCCTTTCATCTGTTTTGATCAGGGAGAGGTTCATGGAAAAGAAGGAAATGAAAGATATTATTAAAATGAATTTTCTTCAATCAGCAAAAATCTATGCTCTTTCCTCCCTCTACTGAGAACAAAAGAAAAATAAAACCTTCTTATAATCAAGCAAAACAAATATTCACATTGTGTTTAAAAGAAAAACTAAACACACACACACACACACTCACACACACACACTCACACACACATGCACACACACATACCACTCTGAGTTTCTCACCTCTTTGTTACCAGGTGGATAGTATGTTTTATTATTAGTCCTCTGGAACAGTGGCTGATCATTATGCTCATGCAAGGTCCTAAGTCTTTCAAAGTTGTTTGTCTTTACAATATAGTTGTCATTGTATAAATTGTTCTCCTGATTCTCTTGATTTCACTCTACATCAGATCATACATGTGTCCTCAGATTTCTCTGAAACTATCCCCTGCATCGATTCTTACAGCACAACAGTATTCTATCACAGTTCAGTAATTCTCCAACTGATGAGCAGTTTCCAATTCTTTGACACTTTGAAAAGAACTATGAATAGTTGGATTTTGCTTTGATTAGGGCTAATCCATCCCTTAATCTACCCTCCCTCTAATTTCCCTTTCCTTCTTCTCCCCTTCTCCTCTGTTGAGTAGAATGTATTTCTGTACCCAATTCTGTGTGTGTGTGTGTGTGTGTGTGTGAGAGAGAGAGAGAGAGAGAGACAGAGAGAGACAGAGACAGAGACAGAGAGACAGAGACAGAGAGAAAAGAGTCAGAGACAGAGGGACAGAGAGGAGAGAGAGA
>CM053592.1:151691890-151703012 GCA_028646515.1 Pseudochirops corinnae
GGTGGATGGAGGCAGTTCAGGGTGACACTGGGCAGCTATCCGTGAAAGAGAAGGAAGTAGTTTTCAGCTGGTGCTAAAAAGTGCTGAGGTTCACATACAGACACAGCATAGTGCCTGGCACGTAGGCACTTTAAGAAATGCTCTTTGACTAATTTATACACGATCAGTACAACTAATACCAAAGGAAGAGGCAAAGGGAATGAGATTGAACTGAACAATCACTGGGAACAGATTTTGCCCGAATAGGGGGTGGGGGGCAGCTAGGGGAATACAATCTCATGGGCTCTCTGACTCCTCAGGAGAGATAGCCTGAATCTCTTAGCTGATCTTTCATAGAGGAACCAAAATATTTCATTTATTGGACTACTCTAAGCCCATTCCAAAGATACTTTAAAGGAAAGACATCTTCCACTCAAGTTAGAAACCTAAGTATCTTAGCATGAACAAGCACCTAATCCAGTAGCAAAATTCCTCTCTCATGCCTTACTGAAGAATAGTTCTCTCAAGCTCTGGTAGGTCTTCCCAAGAATGAAAGAGTTTTGAGAATGGAGCCAATGATAGAAAGTGTTCCTTATCCAATGTTCAGAAAGGCTCCTCACCAGTTTGACCACACCTGATGAATTTTTTTTAGGACAAAGCAAATCTTGATGACTATGTACTAAGTGTAGGCGTGTGTGTGTGTGTGTGTGGGAGAGTTTGCAATCTGCATCAGGGAAAAGAATATCCACACATTGGGATAAATACAGAGCTATCAAGTATTTGAGTAAGCACCAAGTTGAACTGAATAAATTTTAAACCATGGGGATGGTAATGACATAATCTGCTTATTAACATTAATTCCTGTTCTGATACATAATAGCTGTGTGACTTTGGACAAGTCAACTAAATTCCCAGTGCTCTAGATAACTCTTTAAGACTAACTAGTCAGGAGGTATTGCTCATGGGAATTTCTTCATTAAGAAGTTCCTTATAACAGTGACTATGTACAGTCACTATCCTATCTACTACTTCATATGAAGTTATCACCTCTAAGAAGGATTGTAAGTAACTAACTTCTTTGCTCCCTTTAGAATTATTCAGAAGTTGGAACTGGGCCCTGAATCATAAAATATTTATTTGTCTACTATTTTACTACATTCAGTACAAGCTATGTGCCATGTCCATTTGCTACGTGCTGGAGATTAGAAGACAAAAATGAAACAGTCCCTGCTCTCCATGGAAGGAGGCAATATGTATAGAAGTAAGGGTAAACAGAATAAATACAAGATATATTTTGTATATAGGCACCCATAACTAAGGAAATCAGGAAAGACTTCATGTAGGAGGTGGTGCTTGAGGAGAACTTTGAAGAAAACAAGAGATTCTAAGAGAGAGAGAGAGAGAGATGAACTGGAGTGAATTCTAGGCATGAGGGACAGCCAATGCAAAGGTATAGAAGTGGGAGATCTCAGGAATGTCACCCACGAATACCAGCAAGAAGGCCAGTTTGACTGGAGTGTAGAGGATGGGAAAGAGAATAATGTATAATAATGTATAGTATTCTTAGATATCTCTGGGATGACATATCTGTAGGGTTCTTGGACAGAGTTGGGCTTAGGGGAAGACACAAGGTTGTACATAGGGTAAATAAATATTTGTAGGGTCATAGATTTATAGCAAGAAGGGATATCAAAGGCCCCATCCCCTCATTTTATAGATGAAGGAACAGAGGGAGATGAAGGAGGGAGAAAAGTCTTGTCCAAAGAAACACAATGGCAGAATGAGGATTTGAACCCAGAACTGCTAATTCCAAAACCACTGCTTTTTCTGTTGTATTATGATGCCTCTGAAGCACCTCAATGTCCAAAAATTCTACTCTGTCCAAAGGGATTTGTTTTGTGATTGTCCCCTTGTACATGTGAATAAGTATGATTATCTTGTAATGCCATACTTGCAAATTGGTACAGATGACTCTTTTTAAGGGGTAAAATCATATTAATATTTGGAGAAAAGGGTGCCAATTTTCAGACCTTGTGTAGGATACATAAAATGTCAAATCCTGGCTCCACTACCCCTCCTTTACCCTCATATCATAACAATTCTCAATTATATAGCATTTCAAGGTTAAATATGCATATATATGTATATATATGTTTTGTGTACACCTATATATGTGTGTATGTATGTGTGTTATTCCCTGTAACAGCCCATGAGGTACATCATGCAAGTAGTACTCCCATCTTGCAGATGAAGAAACTAAGGCCCAAGTGGTATGACTTGTCTATCAGTGACACAGATATTAAATATCTGAGATGAGATTTGAACCACTGTTCTTACCACCAATGCCACTTCTGTTACTCTTCCCATTACCCTGCACTGCCTCCCAAAGGATTCTGGTCTCTCCCAAGTTCTTTCATGGATCCTCTTGGACCCAGGCCCAGTCCAGCCCAACCCAGCTCAGCTAAGGGGCTAAAATTGGAGTGCAGGTCTGGCTCCAGGATGGGGGTGGGAGTGGTAGGCTGAGGTGGGGTGGGGCACAGAGCAGGGGGAGTTCACTCTCTGGGAGCCTCCGGCCTCCCTCCAAGGCTCCAGTTTTCACTCTATATATAGCCCCTTCTGACACCTAATCCAGCTCCTCTGGCCAAGCCTCTTCCAAAGGGAATGGAAAGGAAGGAGTCCAGACTAATCTCAGAGACACTGGAATGTAATAGCTGGGAGGGTCCTTTGAAATCATCTTCCTCCATTTGAGAAGGAGGAAACTGAGGCTAAGACAGAAAAGGAGAGGCCTAGAGTCACATGGTACCCATTTTCTTCTAGTATATACCAGGCAGCCCCAGTGAACACATATATGTGAACGGATCCTTTTCCCTGGAGATATGAAGTCCAGAGAAGGGGGTGGAGTTCAAGGACCCAATTAATGTCTCTGCTTCCAACCCTGAGGTAAAGATGAGAGGTACTGGCAAGACCTTGTCTGGGTGGGGCGAAGGGAGTCAGATCAGTTACCTCCCCATCCCCAACCCAGGCCAACAAAGGCCATGGAGCCAGTGGAAAAAATGTGTTCAGGAAAATATAATTAGTGGAAGAGCTAAACTTGTCTCCGGTGTTTCTAGGCAGGAACTCTAGGAGCTCTAGGTTTGACCTCCCCAGTCTTGGGTTTTTCATACCAAATGATGTCCCCTCTTTTCCTTCATGTACCTTTCTGCCCTCTCCCACCCTAAACAAAATCCGTTTCTAGGAAAGGGAGGCACTGAGAGATGTGAAAGGAACATTGGACCAGGAGTCAAAAGAACTGGCATTGACTCCTACCTCTGCCTTTCATTAGTTGGATCACCTAGAGAAAGGTGCTTCCCCTCTTTGTTTCCTCAGTTATAAAATGAAGGTCTTGAATAGTACTCGAATGTGACTGAATATGATTGCCCCATAAGAGATGATGGAAACAAGTTGTAGTATCTGATTGTAATGGAATACTATTGTGCTATAAGAAATGACAAGCAGACAGATTGCAGAAAAATCTGAAAGACTGGCATGAACTGATGCAGAGTGAAGTGAGCAGAACCAGATCAAAGCATGCTGTTTTTCACTTTTTGCATTTTTTTCTTTTTGATCTGTATCTTCTTTCACAACATGACTAATATAGAAATATGTTTTGAAAGATTGTACATGCATAACCCATTCAAATTGCTTACCATCTCAGGGAAGAGAAAAGGAGGAAGGGAAGGAGAGAATTTGGAACTCAAATTTTTTTAATGAATGTTAAAAACTGTCTTTACATCTAAATGGTAAAAAAATGAAATATTAATTTAAAAAGGAATGATGGATAAGAAGAATTCAAAGAATCCCAGGAAGACATATGAATGCATGCAGAGTGAAGTAAGCAGAGCCAGGAAAACATAATACATGAATACAATACTGTAAATAGAAAGAACAAAAAAATTAAGCTGAACATTGTATAGTTATAATGATCAAGACTGACTTGGAGAAGAGATGAGAAAAATTAAACTCCCTCTCTGTTTGAAGAGGTTAGGTCGTAGAACATTGCAAATACTATCATATTCTTTTGATGTATTGAGTAGTTTTGTTGAATTTTTTTCCTCTTTTAAAAAAGAAGTTCTTCTCCCTGTCATATTGTCTTGTGGAGACATGATGCGTTAGCTTTAATGTGCTTTGGGAACCTGGTGGGAGAGATAATTGAAGTCAAAAGGGCTTTTTGGCAGCATCCCTTCACATCGAAAAATGGAAACATTCTATATTCAATAGAAACCAAGTAGGATGGTGAGGGGTCCAAAGATAATCCCATATGAGAGATGAGTAAACTGCGAGGCTTTATCCTGGAGAAGAAACTATTTAGGGAGAGACACTAGTTCTGTCTTTAAATATTTGAAGGATCCTCTTGCAGAAGAGAGATCAAATTGGTTTGGCTTGGCTCCACAGGGCAGAATCAAGAGATAGGAGTGCATTGAGCATGTTTTGGCTAAGAGTTAGAAATAAAATTCCTAATAATTAGAGCTATTCAAAAGTGGAATTCCATTGCATTTGGAAGTACTGTTTTTCCCTTTGGTAGAGGTTTTCTAGGAGAGAATGGATGACCACTTGTTGGAGATAAATTAAAAGGGATTCTGATTCAAGTAAATGAAAATGAGATGAGCTCTGGGATTCCTTCAATCTCAAGTTTCATGGAAAGATGCATAGAAAAAAGCAAACTAACGACAAGAGAGTGGAATAGACTTGCCCAAGGTCATCCAGAATATTAGAGGTAGTGGTTCTAGAACCCAGGTCTACTGGCTCCCAGATTAGAACCCTTTCTACCATAATACCTGCCTGCAAATGTCTATCCCTAGATTTCCGAACCCTAGGATTCTCAGCCTGTTCTCTCACTTCGAGCAAAAACGTCAAGTCTCATGGAAGGAGGGTATCTGGGAGCAAATCAGAGAAAGATGATTTCAGGTCTGGAATGGAGAAGGCACTGCCGACTTTGCCTATGAGCAAGGCTGGGTTATAAGCAATTTCCATCTGTCAGATACTTATTTCCTTGATTTGTACCCCTCATCTTCACAGCTCAAAGTTGGAGCTGAGAAGTTTGTTTCTCTTGTTTCCCAGTTTCCACAAGTTGAGAGGACCACAGGGTGGGAGAGGGAAGGACTCTTTCTGATATAAAGAGGAACATAATCTTTCTATTCCATAGAGCCAGGACTAGGGCTAAGCAAAGTAGACAGTCACCTAGAGCTTAATTTGCAATGAGAGATAGAGTTGGAATCACAGAATCTTGAGGCTGAAAAAAGATCTTTTGGGGCAAGAATTCCAAATTTAAATCCCTGTTACATGTCTATCCAGAGCTTGCTTTAAGGCTTTCATGGATGAGCCTCTACCTCCTAAGTCAACCCAGTCAATCAATAAACATTTCTTAATTTCACCTGTGTGTCAGGGGGCAATTGGGTGGATAGAGTACTAAACTTGGAATCAAGAACTCATGTTCATGAGTTCAAATGTTGCCTCAAATACTTACTAGCTGTGTGACCCTGGGCAAGTCACTCAACCCTCATCTATAAAATGAGATAGAGAAGAAAATGGCACACCTTTTCATCTTTGCCAAGAAAACCCCAAATGGAGTTGTGAAGAGCCAGACACAACTGGAAAACGACTGAACAGCAACATGTGTTGGGGATATCATGGTGATAGATGCTAGGCACATGAAGACAAACGATACAAATCCTGCTTAGGAGAAGCAAGTCAATCCATTGTGGGACCACCCTAAAAGTTGAAGATCACAGAATTTAGAGTTAGAAAGAACTTTGGAGATGATCTGATTCTGCGCCCCCATTTTGCAGATCATGAAACTGAGGCCAAAAGAGGTCACACAGGAATTTAAGGAGCAAAGCTGTGATTTGAACTCATGCATTGCAAAATACTCTCTCCTTAAAATGAGTTGAAATCTGGCTTTCTATAACTTTTCCCTTCTTGTTCCCAGTTCTGTTCTCTGAGACCCACCTTGCTCTTCCTCTTTTTTAAAATTTTAAAATATTTTTTGCTTTTTGGAGGGGGGAGGCAGAGTGATTGGGGTTAAGTGACTTGTGTAAGGTCACATGGCTAGTTTTGTGTCAAGTGTCTGAAGCCAGATTTGAACTCAGGTCCTTCTGACTCCAGGAAGGAGAGGGAGGAAAGAAGGAGAGGGAGGAATGAAGGAAGGAAAGAAGGAGAGGAATGAAGGAAGGAGAGGGATGGAGGAAGGGAGGAGAAAGAGAAAGGGAATAAGGAAGTAAAGAAACAAAGAAAGAAGGAAGGAAGGAGAGAAAGAAAAATAAGAGAGAAAGAAAAGGAAAGAAAGTCATTAAGGCATTTTTTTAATGGAGAGAAAAAGAACATAAGGAAGACCAGATAAGAAGGACAGGTTTAAAAGCTATGGATTGATCCTACCATGAACTTAAAAAGCAAAAGGTATACACTGCTTTACACTACTTCATCCCACATTAGACTGGGAGAAATGCACTGTTTAAATGAGCCTTGAAACTTACACTCTAGTAGAGGGAGAAGACACTAACAAAAATAATTGTAATGATATGACAGCTGCATTAGCGAGGCAAGGAATAAAGTGTTATCTAAGATCCCCTTTGTTGCCCTGAAAGGTCAAAAGTGGAGTGGGATGGAATAAACCCAAGACACCACGGAGGAGATGTTTTGGGCTCTTCAGGATGGGCAGAACTTGTGGAGATGATGTTCTGGCTAATTGGAACAATGGAAACAAAGACAAAGAGGGATGTTTGGAGAATGGCAATGTGGGCTGGACTTGAGATTTCATCAGTAGAAGGAACCCCTGTATGAGGACTCTCCCTCTACCCATGCAAGTGGCCACCTTCTTCACTTTCTCTACAACTTTCAGTCTTCAAGAGGTGCCTAGTGCCCTAAGAAGTAGGGTGGTTGTCCAGAGTCACAGAACTAGTGTGTATCTGAGGGGCATCTTGTACCCACTTCTCCCTGTTTCTGAGACCAGCTCTCTATCCCCTATACCATGTCACCTCTCACTTTGACAATTTAAAGGGAGAAAAGCAAGCAAACAAAAAAAGAATGTTTGATCAGAGCATGAGTAGAATGACCAAGTTTGTCCACAAAGAGAAAATGAGAAAATGTTCCTGCCACCCTTCTTTACAGAGGTGGGGGATGATGGATATAGAACACTGGAGATTCTGTCAGATTCAGCTGAAGTATTAGTTCATCTTGTTGAACTGTTTTTAAAAAATTATTTCTTTACAAGGGATAGTTCTCTGGGTAGAAGAGTAGAGAGGGATACATTTGTAAATGAAGACATAAAAACAAAAGATCTATGTACCCACATTTATATAAGATATACATGTATATCTCTGTATACATACATATAAATCAATATACATATATGTGTTTATATATGAAGCTTGCTTGGATAGAGTTTGTGAATGGGAATTTTAGGTAATAAAACTGGAAAAAAGGCTGGGAAAAAATTATGGAGGCCTTTGAATACCAGGTTAAGGAGTCTGGACTTTAATTTGTAGGACATAGAGAACTATGGACAGATTTTGAATAGAGCTGAAAGGAGCCTTAGAGATCCTATAGTGCAAAGCTGCAGATGAGGGAATGGAGTCCTAGAAAAATGACTGGCCCAGGGTGATGCAGGTATCAAACAATACAGACAGGGTCCGAATCCAGGTCCTTGATCCATCGTGTTTTCCCCTACACCAAAGGGTAAAGAAGGAATCAGAGTGTTGGGAATCATCTGGGAATACATGTGGGATGGCATTGGTGGGGAAGAAACTTTGGGGGAAGCAATTGAATGGTCAAAGTGAGAGGTCTGTTGGGCCTATACTAGGAGGATGACTGGAAATTGAGAGGAGAACAATGCAAGATGGTGAGAGGGAAGAAACCACAAGACTCGATGCCTGACTGGAAGGGGCCAATGAAGAAGATGGAAGAGTCCAAGGTAACTCTGGGCTTTGGTGCCTAGTTAGAACAGCCCCTCTACAATTCCTCAATGATCTAGACATTCTCCTGCTTTCCTTTCTCCATAGACTTGCATGCTACAGAATGAGGCCAAAAGGTTGATAAGGAAGGAGCAGGCTGGCCAGAGTTGCCCCGAGCTGCTTGCTCTGGTGTTTCCTCCTGACCTAATGGACCACACCTGCTGAGGACTGAGGGCTGCTGAGGGGCCAGGATTAATGTGCACACAGCCGTCAGGCTCCAACTCACCAGTGGTCCCAAGGACAGGCTCCAGCTGCTGCCCCAGCAGCTGCCCTCCTCCCCCCAGCCACGTGCCTCTCTTAATGGTCCTAGGAGGCCAGGATCCCCCAGGAGCTCAGCAGGCACTGTTCTACCTTGGAACCTAGGAAGTGGGGTCCCAGGCCGCGTGCCACTCTTCCACGAAGCCCTTCTTGTCCATTGGTCCCTGTATGGATTTGGGGAAGTGACTGATGGGTTCAACTGCTGCTATGACTTCGAGTGTTTTTAATTAAATTAAATAAATATTTGTTTAGGACCTACTGTATGAAGAGTACAATGTTGGACATAGAGGGAGATATAGTCTAGACAAGATTCAATCCCTGCCTTCGTGGGATTTGCAGTCAAAAAAATAATAATTCACTCATATAGCACTTCACCCATTGGAGATGGATAGATAGACAGCTAAATCATATATTATACATTCATTATACACACACACACACACACACACACACACATATTATACACAGAGACTTAATAATTAGAAGAAGCAACCCTAGGGAAGAAGTCTCTGGAGGTGAGTTCAGCTTCTAGTGAGGTGAAGTCCAGAGAATCAGGTGAACTGAGAGTTCTCTTGGAAGAAAATAATACCACAGACCAGTGGAAAATTGCTTGGGATAGAAGGCAGAAAACTGACATTCAAGTCATAACTACCACTCACTGGGTGACAGTGAGTCTTGTAAGTCACTTCCCTCATGGTTCCTCCATTTCCCTATTTGTAAAATAATGGAATTATACCACACGGTGACAAAGGGGTTGCCCAGATCTATAGTGTAGTGGGGAGAAAAAAAATTCCCTAAATTTGGTGTCAGAGGACAGGAATTTGTGCCTTGGGCAAATTATTTAATCTCTCTGTGACTCAATTTCCTCACCTGTAAAATGAGGGAATTGGATTAAATGACCTTAAAAGTCTCTTCTAGCAAGGGGCCAAGCATCAAGCTCCTACATTACACTCCTACTGTGCACTGATCCTATTTCTGGCTAGTTCCCAGTGCCCCCAGTGTACGGGTTGGAAATGGGTAAGGTATTATGTCCACAGGCATCAGAAGAGGTATCAACAGCAGATTAAACACAGACAAGAGGGGTGAGGGTGAGGTGAGATAATCAACTATCCTATTCCTCCATGTGATCAATAGCCCCATTCTGGATAGAAGAAATGGTACAGCTTCCTCTCATCAGGTTAGCCTGATGAAGGAGAGAGCGTACCAGATTCTTTAGCAGATTTAGGGTCAGAGGATGTTGGTCTGAATTCCAGCTCAGATACTAAATTAACGGCATGTATGAAGCAGTTCAGTGCAGTGTCTTTGGAGTTATAGGACCTGGTTTCAAATCCAGCCTCTGGTAATAACTATCTTTGTGACCTTGGGTAAGTCATTCAGCTTTTGCTGGGCCTCCATTTCCTCGTCTATAAAATGGAGGAGTTGGATGGAGGACCTCTCAGGACCCATCTAGAGATAACACTATGATTCTTTGAATTTGGGCAAGTGGCTTCTTCTCTCTGGTCCTCAGGGAGGACCTCCACCATAAAATGAAGGCATTAAATAACAGGTCCGCTCTTGGGGCCCTTCCAGCTCTAAATCTTATTCTCTCATATGTGCTAGTCTCCAAAACACAAAGACTCAGAGTGGAAAGGAGCAGAGCCAGCCCTGCCTTCCTGCAGAGAAGCAGTCTCCTTCCTGTCGGAGGAGAGATGGCAGAACTTTAAGAACCTTCCCAGGTGGTCTAGGTCATCTCCCCTCCATCAAGTTACAGATGAGGAAAATGAGACGCAGAGAGAGGAAGGGGCATCAGTTCCTGTATCAAACAGCCATGACGTTAAATGCCTTCTGTGTGCTGGGCATGAGGAGGGGGTTGGGGATCGGGAGAAGGATGTAGATAAATAAGACACAGTCCAGAAGAGTCATTCCAAAGATGCCTCACAAGACGTGATCACAGACACGAGCCAGTTTCCCTGTGATGTTTTGTGTTCTCAGTTTTCCAGACTAGTGCAAGGGACCTCAGCTTTTGGTCCCAGGGTTCCTTCCTTCCACTTGTCTCCAAACCTTCCCAGATTGCTGACCTAACATGGGACCTCGAACTGCCTGATCTTCCTAGTTACTGAGCCCAGGTGGATCCCCAATTACCCATCCCTTTCTCCTGCTATTTCTATAGGACCTGGGTGCTTGGTTCTCTCTCTCCATGCCTCATTTTCCCCTTCTTGTCTCTTCTTCACACATTCACACCAGGGAAAGTTGATTTAGTAGGGAAAATGGAATGTAAGGAAATATGAAAATTAAAAAATGATACAGCATTGGTATGGACATTACAAGAGGAAATAAAAGCTACCTCCTCCAGGGATAGGAATACTTAGCTTCTAACGTCTCATCACTCTCCCTGCCTATGTAAATGCTCCACGGAATGGCTGACGTTACATCTACAATTTCTTCTCTATTGGCACCTTATGGGAATGGACTCTCTTGCCACTCCACTGTGCCACTCCAAGCTGTACTGACATGGGAACTCAACTTCTTGGGTTCTCAGGTCTGGGTTCACAGTTCCATTTAACAGTCTCATGCTCACTCTCAGCCATTCAGGAAGATCTGCCCACATTCCTTTGGAATCACTAGCTTTCCAGCTTCTCCTACAGCTCTGTGACTTACTATTTTGTGACCTTGGGCAAGTCATTTCTGGAACTCATTTGCCAAATAAGTCCCTTCCAGTGCTAAATCTATGATCTTATACTTCCTCTTTTCCTCATGGACAACCTCCAAAAAAATGGAGGACACAATGCATACAACATTTCAAACTTGGGAATAATTCAACCCAACAAACTGGTTACCCCAAAAGTTAGTATATATGTACACACATATATATAAATATATACATGTAAGTATACACATGTATACACACTGATACATATATA
>CM053592.1:151706012-151719344 GCA_028646515.1 Pseudochirops corinnae
AGGAGAGGGGCTTTACTCAATTGATGTCAACAGGACTCTGAATGGATAAAGGAGTGGAGTATGACCCTTAGGATGGGATGCTAGGGGATTAGAAGAATGGAAATGCCCTCAGCAATAATAGGAAAAGGTTTGGGGGAGGAGATCATTTGTATGAAGATAGTATTGGGCTAAAAGGATAAAAGAGTGAGCTAGAGACAGATTGTGGAGGGCCTTGAATGCCGGACTAAGGAATCTGCACTTTACTTAGGAGTCAGCAGGTTAGCATTGAAGGATTGCAAGCGGAGTGATATGACCATAACCACTTCAAGAGAAGAATAATCTGGTTAATCCAAAGCCACACAATTTTAAATTCAACAAGCATTTATTGAATCCCATGCTAGGCACAGTGTATCTGTGACAAATGTTCTAAGTTCTCTACATTATGTCACCGTGGATGAGGGGCAGGGTAGAAATGACCCTTCCTCTTCTAGGATCAGGGTCTAGGGTTCCTTCCTATTATTCTTCTCCCCACCCCCATCCCTTGTGGTATCCCTTGGAGCACGAGAGATGCTGGGGGGCTAGGAAAGAGGCTGCCCCGGCTCCTACTGGGAATGTCTCCGTGGCCCTTTGTGCCCCCCTGTCTGCTGGTGCCTGGTTTCTTCTGGATGATGTAGGCCTCTAAGCATTGTTTGCTGCAGCAGAGGCGCCAACAGGCCTCCCCACCAGGGTTTGGTGGGCAGCTCGCCAGGCCCCAGAGCCCCCAACAAAGCCGAGCTCAGGGCAAGCAGGCCAAGCTGATGACAGATGTAGAGGGGCTGGTGCAGGCTGCGGGGCCTCCCCCAGAGGGGAGGAGACTACATAGTATCCGAGGGGGAAGCCAGGGGACCGCCCAAGTGTTCCACTGCCAGCCCAACAATCTCACCACCTCTCATTGAGGAGAGATACTTAGCTCTTCTGAATACTCACATCTCAAGGGATCATCAAGAGACTGTGGGGCAGGTGCTGGTATCCACATGTTGTGGATAAGGAAGTTGAAACCCAGAAAGGAGAAGCAGCTTGCTCAGATTCATATTGTCTCCTATAAAGCAGAGACATTCCTATTTCCACAAACAGAGAAACTGAGGCACAGGGTTGTCTTTAGTTTAGGCAAGTTTATTTTTCTAATCAGTTGAGAAATCACAGTCAATACTGAAATCTAAACTGGCTTAGCTTAGGACATCTGGAAGGCTCTGGAAAAAGTATTGCACTTGGGTCTGAAAGAGATGAGAGGAGAAAGTCAGGGGAGGGAAAAGGAAAGGAGGAAAGAGATCACTTTCCTGGGTTGGGGCACAAGGCTGGCACTCAGAGGGAGAGGCGTGAGAAAGGTAGGGGAAAGGGGGGAGAGGGGGAGGATAGGAAAGCAGTGGCATGGCCTAAATGTCCCCAGAACTCACCCAAAGGCACACCTTCTTGGGAATGCTCAGGAGGGAGTGCTCATTGGATGCCCTGTCCGTACCCCCCCACCCTGTGATCCCACCCTAGCTCTGTTCTCTCCAAGACAACCAAAGACTGTCCCTTGCCTTGTGTCTGCCTCTTTCCCTATGTCCAAAAACAAAGACAAAGACAAACCCTCTCCCATAAGACCAAACCCCTCTTACTTTCTGAGTCCCGTTAGTCAGAGAACATGTGTCAATGTGTTACTGAATTTCAAAGGTAGCATTGGGTTAAAATAAGAGCCCACATTTATATGACTGTTTAAGGTTTGCAAAGCACTTTACATACATTATCTCATTTGATCCTCCCATGACCCTGGCAGATAGGTGCTACTATTATCCCTATTTTCCAGATAAGGATCTTGAGGCTGAGTGGGGTTCAGTGACTCACCCAGGGTTACACAGCTAGACAAGTATCTGAGACAGCATTTGAACTCAGGCCTTCCTGACTCTAAGTCTTATATTCCATTCATAATGACACCTAGTGTCTTCAAAGAGAACCTTGAATGGAAAGTCAGAGAGTTGCCACTAGATTCCTGTGTGATATCAGGCAAAACATGGTCCCTTTCGGTTCATGCAGATAGTATAGGGGGTCCTTCTCAGCTTTGTTATTTTATGATCATAAGAATGATTCTCAAACAATAGGACTTTAGCTCTCCATCCTACCAAAGTACCCAATCTTTGTTAACCAGAGCACCACACACATCTCCTGCTGCTGCCCCTAAAGAAATACCTGCCCCAAGTTAAATCCAATATGAAGCTGAAAAGAGTCTCTGCCTTTTGGAAAATCAGATCTCATCCTTTGTCCCTTGAACAAGGGTTGTAGTTACAAATTACTTGCTAAGACTGGTTTCCAGAATTTTTGTCTTTGTCTACAAGTGTATTCCTTCTTCGTGTCGGATAACAAAACTATGTAGCCCCTTTGGGTCTTGGCTGGCAAAAGAAGGAGCCCTCTCAGTTAAATACGGGGCCCACCCACAGCATCTTACATCATCTACTCCTTTTGGTTCCTATAGGTATCCGTGTGATTTCATTCCTTCTCCAGTTTAGTGATATGTTCTAGTATTAAGACACCTCTAGCATTTTTGGGAAGGCACGGAGAAACTTATTTAAAAAGAAATAGAATAAAATAAAACCCGTAATGAATTCATAGTCACATAAGAGCACAAAGTCTTGAGACTAGAATAGATTATCTGGTCCAAACCCAGAATTTTTCAAATGGGCAAACACTAGAAGTTAAGTGATTTGCTCAGTGTCACGTGCTAATGCAAGAGCCAAGGCTTCAGTCAACATTATTTGACTCCATGTGTTCCTTTCATGAAAAGGCTTAATGAGAGCCTTGCTTTCTTCCAGGGGAAGGATGGTTTTAACTTGACCAAAATTCTAGAACACATTTCTAAAGGGATGGGTTGTGAGCACTTAGAAATAGAAGTGGTGAACATTAGGATTCAGCCTGGGTTCATAAAGATGAGTCATGTCAGACCAACCTCATTTCATTTTTGACAGGGTTACTAAGTAGATAAGGTATGTGCCATAGTCATAGAATACCTCAATTTCAGCAAGATATTTGCCAGAATTTCCCATGACTTTGTGGACAAATTGGAAATATCTGTATGGGATGGTATCTTTTACAGAGAAGTGAATTCAGAACTGTTTGAAAAACCTGCTCTTAAGAGAGCTGGGGTGGGGGCTTCTAAGTAAAGTACCCCCAGGAATTTCTTCTTGGGCTATCTCTGTTCAACATTTTTATTTGTATCTGTGATAGGACCAATGTTTCCCTGACGCATTCTTTCCTCCAATTCACAACATGGGAAGCCTTTACCTAAGAGCAAAGCTCCCCCTTCTCCCTGCACCCAAATCTAATTGATCAGGGCTTCCCAGATGCAGCTTCCTAGTCATCCAAGGCCACAGCCTAGGCCCCTTGGACTTAATGGATTTCTGAAGACCTCTTGAAACACAATCTCCTTTGCCATATCCTCCCAGATGACCTTGTGTGTTTCCATATGGAGTCTAGGGACAGTGCTTCTAGAGAAGTTAAATGTCCCTGTATCCTTCTTGTATATCCTTGCTGTGTTAGAACAACATTACTTTCCTCTTGGTAACTGTTCAATGACTTTCACTTTGTCTGAACATTAAACCTGGACCAGAGTGCTGATATGCCTCAGCATCCAATGATATGTATAGATATTTAGCATATTAAATTTGTCGGGAGGAATTCTTCATATTTTACATTACAGAATCAGGACCCTCAAAAGACTGGCAGGATAGAATGGTGGACTGAATATAATGAGACACAATTTAGTTGGGATTAACATAAGGCCCTATACTTAGGTTAAAAAAAAATCAACTGTGTAATTGCAGAACTTGGGTGAGACAAAAAGTTTTCTGAGGTTCCTTCTAAGTATGAGATTCTATATTTTTATTCACATATCTGCCTCAAGAAAATGATGGACCTTTGAGCTTTGGAATTCCTTAATACTGTAGCCTATAATTTAAAGATTGTAATACTATAATCTCTAAACCTTATGACAAGAAATTAACTATCCTACCATCTGGTAGTCCCCAAGTTGCTCAGCTTCCTTGGTTCAGAGTTTTGCTGTGTCCAGTCCTTAGTTACCTGTTTCACTTCTCCTGGCACTGCCACCCCCCTTAAGTGTCCTGGTTTCCACACTAGCATAATATTTTTTTCTATGTTCTATGGAATGAAATATACTCCATACCGTTTTTTAAAAAACTGGCTTGTGATTTCACTGGTATAGAGAGTTTTCAGGTCTGGGGGACATGAGAGGTTGAGTCACTTACCCCAGGCTACCCAGTGAACATATGACAGTGGGTTAGGATTAGGGTTAGGGTTGAGCCTAGCTCTGCCTCACCCCAAGATCACCTCTTTCTCCCCTATGCCTCTCAGATCATTCCAAAACAGCAGCACTTTTCCCAGGATTTATTCACAAGAGGAAAAAGATACATAAATGAAAAAAGATCAAGAGGCAAAAAATGCAATGGATGGAAGATTGGACCTGTGGTCAAAAGACCTGCGTTCAAATCTTAACTGGAACTAATTAGTATGACCTTGACAAATCACTGAACTTTTCTGAACCTTGGATTTCCCCATGTGTGAAATAGGGATAGCAATGTCCCTATAAGACAGTGTTATTTTGGGGATCAAATGTGATAACATATATAAAGAGCTGTATGACCTTTAAAGGACTATATAAAAGCCAATTTTTATTATAAAAAAGGTACACGTAATCAGAAATTACCAGAAAATATTTTCCCCAGGCTAGTCTGGGCAGCCACAAGCTCATTGATCTGCCCAAATACATCATCCTTTCCACATTTAAATAGGACTCTAATGCTTACAAAATACTTATCATATATATGACTGTTGATAGTTTAGGATTTCAATTCCTTATTAACAATTTTCATTCTTTCTTTCCAACTCTTAATATCTTAACTCAAAGAGACAGGTAGTGCCCACCTAAAAGTCCTCAGTCCAGACCTTCAACCCTGCCATGATTTCTTAGGTCCCAATGTCCTGGACTTGGGATAGGATACCTGGAAGACAAGTCCCGCCCATTGAGATAATCCCCTTTGTGACTCTTTTCTGATTCCAGAGCCTACTCTGCCCCCTACTCTATGAGAGCTACAGAAGATAGCATCATTTTGGTACCAGTTTTCGTGTCAAGACTAAGGTCTCTTGTACTCATCCAGGATCAGAACCAGTAGTCCATCCTATTTCTTTTTTTCACCCCCTCTGGTATTTCCCTGGAAGGAAACAGACTCTCTGATATCCCTACCTTACTGATCTTTCTGCACGGTCTAGTTGTGAAGCAGAATTGTTCAGTGATAGAAGAAAAGATAGAAGAAAGGAAGTATGCAGAAGAACAGTTCAAAGTCCTGGACTGGGTGAGTACAAATATAGATGACAAAGATAAGGGTAAACTGCTCAAGTCTCATTTTGATTCTGGTTTTCCTCCCAAGGGAAAATAAAAATTCTTAAGAAGGGATTGAAACCTCACGCTATCAATAGCCATATTGAGAAAAAGGTCTAAATGACTAATAATTAGAAAACTGCAATTCAAACAACTCCAAGGAACCACCTGACATCCGTCAGATTGTCAAAGTTGGCAGAAAAGAAAAATTACAATTTCTGAAGGTGCTATGGGAAAATGGGTACATTAATAAACAGCGAACTGGTTCAGCCATTCAGGGAAGCAATTTGGAACCATGGCCAGAAAGCTATTAAACTGTGCATATCCTTTGGTCCATGCACTAAAGATATTAAGGGAAGAGGAAAATGAAATATATGTAGAAAAATATTTATAGCAGCTCTTTTTGTAATGGCAAAGAATTAGAAACTGATGGATCTGCCCATCAATTGGGGAATTGATAAACAAGTTATGGTATATGAATTTGATGCAATTTGATTGTACTATAAGAACTTATGAAGGGCATGGTTTCAGAGAAACCTAGAAAGATTTGTATGAACTGATGTGTAGTGAAATGAGCAAAACCAGGAGAAAAATTTATGCAATAATGATATTGCAAAATCAAACAACTTTGAAACCTTACTAACTCTGATAAATACAATGACTAGCCACAATTCCAGAGGATTTAGGATAAAATGTGCTATCCCTCTCTAGGTAGAGAGCTGATAGACTCAGGAATGCAAAGTGAGGCATCTTTTCAGACATGGCTAATGTATTTTTCTTGACTATCCACATTTATAATGGGTTTTGTTTTTCTTGCTGTCTCAATGCAGGGAGTGGGAGCTGGGAGGGAGATAACTTGGAGCTGAAAACAATGTTAAACTGAATTTTAAAAGTTAAAAAAAAATCCCAAGAAATTGAAATCCAAAATAAGAGAGGAAATGCTAGGAGAGAACTTAGCCCTTATATGTAAATGAAATTTGACAAGAAATGGAGTTTAAAGTTGTGGCATATGAATGTAATGGAGTACTGCTGTGCCATAAGAAATGATGAGCTGGATAATTTGAGAAAAACCTGAAAAAACTTACATGAACTGATAAGTGAAGTGAGCAGTATCAGGAGAACACTGTACACAGGAACAGCAACATTGTGTGATGATCAACTATGAATGACTTAACTATTCTCAGCAATATAATGATCCAAGACAACTCATGATGAAAATTCTATCCACATCCAGAGAAAGAACTGATGGGGAATGAATGCATATTGAAGCATACTATTTTCACTTTCTTTATTTTTTCATCGCTTTTTTTCTTTTGCTTTATTTCTTCTTTCACAAGGTGTCTAACGTGGAAATATTTTTTAAATGATTGCACATATATAAACTGTATCAAATTGTTTATTGTCTTGGGGTCGGGGGAAGTGAGGGAAGGCAAGAAAAAGCTTTAGCCCAGAGTTTGAGAGACCTGCCTAAGGGTCACATAAGCAATAGGCAATAGAGGAAAGATGAGAACACAAGTCTTCTGATTCTAAGACTAGGGCTATTTTCCTTTTTTTTCCTTTTTCTATTTTTTAAAAAACAATAATATTTCAGGCACCCTTATTTCCCATAAACCTCTGACAAAGAGAGAACTAGTGCATTTTCTGGGGCTCAAAATGTGCTTGGGATTTCTGGCGCAGTATGTATGATGAATGCAAACTCTAGGCCAGTCACTTTAAAGACATATTTCTTTTCTTGTGAAAAAAGCCCCCAAAATCATTGCTTACAATGTAATCCACACATCTCTACTAGCCAACAAGAAATTATTTCTCTGTCACCAACTTGAGGGGTAGCTTTTCTTAAAATCAAATCTATCAAGTTATTTTATCTATTATACCATGAAAGAATTTTAAATTTTCAAAAAATATTGTTATTAAATCAAGGCTGAGACTTCCAGTAAGAGGTCTTTCAGGTCATCTTACTTAAATATTCCAATATTTTGGGGGTAATGATTTCCTTTCCTGTGACTGGATCATCAGTCTTTGAGGGCTCCTGTGTCTCAAACTTGTAAAGGTCAGTTTCACTATGAACCTCTTGGAACTTAGCTATGCTGTTCCTCTAATAATAGCTGACATTTATATAGTGCCTTATGATTTCCAAAGTATTTTGTGTACATTATCTCATTTGATCCTTACAATTACGCCCAACAAAGCAGGGACAATTGTTAGCCTCATTTTTTACAGATAAGGAAACTGAGACTTAAGGGAGGTTAAGTGACTTGTCTAAAGTCATATAGCTACTAAATGTCACAGGCAGGATTTAAACCTAATTCTTCCTGCATTTGATGCTGCCGACTACCCTCTCCTCCTGGATTCTCTCCCTTCCTCTCGATGCTCTTGACACTATTTTATCCTGGTTCTCTTTCTACCTGACTTCTCAGCTTTTTTTTCTGACCCATAATTCATATCAGTGATGTGTCTGGTTTCTTTTTTTTTTTTTTTTTGGCTTTCTCTCTATTCCCTCTGTTGATGACATCGCACAACTTTCATCTCTATGTACATAACCCCCTAGATTGATCAACTGATCTGTCTCTCTATCTATCCATATTTTTTCTTCCTTCCTTCCTTCCTTCCTTCCTTCCTTCCTTCCTTCCTTCCTTCCTTTCTTTCTTTCTTTCTTTCTTTCTTTCTTTCTTTCTTTCTTTCTTTCTTTCTTCAGTTCTGCTCTCTTCTTTGAGCTTCATTCCCCCACATCACAAACTTCTTACTGGATATTTTATACTGGGTTTCCCAAAGACATCTCAAACTCAGCATGTTCAAAACAGAACTCATCAGCTCCAAACCTACCACTCTTCCACAGTTTCCTATTACTGAAGGTGTCATACTTTTTTCTAGTCCCCTGAGTTTATGATACTGGTGTTACCCTCAACTCTTCTCTCTCCCGCACCTCACATGTCTAATAAGTTACCAAATCTTGCCATTTCTACATCTACAACATCTCTCACACCTGACCCCCTTTAGTTAACGTTTTCATCACCCTTTTTCTAGTCTATTGCACTGTCTTCCTAACTGATCGCTATCTCAAATCTCTCTTCAGTCCAGTCCATTTTTTCCTTACATCTGTCAAAGTGATTTTCCTTTAGCCCAGGTTTAACTAAGTCACTCCCCTACTCAATCAACTCCATTGCCTCCAGGGGAAAATATGAATTCCTTTGTTTGTCTTTTAAAACCCTCTACAACTTGGTCCAATCTATCTTTGCAGCCTTAGCTCCCTCCTGTCACACTCTACCAGTCCAATCAAATTGGACCTTTCTGCCCTGGCTTTTCTCCTGCCTAGAATGCACTCACTCCTTGCCTCTGTTTCACAGAATTCTTCTCTTTCTTCAAGATGCAACACAAGCACCATCTTCTGCTGGACACCTTTCCTGACTTTCTCATTCCCCTCCCTCCCTAACTCCCTAGTATCTTACATCTTTGTGTGCATTCTGCATGTACTTATAAATGTAAACTCTTTGAGACAAGGGTTATTTCATTCACTGTACTTGTATCCCTAGTGCCTAATTACTGCCCAGCAAGAAGCCAGCACTAATAATGCTTCTTTATTGATTCCTGACTCCAAGCCCAATGCTCTATCCACTCCACCATCAAAGACCTCTTCTGTCCATAATGCAGTAGAGCAAACATGAAAATCAGCTGAGAATCATACAAATTAGTCAATTCAGAAAAGTTTATTTAATGTGACAGCTCTGTTTCCTAGAAAAATCTAGGTCTCCAGGGCCTTCAGATGTTAGACAGAATGGGGTAGATCTAGACAGTCCAGGGCACTGTGATAGACTGAGGCTGAAGGATATTTGTCTGAGAGCTGGGACAGCCTGGTAACCACTCAGGAGATCCACCCCAAGAAAGTAGGCACTGAATTCTTCTAGGAGAGGGGGAACATTTCCAAGCGGGGCATTTAAGTTTTTCCAAAATGATCAGAATAGATACTACGTCTATTCCCCATTCCCTTGCCCAGTATCTCTCCCCACACTCACAGCCAAATACACATCGGGAGCCCTGAGAGGCTATTTTTAGAGAGAACATGGGGGTAAAATGCGGGGTTGCTGGGAGTTGGGATGCCTGAGTGGGGTCATAGGGAGTAAAGTTACACTAGGATATTTTTACTTCCTCATGGTTAGGCATCTGACACTCCCCAAAGAGGGGGACATTAGGTTCCTCCCCAGGAGGGCAGGGTGAGTGATTGGGCCCCACAGAGCAGTTCAGCTATCTCTGAGAACCAAGTATCTAAGAAAGAAGGTGCCATACATATCCTTTCTCAATCACACCCCATCTCTTTTGCTGGATTGGTCCAGGATATATAAATATGAGTTGGGAAGGGCAATAATAAGGAACTTTAAATGTTGGCTAATGGGGAGACGGAATGAAAGAGAGAAAGAGACAAAGAGACAGAAAGACAGAGAACAGAGAGACAAAAAGCTAGAGAGAAAGAGACAGTGCTAGAGATAGAAAGACATAGAGAAAGAAGAGAAAAACAGGCAGAGAAAATGTGTGTGTGTGTGTGTGAGAGAGAGAGAGAGAGAGAGACAGAGAGAGAGACAGAGAGAGACAGAGAGAGACAAAGAGAGAGACAGAGACAGAGACAGAGAGAGAGAGGGAGAGAAAGAGAGAGAGAGCCAAGGCAGTGTTAGCCAAGACAGACTGTGAATCCTGGGGGGCAATAAAGATATGACTAATTCAGTAATCCCAAAGCCCAAGAGTATGCCAGGAGCCAATCTAACTAAGTCTTGACCCCTGTCTGTGCAGGAATCCTGTCCACATCACCCCTGGCAAAGGGGCTGCTCTAACAGTAAAATTGCTTGTGGAAGGGTACAGAGGCACTATTTTCAACCCTTTCCCATGTCTTGTAGTGAAAAAGAGCCCTAGACTCAGAATCAAGAGACCTGATCTCATATTTCAGCTTGGCCACTAGCTATATGACCTTTTGAAACCTCAGTTTACTCAACTCAGTTTGTCCAATAAGGAGAATAACATGAACACCACCTATCTTGCTGGGCTGCTTTGAAGGAAGTGCTTTTTGATCCTTAAAATACTGTGTAAATGCAAGTCATCATCATGGTATACAAAGGTCTTCAGTTTACCCTGTGTTACCCCAACTCTGGTAGCACAGGTTTGTCTCCCTGGCCTCCAGCAGGATCCCCTATCTTGTTGGCAGAGTCAGGGGCTTTTCCAGGCAGGTGAAAGCTTTCCTTAGCCAAACAGATGCCCCACCCCTCACCACCCCCCAGCAGTGGCGCCAAGGGGGAATGCTGACTAGTTCGGAAAACAACCTTTTTTTCCAAGGATGGCTTTGGGCCTATGTAATGGGAAATAGACTGTGCTGCCCAGAGACTCCTGAACTTCTCCCATTTCCTGAAACCCAGTTATGATGCACAATAATTGATTTGGTGCTTGGGCACCCGAAACCAGGCACCAAAATCATTTTGCTGTAATTGCTGGTGAAATCTGCCTGCTGTGAAATCCTACCCACAGATCCTGCCAATCCTGCCTGGAGGACCCCTTTCCCCAATCATAGGCTCTGGGACCCAGGAGGACATATTTTCTTTTTTTTGGGGGGGGGGAGTTGTTTTAATTGATTTGTTTATCTACTTTTAGTTTACAAGATTCGGTCCCACAGTCCCTTGAGTTTCAAATTTTCTCCCCTCCCTATTTCCTCCCCCCCCCCCCCATGGTGACATACAATCAAGTACAGGGTCTGCAAATACTTTCACATTGGACAATAGTCTGATTGTATAGAAGGGTTGTAACCAATGGAGTGAACAATGGGAAAAGAGAAACAAAACCAAACATAAAAAAGAACAATAGCATGTAGATTGCTTCAGTCTCCATTTAAATTCTGGTCTTTCTAGATCTTTCTCTGAATGTAGATATCTCCTTCCATGGGGGCATATTTTCCAATTCCTCATTTTACAGGAAGGAAAACTGGGCTCCAAAGAATCATAGGGTTACAGGGTAAGAGTTGAAAGTGACCTAAGAGGTTATTAGAATTAGAGTCAACTCTAATTTCACTCCCCTCATTTTACATATGGGGAAACTGAGTCTCAGAGAAATTATGTGACTTAACCAGGGTCTCACCATGTCTGGTGCAGGACTTATGCCCAATTTTTCCCAAGTCCATGATGCTCATTACATTGTGCCATTTTTTTCCCAAGGGAAGTGACTTCTTCAATGTCATACAGCTAAGTCAAATCTTGCTTCCATCCTTTACTACCTTTTTACCCTTGGATAAGTCATTTAACCCTTTTAAGGTTTCAATTTTATTATTTACAATAGAAGAAGGTTGGACTAGGTGGCCCTTCAGGTCCCTTCCAGTCCCAAGTGATTATCTTATTATCTATCTAACAAAACCTGAGGCATTGAACTGTATCTCCAACTGACTACTAGATATTTCCATCTGGACATTTTTTTTCCTTCAAGAGGTATTGTGAGGTATAGTGGATAAAATAGTGGACTTGGAATCAAGAGGACCCTAGAGAGTGCTGTATGCCTCAGGAAAAGTTATTTAAGTTCTGGAGCTTCTCTTTCTTCATCTGTAAAATGTGGCCGTTATACTGAATGACCTCCCATGTTCCTTTCAGCTCTAAAGCTGTGACCCTACGGCCACCACAATAGCCTTTTGACAAATCTTAACACCTCTGCTCTCTCGGCCACCTTTTGGCCATGACAGGCTTCTCATGCTTCTGGGTAGATTTGTCAGCTCTCTCTTCTACTTGAACCCCTTCAGTTCATAGGAAGTGAAAAGGAGCTTATCTAGTCATCCCCTCATTTTCTTGGTAAGGAAATAGAGGGGCACAAAATGGTCAAGTGATTTGCCCAAGGTTCAATACAATTAATAAAAAGAAAGATTAAAATAAATAAAAATAAGAAGGAAAGATAGTCCATGACCTCAAGGAGCTCACAGTCTAATGGGGCAACAACACACAGAAGGAGGCAGGACAGGGATGGGGGAGGGTTCCCAGGGGGCATCTTTTTCTGTGAAGCTGAAACATAGCAAAGCAGCAGGTAAAGAGTGGAATGAACCCAGGTGGTTACAGATCCCTATGCATCTCTTCCCTCTACCTTTTTCCTCCAAGAGAGATATTTCTTTCTTTTTTTTTCCCTTTTTTTTTTGAAGGGGAGAGGGCAGGGCAAATGGGGTTAAGTGACTTGCCCAAGGTCACATGGCTAGTAAGTGTTAAGTGTCTGAGGCTAGATTTGAACTCAGTCCTCTTGACTCCAGGGCCAGTGCTCTATTCACTGTGCCACCTAGACACCACCCAGAGAGATATTTATTACAACAATGATTTTTTTAAAGAGGGAAGAAAACCAGTCTACAGGTAGACAGGGATGAGTCCAGGTCTACTGACTCTTGTCTGCTGTTTCCCCATACAGAGCTTGAGATTTGAACTCTGGACCTCTGACTATAGATATCCTATTATTGTTGTGTTGTTGTTCAGTCGTGTCCAATTCATTGCGACCCCATTTGGGATTTTCTTGGCAAAGATACTGGAAGGGTTTGTTTTTTCCTTCTCCAGATCACTTTACAGATGAGGAAACTGAAGCAAATAGGGTAAAGTAACTTGCCTAGGGTCACACAGCTGGTAAATGTCAGAGGTCAGTTTTGAACTCAGGAAGATGAGTCTTTCTAACTCCAGGCTCAGCGTTCTATGTACTATAGTGCCACCCAGCTGCCCATATGTATCCTACTGCCTCTCACTCGGACAGGATCATAAATTGAGAGCTGGAAGCTCAGACACCATCTAGGTCAATCCCTTCATTTTATTTTATTTATTTATTTTTTTTTTGTTTTCAAAGTATTTATTTATTTATTTTTTTCCTTTTTTTTAAAAATTTTATTATAGTTTGCATCATTCATTTCCACAAGATTTTGAGTTACATATTTTCTCCCCCTCTTTCCCCCACCCACCGCCCCAAAA
>CM053592.1:151719844-151753300 GCA_028646515.1 Pseudochirops corinnae
TCCTATTTTATTGGTATTTTGGGGTGGCTATGTGAGAGCTGCGATATGTTGCTGCTGCTACGCATCCATCTTGGCTCCGCCCCCAATCCCTTCATTTTAAAGATGGTGAAACTTAGGTCCTTGAAAAACTAAGTGACTTGCTCCACATCATACAGGTAGGCAATTGTCAAAAGTAGGATTTGAACCCACATCCCCTAATCCCAAATATGATATTCTTTTTCCCACATCACAGTGTAGCTCCAATTTGATTTAATCCAATTCAAATTAATAGAACTCGACAAATATTTTTTTAGGGCAAGACTTTAAGACTTCAACACATCAAAGACTGTCCCTGTCCTCAAGGATCTTCCAATCTACTATCATTTCCTATTACAAAATAAAATAAGGTAAAAGTCAAATGCCTTAGCCCTGTAGGAAAGGCCCTTCACTATCTAGAGTCATTCTGCCTTTCCAGATTAATTTATCCTTGGCTGCAGCCGGGCTTGGCTTTTCACCCTCTCCTAAATATCTTGCTTGCTCTTTTGCTCCAATATCTTTGTTCACAAAGAAAGATAGTCCATGACCTCAAGGAGCTCACAGTCTAATGGGGGGAGACAACACACAGAAGGAGACAGGACAGGGATGGGGGAAGGTTCCCAGGGGGGAAGGTCCACAAGGTTTCCCTTACCTAGAAGCTGCCCCTGCACCAATCCTCTTGGCTGATCCAAGTCCTCCTCCTGAAGTCCAGCTCAAATCCCACCTTCTTCATGAAGCTTTCCCTGACCACCCCAGGATAACTGAGTTCTTCTTCCTCTAGTCAGAGGTTCTGAGCTAGGGTCCTGTGAACTTGGTTTCCCTTTATTTACTTATCCATTCATTCATTCACTTATTCATTTGTTTACTCATTCACTTTTTTATTAATCCATTTACTTATTTGATTTTTTATTATTTTAAAGTATTTTATATTAATATTTTAATAATGGTACTTCAATATAATTGGTTTTAGTTGTTTACCCATTCACTTTTTATTCATTCATTTATTTGCTTTTAAATATTTAATATTAATATTTTAATCATGGTATTTTAATACAATTGGATTCCTTTGTAATTCTTTGTATTTTGTTTGATGCATTTAAAAATACAATTCTGAGAAGGGACTAGTAGGTTCTACCAGACTGCCACAGGGGTCCATGACACACTTTGGCACTTAGGAAAGAGTCTTGTGAAGTTCACCTGTTGTTGCTTTAAGCTTTTATTCAAATTCTTGAAATAGGAAAGCTAGCTACTAATTTTTTTAAAACATGAGAGCCAAAATTAATATCGTCTAAAAAATCCACATTCCCTTACTCTCCTTACATTCCCCCAGCAAAAAAAAATTCTTTCTCTTTTGAACTCCTAAAGAATCTTGTATATCTCTTCTTGCACTTATCATATTCTATCTAAAATTTTAGACATTTCCTTCCCTCTTGTTGCTCCCTTTCTACACTGTGATCACAGGAAAGCTAAAGTCTATGTGCATATTATTCTTCATTGTGTTCCTTACCTGGTAGCTGAATGAATTAGTAGCAATGTGATATCATTGATAAAAAAAATCACTGATGTAAGTGTTGGACAGAGCAGGGCCAAGGATAGATCCCTGTGGCACTCCATTAGCGACACCCCTCCAAGCTGACACTGGTCCATTATTGTGGCAATTTGCGTTGCCAGTTCCAGATCCATCTTTCTATACTCTAGTATCATAGCTGTTCTAGAGTATAGGATTTTAATCCTATGCTGTATAGAGTATATAAATAAATACCCTATAAATCCATAATTTCCACATTTTACAAATAAGGAAACTGAGGCCCATGAAGGCTAAGTGGCATGTCTAAGGTCAGTCAGAAAGGACTAAGGTCAAGAGGAAGGACTGAAAAGCAAGTTCAAGTTCAGCATTCTTTCCATAAAACCACTCCATCATCCAAGCCACGTCTTTCTATCTGGCCCAGAAGTAGGCTATCCCAGAGAAGCCTTTCTAAAACCCAGATATTCACCAGAGCCATCATCATCATCCTCACTGTTATTATTATTAATCCGACTTTTGTTGGTTAGTTTACCTTTTTTTAAATTTTTTGAGGTATTAGTTGTAACATAGTGTAAACCTGTGTTTCATCAAACTGATTTCTAGTTTCTGGTAGTACTGATTTAAAGAAGAATCATTTTCCAAATACTTTCTTTTTCACTAATGTATTAATACTAGACTATTTTGTTCAATTGCTTCAAGATATAGCTTATCTAGTCTATTTCATTAACCAAGTTTTCTATTTTTAAAAATCCAGTGAAATATAGTTTTGATAATTTGTTCTTTGTAGCATAATTTGAGATCTGATAGTATTAGTCTTTCCTTTTTCTTTTTTTAAAACATTTTCCTCATATACCCATTGATACATCTCATTTTATTCATTCAAATAAATGTTAATATTCATGTAAAAATTAAAAAACAAAGAATCCTAATTGAGACTTAAAAAATAAAATAAAACCCATCTATTCATCTATCCATCCATCCATTTATCCATTCATCATTATTTATCCCCTCCCTGGTCATGGGTGTACCTCAAGACTACATCATAGACCCTCTTCTCTTTTCTATTTCTACACTCTTTTCCCGGGGTGTCATCATCTTCCATCAGTCCAATTATCATTTAAATGCAAATGACTCCCAGATCTATGTATCCATCCCTAGGGTTTCTCCAATCTGCCATTCTCATATTATCAATTGCCTGAGGAGCATTTTCAATGGCTGTCCTTTAGGTATCTCAAATCAAAGTGTCCCAAACAGGAGAAATGGGTGGAAGTCGCAAGGAAACAGATTTTAGCTCAACCTGAAGAACTTTTTACTAGTTAGAACTACATTAAGATGGGATGATTTAAATTTGACTCCAAAGAAGATCCACAAGAAGGCACTTCACCCCCTTTGGAGTGATGGATATGAAGATGGAACACTACATATATAATGTTAGACTTTTTGATAAGTTGGTCAGTTTTGTTGAATTGGTTTTCTCCCCACTTTAAAAAAATTCATTGTTATAAGAGAAAGGGGGAGAGGGAAGAGATACATAGGGAAATGTATGTGATATAAGAACAAGAGATAGCAACAAAAATTCATGTATCTTTTAAAAGATGAAACATTCTGTCTCCTGAGGTAATGAGTTACCCTAGTTTAGAGCTGGAAGCGACAGACTTTGGATATCATTTAATCCAAACTCCTCATTGTATACATCAAGAACTAAGTGACCCAAGGTTGTCCCTGTAATAGAGACAGAATTTGAACCCATGTCCAAAGATCATAGAGTTAGAGCTGTAGAGGATATTTGAGGTCACCTAATGCAATCTTCTGATTTTATAGTTCAGGAAAGTGTGTGCTGGAGATGTTAACCAACTGGTGCTAGGTTACACAGAGCTTCTGACTCCATATCTCAGACTTTCCTCTGTACTATGTTTCCCATGACTGAAGGGATGCAAGCAGAGCCAGGAAGGCTCAGGATTGCTGTTGTTTAAAGACGGTTATATTGGGAAGTTTTCTAGATGCACTATAGGATCATATCAAACTGGGATTCCATGTTTCTACATGGAAAAATGGGAAGGCTCCTTTCCTCTTCTTTTTCTCGATATCTCCCTTTATACTTCAAGGACCTAGCAGTTTGCCAGTGTGTCCAACAAAGATGGTGGCCCCTTAATAGACATTTGTGAGCTGCTGTGGCCAAAAATATCCATCCCCTGTGGGTCACCTGACTCATATAGTTAATCATTAGGGCTGTCATTGAACTGATAAGATCTGTAATAGTTGAAATTCCACCATGGAAGCTTACTCTGTCTCTCTTTCCTCCGACAAATGGGATATCAGAGAACAGCTCTCAAGGTGATGTTTACACTTCTGAAGTTAGTTCTAATAACCCATTTTTCCAGTACTCCTTGGGATTATTTAGAGTTCTGATTGCCTGCCGATCCCATCCATATGTGAATGACTATGACCCCATGCCAAGGTGAAGAACCACTGAATGGCATTCAGGGGTATTAATGAATGAATGAATGAATTTATTAATGAATTAATAAATGAATAAACATCAACCTTTCTTTAGGGCAGGAGTTCTGAACCTTTTTGTTTTCATGGACCCCCCTAGCAGTCTGGTGAAGTCTATGAACCATTTATCAATGCCTAAAATATGTAAGATTACAAAGAAAACTAGTTTTATTGAAAGAAATAAAAAGCCAGCTGTACAGAGCCCAAATTAAGAACTCCTGCTTTGGGGATCCTCCATGGGGATGTTTTGATCTGAAGAGAGCACTTAGAGAAAAAAAAATACTTGATGATTTTTAACCTGAAAAATCAAGACTTGTTCTGCTTGGCCCTAAAGAGTAGAGCCAGGAACAATGGGTACAAAGAAGTGAGATTTTAATTTGAAGGACAAACTGCCTAACAATGCAGAGCTGTCCAAAAGTGGAATGGGTGACCTTGGGAGGAAATGTGTTTTCCTCAATACAAGTCTTCGAACAAAAGTTGGATGGTGTCAGAACACCTGGGTTCAAATCCTGCCTAAGTCTGTGACCTTGTACAAGTCACAACCTTTCTGGGATTCAGTTACCCATCTGTAAAAAGAGCAGGCTGAAATTAACTGAGTAGCCTCTCAGGTTCCTTCTGGTTCTAGAAGTCTCCAAGTCAGCATTGGAGATGCAGTTTTTGAATTTCTTTAGTGTGTGTGTATTTTTTTTCTTTTGTAGGAAGTGTGTGTGTGTGTGTGTGTGTGTGTGTGTGTGTGTGTATAGGGCTATCCTTTCTGGGATTATATTCATTCAAATTTTTTATAATAGATAGTCATCCTTCCAAATGGAATTTATATTCTCTCCTAGGGTAGAGATGAATAAAGTATTTGCTCTCAGGAAATTTTCCCTAAACCATTACACTAATGACTTTTCACTTTGGAGGGAATTCTCTGATGTCAAGTAAGGTGTGTCTTCACAGGAAGAACTTCCCAGATTTATTACATTCTGAAGTTTTCTCTCCAGTGTGCATTTTATGATTTCCCATAAGGTCTGAATTATAACCAAAGCATTTCCCCCCATTCATTATACTTAGTAAATGTCATTACATTGATTTTATTACATTATATTAGGTCTGAATAGAACCAGGAACTCTAAGTGCATCACGCTGACGGAGACTCACTTTGTTGTGGGGAAAGAAAAGGACTGGCCCTACAATGATGCTTTGGCCGTATTTCTTACATCCACGGCCTCTCACTTCACAAGCAAGTGTCCTTTGGGCAATTTTCACTTGCCTAGAATATTTCTCCTCATTATTCTGCTGCCTTTCTAATCACATTCTCAGACTTCCCTCCGTTTGAAGACATTAGAACCAATTTTCTTGAATCTTGCTTGGGATATTTTCCCTAGGAATGCCCCCACTTTGGAATTGATTGGTTTGAATTCTAGTCTATCATTTTGAAAGAAAGAAAATTGTAACTATCCCCTGATTCTTCTACTGTATTTGCCTTTAATCTCTCTCATGAATTGTTTTGGTGAGGTTGTAAATTCCCTGTCACTGGAGGTATTTTCTGATATTCTTAAGGACACTGTAAAGGCATTTCTGTTCAGTTATGGGTTGAGCTAGATGATCTCTGAGGTTTGTTCCAACTCTGAAATAATGTGATTCTGTGTGATACTAGTCTGCCAGTAGGTTACCAAGAACCTATAGACTAGAATTCTCAGTCTTAAGGCTGGATGGTCCTTCCCAGTGTCTTCCTGGACTCAAAATCATGGCCCCAGTGAATGGCTCAGTGTAGGTATGATGAGCATGGGATGCACGAGCATTGCAAATTATCAGAAACATCCAACATCAGAACTAGGGAGGGCATACAAGATCACTTGGTCCAACCTCTTCATTTTGCAGTTAGCAATAATGGCTCTTGTCCATGCCTAGAATGGTCTTCCTTCCTCCCCCTGCCTCTTAATTTCCCTGGATTCCTTCAAGACTCAGATCAAGTCCTGCATTCTATTTCCCCTCCCACTAATGCCTTTCCCTCCCATGTTACATTCTATCAACTCCATATGTATCTTGCATGTAACATAATTAATTCCATATCATCTACCCAATTAGGACATGAGCTTCCTTGATAGGAAATTGTCCAACCATTCTGGAGATCAGTTTGGAACTATGTCCGAAAAGTTACTAAACTGTGCGTGCCCTTTGATCCAGCAGTACTTTTACTAGGGCTATAAGCAAAGAGATCAAAAAAAGAGCAAAAAGGCCCTGGACATATGTGCAAAAATATTTATAATAAATCTCTTCCTACCCACAGAGAACTATAAACTGAGAGTGTGTCCCTAAACTGGAGAAGATCTGACCAAATTATTGTGTATGGATATAATGGAATGCTATTGTGACATCAGAAATGAAGAGAGAGGTCTCAGAGAAACTTGGGAAGACCTGTATGAACTGATGCAGAATGAAGTGAGCAGAAGCAGGAGAACAGTTTATATATTAAAAACAATATTGCAAAGAAAAACAAATTGGAAAGACTTAACCAAGCAATGCAGTGACCAACAATGATTCCAGATGACTTGATGATGGAGTGTGCCACCTACCTCCCAACAGAAATAGACTCAAGATGCAGAATGAGATCTGCATTTGTAGGTGCGATTAATGTGGAAAGGAATTTTGTTTTACTATATATATTTGTTGTAAGGATGGTTGTTTTAATTGGGTCTGAGAGGGTGGGGTAGGAAAGAGAGAAATTTAGATGCTTATTAACTGAAAAAATAGCATAAAGCAATTTTTCTTGTGTACTTAAAAAAAGAATGTAACTTGAGGGCAGAGAATTGGGAGGTAGAGGTTGTTTATTTGTTGTTGTTTTTTTTTAACATTTTCTACACAGTATAGTGGCTGACACATAATCCATACTCAATAAATGCTTGTTGATAGTCAGATTGATAATAGCTCACATTTATATAGAAGTTCAAAGTTTCCAAAGTGTTTTCTCTTAAATTCTGTCAGTACAATTATACCCATTTTGTAGGTGAGGAAACTGAGGCTCATAGAAAGTAATTGATTTGCTCCAAGACCATACAGCTAATGAAAATGAAGCCCAGAGGAATGAAGGTCAGGCTTAGTCAAGAGCATACAGTGAGCTGATAGATTGGGTTTAGCAGCCAGTTTTCTTAACTCTTAATCCAATAACCTCTTTACCATCCCATGATCTCTTTAAGTAGCACAGTGGATAAAGAGCACCAGGCTTGGAATCAGGAAGACATGGGTTCAAATCCAGCCTCAGGTACTTACTAGCTATGTGGCCCTGGGTAAGTCACTTAAGTTGTATCTGTCTCAGTTTCCTCAACTGTAATATGGAGATAAAAACAGCACCTACCTCTTAGGGTTGTTGTGAGAATTAAATGAGGTAATGATTGTGAAGCACGTGGCATATAATGAATTCTTAATAAATGCTCGTTCCCTTCCTTCCTTCCTCTCTCACAAGTGGGACACTCTATAGCTTTTGGATGTCACCGTCAGCAGCCTGAACCTAGCCGAGGGTTTGACCAAAAGCTAAGCTGGCGCCATCGTTCATTGCTCTGTCTAGGTCTTGGCCCCCTTGTTGCCTGGCTTGGGATGGGGGTTGGGGGTGGCTAGAACTCCCCCAGGGGGAAGGATAGGCGCTAAAACACCAGGTTGGGAGTACGTTCTGGGAAATCTGAGATGTGCCAAGAACAGCTGATTGATTGCTGGTCTTGGGGCGCCACGTTTTGAAGGCAGTCTACCCACCCCTCTCCCCCTGCCCAGCCTGTCCTCTGTGAGTCATGGGTTTTAAGCCGAGCACTCTGGGAGATTAACCAGCTTTGCAACCAGCTGCTAGAGGCGGATACTTGGCCGAAAGAAGCAGGATAAAGTTACCAGCTCAGAAGTTTATAGGAAGGCCCATAAATGCTCCCACCAGCAGCAAGGCTAGCAAGGCAGGAATAAGAATTCAGGGCCCAGCTTGGGACTTAGAGAAAGGGGTAGGGGGGAAGGGGAATGAGACGATTCAAGCACAGGACATGAATAGGCTCATTCATCCCCAGGTCTGGAAGGGAACACTCTGACCCCCCCCATCAGGGGGTGCTGGGCACCTGGTAGAAATTGGGAATACAGACCACTTGTGGCCTTGAAGAAGTCATTGACTTCTAATGGAGACCATGGACAATTCCTGACCTTCTCCAGATACTGAGTTCTTTCTCTAGGGTGAGGCCTCAGGAATGGAGCCCAGTCAAGAAGCTGCCATAAGGAGACCTAGGAATAGAGAATGGAATGGGACCTAGATCCATGGGACAAGTGAGCAGTCATGATCTTTGGGTAATTCCTGCAGAATATTGGAACTAGAGCCAGAAGGTGAAGCATGAGTAGAGACCCAGAGCAGAAAGACACAGAGGCTTGTGTCATGAAGTCCAAGCTCTACAACTCACATACCTGTCTTATAAAATCATAAATTAGAACCAGAAGGGACATAAATTATGGGGATGTTCCAAGATAGCATTGGGCATAGGGCCAACCCAATAGCATCTCAGAGCTGTAGGGAGCCTAGTCCAGTGGGAAGAGCACTGGATCTGCATTCGGAAAACGTGATTTGGAATCTCACATCTTTTCTTTCCTACTTTCATGACCTTGAGGGCAAGCCGCTTCACCTCACTGGGCCTCAGTTTCTCCAAGTCCACATCTAAGCTTAAAATCTACGATTTCATGATCTCAGAGGTCAGTTTGTCCAACTCTGACCAGACCACAAACCTCCCTTACAACCAGTCCCAAACATGAACATTCACTTTCTGTTTGAAAATCTCTGAGAATGGGAATCTTCCAACCATCTGAGACATGTGCAACATTGAGATTGTTCTTTTTGTTATGAAACTTTTTCTTTCATTGAGCTGAAATTTGCCTTTCTGAAATTTCTACTCATTGTAATTTTGCCCTGAGTTCAAGTTCCCCAAATATCATTCCTCCTCCATAGGATAACTCTTCAGCAGGTTTGAAGTCATCTATTATACTCTACTCTCAAGTTTTCTCTCCTCCATGCTAAATATAACCAGTTCTTTCAAATGATACTCCTGTAACATGGCTTCTAGTCCTCAGACCCTCCTGCTTACCTTTTTCTACATGGACTTCAGTCTGTCAACCCAACACACAGGAGGATATGCCAATACACTGTGTGTGTGAGGTAAGCTGTGCTACTCAACAGTTTCCTCAGCCCTAAAATGTACTTGGATCAAGGAAGACCCAAGAAGGCCTGTCTCTAGAAGGACCCTGTCCAAATGCTAAGTAACATAAACCAATAGATCAACCAACAAGCATTTATTAAGGGCTTTCTATGCCAGACACTGTAGTGGGAACTAATATGGAAAGGCCACTGGGACTTCAGACCTTGATTCCAGGACTCACTAACTTATTATATGATGTTGGAAAACTCAGTTTCCCTTTTTGTACTTCTGTTTCCTCATATATACCATGATTCATGGTTTCTTAACATGGAATCCGTGGATAGATTTCAGTGTGTCAGTAAACTTGGATGGAAAAAAAATTGCATCTTTCTTTTCATTAACCTCCAGCTGAAAGTTAATGTCTTATTATGAATCTAAGCTATACATTATATTCTGAGAATAAAATACTTTTGAGGTATTTCATTAATGAAAACTTATGAGAGTTCATAGATTTCATCAGACTAACAAAGGGGCCCATGACACTAAAAAGGTTAAGAATCCCTAGACTAGGTGTTTTCTCATGGACCTTCCAACCTTGCCCAGAGATTGTGGGCCAAAGCCTGGACATATGTTGTTTAAGAGAAAAGGGCAAGAAAGTTCCCAAGGTGGGGGGATCAGGAAGGAGTAAAGGCATTTCCTGAGGAAGAAGAGACCCAGGTAAGGAGCCAAGTTCAGAGTGCCGAGTCTCTAAAGGAAGTTGGAGGGTGTTAGAAACCTGAGTAGTGCAATGGATAGAGTATAGGGCTTGAAGTCAGGAAGACCTGAGTTCAAATCCAGCTTCAGGTATGTGCTAATTGTATGACCCTGGGCAAGTCATATAACTTCAGTTTTCTTATTTTAAAAAAGAAGAGCTGAAGAAGAAAATGGCAAACCACTCCATTATCTTTGCCAAGAAAATGCTAAATGGGGTCACAGTCAGATACAAGTGAAACAACTGCACAACAGCAACAGGGGAGGAAAGAAAGTTGGGTAAGAAGGAGAGCTTTCTAAATCCTCATTTTCTCCAGGATTGGTTCAGTTCTAAGCTGTGAAGCTCGAATGAGATAAGGGATACAAAAGATTTTGCAAACCCTGAGGTGCTATATAAATGCCAATTGTTGTGGTTGTTGTTATTCTACAACTATTAGTGTCTAGTAATGACTTCATTCACTGAGCCTGCTAGGCTCAGTGTTCACAAGGTAAACAGGGGTGTGCTGGTCAATGTTTAACAACCAGGTAGGGAATATACGCGCAACAAACTTTGAAGCGTAAGCTGCATTATTAACGTTTTCTAAAGTCCAGACAATCAACAAAACAGTAAGTCAATCCCTGATTTGTAGCTGAAAATTGAAAGGTTACATCTTTTTTATTTATTTATTTAACTTTTAATTTATGGAATAAAGCAAGCATTTCTGTAACATAGTATAACAAAAGAGGTGATTGCACATCAATCTGCAAATCAATTGTGTACAACTTGCTATTGTAAAAATATATAGATAATAAAGTTATCATGTAAATTTCCTTTTTTCCTTTTTTTTTCCCTCGCCACCCAACCTAGAGATGTCTACAACCAGAGCTGGTTAGAACTGGTTCCAGCATAGCCTTGGTTCTGGAGGACAAATGTACAAGGTGATATCATCCAGAGATGGGACCTCAATTTCTCTTCCATTTCTCTTCCATTTCAGGCTGTTCAGACCCTTGGGAGGAATCCTGTGGAGTCTAGAGAAACCTTGAAGTCTGGCTTCCCTCTTGGGGCACAGGACCCCACAAAGAGCAGGTAGGTCCCCATCTGATTGGAGATTACCCCCAGGATGAATGACAACTTTTCCAGTTACCTAGGTTACTGAAGATCACAGGTCCTGGTCTGGGTCCTAGAATCAAGATGAATTTGTAATTGGTGCATGAAAGAAAAAAAGATTTAGGAAAACAACTCTATTTATAGCCTGGGTAACCTAATAGCAAAGAAGGCTTCTGCTCTGATGGCTGAATACCATGCAGGGTCCTCCAACTAAGATGCTACTCCTTACATGATCAGTATCCTGAAAACTTGTGGCTCAGCAATTCAAGAAGCCAAGTCCTCTCCTGACATTGCCATCTGTCTTCTTCCTTAAGACACTTGGGTTCAATTCATTCTATCCATAAACAGGAGATTTCACCCAAGGACCTCCAGAGGGGTCTTTAGGGTAGAGGACCCTGAGGTTCCGTGTGGTGCCTCCCCAAGTGCTACACTGCTTTGTAGGGGAGATAGGGATGACTGAGAAATGGCCCACATAGTTTAAACAGATAGTCTAGTAGGAAGGATGAACCAGGGACCCTCAGAACATCAATGTGAAATGAGATCATAAAATTAGCACTATTTGGGATACTTTTTATCTCTTTTGGACCTTATAGATCAAGAGCTAGAAGGGACCTCAAAGGCCATCTGATGCCAACCTTCTCGCTTTAATAAATGAGGAATCTGAGACCCAGAGAAATTAAGTGACTCACCCAAAGTCAGAGAGATAGTGAGCATTAAAAGTGAGGTCTGAGTTGCGTTGTTGTAGTCACTGGGTATATTGTTCTCCTGGTTCTACTTCATTTTGCATCAGTTCATGCAAATCTTCCCATGTTTCTCTGAATTCCTTACCTTTGCTCCTTTTTGTGGATTCAGAGTAAGGCACATAGAAGCTCAGCAAAGGCAGTGGGGAGGCAGGCAGGACAGTGGAAAGGAAGGGGAGAGCTCTTTCAGGTGTAGGAAATCTTGGTGGAGGAACAACACCCAAGCATGGCTTTGAAAGATGGCATAGTAATGGGACAAGGAGGGTGAGAGGAAAGTCAGGGAAGTGGGAAAGCAAGGAGCTGCTTCAGGTAACCAGTCAATCAATAAGCACCTAGTATGTTCCAAGCGTAGTGCTCAGTGCTGGGTATAGAAGAAGAGGCAAAAGACAGTCTCTGCCCTCAAGGGGCTTACAATCTAATGTAGAATATTGTTAGTAATTTGTTTGTACAAATATGAACAAACAAGGTGATATATAAACACACATATGTGTATACATATGATTTTTAAAAAAGAATTAACAGAGGGAAGGCATTAGAATTGAGCAATTGGGAAAGGCTTCCTGTAGAAGAAAGGATTTAAGTATTTTGGTTGGGATTTGAATTGAACCAGAGAAGCCAGGAGGTGGTGATTGGGAGGGAAAGTTTTCCATGGGGGACAGCCAGAGAAAATGCCCAGAACCAAGAGATGGAGCTTCTTGTTCATGGAACAGCCAGGAGGCCAGTGTCACTGGATGAAACAGTACATATGGCAGAGAATAAGCTATAAGACTGGAAAGGTGGGAGGGGGCTAGGATATGAATGACTTTGAATGCCAAAGAGAGAATTTTGCTTTTGATTCTGGAAGCAATAGAGAGGCCCTGGAGTTTATTGTGTGTGTGTGTGTGGGGGGGGTGGCAGAGGGTGTAGGGGGGCATGTATTGATCAGACTTGAGCTTTAGGAAGATCATTTGGGTGGTTGAAAACAGGAACATTCATCCCTCTTTGCCTGGAGCATTGATGTTATCTATGATGCAGTAGAACAATGATATCATTTGTCACAACAGCTGATATTTCTATAATCCCATCAGCTTCCCAAGTAATTTCCTGATGCATGATCTGGATTCAAGATTCCCATCTACATAAAGCTATCAAGCTAGTTTGATTTGAGACTATGGAGGGTCAGATATGGAGGACCATGAGGTCAGGGGTAAAGGAAAGCCACAAGGAAAGGTGAGTGAGGATGGACAAATAGCTCAGCTTGTGGACAGCTAGATGGCAGGAGGAGGTAACAGGACACTCATAACCATCTTTCTCTCCCCTCTCTGTGTCCCAGCAATCTACTCATAGACATCTTTGCTGCGTTTTTAAGAGGAAAAATAGTAACCTGGGTGATTTCGATAATTTGTCTACTGTGAGGCAGGTGATTGCTCCCGAGGACCTCCAGAGGGGTCTTTCGGGTAGAGGACCCTGAGGTTCTGTATGGTGCCTCCCCAAGACAAAGCCTCCTCACCTGACCAGTCCTGAAGAAGGTTCTGGGAGCTCTGAGCCTATTAATCAAACAGCAAGTATTTATTAAGAATCTACTGTCTGTCAGGCATTGGAAATAAAAGGATAAAATCCAAACAGTCCTTGTTTGCTAGGAACCTAGATTCTACTGGGGGGATCTAGCATATAACACAGGACAGTGACCAAAGAAAAGACCTTTGGTCTCAGCCATCACAAAGATTGTAAGTAGACACATTAGGCCTTTCCAGAAGCAAAGGGAATATTGATTTGATCATTGTTCCCCCAGGAAGAGATTGAGAGTGGGGAGGAATAGGAGAGAGCACTAGCTTAACAGCAAGACCAGGTCCTATGGTCCTGGTGAATGGGTAGATGACTCAATTAGTCAATAAGTATTTATTAGTTTACTATTATGTATGAGACACTGTACTAAATACTGGAGATACAAAGACAGGTCAAAACAAACTAACAAAAAATGTAGTACCTGCTCTCAAGGAGCTCTTAGTCTAATGGTGGAGACAACATGCAAGCAAGTATGTACAAAGAAGAGAAATTGAGAATAAACTGGAAAGAATATGCAGAAGGAAGGCACTAGAATGAAGGTGGATGGGAAAGGTTTCCTGTAGAAGATGGGATTTTAATTGGGATTTGAGGAAGTCAGGAAGGCCAAGAGGCAGAGATGAAAAGGAAGAGTATGCCAGGCGAGAGGGATAACTCGTGAAAATATCCAGAGCCTGTGGCAGCAGGGGAACCAGTGTCACTGAATCTCTGAGTACCTGGGAGGAGCTTGGGGTTAGGAGAAGATGAAGGCGTAAGAAATGGGAAAGGTAGGAGGGGGCAGGCTATAAAGGATGTTGAATCCTAAACAGAAATATTTGATCCTGAAGGTAATAAAGAGCCACTGGGGTTTATTCATAGTGTTTATTATGGTGAGGGGGAATGACTGGACAGCTGAGTATAAGATGGACTAAGAGTAGGGAAAGACTTGAGACCCAATGACCAACCAGAAGGGTTTTGCAATAGTCTGTGAGTAAGATGATGAAGGCCTTTGCTAGGATGGTGGCAGTGTCAGAGCAGAGAAAGGGGCATTCACGAGAGACTCTGTAAAGGTAGAATCAATAGGATCTGGCAACAGATTGAATATAGGGGTGAAGGAGAGTGAGAAGTTGAGAATAAGCCTAAGGTTGACAGCCTAGGGCCCTGGTAGGATGGTGCCATTACCCTCAATAGTAATAAGGAAGCTAGGAAGAAGGAGGATTTGGGATGTGGAGGCAGGGAAAAGACAACAAGATCAGCTTTGGACACGTCGAGTTTAAGATGTTTATAAGACATCCAGGTCAAGATGCCCAATAGACAATTGGAAGTATAGTTAGGACAACAGAAAGTAGAGCAGGGAATCATTAGAAAAGAGATGATAATTGAATCTGATCATCAAGTGAAAAGTATAGAAGGAGAGAGAGGGCCCATAATAGAAAAAGAGAAGCCAGCCCAGGACAGAAGCTTGGCAGGCATCTACAGTTAGTGGGCATGAGCTAAAGACCCAATGAAAGAAACTTAGAAGGAGACAACCAAGAGAGAGTGGAGTCTCAGAAATCTAGAGAGGAAGAATATTAAGAAGGGGATTGACAGAAAGGTCAAGAAGGTTGAGGACTGAGAAAAGGTCACTCCATTTGATGATTAATGAATTATTTTTTCATTTTAAAAATCCATTCATTCATTTGTGACTGAGCCCTGGGGTCTTGGTGAATGGCAAGATGTGATGAAACATGGTCTGGAGTTGACTAGATAGAGCCAGGCCTTGACTGAGAGGGTGAATGACCTATGGAGCCCTTGGCAGGTCAGAGTGGGAATCTGGACACTGTAAGATGGAAAGGCTTTTGTTTTAGGAGTCAGGCACAGGGGAGCAAAAGGTTCTCTCCCATCCCATCACCCCCCACAAGCCCTGCCAGAAGGGTCCATATATCCAAGATTGGGGTGAGGCAAATCCTGCAGTCTGGGCCCCAAAGACTTCCTAGGGAGCCAGATACCTCCTGGGTTCTTTTGTCCTGAGGCTTCAGGTCTGAGCTCTTGGGAAAGAAGGGCAGGCGGGTATCCTTCTTACTAGACTCCATCCCCCTTCATCAGCCTTAGGATCTCCTTCCCACCCAGCTCCTAGTCACCAATGGGCAATGGAAATAAGAAGGAATATATTGTTCTTCCTGTCGGACCTAAAGGTGAAATGTCAGGTGCCATGCCCTGGTCTCCCAGGATTTTCCAGGCAGATACTTTTCTTCCCAGATGCAACTACACTTGGCATTCTTAGCCAGGAACAGGGAAAATTCCACTTTAAGTCTAACTCTGTTCCACAAGTGAAGCAATGTCATAGTGGATTGGGTATTGGACTTGGAGTCAGGAAATCTGAATTTGAACTCACCTAGATGTGTCAGTCAGTCAGTTAAAAGGCACTTGGTGTTCACTATTTGTGAGGCACTATGGCAAGCACTGATGGTTAGTTGGTTATTGGCCTTCATTCTCAAAGAGAACCAAAATGACATCACTATGTTGGGATCAAGGTAAAGTGTGTCCCACTGTGGCTGATCCAAACAATACAAGCTCAGAATGTCTCTACCACAAGTCGGGCACAAATAGCCCATGTGAACATTTGGAGTAGAGATGTCTTTAAATTTGCACATCTCAGGTTTCTTTTGAGCTATTGCAATTCTGCTTTGCTCATAGAGCACAGCACCTTCTTTGATGTGGGCACACCATGCTTGACAGTCCTGTGCCAGTGTCTCCCATGTCTCACTATTGACTCCAGAGTTCTTCAGAGAGACCCTGAGAGTGTCCTTGTACTGCTTCTTCTGGCCTCCATGTAAGCACTTGCCCTTTGTCAGTTCTCTGTAGAATAGTCTTTTAGCCAAATGCATGTTTAGCATTGAAACAACATGGCCAGCCTGTTGGAGCTGCATTCTCTGCAATAGAGTTTGAATGCCTGGCAGTTTACCTCCAGAAAGGACCTCAGTGTCTGGTACCTTAACTTGCCGGGTGATCTTCAGAATCTTCCTTGGACAATTCAAATGAAATGGATTCCGTTTCCTGGCATGGTGCTGGTAGACTGTCCAGGTTTCACAGGCATACACCGGGGAGGTCGGCAAAAGGGCTCTGTAGACCTTCAGTCTGATCGGCAGCCTAATAACTCTTTCCCCCCACACTTCCTTAGGAGCCGCCCAAACACTGAACTAGCTCTGGCAGAGTATATGTCAACCTCATCAGCTAAGTGTATATCCCTGGAAGCAAGTGAACTCAATCAAGCACTAGGGATGTGAGGAAAGGCAAGCACTCAAAGCTTCTGTTTCTTCATCTGTAAAATGGGAACACTATTAGCATCACACACACACCCCCAACAGAGTTGTGAAAAACATGTTACTTATGTGAAATATGAGTGAGTTATTTTTATGTTTATTTGTCAAGATACCTGAGTTCCACTTCCATCTTAGGGTCATCCAGTCTCTGCTTGAAAACCCCCAAGGAAAGAGAAGTCATCACCTCTTGGGATCTTCCATTCCCCTTTTGGATAGCACTAATTAGTAGTAAGCTTTGCCTAACTTCATTTGCCTCTTTGCATCTTCCACTCATGGCTTCTGGTTCTGCCCTTTGGGACTAAAAAGAACAAATGGAATCCTTCTTCCCCATGAAATTCCTTCAGATACCCGAAGACACTTATCATGCAAACCCTGGGTCTTCTCTAGGCTAGCCATTCCTAACTCTTCCAAGCAATCCTCAGATAACACGGACTCAAGTCTCTTTCCCATCCCAACTCCCCTCCTCTGGATACTCTCCACGTTATTGATGTTCTTGGGCTACCTCCCTCAAGCTCAGTGCACAGAGTCAAGAAGGCCTGAATTCAAATCCAGCCTCAGATACTCACTAGCTGTGTGACTCTAGGTACATGACTCAACCTCTCACTCAGTTTCTTCAAATGTAAGATAGGGCTAACGACAACATCTACCTCCCAGAGTTATCTGCAAAGCCCTTAGCACGATACAAATGCTAGCTATTATTATGGAAGGAAAGAACTTTGTAAACCTTACATTACCATAGATGTGGGAGCTGTTAAAGTTCAAGTGTCCTTGAACAAGTCTCTCTGAGCCTCAGTCTCCCCATCTGTAAAATAAGCATGTTGCATTAACTGATCTCCAACGACTCTTCCTGGTCCAAAAGTAAAGGAAACATTAATCAGAGGCTGAAGGAATTCAGAAGGGTCTACTAACTCCTTCCTTAGGCCACCCCCACCTCAATCCCTACACCATCAGGTACATAGGCTGGCACCCAGACAGACATATTCACACTTCCTAATGGCAGGCAAGCTTTCCCAAAGAGTGATTGTCCCCTCCAGCAGGACAGAGACACTTTGATGGGGATGGGGGAGCAGAGGGACCCCCTCAAGAATAAGGTTCAGTCGGGGGGGAGCGCAGAAAACAAGCTGGATTCTTTCTACTTGTTCTTCATTCCCATCAGCCCTCATAATGCCCCCCCCTCCCTCAGACAAGTGACTGTGTCCAATGCTGGCCTGAGGTTGTTGCGGTTGGTGGGGGGTGGGGGAAGAAGAGGGTAGGGGGAATGCATGGTGACCATCCCCATCTCAGATTTCGCCTGCAGTTGCTCAGGCCTTGGCGTCTGCCTCCTGCACCTGCTGTGGGGGCCTCATGGAGAGCAGTGGGGGAGGGTGTAGGAGAGTGAGGGGAGAGAACAGGACCAGGAGTTTGGGTAGATAGAGAGTCCTTGACCAAATTTGGTCTCCTGGAGGGCCAGAGGCCAAGGGGCAGCTGGCATGGGCTGGGGATGCTAAAGCCCATAGAACTTAGGGTACTTCCTGGTGGCCAAAGGCAAGAGGAAGAAGTTAAGGGACTCACTGAGAGCCTTCTAAAGAAAATGACCTAAATGGGCAGGGGAGAGTGAGCCTCGATCCATGTCGGTGAGGGTGCATCGCATAGTCTGTCCCCCACCCCAACTTCACTTTTTTTGTGCCTTGGATCCCTTGGACTGGTAAAGCCTATGGTCCCCTTCTCAGACAAGTGTTTTTAAATTTATTGGACAAAATGACAGGATTACAAAGAAAACAATTAAATTGAAATGTAATTATAATTTTCTTAAAATTTCACTGAATCACGAGTTAAAAGAGAGAGGTGCCTGGACTTTCCATAACTGTCTCCCAGACACAAGGGGGGCAGACCCAGCTCTAACCCAAAAGCCAATCTGAGCTGGGATCAGCATTTCTTCCCAGTCCCCTGACCCCATCATTTCCTGGATAGTAGGACAGGGAAGTGGCCCAGGATGTCCTAGGTATGAGACTGGTCCCAGAATGGGGACAATGGCCACTCCTTTGGGCTAGTGTTTAGGAAAAGGGAAGGAAAAAGGGTATTTTCTGGACCAGAAAGTGCCAAGGGGCCCATGGAGAGACTGGCCTCCTCCTACCTCTGCTATAGGGACTGTGGGAAGTCTGGTTGGCTATGGGAAGTCTGCTATAGAGCCCAAGGGAAAGCTCCCCATCTATTTTCAGGTCCTTGAGGCTGTGAAAGGGATGAGTGAAATCCTGCCCTCTAGAGCTTGGCACCCTAGGACATCCAGGCCAGGGAAGGTGGGTCCTCATACATCTTTATGCCCCCTTTTTACACTCACACACAAATGCCCACTAAGATACTTGCACTGACTCCCATTCCCACTCGCTGGTACAAACCCGGATAAGCACAGGGCCTCCATCACACACAGTCACAGACATGCTCCTGGGCACACACAAGGTCGGCCTCAGCGCACACACAGCAGCCTCCCCCCCCCCCCCCAGCACGTGGGGGGCTGGGATGACACGTGAGCGGCTGGCTAACGAGCCAAAGAAGCTCATTGTCTGACCCGGGGGCCAGTTGTCGGCCGCCGGGCTGCTGTGGTCACAGAGCATTAGCCCTGCAATGGGGCTGCTGCCTGCCTGCCAGGTGCGGCCGAAATTAATCTCCAGCTCCACCCCAGGGCTTAGTGGGGAGCCCTGAGCGACGCCACAGCTGAGGAGCTGGGGCTGGGGCTGGGCCTGAGGGGGCTCAAAGCCACGCGCTCTGGATGCTCCCTTCCTCCCCTGTCCCCCACAGCCCAGCCAGGCCTCCTCTGCCTCCCTGCTAGCGCAGGATTCGGCAGCATTTCTTACAAAGATCTCCAGGGCAGGCTTGGTGCCTGGTTGGGCCCTGTTTCTTACTTCCTCCCCAAACTGAGAATTACAGCTCTGGAATGCAGAGTCCACCTGAGCCTCTGAACAGGTCCCCAGAAAAAATCCAGGAGAGGGAAAAGCTTGAATCTCCCTTTGCTGCCCTTTCCCCCCACTTCCTCCACCCTAAGAACTCAATGCTATTCCCCTTTTCAGAGTGTTTGCCTTTGTAAATGAGTAGAAGGGAAAGTACTGCGCTTAATCCAAAGGAGTGACTCTCTAATGGTAGAATTCCAGGCATTAGTGGAGATGTTTTAGTCCAGGGGCTTTGACTGAAAAGTCCTCAAATTATATCTCACAGGCTGCACAGCAGCTAAGAACACACAGGTGTTACAGATGGGATTAGAAGTGGGGTCAAACTCATCCAGTTCTCTTCCATAACCCTTCCTCTGCACCAGATCATGGAAGCTGGGACCCAAAGCAAGGCTGTGGCTGGAAGTGGGCTCAGAACTTCTAGAATCTCTCCCTCTGCAGAGGCCTCCCTTTTTCAGCTGAGAACTGGGGGTGGGCACCAAAGCTACGGCCAGAAGCAGTACTGAACCAGGAATACCTGAGCCACTGGAAGTTGATGAGGGGGCCACAGGAGAGTCCCAGCTATGCTGGAGTCCTCCAACCTTGTTTAATAAGAATGCCCCTGAGGGGGTCAGGGTTCACTAGGATAACCCAGTCACCATCCCTGCCAGCAGAAACACTGATGGACAGTCTAGGCAGATGGCAGCCATGTGGGTCACCCCCAGGCAGGCCCGCCCACCTGTTGGGCTCTTGCTTGGGTGACTGACTGACTGACCCACTGACCAACTTCCTGACTTCTACATCTTACTTAGGACAGGATGTCCAAACTCCTGCCTGCCCAAAATCATCCCACCTTGGACTGGTCAGAGCTTCCCAATAGCCTCAGCCCTTATTTCTTTCCCTCTACTTCTGTATACCCAGCTGACAGACTAGACAGGAGGCACACATTACCCTTCCTTCTTCTCCCCCCCCAACACAGATGAGGGCACACACACATGCACACTCATGTACATATTCTGGCATACACATATAATCAAATACACTTATATCAATACATATATGTATATATGTACACATACAAATCCTTATACTGGTATACATTCCAACACATGCATGCATATTCATACTTGGACACATTTTATGTACATATATACACACATATATATTTACATTCACATGCAAAAACATGCATGTGCATACATATAGTATACATATCTAGAACCTGAAGTCAAAGGAAGGGGCCAGGGTAAAAAAACAACATGAGTCAAGACCATAAGAGGTGTGTTTTTGTGGACTGTAAGGATCCTGAACTGGCTAGGTCATTAGTGTAGATACAGGAAGAAGATGAGTGGGAGTTACCTACTAGAAATATGGTAGTGTGAAGAGGGTGGCTATGAAGCTAAAACTTCAAAGCTTGTCCCAGTGGGTGATGGGAAGTCCCTGATGGATTTTGAGCCAAGGGTAGGCAGGATCTTTGAGGTGACATTAATATTGGGATTGCACAGAAGACCATGAAAGGTGGTAGAAGTCCTAGCTGCCATGACCATGAGCATCCCCTCCATGTGAACTGGGACTCTGGCCAGTGTGTAGTCAACCTACTCTTCATTTTCCACATGGAGGCATCAAGGCTAGAGGGGAAAGGTGCAGTACCTCAGATGGGGAGCAGGAAGTCAGACCCCAATTAGACCCTGGTATCCCATTGGTCTGCATTCAAGAGAGGCTCATAAGGGCAGGCAAAGAGAAGACAAGGTGACTTATTACTCTGATACTGTCTTAGTCCCATCTTGTGCATACAACCTTTCCCCCTCTCCTTCTTGGGGGACCTGGATGCCCTATGTCCTCTCTTTCCTCTTTTGCTCTGTACCCTAGATTCTATTCCCCATCCCAGTCCTAGCCCTCTTCTTCTACTAAATAAAATGAAGACTTAAAAACATAAAGTCATGTTGTAGGGAAGAGCAGGATCAAGAACAGGATAGAACTCCTGCTCAGGGTGGACAGAAGGTTGATAAAGAAAATAGAGAGAGAAGGTAGAACTACTCAATATCCATATTCTTCCTGTTTTTTCTACCAAGGAATATTAAAAAGGGGACAAACTGGTTAACAGAGAACTGAAACCCAAGATAAGTGATTTAGTAAGAGAATACTTAGCTGCCTTTGACAAGCTGAACTTGCCAAGTTCTGATGACCTACAGCCAGAGTACTAAAAGAATTTGCTGATGTGATCACTGAATCACTGTCCGTGATCTTTGTAAGACTGTGAATAATGGGGGGAGGGGAAATACCACTAGATTAGAAATGGGCAAATGTTCTGGTTTTCCAAAAAGGGAAGGGAATGGATTTTTCAAATCAAAAGCTGGTGAGTTTCAATTCCTGGAAAAAAAATTTTTTTTAATGGATATCCATTAAAATGTGTGTTCTTTGAATGTATAGACTGTTTTATGTTTGTGTGTTTATGTGTGTGTGTTTCACATAGTAATTGCTTAATAAATATGAAGTGTTGAAATGAAAGAAAAGTCAAAAACATTGAGAAAGGAAAATGTTATCATAAGAGATGGTTTACTGGGTAGGAGAAGAGGGGGGATAGATTCAGAATTGAAAATGATAAGAAAACAAAATATAGCCAAAACAATTTGAAAACAAAAGCAATAAAGCTTGGAGTTGTAGAAAAAGTAGAAAAGGAAGTGGTGATCACTTTTCAAGTCAGTGTGGGCTTGTCAAAAACAGGTCATAACAGACTGACATCATTTTTCATTTTTGACAAGGTTACCTGAACTATCTGACAAGGCAAATACAAAGATCGGTTGAAGGAACTAAAGATATTTAGTTTGGAAAATAGAAGATTTGGGGCTATCTTCTGGAACAGGGATTACATTTATTCTGTTTCACCCTCCTAGAGCATAATGGGAAGGAAGTCACAAAGAGGACTGGAGGTAAGGAAAAGCTTCCTCACAATGAGAACTGTACAGAAGCAGGAAGGGCTGTCTTGGAAGACAATAGATTTCCCTTCCTGGAGGTCTTCAAGGAAAGGTTGGATGATCCCTGGAGGATGTCATATTCAGAGATGGGTTAGACTAGATGGTTTCAGAAGTGTCCTTAGAATTCTGAAATTCGGTAAAGAGGGATATAGTCCCAGAGGGCGGAACCAGTAGCAATAGGTAGGTGGATATAGCAGAAGAGGTTGATTTAAGCTCATTATAAGAAAAAAATTTCTTACAATTAGAGTTGTCCCAAAGGGGAATGGGGCCATCATGAGAAAGAGTGAGTTCCATATCACTGGATCATCTTTATTCATTTTTTGTTTGTTTGTTTTAGGTCTGGGATACCCTATCTTGCCCAGGCTGGATGTGTGGTGGCCACTCACCAGTTGATCATTATTTATTGATCAGCTCAGATGTTTTAGCCAGCTCTCCCTTTCCCCCCAGACTGGTTCACTAGTACATGGGCAGCCTAGTGTCCCCTTGCTCCTGGGACTTACCATATTGGTGCTAGACTTAGTGTGGACACTCAATTGGCTTAGACCACAGCTTAGAACTCCTGAGTTCAAGCAATCCACCAGCCTCAGCCTGTCTTATAGCAGGAATTATAGGCATGTATCACCATAGTTGGCCCTCTGGATCATCTTTAGGAAAAGATTGCACACTCACTTGTTGGAAGGGTTGTAGAGGGGATTTTTATTCAGGTATGGGTTGTACTAAATGATTTCTAAGGTGCCTTTCAACTATGACATATTATGCTTAAATTTCAGCAAGGAATTTGACCAAGTCACAATATTCTTATGGACAAGATGAGAGATGTAAGTTGTATGAGGGTACACTTTGGTGAATTTGGAACTAGTTTCTCAACCAGGTCCAAAAGTGGGATCCAAATAGCCAGGAATCAACCTGGAGGAAATTCTCTAGGGGAATTCCCAAGTGATGTGTCCTTATCATATTCTCTCAGGTACTTTACAATGACTGGGGATAAAGGCATAATTGATATGTCTATCAAATTTTGGAGTGACATTGAGGAGAGGTAGCTAGTACTGGAAAAGTGAATCAGATTCTTAAAAACATCTCAACAACTTAGAATAATGGGAAAATCTAGTTGGATCAGGTTTAACAGGAATGTATATATATCCAGTCGTACCCTTGAGTTCCAAAAATCAGTTGAACAAGTATAGAAGGGGGAAATATGTCTAGATGACAGTTTGTGTGAAAATTATCCAGGAGTTTTAGCAGACTACAAACTCAATGTAAATCAATGGTGTGATGTAACTGCTAAAAAGGTGAACATGATCTTAGGCTGCACTAATCGTATATGTGATGACCAACCTTGATGAACTGGACTCTTCTCAGCAACACACAGTTATAAGACAGCTCTACAAGTCTCAGGATGGAAGGAGATGTCTACATTCAGAGAAGAATCTAGAAAGACTAGAATTTAAATGGAGACTGAAGCAATCTACATGCTATCGTTCTTTTTCATGTTTGGTTTTGTTTCTTTTTTCCCAGTGTTCACTCATTGGTTGCAACCCTTCTATACAACCAGACTGTTGTACAATGTGAAAGTATTTGTAGATCCTATACATGATTGCACTCCACCATGGAGGGGGGAAAGGCAGGGGAGAAAATCTGAAACTCAAGGGATTGTGGAACCGAATCTTGTAAACTAAAAGTAAATAAACAAGTCATTGAATAAAAGAGAGAGAGAGGTGTAGCATCCCAACAAGGAAGATGATCATCCTGCTGTATTCTGCTGAGATCAGACCCTCTCTGGAGGATGGTATCACGTTCTGGTGATGCCAGATAATGGCAGCCTTATCACCTGGAGAGGTAAGAGGGATGTGCAAATAGAGACAATCAGAATGACTCTCAGTATTTAATCCCACATTTTAAGATGGACATTAATAATAAAAGTTGGGTGGCACAGTGGCTAGAACCCTGGGCTTGGAATCAGGAAGACTCATCTTCCTGAGTTGAAATCTAGCCTGACTCTCGCTAGCTGTATGACCCTGTTTGCTTCAGTTTACTCATCTGTAAAATGAGCTGGAGAAGGAAATGATAAAACACTCCTGTATCTTTGCCAAGAAAACCCCAAAGTGTTGGGCACAACTGAAATGACACGCCATCAACACCTAGGGAACATCCAGAGAAAGGTGACCAGGATGATAAGAGGAACTTAGACCACACCAGATGAAGACTGGCTGAAGGAACAGAGAATGGTTATCTTAGAGAAGAGAAGACTTAGGAAGGACATGAGAATTGACTTCAGTATTTAAAGGTCTGTTATATGGAAAATGTTTCATTTTCATTTTTGTCTTTTTGAGGCAATTGCAGTTAAGTGACTTCCCCAGGGTCACATAGATAGTAAGTGTCTAAGACCAGATTTGAACTGAGGTCCTCCTGACTCCAGGACCAGTGCTCTATCCAGTTCACTATCTAGTTACCCCAGAAGATTTTAAGGTGGTTCTGCTCAACCTCAGAGGTCAGAACGAGGAAGAATGGATGAAAGTTGTAGAGAAACAGATTTGGGCTATTGATAAGGAAAATGTCTTAACCATTATAGTTGTTCAAAAATGAGTTCCCCTTCATGGAAGGTCTTCGAACAGAAGTTGGTAGTAATATATGAGTTGTTTTTTTTTTTTTCTCCTCAGATGTGGACTGGAATAAATAACTTCTGAATTTCTTTTGAATTCTGAATCTCCAGTTCTATTCTGCCCTCAATCCATTGCCTGGATACCGTCCTTCCTTCCCCAGACATGGCTGCCATGCTATGAAATTTCTCCCACTGCCATGCCCTGGATGTCTTCGTCCTTCCTCACGACCCCTTCCCCCCATGACTCTTTCTAGACCTGGGTTCCATTCTACTATTCATCCATCCTTCCTCATTCCCCTTCCCCACCCTCAGACTTGGGCTCCTCTGCCCCCGCTTGAGTTCTGTGCCCCATGACTCATACAGGCATTGGGGGTGGGGGCATGCCTAGGATGCCGCTCAGCTGACGCTGGGGCCCTCTGTCCTTACGCATCCTCCTTAATTTACTGCCCATGGGGGCTCTAGAACAGGGATTAGCTCGTCCGTGCTGATGGGAGGGAACAGCTGCTGGGCAGGCTGCCGGAGCCAGTGAGGGGGAAGCCAGGAACACTCCTCCACTCTGTGTTCGGACACTGCCGGCTGGCCGGAAGAGAGCAGAGCTGCCTGCTCGTCCCTGGCGTCATGGGTGCCATGGTGGGGAGAGATCCAGGGCCTAAACACAATAGGGTTGGTCTTTTCCAGGAGCCTCTCGAAAGTGTCTATTCATTTAAGCCTAGTAGGGCATCCCCAGATACAGGAGTCCCTAAACCCTAGAGAGCAGTATGAAGTGCTCCCATAGTTTCCTGCAATGCTCTAGGAGGACCAGATAAAGACCGTCCATCCATTACCTTTTTTAAAAAGATTGCACTGATATATTTTCTTTTCACATCTTCTTTTTAAAATATATTCTCCCCACCCTTTACTCAGCTAGTCATCCTTTTTAATAATAATAAGGAACAAAGCAGTTCAGCAAAATAACCAACATATCAACCAAATCTAACAGTATATGTGATGTTCCACACCCATGGTACCCCACATCTTCAAAGAAAGGAAGGAGGTGCATTTGACCATTTCTTCTTTGGGACCATGCTTCGTCATTATGATACCACAAAGTTCAGTTTCACTTTTGTGGGTTTTCCTTTTACATTTTGTCATCATTAAACATATTGTTTTTCTGGTTCTGCTTACTTTGCTTTGTATCAGTTCATAAAGTTCTTTCTGTGCTTCTCTAAATTCTTCAGTTCATCATTTCTCATGACGTAGAAAGGAAGGAAACACACACTTATTAAGTACCTACCATGTTCCAGATACTGTGCTAGGCACTTTTGACAGAAATTATCATATTGGATCCTCACAACAATGCTGCAAGGTAGGTGCTATTATTATTTCCATTTAATAGTTGAGGAAACTGAGGCAGACAGAGGCTCATTGACTTGCCTAGGGTCACACAACTAGTAAGTGTCTGAGGTCAGATGTGAGCTCAGTTCTTCCTGCCTCCAGGCCCACAGCTCTATTCACCACACCACCTAGCTGCCTCTGTAGCAATATTTAATTGTGTGAATCATCTTCAATGTTGTTAGCTATTCCCCAACTTATGAACATCTGCTTTGTTTCTGATCCTTTGCTACCACCAAATGTAGTGTTCTGAATATTTTGGCATGCATGCACGGACCTTTTCCTCCCCTGACTTTGATCCCCTCACAGTGAGGGGATGTGTCACGGTGAGATCTCTGGGTCAAAGAGTATGGAAATTTTTAGCCTTTTTAAAAAACAGCATCATTCCAAATTTGCTTTCTGTAATCCCTGGTCAGTTCACAACTTCATCATCTTTCTGCAGCCCTTCCAACACTAGTCATTTCTTTTTTCCCCCTCAATATTGATGATTTCCATCTTTTGTCATTTTTGTCTATTGTCCAGTTGTAGCTCCCTTTCCGAGCCCCTCTCCTTATGCGTTATCTTTTCTCATTAGAATTTGAGGACAGGGATTGCCTTACTTCTTGCTTATAATTGTATCCCCAGCACTTAGAACATTGCTTGGTACAAAGTAGGTTTTTAGTGCTTTACTTTTCTTTCTTATTTTCTTCCTTCCTCTCTCTTTTCCTTCCTTCCTTCCTTCCTTCCTTCCTTCCTTTCTCTTTCTTTCTTTCTTTCTTTCTTTCTTTCTTTCTTTCTTTCTTTCTTTCTTCCTTCCTTCCTTCCTTCCTTCCTTCCTTCCTTCCTTCCTTCCTTCCTTCCTTTCTCTCTGTCTATCCATCCATCTATCTGTCTACCTATTCTATGTTTCTGTTTATCTTTTTCCTCTGACTACTATACATTCCAGTTGGAAGCTTAGACCAAACTTGGAGTTCTCAAGGCATGACTCTCTTTAATCTGTAGAAATAATCTCTTAGTATCACACCACCCCAAATCTTTAATTGACATTGATTAGATTCAACAAACATTCATTAAGTGTATATTGTTTGCAAGGACCTGTAGGGCCAGGCACCAGGGTCACAAAGATGAAAACCTACATAGTCTCTGCCCTCAAATAGTTTATAATCTATCAAAGGGAATAGGACATGCACACAATCAACTATGGTACAAGAGGGAACATCATAACTGCAAAGAAGTAGCTGGGGCAAAGTATTATGAAAAAATCTGAGAGGAAAATAATCCCTTTCAATTTGGGACATCAAGGACCACTTCACTGAGGAAACATATGACTGAGTTGGGCTCTTAAGGAAAGGGGAGACTTTAACAGACGGTGTCAGGGGTCAGGGTAAGAGTAGAGTCATTCTAGGAATGGAGTAAAGCCTGAGAAAAGGCAAGGAGATGTGACTAGATAGGATGAGAATGGGGCTTTACATACACGGTCTCTTTTGGAGAAATGGTTTTATTACCATCCCAATCTTACCAATAATAAAATTGAGGTCAAGAGAGGTGAGGGGGGTGGGAAGTGGGGATTGGATTAGAGCATGTCTCATGGAGCTGGGCAGATATTTTTCCCTATAGGGAAGAACATCTGTGTTCTGATGTTGTTCAGTCATTTCAGACTCTTCATGACCCCATTTAGGATTTTCTTGACAGACAAAATTGAGTGGCTTGCCATTTCCTTCTCCAGGTCATTTTACAGATGAGGAAACTGAGGCAAACAGAGTAAAATGACTTGCCCAGGGTCACACAGCTAGTAAGTGTCTGAGGACAGTTTAGAATTCAGGAAGATAAGTCTTCCTGACTCCAGGCCCAGCCCTCTATCCACTGCGCTGTTGAGCTGCCCACCTGGCACACAGTAGGTCCTTAATAAATGCTTATTGACTGACTGATCTTTGAGGTCTTTTTCATTTCTAACCTTCTTCCAATATCCCTTTCAATTCTGATAGTCTAGGTTTCATTTATTTGAAAAAACACCTGAAAGGAAATATACTTCTTTTATGTTTCACTCATTATATTATTATTATATTACATTATGTTACATAAAGTAGGTTGGGAGGCTAAAGAGGTATTTAGTAGAGAGAGATCCTTGGAAGATGAGCTTTAATGAATAGATAAGAATGATTGCTAATTAATTTCCCAATTGCCTTCTAGGCCCTTTAAAATGACTTAGAGTCAGTTTGCTTTCAGAAGACATGCCTTTGACTTATTCTCCAGCCAGTTCTAGGTCAGAACAGCTAACGTACTTAGGGACAGTAAATAGTTTAAATATGTCCTTTACACTTGTAGGGGTTTATTTTCTATCTCTCCAGAGTGCAGGAAGAATGGAATTGGGAGAGGTCAGTGGTGGTGCTGAGACCATTCACTGACTCTAGACCCATGGCCCATATTCCTTCCCTCTAGTTGAGCCTAAATCCTCAGTCTACAACCTGCCCCTGCCCTGCCCCCACTCTCCACCAGCCCCCATCCTCTCTCTGTCCTTCATCAATCTTGTCCTAGCTTCCAGCTGGAGCACATTAGCTCTGGTTTACAGCCCCCTCAGCTGAGGCTGAGGCTGGGGCTGGGGCACCATAAGCCGGCCCAGGTTGGATGGATCTGTCACTCGATCCCACTGTCTATTCTACAGCCAGCCCTATAATCTCTGGGCAATGTGATCTTGGGCAGTGGGAGCCCCCAGCCAGGAATCATGGCTCCCAAGCCAAGCTCACAAATTCCCCTGGCAGGCTGAGTGTCCGAGAGCCTCAGAGGGTGGCTGGGGGCTGGCCCACAGGTTTCTATTGTCCTAATGGGGAGATACATGATCTTGAGGGGGGAGAATGCCAAACCTAGCCAAGAGGCATATATTTCTATTTATTTTGAAGTTATGGATCAAGAACTTTTGAGGGGAGGGTTAGGGAGAGGGGAGAGATTTGAGAAGAAATTAAATATAGACAATTCTTTTCTTAAAAGCTTTCTTTCCAAATCTAAAGTTCTTTTGATGATTTAAGATCAAGGTTTGGATTCAAAAACTCAGGTTCAAGGGTGGTCAGAGCTAAAAGTGACCTAAAAGGTTATTTGGTCCAATCCTTTTATTTCATGAATCCTTTTGTTCACTAATGATCTCATTTGGGGAGAGGGGAACCTCAGCTAAATTCATGGGAAAACACTTTTTTTCATTATTTTTTTTCTAGGAAGGACCAAAGCATTCTCAGAAAAGCGAGGTTTTGTTTTCTTTTTAAAGTCTTCTTACCACCCCTTCCCCTCTAGGTCCCCACAAAATGACCTTAGAGGCCTCTTCCAACTTTGAATCTATGATCTTATGACGTCCAACCCAGATCAGCTCCCCATCTTTTCTTCTCCTAAATTGGACAAGCTAAATGTCCAAAGTCAGATGGAGTGAGACATATTGTGGAAATACCCCCCCGCGCTAGACAAAATCTGTCTTGGGTAGAAGCTGAAAGTTTTTCTTGTCCAGAGGAACACATTAAATCACAAACTCTTATGAAGAGGCAACTGGGGTCAGAGTGCCTCCCTTGAGCAACTAGGTCTGCTCTGACCCTGGCGGCCTCTTCTGACCACTCCAATCACAGACCCAGTGAGACGCTCAGGCATTTGTTCCCCCCTTCCTCTGCTTACAACTGATGGATCTCTCCACTGGAATGTCAATATCTCTCACTAGGACAGGAGTTCTTCACCTTTTTTGTATCATGGACTCCTTGGGCAATCTGGTGAAGTCTCTGGAGCCCTTTGGCAAAACCAATGAACCCTTTCTCAGGACAATGAGCCTCAGTTTCCTTCTCTGTAAAGTGAGAGCAATATTACTTCCACTGCCTCACTCCCAGGGTTGTTCTAATAATCAAATAAAAATGATGTGCAAATTTTTTGTAAAGATTCAAGAATTATTAGTGTTATCTATGATGATTCAAAAAGAAACTAATCATACGGAAATACGGTGATCAAAATATTTTTTTAAAAACCAGTTTATGAACCCCAGGGTAAGAACTTCTATTTTAGGGACCCCATCACAGTGGAACTAATTCTTGGAAGGGGTTTCCTTCAGTAAGGGCTGTCTTCCAGCCATGGTCTCTTACTAAGAGTGTTTCTCAATAGGGGATGCCATTTGACTGAGCCATCATAAAATCTCAGACTTCAAAGGCCATCCCCAAACCTGGTAGAAAATTCTCTCTATCTTATCTCCAACTTCGATCAACTAAGGTGACTAGAACTGTGTGGAACAGTGTGTTCCAGAGATGGTCTGATGCAGGCAAGACAATGAGATTCATCTCCCAATTTCCTTATCTTACAGGGGAGGAGACCAGGGCTCAGAAGGGAAGGAAGGCACTTGCTCAGGTGACACAAGTTAGTGTCAGAGCCAGGACATGAACTCAGTTCTCCTAATATCTAGTACAATATTCTTTTAAAGAGGCCATGAGTTCTGACATGGAGATGATTTCTACCTGGGCAATCTCTCCAGTGTCTAATTTCAGTCATATCCTAATAGAAAAAAAGGAGGGGGACAGGAAGAGGAGTAGGGTGAGCTAACTGTCTGGAAAAATTGATTTAAATGCTTTATGTGGAGTGGCCTGGGTGATGCGCCTCCTAATTTTCCTGAGGTGAGTCATGGAAACAACTGACCTCATGGCTAATCCATGAGAGGAAGGGCTCACAGTTATTACTCAGGACAGGCAATGGCACTTGAAGACCTGAGTTGCTGCGGCCCCTGGTGGACCAAGGCAGAACCCTGCCATGAGAAGACTAAAGACACATCAGAAATCAGAGATCTTACATCCCCAAGGGCCAACTTTCTTGTGATTCACCCAACCATTAATCAGTCAACAAGCTTTTATTGAACAGTGTACTAAGCACTTGAAACACAAAGAAAAACAAAAACAGTGCCTACCCTCAAGGGGAATTATATCATTTTCTGATGCAGCCCCTTGATTTTACAGTTGAGGAAATTGAGGCCCATCTTATAGAACAACAAAGACTCCATCCTTGATCTCAAGAAACTTCCAGGCCAGTCTGAACATGGTACATGCAGAGAAGACAATAGATATTGAAGCAAAAGTAGGTATATCTCAATGATGATCCCATCTTTGTCCTCTGTGAATGGCAGATGTAGGTGCCTGGAGCATTCCTTGTCCCACACTACCCCCACTCCCACAAAACTAATTTCTTCAGGAAAAGCTACACGTTAAAATTGTTTCTGTCACTATGGGATCTGGACCTTATCAGCAGAGGTAGCCCTAGCCAAAGGTGGAGTGGGAGGTTGCCTATACAGAATGATTAGAGCAAAGGATCCCATCTGCCCCCAAACATCTCCCTAACCTAGTTTGAAATCCCTTCCATCCAAGTCCTAGGGGCTAACTCTCCTAGAAACCCCACTTAAAATGCAAATATGTGGGAAGAGGGGAAATGGGAGAAGTTGGATCAGATGTCCCTCAATGGAAGTGCGCCTCAGCAGGGCTGCCACTTCTGATATTTTCTGTTACCCAAAGATTTTGGGTTTTAAAATTTTTCAATGGAATTTCTCTTACAATTGGAAATTCTTCCATGAAAAACCTTCCCTCCCCTTCCCTTTGGTATGGCACCAATATCCCCCTAGTCACTCAGGCTTATAACTTGTTTTGGACTTTTGGACCTTTCCTCATCCTCACCCCATCTATCCAAGGAGCCCCCAAATCCTCAAATCCCTTCTTCTGCATTGTTACCTTCTGCCCGTTACTCAGCAACTACCCAAGCACAGGCTTTCATCGCTCGCACCTGCAAAACTATAATAGTCTCCGAAAGACTCTTCCTATATCTGGTCTCTCTCTTTCCAATGTATTCTTTTTAGAAAAAACACCTTTTAAAAATATACTTTTATTTTCAGTTCCAAATTCTCTCCCTCCCTCCATCCCAACTTTTTCTTAAATGAAAGATAGTTTTATTAACTTCCATTCTACGCTGAAGTCATTTTCAGATATAATCTTTGTGTCTTTCATATAACAACAACAAGACAATTAAGCAAAACAGCTATCATAGAGAGCTACCACATCTGACAATGTATGTGAAATTCTCTACCCATGGTCCCCCACCTCTCTACTGAAAGTAAGGAAGTGCATTTCATCCTTTGTTTTCCAGGACTACTACTGATCATTACACTTAGAATCATAGGTTTAGTACTAGAAGGGACAGAGACCAAGTCTACCTCCCTCGTTATACAGATGAGGAAACTGAGGCCCAGGAAAGTAAAGTCTTTTGTCAAAGGTCACATAGCATTCGAGGAGAGATGTGAACCCAGGTCCTCTCTCTGCAGAGCCAGCATCCTTTCCATGACACCAAGCTGCCTCCATTTACCATTCACTCAAAATTTGGCTTCCTAGAGGTGTTCTTGTCAGCTATATAGTCACTGTGCACATTGAGGTGCAATGGCTAAAGAGCCAGGCCTGGATTCAGAAAGAACCGAGATCAGATCTGACCTCAGACACTCAGTGGCTGTGTTACCCAGGACAAGTCACTTAATCTCTGTCTGCCTTGGTTTCCTCAACTGTAAAATGAAGGTCATAACAGCACCTACTTCCCAGTGCTGTTGTGAGGATCAAATGAAAGAATATTTGCAAAGCACTTAGTACAGTGTTTGGCACACAGGAGGTGTCTAATGAATGCTTCCTTGCTTCCTTACTCTTCCTTCACTTTGCTTCGATTTATACTAATCTTCATACATTTCTCCAAATTCTTCATGTTTGTTGTTTCTTAAGGCACAAGAATATTCCATTATACATTCATGTACCAAAATTTGTCCAGACGTTCTCCAATCAATATGGCCTTTGCTTTATTTCCATTTTTTGCTACTACAAAAAGGGTAGTTGTGAATATTTTTATGTGTATGAGGACTATCTGTCTTTCACCTCCTTGGAATATGTGCCTTGTACACATCGTACATATGATGACCAACCTTGATAAACTGGACTATCCTCAACAATGCACAGCCAAAGACAACTCTACAAGCCTCAAGAAGGAAGGAGATACCTAAACTCAGAGAAAGATATAGAAAGACTATAGTTTAA
>CM053592.1:151753800-151769563 GCA_028646515.1 Pseudochirops corinnae
GGGGGGGGGGGGAAGGGAGGGGAGAAAATCTGAAACTCAAGTGATTGTGGAACTGAATCTTGTAAATTAAAAGTAAATGAGTAAATAAAAAAATATATATATTAAAAAAAAAAAAGGAGTATGTGCCTTGTAGTGGGATCAGGTCATTGAGTCAAAAGATTGGAACATTCTGGTGACTTTTCTTTCATAATTCCAAACTATTTTACTGAATGGTTGGGTCAATTCACAGCTTCATTAATGGGGTAATTTTTGTGCCTCTAGTCCCTTCCATGTTGTCTCTTTCCATTTTTCATCACCTGCTAGGTGTGTAGATGAAACGTTGGGATTGGCTTAATTTTCATTGCTCCTAGTATTGCTGGTTTGGAGCAATCTTTCATGTGATTATTCCATTTCTTCTATTTAAAATTGTTGGTTTCCACTGATCACTTCTCTATTTCCAGGCCTTTGGGTACTAGAGTTGTCTTCCCAATGCACTGCTTCCATCATGTCACTTTTGAACTCAAAAACATTCAGTGTCTCTCTATTGCTTACTAATGTATAAACTCTGTATCTCACGAGGCTTTCCTCCATCTGCCTCTAATCTACCACATCTGGCCACTGGACGCAGATGGTTCCAGAGGAGAAAGTGAGGCTGGTGACTCTGCACAGCCCTGCTTCACTTAAATCCAATTCACTCGCATGTCACGGCATCACCTCCCTGATGTCATGGTCTTCGTTGAGAACAAAGGACAAACAGCGGCACCCTTTTCTGCCTTGTTTCATACCACTCCCTTTCATAACCCAAACGGATTACTCTGCCCCTTACCTTCCTTTCTCCATTCTCACCTTGTTTTCTCCTCCCTCAGTTTATGCCTTCCTGCCTAGAAGGAGCTTCAAAGTCCCCGCTCTTCATTGGTTGATGTCCTTCCTTGAAGACACCCTATTCACATGCCATGTCCTCCACAAATACTTCTGAATCACTTCTCCCCATCCTCCCATCTTGGGTGAAAGTGTTCTTTTTTAAATTTCTCACCTCTCCTTTCCACTTATTGAACTCTATGTAGTCTCATGTACTTGGGAACATTTCTCTCTTATTGAGGCAGTTTCAGGCAATGGCTAGAGAAGAAAACTGCAAGCCAGGAAGCTCTGGGCTCTTGTCCTGTCTCTGACACATACTGGCTGTGGGACCTCAGAAAGATCACTTAACTCTTAACCCTTCAAGTGCTCCCATGCAACTCGGTAAGACTATGAGGTGCAGAGAAGATGCCAACCTGCACTGAGAGAGGGAATTTTCTCTTCCAGGAGTTCCCTATATACATGAAATCTCAGATTCAATCTATACCTTCCCCTTTATCATCCTGTAAGGTCTTTGAGAGCAGGACCTGCGCCATAGCTCTCTGCATAACCCCATTGCTTTGCACGAAACCCTGAACACAAGAGGTACTTGGTAAGGGTTTGTTGAATTAGTGAATGAATGAATGAAAGAATGGGGGGAAGGAGGTAGAGTACAGAATTCAGAGTCAGAGGAGGGAAATAAAGTGCCTACTATGTGTTAGGCACTGTGTTAAGGACATTACAAATATTTCATGTGATCTTCACAACAACCCTGGGAGGTAGGTGCTATTATTGAAGCAACTGAGGCAGACAGCAATTTGCCCAGGGTCATGTAGCTATTTGGATTTGAACTCAAGTCTTCCTGACTCCAGGCCCAGAGAAATATGGAGAAGGGGAAGAAGGGGGTGAAGGAGGTAATGTTGGGAGAGGACATGGAGAAATAAGGGAAAGGATATAGGGAAAGAGGAGGAGATAGAGATGGAGGAGGGTCGGACAAATGGAGGAAGAAGGAAGAGGAGGGAGAAGGAGGAGCATGAGGTTTAAAAGATGGAGGAGGGTGATGACGGTGGGAAAGGGAAATGGAAGTGGAAGGAAAGATAGGAAGACATAGGCGATGGAGGAAGATAAAAGTGTAAAAGAATTGAAAAGGAGAAGTAAGATAGAGAAGGTGAAAGAAGGATATGGAGAAAGTGGAAGAGGAGAGCCATGTTGATTACCGGTTGCTTCTCACCTTTCCAGATGAGGAAGGATGCTCCCCTCTGGCCTCATCAGCTTCTGGGTTCTTAGGGGAGTCTCAAGCCCAGCAACAAAGAGGATGAATTTGGTTTTGTCTGGGATGCTACCTTCCCCTCTCTAGGACTGATTAGGTCTCAGAAGCTCCTTTTATTTCTCTAATTCAGCAGTTCTCAACCTGTGGGTTATGTTCAATTTGTAACAATGACAATACATCCTGCATATCAGATGTTTACATTATGATTCATAACAGTAGCAAAATTACAGTTATGAAGTAGCAATGAAAATAATTTTATGGTTGGGGGTTACCACAACATGAGGAACTGTATTAAAGGGTCGCAGCATTAGGAAGGTTGAGAACCACTGCTTACCTCATCAGAGTCTTTATGTCCCTGAGGGCAGGGACACATTTTTTTGTCTCTCCGTCCCCAAACTTAGAAGATGAAGATTATAAGGCAGCACGGTTCATTTGAAAAAGTACTAGATTCAGATACTGGGGTTCAAACTTCTCTTCTGCCAACTCTGTGACTTCTTGGACAAGTCACTTCTCTCTGGGTCTCAGCTTCATCACCGACAAAATTCAGTAAGCATTATTTAGGCTTTACACCTGGAACTGGGATAGATGTTGGGGATACAAAAACAACAACAAAAAAAGATTTTAAAAAGAAACTCCTTAGCCTCAGTGAACTTAAATTATACTGTAGTGCCTCTGACATACACTACCCATATGATCTGAGGCAACTCACTTAACCTTATGAACCTCAGTGTCCTAATCTGTAAAATGAGAGTCTGGCCTAGATGGCCTCTGAGGCCCCTTATAAATCTATGATGATAAGACCCAATCACTAGTCTCTGTCCCTTGGTTTATAGTCTAAACTACCTAGCAATATGGTCCATGGGCTCAGAAACCAAATTATTAGTTCTTTCTCTTTCTTTCCTTCCCTCCTTCCCTTCCTTCCTTCCTTCCTTCCTTCCTTCCTTCCTTCCTTCCCTCCTTCCTTCCTTCCTTCTTCCCCCATCCTTTCTCTCTCCTAGCCCTGGCACCATCCTTGACTCCAAGACCCACATCCTCTCTTTTCTCCCTCTGCCAGCAGACCTTTGAGGCCTTGTGCATCTTTCTCAAAGGGGAAAAGAGAATAATAAAAATATCAAGAAAAAAGAATATGAGTGATCAGAAGAAAATTTTCCAACCCAGGCTGGGTGGCCCTCAGCTCCATGATCTGTTCCTCTAGTTAACAGCTCCTAAGTCAAGTTCCTGACCTCTGCCAGACCCCAGACCCCAAGCTTGGGAATCCTGCTCCTTTCCCAACTAAGAATGGCCTGCCTGTGCAGCCAGGTAATGTAGCAAATGGAGACTGGGTCCAAAATCAGTCTCAAACACTAACTTTATCTGCCTCTGTTTCCTCTTCTGTATAATGGAAATAATAATAGTACCTCCCTCACAGGGTTGTTGTAAGGGTCAAATAAAATATTTTGGAAATTATGTGCAAATCTTATAGCACTCAAAAAATGTTAGCTGTTATCATTATGCATGAAAAATCCACCAGACAAGTGAATCCCCCTTTCCTTCTGCCCAAGGAAGTAATGATCTGGTTCTTTTCTCCTGCTCTTCTCACAGTCAATTTTCCTTCCCTTTAGTGGGGTTCAAAAGACTCCTGCCGGATCTTCCAAAGTCCTAGAATGAATCAGTCCATCTCCCAGGGAAAGGTATCACATCCACCAGGAACAAAGCTGTAAGTAGGAAATTTTCCTCCTGAGGCAAAAGCAGTTGAGGGGAGGGCATGGGGGGCCTAAAGGACATGGGTACTGATAAACCAGCAAAGGAGGCAGTCCAGCCAGGGCAGGAGAGCTGGAATTTGGGTGAGGTGAGGCACATACCAGTGGTTGCTTCTGGGAGGAAGTATATGAGTATATCTATTTCCACCTTACTGTGGAAAGAGACAAAGTCCCCTGGATGTTGAACCTTGGAGCAAAATCCTGTCACTCCATACTAGTTGTGACTCTGACTGGGAGTCTGTGGTTCGAAGTCCCACAAACACCTTCCAGAGAACACAGAGGTCCCTGTTTCTGCATTAAGGAGGCTGGGTAGTGTCATCACTGAGGATAGAATGCTTGTCCCCAGCCTGGCAGTTGGGGGCTCTGTGGGCAGCACTCCTGAGCTGCCTGCCCCTCTCTGGAGATCCCAAGCAGGGGCAGAATGAGGAGGAGGTAGCAGGCAAGCTGCTGGCTATCAGGAGCTGTCAACAGGCTCTACAAATCTCCCCCACCATCTGGGCCTTATCAAACAAACAGCATTTTTTCCTGCATTAATCTCTGCTGGTTGAGCCCAGCTTTCATTTCAAAAGGCCCCGCATTTTATCCACCCCTCCAGTCCCCACGTCCCCCCAGGACCCCCTCCTAAAAGAAAAAGGATAAGTATTGCTCCTTTCCTCCAGGGCTCAGCCCAAAAGCTGCAGCTGGTGCAGGAGGCAGCTTTGAAATTAGAGCATGGCCCCAGATCCTGACATGCTTGCTGGGGGTAGCTGGCAGTAAGGAGGCAGTGCTAATTAATGGTTTGGTTTTTGAGGTGATGGGATGTGTGAGGAATGGCAAACTTCTTCCTCCCCTTCAGGGAGCCCATAAGGATAGGATCTTCTCAATATTGCCCATCACTGACACCCCTGGTTTTTTCCCTACTGATCATCACTGGTTGCCCTGAGGTCCCTTCACTAGCCATCAGCTACTATATGATTATACTGTACTGTACTGTACTCCTCAACTCACCACCTCTAACCTGATGGGCATCAAATCAGATGGAGGAGTGTTACTGACAATTATAGACTTTCCCAGGGCATCCTTACAGACCATCAGTGGTCAATTTAGTGTCTCCTCCCTGACCATCTTGGAATCAGTGGAGTTTTCTGGGATCTACTTACTGGCAGTTACTGACTACCCTGGCTCCTCTAACTTTTGATCACAGACAATCTTGAGGTATCATCACTGACCATCAACAGACCATCTTGTGATACACAAATTTACTGACCATCACTGACAGTCTATGATCTCCTCAATGACTGCTGGTCATATATTGGAAGAATTGACAGATATGATTGCTGAATTACTGTCAATGATCTTGGAAAGATCCTAGAGAAAGGGGGACATACCTCAGAATCGGAAAAGAGCAATCTTCCTAATTTTTTAAAGGGAAGAGAGTGGAATGTTCAAGTTATAGACTCATGTACTTGTCTTTGAGTATTGGCAAAATTCTAAAATGTATTACTGAAGGGGATGGTTGATGAATCTCTAGGAAAGGAAAAACCAGAAGGTAGAAGGATGATAAGTTTAGATTTTCAGGAGAAGGATGTACATCTTCCCCCAATATACACATCCACCAATGTCAGCAATCCCCCAATCAGTTGTTTCTGCTTGCTCAAAGAATTCAAATCAGTTCCCTCTAAATTTTAGGTCAAATCCCTTACAACCTCATCCTGGTTTTTAGTCTGAATGGATAAATTAAGGGGAATGCTACAGAGATGGTTAGTGTGTCTAGATTTCAGCAAGTGTTTAACAGATTCTCTCATGCTGTCCTTGAGGAAAAGAGGGAGAGATGGGCTGAGTGATAATATAATTAAGCAGATTCAGAACTTGTTGAATGATCAGACCCAAAGAGTATAGATTCCAATCAGGAGGGTGGTCTTCATAAAATGTCACAGGTATCTGTCCTTCTGTGCTCCTGAGTTGTTCAATCTTTTTTGCCAATGAATTGGATGAATGAATGTCTATAAAATGTGCATGTGACACCGAACTGGGAGGCAGAGCAGATGCTTTGGGTGATAAAATTAGGATAGAAATGGATCTTGACAGGTGAGAATATTAGGCTGAATCTAATGAGATATAATCTAATATGGATAAATGTAAAGTGGATTAATTGAATAGGTTAAAAAATAATACAAGTACAGAATGGGAGAGGCATGGCTAGACAACAGTTCATTGGGAATTTTAGTGGACGGCCAACTCAATCATAGGCAAAAGGATGGGAGAAGAGACATAAAAGCTTATGCAATCTTTGGCTTCATTAAAAACAAAGGTATAATGTTTAAAACAATTGAAATAATAATCCTTCTGCCCTTTGCTTTGCTTCACTGCCAATCCAAATCCAATTCCTGGTCCCTAGCCCCCTTGATCTATCTGCCATTTTGGATTTGGTTGACCACTCTCTCCTCCCAGATATTCTCTCCTATGGGTTTTGTGATGCTGCTATCTCTTGGTTCTTCTTGCCGTTTAGTTGTACCTTCCCAGTCTCCCTTGCTGGATCACCATACATATCCTAGGGTGGGCTCCACAGATCTGTCATGGGCCCTCTTCTCTCTCTCCACACCTTCTTGTGATCAATGGATTCAACTATGACTTCTATGAAAGTTTCTCCTGGATCTGTGTATCCAGTCCTAGTTTCTTGGAAGTTGCCAATAGGCACCACTTGCCTATTGGACGTTTCAAACTCCATGTCCCAGAGGCATTTCAAATTCACCATTTCCAACCTATCCCTCTTCTGAATACTTCTATTTCTGTGAAGGGCTTTTCCAGTCAACAAAATTCACAACCTTAGAGTCATAATTTATTCTTTCTTTCTCATCACTATCTATATTTAGTCAGTTGCAAAATCTTCTCCCTTCTATTTCCACATTATCCCTCCCCCTCTCACAAGAAAGTCAAGAGATGGTCTTGAGTATAGAATGCCAGCATCTAGGAATCCCAGAGGTCCTCTGGGGATCGTCCAGTTGCCATCTCTCCATGTTTGGCTGAACAAAGGACTGGCTATCCATGTCAAAAGTGACATAGAAACCAGTCATAGTATCATAGATATAGAAATAGAGGAGCCCTCAGAGGCCATCAAATGCAACACTTTAATTTTATAGATGAGGGAAATGGGTCACAGAGAAATCAAACATCTTAGGTTCAAAGAATCAGATTTAGAGTCAGAAGGGACCGATGAATCCAATCTCATCAGATTTCAGATGAGGAAACTAAGGCACAGAAAAGTCATGTGATAGGCAATAAGCATCACAGGTGAGATTTGAAACCAGATTTTCTGATTTCAGATCTCTTTCCACTGTCTTATGCTGCTATCTTAATAGTTTAGTTCAATGTTTCTAGTCCAGTGTTTCCCATTACAGCCTTGGAAAGTTTTCTTTTTATTAATTTCAAACATCCATAAAGCTTTAACTACCAAAGATTCTTCTGAAAATAAATGTAAATGCTACAACCCTTTCCCTTTCTCCCCAAATTCTTCTCTTTCCACTTTGGCTCCCACTCTCTCCTTGACTTGCCATTCCCACAACTGAGTAGGTGCAGAAAGACATTAGATACTTTACCTTACCCAGTATAATTAAAGTTGGCACCTTCTGATCTAGACCTATACCCTTGTTTAAGAGGCAGCTTTGTAGAGTGGAAAGAGCACCATGCCATGGCTCAAAGGGTGCAAGGTTTGGGTCCTAGCACCATCATTTTCTAGCTGGGTGATATTGAGCAACTCACGCTATCTCTCTGGGTCTCAGTTTCTGCATCTGCCAAATGGAAATGATAATTTTTCCCTCATCTCCCTCAAGGGTTGTTGTGAGATTGCAGTGGGATAATGGATATGAAAGCACTTTATAAGCTATAAAACACTATATAAATGTGTTGATGATTGGTGTCAATGATATTACTAGACTGTCAGGCACTGTAAAAATGCAAGGAATTAACATATTGTCTCCAGAAAAGGATCCTGCACATAGTAAGACCTTGATAGACATTGAATTGATGAAAAAGGAAGGTAAGACTGAAGAGGGTTAAAATTCAACTCAATTTCATTACATTCAACAATAATTTATTAAGCATTTAAGAGATACCAACTGGAAGACCTTGTGGTGTAGTGGATTGAGATTTGGCTGAGGAGCTAGGAAGATTTGGGTTCAAATCCTTTCTCTGGCACATACTAGCTGTGTGACCCGGGGTAAGTCACATAACCTCTAAGTGTCTCAGGTGACTTTCTCTAAACCTATTAAATAATAGAGAAGGTATTGATCTGATTTGGTAAAGGGTCTTCCTTAGCAGGAGGAGGTCTAGTTTAAAAAAATAAGTGTTTAGTACAGGGTATATAAGGACAAAAAGGATAGTCTTTGCCCTCAAGGTGCCTACATTTTATACACTCCTTGAGGGAAAGGTCTGTTTTATACATCCTGGAAATCCTACAAGAGCCTAGCACACAATGGCTAGCCAGCTAGAAGGGACTTCAAATACCACCTCGTCCAATTCCTTCCTCATTTTACTAAGACCCAAAGAGGCTGAATAATTGTTGAAGGTCACACAGCTGGAAAATGACAGATGTGAGATCTTAACCCAGAGCCTTTGGTTCCAAATTCACTGTTGTTTTCATGGTGCCATGATGATCAAATAGTTCACATTACCTCAAGGAATTACTGACCTTGGAGAGGAAAGCACTCTATTGATGGGCAACCCATGGCTGAGACCGCCCAATGTTGAGTGATATATATTTATATCAGGCAGTCAATAAGCATTTATTAAGTGTCTTCTGTGTGCCAAGTGTTTGGCTAGCCATTGGGAATATAGACACAATGAATGAGATAGCCTCTCTTTACAAAGAGCTTACATTTCTAATGTGGGTGTCAATAAGAACATATATAAGCTTATAGAGAATAAATTCAAATAATGACAGTTAAATGCAAGGGAGTCAGGGAGGGAGCAAACGAGGTAATATTTTACAGTTATCCGTAAAGCCCTTTCTTCACAACAGTCTTGTGAGATCTTCACCTTGCCCTAAGCAAAGCTGTGAAATGGGTATTTTTGGTCTTCACTCTTTTATTTTCCATATCGGGTCCCCTTTTCCTCCTCCTGGCAATGACCCCTTTATCTATCCCCCTTCCTCCTGGAACCTCAGCCAAGATGAATCACCTAATGACAGGTTTCTCACTTGTACAGTGAGAGGTGACCAAAAAGGGAAAGAACTAGATTTGAAATTCGCCTCTCCCTCTTACTAGCTCTGGGGACCCTGGTCAATTCACAATTTCTCAGGACTTCAATTTCCTTATCTATATAATAGTAGTGGATTAAATAAGGAAGTGGGGGCAAGTAGGTAGTTCAGTGGTTAGAGTTCTAGGCTTGGCGTGAAGAAGACTCATCTTCCTGAGTTTAAATCTGGCCTCAGACACTTACTAGCTGTGTGACCTCGGAAAAGTCACTTAACCCTTTTTTTTTTTTTACCTCCATTTATTCATCTGTAAAATGAGTTGGATAGGGAAATGGCAAACTACTCTAGTATCTCTGCCAAGAAAACCCCAAGTAGGGTCCCAAAGAGTCAGACGTGACTGAAAACTACTCAACAACAACCAATAATAATAATAATTAAAGAGTATCTTCAGCTCTATTGTCCAAAAGAGTTGGGGTCAGGAAGACTCAATAAGGGAATGAGGAATAGGAACGATGACAACAGAGACTCTGAGAAGGTCTCCAGGTGCCATCTTAAAAGCTGAGCCCTCAGTAACTGCTCAGGACAAGCCACTGCATTTTTTTTTTTTTTTTTTACTCCAATGCCCTCTTGGAAGCCAGGGAAGAAGCGGGTGGTAGTGTGTAGGGCTTGGCTTGTTCATCATTTATTTTTAGAAAAGGTGACCTATGAAGCCTGCAGTACCAAAGCCTGCCACGAGAGAGCGGTGATGTGCTGCTAGTAAAGCATGGGGGCAGAATTAAGTTTGTCTCAGACTGTTTTCCAGGACATCCAGAAAACAATGAATGATTGGGCGAAGGGGAAAAACAGGATAATCTTCCTGTTTGTTTGTTTTATAGCAAATCATCTGATAGTAAAATGCAAAGTCAGGGGCAAAAGAGAGGCTGCCTGTCTTGGATGCCTGAGAAATGTAGACTGACGCAGTGATATACTGATAAATGTTTAACAACCAGCTCTCCAAGGGGGAAAAAATGAATACATGTTTAAGTTTAATCTGCATTATTTACATTTTCTCTATCACTTCCTTAAATCTAGGTAATTAATTAAGCAATAAATCAACCCCCAATTTGTAGTTTACTAATTTCCAAGATGTAAATACTTCCTCTGAAAATGTAACAATTGGCTCTCAGGAGCTGGTTTGAGCTGGCTCCAGGATTCCCCTGGTGTGCATCCTTATTGGAATCAATACTGGATTCCCCTCACTCTCTAGTCAATATGATTGAAATCTCAACCTAGCTCATGTGTATATATGAACCAGGGATGAGATGAAAGGTTGGGCTATAGGGAATGCTGTGGGTGAAAGGGACGATGCATCACAAAGGCTGGAACCCAGAGCCAGGTCTTTAAAAGAGCTCGTCCCGCTCTGGATGGGGTTCAGGGAGAGGTGGCAGCCTGGAGTTTGGACCCCTTGGATGTTCAGAAACAAGTTAGCAGGACCCAGGTTCGGTGCTGTGTTATCTCCTTCCCATTCAGTGCTAGCCCCCTAACTAGCCATAGAATTTTTGAAAGCTCAGCAATACCTGCTCTCAAAACAGTGATTTCCAATATAAATTATCTGTGGGGCCTTGGGATTCAGCTAAACAATCACACCACCAACTTAGTCTAGAAATGGTGTTGGTAAAGGGTAAACTTAGTAAGCTAAGCCGCAGACATGGAAGCCATAACCAACAATGGGTGAGACCCATGTGATGGTCTGCCCTGAAAAGCCTGAGCAGGTACCCTCCTGAGGTTAGGGTGATGAATAAAACCACCCTGCTCTCCCTCCCTTCCTTGGGGCACTGAGTGTTCTTAGCTGTAGCTATACAGTTTGAAGTCAGTTAGGTGGCAAGATGAATAGAGCACTGGATTTGGAATCAGGAAGACTCATCTTCATGACCTGAGATACTTCCTAACTGTGTGACCCTGGACAAGTCATTTAATCCTGTTTGTCTCAATATCTTATCTATAAAATGAGCTGGGGAAAGAAATGGCAAACCATTCCAGTATCTTTGTAAAAACCCCAAAATAGGATCAGGAAGAGTTGGAAATGGTTGGAGTGATTCAACACTACCAACACATCACTACTGCTTAAATCTGTGATTCCCTTCCTCAACTTCACTCAATTCCATGCTTATCTGATCAGAGGAACAAAATTCTGGATAATGGGCCACCAAACAGCCCAATGCAGCCTAAGGTCCTGGATTTGTGGTCCCTGATCTATACCATCAAGGGCAAATCAGTTGTTTTCTTCTTTGACATGTCTGAGTTGAAGACTGCAAGACCTTTCCTTGGTCTCTCCAATGTTTGAGACTCTCATCGCCAGCCATGAGCTGTGCCAACAAAGCTTTTCCTTGTGTCTGACCACAATCTGTCCTGCTTTAAGACAATTTCCTCTTTGCCCCTCCATGGAAGGGGAGAACAACTCATCTCTCCTACTCATACCAAATCTTTATTGTGCTTGAAGATAATAACTGTTACTTGTTCATTCATTCAACAAATGTTCACAGGGTTTTGGAGTCAGAAGGACCTATCATTGATTAGTTCTGTCTCTGTCACTTGCTAGCTATGGGACTAGAGGCAGGTAGTATGGCTTCTCAGCCTCAGTTTCCTCCTCTATAAAATGGGCATGGTAATACTTTAGAGGATTGTTAATTGCGTACTTTATATATCTTAAGTACTATGGGAATGTTACTATTGGCTATTATAAAAACTTGTGTTTATACTTCTCTTTCAAGTTTGCAAAATGCTTCGCACAACGACTGTCTCTAAGTCACAACATAACTAAGATGAGGTCAGTGTCACAGATTTTATTATGCCCACTTTACAGATGAGGAAATTGAGGCTCCAGAGGCAAGGTTCTAATCCAGAGCTCTCCTGACTAAAGGTGCTTCATTCTTTCCTTTACATCAAGTTGAACAAATCCCTAGAAGGCACCTAGCCTGTGCAGGGAGCACAGAAGACAGGTCTGAATATTATGGTCCCTGATCTTTGGGAGCTTTTAGTCTAGTTGGGATGGGTAATGGCAGAGGGGGGGAAAAGACACCATGCAATGAGGGTTAGAAAAGATCTGAAGGCCTTTCCTGGACCCTCTCAATGTGGCAGGGCAGCGGCTTCCAGTAACTGTTGACACCATTCTCCCTTGCCACCTTTGGCCAGCTGCTCCAGGATGATGAGCTGAAGGCTGGGCTACCTCAGTGCCAGGCAGGTGGGCACAGGGCCAGGTAGCCTTTCCCGCCTCACCAGCCTGGCAGGATGGGCACTGGCCGCCGCGGGGAGGGACAGCTGGCCGTAACTGATCCACATCAGCTGAGGGGGGCTGTAGAGGGGGGAGGACAAAGCCCACCCCAGTCCACCAGCCCGCCTTCTCCCTTCAGCTGCTACATTATTAACCCTTTTCAGGCTTCATTGAAGTTGGGGGATGTAGATGTTGCACAAAGGAAGGATACTTTCTGAGTCACTTAATTCATTTCTCCTCCAGGGATTGGAGAATAAACCTGTATAGATTTCCTGAGCCCTCACTCGGTGTGCTTAGCACTATTCAGCAGGTAGGAAATAACGGGAGTCAAAGGATCTGAATTCAAATTTTGTCTCGGTGCTTACTGTCTGTGTGACTTTGGATAAGTCACTAAGCCCCACTGGACCTGTAAATTTAATTGGACTAATAGTTGGACTAATAGTTTTTTGAGATAACTCCCAGATATAAATCTTCTATGTCATTACTGCAGCTCTGGCCAGGAAGATAGCAGAATGATAGCTAGAACAGCCAGGAAATGCAAGCTAAGACTCAGATGGGGCTGTGACTTTGTCAGCTACAGAGGTTCAAGGGCAGGGGAGAGCCCTGAGGGCAGGGGTGAGCAGGGAAGACTTCCTGGAGGAGGTAGCATTGAACTGGACTTTTAGGAGTGAGCTAGATATGTAGTAGTAGAAGAAAGGAGGGTAGAGGTGGACATTGACATCAGCCAAGGCAGGAATGAGAGTTCTGTACATGTAGAATGAGAAAAAAGGAGGTCTGTTTGGAGGAGAGACCCAGAGCTGGGACAGGGAGAGATTGAGGAGCAGAGGTGGAGAATGGAGAGGCTATCAGTGCTATGAGCAGCCACCTACATTGTCAGAGATGGAAGGGATCTCAGAAGCCCATCTGATCCAACTCTCATCTTACAGGTGAAGAAACTGAGACACAGGAAAGGAAAGGGGATTGCCCCAAGTTATACAGCTGTTGAGGAACAGAACCAGGACTCAGAACTCAAGCCTGCTGATGCTTCCGTCCAGGGTACTTTCCACCATTCCCTGAATTTTGGCAGGTTTGAAGTCCCTGACCAGCTCCCTCCGCATACCCCCCAGGTGATCCCTGTGTGTTAAGCTTGGGAGTGGGGAGGTCTGGAGAATCCCGGCCCTATGGGCCCCATTCTTCCCTCATCCCCACTGGGTTCCTGAGACAGCTGTGCAGTGGCAGGCATGCTCTCCCCTTGGTGAGGATTAACTGCCACAGGCTAGAGTGGCTGGGGGTGGGGGAGTACTGCCAGTAACACCAGCCAGTAACCCCTCCCTGTCCAGAGCCATGGAAGGCAAGACTCAACAGGCTAGATCTGTGAGAGGTGGTCAGGGTGGGAGATGTGCCTTAAAGTGACACTAACCCCGTGTGGTTCAGATCCTATGCCAGAGTCAGTCACCTACCTTCGTGCAGGGCAGAAAAGTGGTGAAGCTGAGGAATGCTCCACCAGCCTTGCCAAATAGCAGTGCCCCAGCTCATCATCACTCCTGCCCCCCCCCATCCAGATCTGTCCTCAGTTTCCCCTTTATGGAGGTTGCCTATTAAACCCATCCCATTAATTGGTCAGTTGTTCCCCCTGCTAGATGAATGCACTAAAGCCTTGATGACCCCATATAATTCATGGCACCCAGGTGGTCTGGTGGATAGAGTGTTGTACCTGGAATGAATACAACCTCAGACACTTAACTGTGTGATGCTGAGCAAGTCACTTAACCTTTCTCATCCTCAGTTTCCTCTTCAATGAAATGGGAGCTAGAATTATTGTGTGTAGACATTGATAATGTATAAATACTTTGCCAGTATAAAAAGAATATATATATATGTATATATATATATATATATATATATATATAAAGAAGAACTGTGCAAATGCTGGCTATTATCATGAATCTCCTTGAAAAGATTGGATAGAATTGACTGGCTGCAGGGGAGATACTGGGGAGTGTCAGTGATATGTGTGGGGGGTAACCACACCCTCCCAGTTCTCCCCCAAATCTCAGGAGAAAGGGCTGGAGCTACAGAGCTTCCTCCCAAGGCATCCTTACCCTCTCCTTCCTACCCCTTCATATCATTAGCCTTTGCTGAGGCCATAAGGACAAGGCTGAGGGAAGGCAAGAGTTAACACCGTTTCTTGGCTTTTACACATTTTTCAGGGGATCCTCTTTCAAGGAGGGGGAGGTGGTGGGTTGGGGGATGGAAAGTCAGTATGTCGCCTCCGATTTGCTCTGGTTTGACCTTGAACGTGAATCATTCTATCACAATGTCGTTACTGATTTCCACAGGAAGAGGATTAAGCCCAGAAAATCAGGGTGGGAACCTGAAACGGGACTGAGGAGAATGGAATTGTTCTGCAAGCTAAAGGTCCCTAGTGTTTGTAAAACATGTCACGGGAGGTTTCACCCTTTTCCAGAAGGGAATTTCAGTGCCTGGAGAGGGAAAGCCCCCGTCCTCAACATAACTCAACTTATCATTTGTGGTTGCCTTGGAGAAGCACGTCCCCTGACCAATCACAGATTCTCAGCATCTCAGAGGGCCCTTAGAGACTGAGCATCCACACCCCCCATTCTACAAATGGGGAAACTGAGGCTGAGAGATGAGATATAGCATGTTGAGAAAACATGCAGCAAATTATTGGTAAAATCAGACCATAAATGTCCTGATTTTAAACAAGTTAGTCTTGTTTAGATTATCAAGCTTTCTCCAAACCAAGGACCCCAGGTTTTTGCCAACATAATAAGGTTGAGTCTAATGACCTCTGGGCCCCTTCCAGTTTGGACATTTGGGATTAGGACAGCAGCAAGATTAGAGGACAGCGTAGGAGGCTGACGTAGCATTGCCAGAGCATTGTGCCTGAGGGAAGGGTCCATCAATCTGTCTACAGTGGCCTCCACTCACCACATTCCCTTAAACCTCTCATCACACTCCTAAGAGGTTCCCATTTACACATTCATTCAAAAGGCAATGAAAGGACCTTAGCTTTAGAGTTTGAAAGAGCCAACTCCACTGTTTTGCAGGTGAGGAAACTGAGGCTTAGAGTGAAGTGGCTTTTGTAGGTCACACAGGAGTTGTGTAGCCCTTTCACTTCTAATCTGTTACTCTTTACCACTAGGTAAAAGGGCTGGGTAAAAGGATACTGTTTATATAGGGCAGTCCCTGTAGGCAGTTTATATATGGTTAAGAATGTTGGATTTGCCCATATGTGCAAAAATATTTACTGCAGCTCTCTTTGTGGTTGCAAAAAACTGGAAATATAGGGGATGCCTATCAATTGGGGAATGGCTGAACAAGCTATGGTATATGAATGTAATGGAATACTATTGTGCTATAAGAAATGGGAAGGAGATGGACTTCATAATTACCTGGAGAGGCTTATACGGACTGATGCTAAGTGAGAAGAGCAGAACCAGGGAAAACCTGTACACAATCACAGACATATCGTACATATGATGACCAACCTTGATAAACTGGACTATCCTCAACAACGC
>CM053592.1:151770063-151863777 GCA_028646515.1 Pseudochirops corinnae
GAAGGGAGGGGAGAAAATCTGAAACTCAAGTGAATGTGGAACCGAATCTTGTAAATTAAAAGTAAATAAGTAAAGAAAAAAGAAAAAAAAAGAACGTTGGACCTGGAGCCAGGAAGACCTGAGTTCAAATCCAGCCTCAGATCCATACTAGCTATGTGACCCTGGGCAAATCCCTGCTTACCTCAGTTTCCTCATCTGTAAAATGGAGATAATAATAGCATGTACCTCCCAGGACTGTTGTGTACATTGAATGAGATAATAATGGTAAAGCGTTTAGCACAGTGCCTGTAAGTACTATGTAAATATTAGTGATTATCATCATCATTATTATTATAGCACTGGACCTGGAATCAGGAAGAGGAGTTCAAGTTTTTTGTTGTCGTATAGTTGTTCAGTCACGTCTGCATCTTCATGACCCCATTTGAGCTTTTCTTGGCAGAGAAACTGGAGTGGTTTGCCATTTCCTTCTCCAACTCATTTTACAGATGAGGAAACTGAGGCAAACAGGGTGAAGTGACTTGTCCAGGGTCACACAGCTAGTGTCTGAGGCCACATTTGAACACAGATCTTCCTGATTCCAGGGCTGGCATTCTATCCACTGCACCACCCACCTAGCTGCCTACGACAACAACAAGACACTCCAAGAGAACTCGCTCAAAATGGTCAAAGAGCTGTTGCAAATTGTTGCTCTGTGGGGACAAAGCAGGGACTGGAAGGTGTTGCTGTAAGTCTCCACCTTCACACACAATGAATTTCCTACTTCCTGGTTCTGATTCATCAAGTTAGGGGATCTCTCAGTGGGTCACCCCTGATGAACTCTCTCAGTCCAGGTTCCTAAGAGTTAACTCTTGATTGGATTATTACAGTCAGAGGCAATCCTGTCGTTTCAGGACTGATGAGTATCAAAATCCCACAGGGTACCCTTCCATCCCGGTGTATAGAATTCATTTTGCAGATCCTGGTGAGTGGAGACTAAGGTTTTCAAAAGTTTGGCACAACCTGTGCTAGCAACAGTATCAACACTCATGACAAAAATAAATGTGAGAGCAAATGGACAAATGGATTCCTGAGATCCCAGGGGGTCCCTTTATTCTTTAATATTTTATCATTCACTTAACCAGCGCTAGCAACACTGTTCTCTACACGTTTCATCCTAACTAGATTGGGTTTGGGGGCATGGTTCTCATAGAAACAAGACTATAAATCCACGGTGCCTTTGACTGCAATGAAGGAAAAGTATATGCATATGTAATACACTGAAGACATTTTTCACCCTTAGCAAGGTCCACAAACTGTTGGACTTAGAGATCAGTAGCTCTCAGAGCACAGGAAAGAATTTAATTATAACTGACTACTTTCTGTTAGAGGAAGAGGAGTAGACAGATGAGGAAAATGGAAGTGTCAATTGAGTCATGAAATGGAAGACAAGTGGAAGGGAGGGGGAAGAAGTGGGAAAAGGCCTTTGATGAGTAGTTTATTCTGAATTTAAATTAGGTCTCAGATATTTGCTAGGTAGGTAGGAAAGGGCCGGTAGGTGGCACAGTGTATAGAGCACTAGGCTTGGAATCAGGAAGACTCAACTTTCTGAGTTCAAGTCCAACCTCAGACACTTACTAGGAGTGTGACCCTGGCAAAGTCACCTACCCTTGTTTGCCTCAGTTTCCTCATCTGCAAAATGAGCTGGAGAAGGAAATGGCAAACCAGTGTCTTTGCCAAGAAAATTCATAACATTTCCTAGCTGGGTGACCTTGGAGAAATCACTTTACCTCTGTTTGCCTTGGTTTCCTTAACTGTAAAATGAAAATAATAATTTAAAAATGAGACAATATCTGGAAAGTGTTTTGCATACCTTAGAGCAGTGGTTCTCAACCTTCCTAATGCCACGGCCCTTTAATACAGTTCCTCATGTTGTGGTGACCCCCAACCGTAAAATTATTTTCATTGCTACTTCATAACTGTAATTTTGCTACTGTTATGAATTTTGCTACTGTTATCTGATATGCAGGATGTATTTTCATTGTTACAAATTGAACATAACCCACAAGTGGAGAACCGCTGCCTTAGAGTGTTTAGAATGCCAGCTATTTTTATTACTGAATTATCTACTGGACTTAGGCATTTGTCCACCCAATCATAATACACTGAGGAGGAGTAATTCAGTCTCAGTATTTGGGAATGATTTGGTTGGTTCAGACCATGGTGGATTGAAGCCACCCATTGTGTCGGGTCTATAAAAGCGAGCAAGAGTTGGACAGTCTGCTTGCCCCTCCCTATTCTGGGATCTAAGAATGGCAACCTTAGAGACAGATCCCAGGGCAGAATCATGGTCCACCATGTGATTGAAGTACTGACCATGATGGATGAAGCCTAGCCTCAACCTCCCCAAGAGAGAAAAAGAGATTTCTAGACAATGCCAGGTTGTTGGGGAGTTTCAGGACCTCCTCTTCTTGAGGGAAAACAGTGAGTCCCTGGATAGTGCCAGCAGAAAATTAAGCACCCCAGAGCCAGAGGAGCAACAAGGAACTAAGTCAAAATACCAAGGAACCATACAGGTCTGATTGGGAAAGGGTTACCTTCCAAGCAACCCCAAGTTTATGTCCCTTTCCAAGAAAATCCAGGTTCTCATTGGTAGAACTGTTAGACTAAAGGCTTGGAATAGGTCCCTGGAGTGGGAGTGGCACCAACCTGAGAGTGAAGGGTTGCTGCTTTTAGCATTTTCTTTCCAGGGGAGTCCTATTCCTTGGGGTCATATTATAGGGATGGAAGCAAAATTCACCAACCAGTCCCTCATCCTAAGCCCCAGAGACAGCGGCCATGGACAGTACATGTCTCAAAGATGGAATGGGAATGAGGAGCCTCTGGTACACATTCAGGTGCTGGATCACACAGCCCCATCATATGTGTACTGTGGTGAATATGTTTCCCTCCCACACTCTTCCTCTCCCCAAACCAGTTTGCTGGGACATTGGATAATTGGGCTGCAGCTAGAAGGGACATTGGAGGTCATCTTGCTCAACCCCTCAGTTGCCCCCTGTGAGTCAGCAGCCAGCACTACCCTATGTTTCTACATGCCAGAAAAGCATCAGGACCACCACACACGTCAGAGGTTGTCAGGCCCAGGCTCTGCACCTCACCCACTGCCAGGGTCAAATCTTGAGGCTGACACTTATGGTGGGTGTGACTTTGAACAAATCTCTAACTTTCTCTGGATCTGGATCCTTATCTAGAAAGTGAGGGTATTAAATTAGAGGAACAAAAGCACTTATTAAGTATGTGCCAAGCACTGTGCTTGGTACTTTACAAATATATCATTGGATCCTCAAGACAACCCTAGAAGATAGATATTATTAGTCTCTCCTTTTTCACAGCTGAGGAAACTGAGGCAGACAGATGTTAAGTGACTTGCTCAGGTTCATGCAGGTAGTAAGTATATGAGACTGGATTGAACTCAGGTTTTCCTGATTCTAAGTCCAACACTTTTGACCATAGAGCCCCCTCAGGAGTTTGCCCAGTGTTGAATCCACTGTTACCTAACCACCTCTAAGGTTCTCTGTCTATTTCTGAGATGCTTCTCTTTCTCCTTCTTCACCCCTATGATGACAGGTCAGGCTACATGGTCTTCTTGGATGAAGTTTTGTGGGGAAAGGGGTAGTCATTTTTCTCCCCATCCTGCAATAGGACTGTGAAGGAAAAAAAATGGCCTGAGTGGCACTGGCCAGTCTTCCAAATAAATGAAATGTCCTAACTCCTGATGTTCTTGGCAGGGGAAGTATATCTGGGCAGTAATAAGAAGAGCTGTCATGTATAGAGTGCTTTAAGGCTAGGCAAGCACTTTAGCAAGTGATCTCATTTGAGCCTCACAACAAAATGCTATTATCATCCCCATTTTACAAATGAAGAAACTAAGGCAGACAGGCTGATTTGCCTAGGGTCATACAGCTAGTAATTTCCTGAGAAGAAATTCAATCTCTCAAGTCTTTCTGATTCTAAGTGCAGTACTCCTTCCACCATATCACACTGCCTTTCAGTAAGCTGGTCAGAGAGGGGACGCCTTTCTCCTCAGCCAGAGGGTATAGCCCACCCCAATACTAACCCTGTAACAAGATGGGTATAGCCAAGTTGGCCCCAACCTCCAACACAGTGCTGTAATTGAGCTGTGCCGCATTCCAAAACCAAAATCAAACCAAAGAGAATTTGACACTCCGAATATGCTTCTCAGCTTTCTTCTTGGCATTTATTGGATGCAGAAGAACGACACAGATGTAAAAATTTGCAAGTGGCAGAAATGCCTGCATATCCTCATGCAGTCCCTTCCTCAATAGTAGGCATCTCCAGGGCTCTAGGAAGGGACTCCAGGGAAACTTGGAAGGGTAAGGCAAGGCCTCAACATTCATGACCGGCAAGTAGGTTTGCTCTCCCCAGGCTGAGCAAGGAGCTGGGTGGGTATGGGAGGAGCAACAGAAGCCTGAGTCCCTCTAGTCTAGTGCCAAGCTTGCCAGGCCAATTCTAGGCGGGGCATCCCCAGGCTCAGCAGTGGATTTTAGGCCAAATACTCATGCAACAAGTATGCTGGAAGCATTACCATCTTCCATCTTGAAGGCTTTTTCACTGGGAAAATAAACCCTAAGGCCTCCAGAGCTAGAGATTCTGCAAATGGAGATTAGGAACCCTGTCTCCCCCTGTGCTGGATTTCTCTGAAAAACATTTCTGGAGTCTTACATCAGAAAGTATTACAGTGACTGGAAGTTTCATTTGAAGGCCAAGATCAAAGGTGACCAGTCAGCAAAACCCCTGGGAGCATTCAGAAGCATCATGAGGGAGAAAAAATGCCTCCGAGAAAGGTGAGCGGTTTGGAATTAGATAACTTTGGTCTAGCCTGGAGTTCCCTAAAGAATGAATCACTTCTTTCTCTCTTTAAACTACCTCCATTAAGCCATGATGAAGGTCACAGGTCCTACCAGGCTACTTCCTACAATGCATCAGGGAGGGGCTCGATATGATGAATAATGTGTACATGCCTAGACCTTTAAATGCTTCCCTAGATAAAAATGCCCATCACTGAGAATCAGGCAGTATTTCCTTGAGGTAAGAGGGATTCTCTAGACCATTAAGTCAATTCCCCTACCCCTCAGAAGAACTAGAGATAGCCAGCAGGGACCCTGTCCTCAGAGGAATCCTCCAAGGAGAGAAATTCCCTCTCCCAACCCCATTCAACCTCCTTGGGCCATCTGCTGCAGTAAATCTGCTCCTTCTCACAACCAGGATGTTAACAGCTAAACTAAAGCCTTCAGGCATCCGTGGGGTGGAGATTCATGTCCATCTCTGTCTAAAAGGGCAAAGTGACCAGAGGTGGCCAATCTCCCAGCTTCTACATTATGTCTTCCCTCCATTCATCCCTAGCAAGAGTGGATTGAGGGGCTCAGCCAGTCTCCTGCTGCTCCTAAAGTAGAAATCCATCCTCCCCACCCCTGCCCTGATCTGTAATCCAAGTGTACAAGACAATATGTCTGTACAAGACACAGAAAGGGAAGGCCTTTCTGTGATGAGCTCCGTTCACCAGCTGGGACTGGCTTTCCTGACCCCTACAGCACATTTGCTGCCAAGCTGCCCATGGCCAGGGGTCCTTGTGAATCTGAGAGACATGGGGATGAAATTTCTCCCAGCCCCTGATCCTACAAGGATGCAAGGAAGGGGCAGGAGCCAGGGGAATATCCCCATGACCCTTGAAAGATTGGGTAAGTTGGAGGAGAGGAGAGGAGAAAGGCCACTAGCCAGCTCTTCCTTGGAATAAAGGTCTCAGAACCACTGACAAGCACAGTCTGTGGGCTCCTGGATGGTGTAAGGCACCCACGAGGCATTTCCCGTGCAAAAGAGCTGCACCGAGCGCCTCTGCAGGCCCATCTCTCGGCAGCACTTACAGAAACGAGCGTATGTATTGATGTTGTAGTTGTAAATGCTTGCAGAGGGGCACTTGCCATCACAGCTCACGATGTTCACCTGAGGGAGACAGAGGGATGGGAGGCCTGGGGAAGCTGCCCACTTCCCCCCAGAACAACCCAACCCAGACTATCCCAATACTCTCCTCCTCCCACGCTAACCTCTCAATCCCCAACCAAGCCCAATGTGGTGCTCTGGCCCAGCCTGCCCCTGGCACCCCAATCTCTGTCCCCAGAGCCCTACAACTCACCGGTGTGTTACTTCGGCAGTCACTCTTCCGGATGGTCATTCGGACAGTCACCTTCTTACAGGACCGTCCATCCTCCTTACCTGGTGAAAGGTAAAGGAAGCTGAATGAGGCTGACCCAATCATCCAGATCTCTTGCCCCCTGGGGCAGGAGAGGCATAAGGAAGGGGAAGATGGAGGTTCCCAGGCACTTGGCTGTCATGCACTGAGTCTTTTGAGCTACTCTCAACTCATGCACTACTATCCCCTATTCCTCACAGTTCCCAGGGCCTGACTCTGTGGGAGGAAAAGAATCTCCATCTGAAGGAAAAGAACTAGCAGGCCATATATCTGGGGCTTGGTGGTAAGGAAGCAACCCAGAGAGCCTGAGTCCTGAAACTCTCAACACTGGGCACCAGTCTGTAAGGGAGGTTGAGAAATGGGATCAGGAACAGTGGAGGAGGCCACAATGGGAGAGTGGCTGTCCAGCAATGGGACATCCATTGGGACCTGGGGCAAGGAACACTGAATTTGAAGTCAAAAAACCAGGACCCATTCAGCCACTCAGCCAGAGGAGATTTGGCCAGATCACTCAGCCTCTAGTTCATAGGGCAGTTCAGATGGAAGTGAGTGGATGTCCTAATGGTCCTTAACCTGAGTGGCCCTGGGCCTGGAGGATGCAGCCACATCCTGGAGGTGTTCAGCAAGAAGCAGGAGCAAAGCAGCATTTCGTCTCTGTGTGGACAGTGGGAAGCGAGCACTATGGGGGTGCACACATGCATGCTTTGGGGGCCAGCTTACTGCCCACATCTGAAAACCAGGCGCTGCCAGCAGGATGATCTGGGAAGGGCCTTGGTAGCAGGAACAGAAAGCCACACATTCTCCCGGCCCTCCCTCCTGCCCTTTCCCTGGGGAGCTGAGGGCCAAGAGCCCCACAAGCAGTGGACCATTTTCAGAATCACCAATGGAAGGCCAATTCACCTTCGCTCCCACTGACCTGGGTGACAGCGGGCACTAACCCTTGGAGAAGAGGCAGGGCTAACTGGGAGCAGAAACAGGGGCCCCGGGGAACCTGGGGAGAGCGGGACACGGCCGCAGGTCATACTCAGAGGGTGAGGAAAGTGGGTCTTGAGGGAAGAGGAGGGTGATCCAACTAGGGAACTGAAGAGGGGGTCCAATGAGGGGAATGCAGGGAGGGGAACAGGTGACAGAAGGAAAATAGGATGAGAGGCCTCAGGATCAGGCCACCTGCATCCCCCAAAGTAAGATGCCACTAAGGGGATCTGGCAGCCCACCCACAGAAATGGTCTGTCTGGAGCAGTAATTTTTTTTGGGTCATGCACCTTTCTGGCAGTCTGGTGAAGCCTATGGACTCCTTCTCAGAATCATGTCTTTTAAATGCATAAAATAAGATACATAGGATTACAATTACATTGAAATAAAGATGTCACTCTTTTCCCTTCCAAGTTTATGGGCCTTAGAAATCTATTCACAGACCTCTTCAGGGTCCACTTCATCTATAAGGTAAAGCTGCTCAGGGAGGTTCCATGTGGCCAGATAGTCAGCAGCCAGAATGTGGCTGGAGGAAGCCAAGGGCATATCTCCTTAATCCCTCCCCTGGGGAAAGTGGGAAACGGGGCATGACCCTAGGGTGCTCTGAGCCCCTCAAAGGGCAAGCTGCTCTTCTGGGAGGAGAAGGAAACACAGACACCAGCCTGTGAGTCCCAGGATCACAGACTTTGAGCAAGAGGGGACCATGTGGTCCAATTCCCTCATCTTGTAGATGAAAATTGTGGCTCAGGGAGGTTCAGTGATTTTCCCAAGATCACACGGGCAGTTAGCAGCAGAGGTGGGATCTGAACCTGCATTCTCACACTCCAGAGCTAGTAGTCTGTGCCTTCCTTTGTATCAGAATATAAAGACTCTTCCAGGTGACAGCTCCTGGGGACCAGGGTTATCCTTTCTCAGCCTCATTGGACATTACTCCCCTACCTATATTCTCTGATCCAACCAAACTGGTCTCTCTGTCTCTCACTCATACTCCATCTCCAGCCTCCATGCTTTTGCGCTGGTCACCACCACTCCACTGCATTCCCCCCCACCACTTCATAGAATTACTCTCCTCCTTTGAGATGCAGGTCAGGCACCATCATTTGCATGAAGTCTTTCCAGATTTCCCACAGCACTCCTCCCCCTCCCTCTAATTCCTTCCCTCCCGAATGACCTTGTATTTAACTACTTTGTTTTTATTCTCATATATATTCTCATCTCTTCTGTTAGAACCCAAGTTCAATGAGAGTCCGAATTGTTTCATCTATTATGTCCTTTTGTTGTATCTTTGAATCTTTGGTGCCTAAAATGGTGCCTGGCACACAGGAGATATGTAATAGGGGCTCACTTGCTTGATTTTCTAACAAGGCACTCAAGGCTATGAGTGCCCAAGAGGAGTGTCACCTCTAACAAGAGGTGTGTGGCATATAGAACCATTATGCTCAGTCACACCTGAGGCCCTACAGGCAGGAACAATAGGATCCCACCAGAAACACAGGAAATTCCCCCCAGTGCTTTGCTACCCAGTCCCAGAGTCCCTTTGGAGTCATGCTGGGGGCTAGGATACTCACATGTCTTGCAGCATCCTTCCAGAGAAGGTACCACAGAGCCTCCCACCTAAATAAAGAGGAGGATGGTGAGATAGAGGCAGGATATCAACTTTGGTAGTATCTGATGCCCCTAATTCATACTACCTACAAGTGTGGCCCCCAAAAATTAACAAGGCATTATTCAGAAAAGTATCTTTGTGCTCAGGTCTGAGGCCAGAACACAGTTAAGAGAGGGAGAGTATCTTGATAATTCGGGTCAAATATCTGCCTCCACTGTCTACCTTAGGACACTCTGAGCCAACCTTAGGGTCAGAGCCCTCTCCTCTTCCTGGTTTCTGCAGCTAGGGATGACTAGAGAGTAGGTGTCCTTGGTCCTCCTCTGAAAGTCCTGATGTGTTTTCCTGGCTACCTGGTAGGAATCCACATGGGCCTTGGGGACAATTGGGTCTGGGTATGGGTGTAGGGAGAGGCCAAGATCCTGTGGATGATCATATGATCTTGCCCTGGTGATTACCTGCTTCTATCCAAGCTTCTCCCTTCCTCCCCACTCCCAGACCCCTCCTCTGGTCATCCAAAACCACTGTACGTCTTCAATTATTAAATATTCAGTTATCGACCCCCAGATTCAGGGAGGACTCCACAGCCCTGTATTTGTGGCTGTCTGCACCAATCTGGGGAGAGAGCAATGTGCTTGAAAGAGGCCTGGATTGGGAGTCAGGAGACCTGGGTTCTAACTCTGCATACACAAAGGACATTTCCTTCTCCTCCCTTTGGAGTCCTATGATAGAGGTAGAGGGGGAGAACAGAGGTAGAGAAAAGATGTCTGGGAGCTGGGAGTCTTTGAGGTATGAAAATCCATCCCATTGCTATGATCTCACCCTGAGAAAGAACGTGTTTGTGTATGTAGGTATATGAGTGTGTATGTATATATGTCTGTCTGTCTATGTATCCATGGATCATAGGTAACATTCAGAAACTGGTTGATATCACACAGAATTAGAGCTGTAAAGGGATATCTGAGGCATTGAATCTGACCCAGACCTGAAACAGAATCCCCTCTCTGGTAACCCTGACATCTAACCTCTGGTTGAATACCTCCTCCAATGGTAGAGAACTCGCTGCCTTTCAAGGTAGCCCATTACACTTCAGGATATTCAAAAATTATTGAGACCATGTTCCTTACACTGAGCCTAAATCTGCCACTAAATGTGTTTACCCCCAATGCTTCTAGTTCTGCCCTTTAGGGTCAAAACAGTCAAGGAGAATCCTTTCTCCCAGTGACAGACCTTTGTTTATATGAAGATGGTTACAATGTTCCTCCCTTAGCTTTCCCAAGGCTCAACACCCACAGTTTCTTCAGCATTAGTCCATCTTGAGGCCCAAACCCCAGAAGGGAAAAAAAAGTCTTCCTGTGAGGCATGAATAATATGTTGATTCCCACGAAGAGGGAGAGTTCATTGTGATTTCATCGGCAAAGAGAATTCCTCATGAAGAAATTTTCTCTACCTTCTCTGCAATGTATAGTCTTAGAGGATTGCTCAGAAGCAATATACCCAGGGTCACATAAGCAGTGTACTCTAGAGATGGGATCTGAACTCAGATCTTCCTATCTCTAAGGCCATGATGCCTCATCCTGATTGCCTAATATAAGTTCTAGTTGTTAACTGACAATCCTTGAACATCAGCTATAGAATCTATCTAAGTGTGCAGTGCCTTGGGAGGGATTTGGATAGATGGATGGTGGATGGATGGACAGATGGCTGGATAGATAGATGGATGGGTGGATGGATGGCTAAATAGTTGGATGGATGGATGGATGGAGAGATTGCCGTATAGCAGGACTAGAAGGAAAGATCTCCACCCTACCCCTTCATGCTCCAGGGGATGCCCTGGCCTAGAAGGAAATTATAACTTGAGGGATTGGGGAGCTCTCATAAACAATATCCCAAGTCAGTGACCCACCTAGACATTCTATTTTCATGGTCCTTACCTTCCCACATTCGGTCTCATTGAAGGGTGGGCAGATGATAGGGGACACAACCAGGACTACGCCCAGGGCTGTATTGCTGCAGTCATGACGAGCACAGTCTGAGATCCAAGATGTTCCAGGCTGGAAGTGAGATGTGTAAGGGACAGTTGGCCAAGAGGGTCTGTGAAAAGTGACTATTTCCTGAGGACTGGAGAAGGATTTATGTGAGATGCAACTGCCCTCCTGGTGAACACTAAACTGGTTTCTACCATGCTTGGCTTCTAGGTTACTAGTCTGTGTTTGTTCACAATGTTTGGTGGTTTAAAGAAAAAAAGACTATTGAACCTAGAGGTAGATGACCTGGGTTCTGGTCCAGATTCTGCCACTAATTCTATAAAAGCACAAAACCTTAAAGCTGGACTCCCTCATTTGACAGAAAAGGAAACTGATGCCCAGAAAGAGACTGGAGCTTGCTGTGTGACCTTGAGAAAGTCACTTACCATCTCTGACTCTCAATGTCCTTTGCAAAGTGGATTACCCCACTTCTTTCACAAGGTCATTGTGAGATTCAATCAGCAAGCATTTATTAAGTGCCAACTATATGCCAGGAACCAGATTATGGCTAGAAAGCTCTCCCTCCTCACCTTCACCTTCTGACTTCCCCGACTTCTTTCGAGACTCAGCTCAAATCTGACCTTCAGTAAAGAGGCCTTTCCTGGTCTTCCTCTCTACTCCCATGCCTTTTCTCTGATTCTAACTTCCATTTATACTGCATATATCTTGTATGTACATAGTTATTTATACACTGCCTCCTCCATTAAAGTGTGAGCTCCTTGAGAACAGGGATTGTCTTGTTGCCTTTCTTCATGTTCCTAGAACTCAGCACAGTGGCCTGCATAAAATAAGCACTTAATAAATGCTTACTGTCCGACTGATGCTGAGGGTACAGAGACATAACTGAAATATCCCTTGCCTTCAAAGAGCTCACGTTCAAGTGGTAAGACCAATGTAAGGTACTTTGGAAAGACAAAAGCATTAAAGGAATGTAGGATGCATACAAAGAAGCAGAGTTTGGGGGGCACCACTGGATAAAAAAAATAACACATTTGGTGTATGGCTTAACACAGCTGCTCCCTAGCCCTGCCCAAAATATGTCCAGTCCTCCAGACACTGCTGGTCATCCATGTCAATTTTCTAGAAGAGAGATCTGGGATCAAGCTTGGGCCCAGAGTTGGGGAAAGTGAGAGAGAGACTGAGACCAAGACTATTTTCATGGAGTCATTGGGGAGGGGGAATGCTGGGGAGGAGAAAGGGCTCACCAGAAAAATGACCTCAGTGCCATTGGGATATGTGAAGAGGCAGGACACATTCTTGCAGGAACCACAGCAGGTGGCCAGGTCCTGGGGAGGCTGGTACTCTTGGTTCTGCAAATTCAGCCAAGTCAATCCCACCCTGAGACACCTAACCTTGTACCTGCCAGACCTCCCTTGGAGGGTACCCTGGATGCTTTCCCAAGGATCCCACACAAACTCCAAGTCACCACAGGACTCAGAAAGGACACAGGAGAAACAGAACAAGAGACTTGCTGAGATCCACAGGAATTTGGGAAGTCACCCATCCCATCCCTTTGCAATCTCCAGGGAAGATCACACCTAACTCCAAGGACTGATATAGTTGTCTCTTCCAAGGTCCAGATCTGTATCTTCTTGGTATCCAACCTAAAATTTTCTTATAGCATTTCTACCTCATGTACTCTTCTTTCTTTCCCTCCTTCCTTTTTTGCCTTCCTTACTTTCTTTCATTCTTTCTCTTTACCTTCCTCCCTCTCTCTTCTCTCTTTCTGTCTTCTATCTCTCCATTTCTCTCTCTCTCTCTCTCTCTCTCTGTCTCTCTCTCTCCTTCATCCCCATCTCTTTCTCACACACACACATTCATACACAAACACACACACACACTTCCATGAAAGTGGGGGACAACTGGCCATCATCCTCCAGATACTTCAGGAATATTGCCTGTCTTACATCCTCTAGAACAGTCCTGGGCCATGGGTCATAGTTTACTATGTCCCTGTTTTCCTTCCTTAATCACTTTCTACCTTCTCTCTATTCCTCTGAAATATTCAGTTTCCTTCTACGTAGAATATTTGATCAGGACACTGTTTCTTATTCATCCATCTATTCATTCATTAATTTCCCATTTCAGGAGGTTATGAACCCCTAAAGTTGGTTAGCATCCCAGAAGAAAAGGGAAGGTTTCCTATCAGGCCCCCAAGTCATACTGTGTGTGAAGTCTTACCTCCTCACACTGTACATCACAGAGGATAGATGTAGTGTTGATCTGGTAGAAGTTGGTAAGGGGGTCAAGTACATCAGTACAGTGGGAAGTTCTACAGACACCATCAGCTGAGAGCTCCACCACCTTCTGGCCAGGCTGCAGAACCCCACGTTCCTGACTCAGGCAGACAGGGGCCTTCACTGGTCATGGAGGAACACACATTGATCATAGTTATGATCCAGGCAGAGGAGGATAGGCCCTCCACACTGACTTCCAACCCAACCATCCCATCCCTGTTGTTAACAGGTTTGTCACTTCAGAGAGAGACTTCCTTCCCTCACCATGGATGGAGATTGGTGGAACCATTGGATTTGGATAGGCCTTGCCAACACCCTGCTGTTTCCTTCCCATGTTCACTCACCACAAATGTACTTGACACAGTCACAAACATTCTCAGAACTCTGTGTGAACTCCATATCAAGCTGCCGTAGCTCCCACTGTATGCACACAGAGGTCAGTGTCAATCTCCTCTAGCTACTCAGTCTTTCTGCCCAGGGAAGTAGTAAGACAGGACCTGGGCATCCCTGCCTTGGCTGCTGTTTCCTCTCTACCAGACATTGGAAGGAGGCCTCACAATCTTGGGGGAATTGTATTTCTTCCTATCCTCTTAGCCTAGCCAATGTGTTTCAATGTATTCAATCAATGTATTTCTTCCTAACCTCTTAGCATAGGCAATCAGTGGAAAAGGGACAGGCCCACCCAAAGCACAACTGGGGATCTATCCCTGAGAGGGTCACAAGTCAAAGTTTATCATTCCCATTTTAAAGATGTAGGAACAGAAGCCCAGAGAGATGAAGACAGGCAGTTTGGGGGAAAAGGGAAAGAGAGGGGAGAGGAGTCACGGGGCCTAGTTCTTATCTTGACCCTGCCACTAACTTGCTGTGTGACCTTAAAAAAACTTCTTCCCTTCTTCGGATCTCAGTTTCCATATTTGTGAAAACAGGTAGGCATCTCTAGTTTTAATATTTCTGTGTTGTGTGTGTTTTTTAATTGTTCAAAATAACAGAGTAAGTTAGTGGTAAAGCCTGACTCCTAACTCCTGACAGAGCCTCCAGCCACCATTTCTTTCCTCTCAATTAAAGGAAAGAGTCGACAGGGGATTAAGGGAAGAGAAAGAACAACGGAAAACCTAAGATATGGAGCAGAGGAAAGAGAGGCTGGTACTTACCAGGTGGCACTTAGGTACAGGGATTGTGTCACAGTCACATTCTGAAAGATAGGAAGGACCAGAAACAGGTTTAGCTTGGGATGGCCAAGCCAAGTTGCTACCCATTGGTACCAAGGCCACAGTTCCAGAACCTTGACTCCTACATCCAGGCATGAGGTACATACACAGCCTTCCAAAAAAAATCTCAGGCTCTCATCTATTTCCCCATGTGAGTTGTAGCAAGGAGTAGAGAAGTAGAAAGTGGTCTGGAACCCAGGAAAATAAACATCAAGGTTTTCTCAACCAGAGGGAAAGGACCGAGGTCAGGGAGGAAGCAATGAGACACCTCAATCTGCAGCTACATTCTCTACCTCTGAAGACTAGTCTTCAAAGATAAGTGAGAGAAAAACTTCTTCCTATCTTTCTGTTTAAAACTCTTGTTTTCCAGGCTTTATATAACTATAGTGATCAAGTCTGATCCTAGAAGAGAGATGAAATGAGTACTGCCCTGCTTTCATTAAAAAGGCAGAGGACAGTACGGTTCAGCGGAAAAAGTGCATTGCCTTTGCAGTTGAACAACCTGGATTCACATCCTGCCCATGTTGTCTAATACCTGTGTGACCTGGAGCAGTCTCTCTGAGTCTCACTGTCCTTTTCTGTAAAACAAGGAGTTAGACTAGATGACCACTAAAGTCCCTCCCAAATCTTATGTCCAATCCAATGACTATGGGCACAGAATGTTACCTACAACTGGTGAGTGAGATTCCTGGTGCAATCATTTGGTTTTGGGTTTGGATTTTTGTGTTGTTAAGGGAAGGCTCTCTGAAAGTAGAAATGACTATGATGTAAAAAATAAGCCATTAATGAAACTTCAAAAGAAAAGAAAAGATACATTGTTCAAGCTCTGCCAAAATGTGTTTTAAAAAACTACATACTAATAAGTTTATATCTTTGTGGCTCCAAGCTCTTTAACAAAAAAGAATTTTGAATCTAATCCTCACATATGTTGGACATTGTATATATCTCAGAAAAAAAACACAAGCTCTAACTTCAAAGGAAAGAGTGCTAAAGTTAGTCAAGGTGGCCTATTAAGTAAGAGCCTGTCTTCTGATTGGGAAAAAAACTCATAGGTTTTACACTAGCTGATGCAATATGGAGTGTTTCTTACTCTCTTCTGCTCAGGGAGGGAAGAGATCAAAGGAATCAGCACTGAGAGTGATGGAGATATAAGGGGTTTGCCACAATCCCTCAGATTTCAGTAACTATCACCATGGAGTCTCCCAAGCTCAGAGCCTCCTTGAGACTGAGAGCTCCCAGAAGAGTTCAGGTGCCAGCCAATATCCCTAGTCTAAGCATCATTGCCCAGGAGTTCACTTACCACATGACTTATATGGGCAACATCTGTCAGGGCTCCACACCTCCACCAGAGATGTGCCCAAGCCACACTGCAGTTGGGGGCAGCGAAAACTCTGGCATTCTGTCAGGAAAAGAGAACAGGTTAGACCAGGGACATTAAAATAACCACCCAATGTCTGAATATGAAACTATGGGGAAGTCCTGACATGGGATTAGGTGTCTAAACAGAGTTTCATATCAGGTACTCCTGAAACCTCTCGAATGAGCTCATCTCTCCAGCTTTTCTCTAAGGGTCTCTGGGTAGCCTCGGCTTTGCTCTTGTGCTGTGTTTATATTAATGATGTAAGACTTTCCAACAAAAAGCTCCTCAAATTTAATCTCCAGGATTTGAACTCTGTGATAATCTTAGCAAGAACAACTGATCGGCAAGAACACAATGTGTGAAGAGGGGCATCAGAGGTGTTACCACTGACTTTCCTAGAAGAACAAACTTGCTTTAAAATCAATTGGAAAGACCTGTAAGAGATGACAAGAGGGAGAGAAGGAGAAAAGGAACAAGTACAAGAGGCAGGTGAGAGGGAAGGGAAGGTCTAGCTTTGGCTGTGCCTTATTCTACATAGAGCTGGCTATGTCTACCTTCTGGGCAACCGGATTGCGCATATGATGAGTGTAGCTAGACCTCTGAGGGACGAGATCCTTGTTCAAAAGTTATCCTAAGGGTGGCCTGGCTAGGGTCCCTCACCATAGTGACAATTCAATTGTTACTGGGGCTTGGAGCTAAAAACCTAAATATTTGTTTTTGTTATAAGAGAGGAGGAAAAATGGGAGAAATGGCCTTAATGGTACCTTTCCAAAATCAAATTTCTGTAAATCAAATCAGCCCCTGATAATAGCTTACACTTATAGGGCTTTAAAGTTTATAGGACCTTCTCCTACCACCAGCCCTGTGAGGTGAATAGTACAAAGATTATCTTTCCCACTTCATAGATGAGGAAACTGAGGCTCTCAGATATTAAATGCCCTACCTAATAAGTGGGATCTGGGGTGAAAACCAGGGCCTCCTAACCCTGAGACCTGTTCTTTCCATTTTGCCCCTGACTTATCTATTTTGTAATTAGAATTATTTGCATATTAGTACTGACTTTTGAGTTGCCCTTCTCCAATTCATTTTTTCCACCCTTCCACTCCCCAGCCAAAATAGCCCAGTTACATAAGGCTAAATTCTGGACCCCTATATTCCTAAGAAAAACCAGATCTTTCTTCCTTTTTAAAATAAAAATTCGTGAGAGCACTGATCAATAACTATCCATGACTCCAGGGGACCAGTGATGACCCATGCTAACTACCTCCTGCCAGAGATGATGTACTCAGGGTGCAGAATGAAAGCAGAGATTTTTGTATACACCTAATAAGGGGATTTGTTTTGCTTAACTCTGCATGTTTGTTATGAGGAATTTGCTTTTTTCCTTCTTTCCCAATGGAGTAGGAGGGGAAAGAGAGAAAATAGGTTTCTGTGAATATTTTTAAAAGTAGAGAGAGGTGGCTGTGGATGTGGGAGGTTGCACATATATGCAAATGAGGTCACTATTATTAGTTTGCTTAGCTGTTATAGTTTGTTATAAGAGAATTCTCAAGGACTGGAGGTAATCTATAAATGTTTGTAATATAAAAACAAAACAGAACAGTAACATTTGTAAAAGGGTAACCCTGTTGCAAGAATAAACAAAATACAAGATTTCCAACCACCCTAAAATGATACACAAGCTAGCATGAAGTGCAGCTAAGATCTGAACCCATCTCAAGCAATCAGTCAAACATTTATTAAAGTGTCTACTATATACCAGGCACTTTCCTAAGCACTGGAGGTCTGCTAAGGTAGAGTGTCATCCATTCAAGGCTATATATCAGCATGGTGTTGGGGAGCACAAGATCTCAATGGGAGATGGATACACCTGAGAAGTCTTGAAACAAGCCCCTACAGCAAGACCTCTGTAATGCCCCAAGGGATGCTATGCAGGCACGTTTAGGACCTGCAGAATCTTGAAAATATTAAAACTACGTTCCTGTAAAAATATTCTAGATTCTCCAGCAGTGATGATCTATTTCCCCACTGATTATTCAGGGCAACACCATACTTTGTTTCAGGCCTCAGTAATTTGTTTTAGGTGCTTAAACGGTCCCAAATCTGACCTTTCTGGGGTTTCCTTAAGAGGAGGACACTCTCTCTTTTGGTCCTAAGGCAGGGCTTTTTTAGCAAGGAGCTAGAATGCAGGCATCAGGGAGGGTCACTGGAAGGGCCAGTGATCTGTACTTGTGGACAGCTCCTTCCAAGATAGACTCACCACAGCGATAGAGGGGACAACAAAACTCTGCAGTGTCGCTGTCCACTGTGAGCACTTCCCCTTCCTGACACTTGGGTATTGGGTCCGGACAAGTATCACAGGCTGTGTAGGCAGGAAGAGAGGAAAAAAAGACCACATCAGTTGGAATAGGTAGGCTCAGGAAGTCAGTGTGGCCAGCTATAGAGCCCAAGAGTCTTGGAACAGAGTAGGAACTGCAGAGAGAGTCTACATCTAAATCAGGGAGCGGGTTTTCAGGGCCTCTTGGTGATCTTGTCCTAGGGAAGGCTTCGTCAGAAAGGTCTCCTGTGTGTCCTTGCCTAAGGTCATACAGTGAATAGGTGGCAGAACTGGGATTCATCATCATCATCATCACCATCATTAATAGCTAACATTTACACAGCACTTATTATGTGCTAGACATTGTGCTAAGTTCTTTGTAAATATGATCTCATCTGATCCTCACAACAACCTTGGGAAGTAGTTACTATTTTTTATTCCCCCATTTTGCAGATGGGGAAACTGAGGCAAATGGAGGTTTATTTTTTCAAGTGACCTGCCCAGGGTCACACAACCCATAAGTATCTGGAGCTGGATTTGATCTCAAGTCTCAGAATTGTCTCAGAATTAGAACTTGGGTCTCCTGTTTCCCAGACCAGGGCTCTTTCCACTGCACACCACTGTCTTTTGTTTATGATTTCATCTTCAGCCTCTTCCAATTCTTCCCCAATGACAGGGACTGAGACCAGACTGTGATGTCAGGCAGATGGCCAGGATCCCTTCTCCCTACCACTATTCCCTGCATCTGGAGAAAACCCTCCCTTTCTACTTCTCTTAACAAGCCAGCATGGGCCCAGGTAGGGAGGAAAAGACCTATGGGTGGGTAATGTGGGCATCCCAGATACTGGAGATGCTGAAATAAGTCACTGCCTCCTCCTGCCTTGGTCATTGATCTTGGCAATGGTGCAGTGAGTAGGGGTTTGATTTTTTTGAGGGTGGAGAGTGGGAAGAGACAGCCCTGCCTCATCAATAGAGATGCCACAGCCACTATACCACAGAAATAGGAGATGCAGCAAGTGTCCCCGAGCCGGCCGGCAATCACCATCTGGTCCTGGCGACACTGAGGATCGGGCTGGACCTCACACTGTTCTGGGTCACATTCTGGGGAAAAGTCAAGCAGCCCTGAGTCCCACCCCTACATCTGGCCAAAGTCCACATCCAGATCCAGGGAAAACAATATTAAATGTGACCCTTGTAGGTCTCCTTTCCCCCACCGTGCCCACAATGAGACCCCTATCTTCCATCCCTAGGAGCTGCCTAACTTAGTAGACACTGGGCCCTTGGGAGTCCCTCTTCCCAGAGGGAAGAAGGCAGCTCCCAGTTAGTTGCTCATCTCACAGTTTGGATACTCACTTACCACAAGTGTAGCTGGGACAGCAGGATTCCTCCTGATAGTGCATGAGGAGCCTATCTCCAGGAGGGCAGGTGGGAGTCAGCCCCTCACACAGTGTTTGGTTACACACTAACCAAGCCAGAAAACAGAATAGAGTCACCAAGAGTCCCCAGGCCCAGCCTGTGCTTCAGTCATGGTGAAGGACTTCAGATAGTCAATCAGCCCCTTCTGACTTGATACTCAGAGAAGGCTCCTGATCTCTGCCCTTACCCATTTCTAGCCCACCTCCACTGGCCCCCCACATGCTAGGCTCAGCAGCATAACCTCAAACCCAGTACTCCAGGTTGGAATCAGCAGGACACCCTCCAAGCCCCAAGTCCCATGGGGGTCCCAGAAGAACTAAAGGCTCACCTGCTGCCCTGAACCCAGACTCCTCTGCCTGCCTCCCTATCTCCATGCATAAGCACATCATCATTTATGCTCTTTCTGTGAACAAGCTACTGTTCTGGGCAACGGGCATGCAATGATGCAGCTATTTATGAAGAGTGACAATCTGTGGCCTCAAGGATCTTATAGTCTAATGGGTTTGAGGGGCATGGATCCTCTACCTGGAAATATACTCTCTACTTTCTCTCTACATACAATTGTTAGATATCTATCAGATAACAGAATGGTCATAAATAGATCATTAAAATAAAGACCTGTTGAAGAGCTGGCAGGGCACAGATGATCTCCTCCAGTGCTTTCATTTTTAAAGCTTTGTTGAGGTACTGCACATCACAGTAACTTCTTCATGGATGTCCCAACCCCTGTTTGAACCTCCCCAGCTAACAAAGTCAAATGACTAAGCAGCACCAACTGTCAAAAGTGACGGCATGTGTGACCTCTCGGCCAAGAGAAGGGAGGTGTCTAAATCCTTTATTTTACACATTACCCAAAGTCATATAGAATCCAGTTCTTGACTTAGATCAACAGAATCCCAGAGTTTTCAGGGACCTTCTGGGCACTTCCAAATCCATTGAGTTCCACTTAGACTTGAACAAGAATCCTCTCTACATCACACCCAATGAGGGGTCCTCCAGCCTTGGCTTGAAGCCAGTGAACCCCTGAAGCAGCCTATTGTCAGCTGTGATTGCTGGGAAGTCTTATCCCACATCCAACCCAAATCTCCCTCTTCACAGTTCCCAGTCATCCATCCCAGCTCTACACTTGGGGGACAAGAAGAAGAAGGCTAATACTTCCTCAGTGGTCTAGAGTTTCAGACACTCAAAGCCCAAGATAAAGCCTTGTCTTCTGGCTCAATCCAGCATTTTTTCCATTGTCCTACACTGTTTCATGGAGATGCTTCAGAAGAAATTCGAAGTGCTATCTAATGTAGTAGGGAGAAAACTAAATTGGACCAAGAGACTTGAACTTTTATCTCAGGTCCATGACTAGCAAATGGCGACTTCAGGCAAGTCTATAAAATGAATGGCTTGGATATATAATAACATGTTCATTTTAATCATGATAGCAGTATTATTTAATATATTAATAATTCATATATAATATTAATTATTATATCGATATTAATGAATTAAGAACTATAGGATAATCTCTCAATTTCCTTCCAGCTCTGAAATACTGGTAATCCACCCAGTAAACTGAGAGATGCCAGGGCAAGGATTATTTTTCTCCATTATGCACGAGGAGAGACCCAGAACCAGCAAGCAGATGGCCTGACTTAGACATACCACAAACTGTGCTCAGGCAGCAGGGGTCTTCTGTGGGGAGCTGCAGGGGCACTTCACCAAAGCGCTGGCACCCCCCAGGCTGGGTTTCAGGGCAGCCAAGATCCACAGGGATGATAGTGTTGGGGGCCACACACTGGTCCTGGCAGCAGCCGCTGAGTGAGCTATTCCAGATTTCACCCACAGCTCGGGGCACACCCAAGCTATCTGTGCATGCTGTGAAGCAGGAAGGTGAGGGAGCCTGGGAGAACTCTGACCTAGCCTCATTGGGATCTCTCTTGGGACACTCATTCTCCCACCTCCACAGAGCAAGACTTAGCATGATAAGGATACAGCCTATACTCACTAGAGCTGTATAATGCATAGAATCTAGCAATAGAAAAAATCTCAAGGAACAATCTAGGCCAACCCACTGAGATCCAAGGAGATGAAGAAATGACTTGTCCAAGGTCACACAAGTCATCACCCAAATCATCTGACTCCAGAGTCAGGATACTCTGCTTAGGGGGAATCATCCCTAGGGACACTGGATCAACTATGTGGTCTAGAGAACAAGAGCCTTGATATGAAATGTACCCCTTCTTCCCCCTTATCCCTGTGCTAATCCAAGGATGAAACCTCGCAGGGCATCCTCCCCAATCCCTCCCACACCTGCCTCCTTCCCCTGTTCCCTCTGATCAAGGTCTCTCCCCCTGATTTTGAGTCCAGAACAAATCAATTAATCAACAAACATGGATTGACTGCTATGTGCCAGGCAGGGACACTGTGTTAGGTGCTAGCAATAAAAAAACAAAAGTCAAACAGTCATTGCCTTCAAGGAGCTTACATTCTGCTGGCCAGAGCCTGCAGGCTGGCACAGGACAACTGGTTTTGGGCTCTAGACTTGTTCCTTTCCCAACATCAGAGAGTGAGGGAGTATGTCTGTGTTCCCTCCATCTCAATGGCTTCTGATCCCTGGCTCCACCAAACTTGTGTGCCGAACTGTGGGACCCCATAGTTGGCACTTACCACATTTCTCCTCAGGGATGCAGAGTGCAGAATGGAGCCTGTGTAAGACAGTGCCCTCGGGGCACACACAGCCTTCTCCAAGCACTGAACAGAGCTCTGGGTCAGGGGGTTCCCGCCCCCCGTCCTGGCACGTCTTGGGAGTGTCACAGACTGCCACACATGCCTGATAGGTGGAGTCTCCAGGGCATAAAAAGGCTGGAGGGAAGTCAGCAGTCAGTAAAAGCATTTATTAAGTACTTACCATGTACTAGACATTGTACTAAGAGCTAGGGGTGCAAAGAAAGGTAAAACCTCTATTCCTGACTTTGAGGGTCTTATGTCCTAATTGAGGTGACAGTCAAAAATTATACACACAAGATATATACAGGAAGTGTGGGTTCAGGGTAAATTTTGGCTGATGGGGGCAGATCCCAGTAGAGAAGAGTGAATGGGAGGAAGAGAGAGAAGACAGAGAAGAAGGCAGGATTGGTGGATGGGTGGTGACAAATAAGCCTCTCCCTTCCTCCCCTCCCCAACTCACGGCAGTAGTCAGAGCGCCGCCACTCAATGCACACGTTGAATTTGTGACACATGGCCACATACACAGTTAATGCCACGCAGGGCTGCTGCACATATTTGGTGTCTCTGATCCACAGCTCACAGAACGACTCTGGGGTTACCTGGAGCAGACCACCCAGTTAATACCGTCCGCCCCCTCCCCCAAAGGCTTGAGTTGGGGATGGGACCACCCTATGTTGATAGCTCTCCTCACTTACTGTGCCTTGTTCCCTAGGTCCTCATGACAACTTTCAGAGCTTTGTCTCCTCTCCACCTCTCACCTCTTTAAAATACTACACACTTGCCTCCTTCAGGAAGCCCTCCCTAACTTATCCTCCCCTGTTGAGGGTATCAGGCCCACATTCCTACTCAAGTTGTAAGGCCTGGACCATGGGCAGACACAGTCCCTATGCTGATCTTCATCCTCTGCTCCTGAATCCACTGAGGAGTATTGCTTCAGTCACATTGGTTTCTTGCCTGGATAAATTTGTTTCAATTCAACAAGACTTTACTAAGCACCTGCTGTATACAGACATACAAAAGTCACTGCGTAAAAACTAAAAGCAGTAGCTCTTCTCAAAGAGTTTCTGTTTCACTCTATTGACCAGCCATGGTCCCAGATCTGGGTGACATTGTAAGATGACTTTTTATTTATTATTGGTGGAAATCACCCGTCTAACAACACAACCACAAAATTCTCAATTCCAGCCTGGAGTCAGGAAAAACAGTACAAAGCTGCTCTCGAATATTTAATAGCTGTGTTACCTGACAAATCTCTTAACTTCTGTTTGCCTCAGTTTCCTCAACCACAAAATGAGGGTCATAATAGCACCTACTTCTCAGGGTTATTGTAAGGATGAAATGAGATAATATCTGTAAAAAGCACTTAGCACAGTGCCTGGCATGTAGTAGGTGTTATGTAAATGCTTCTTCCCATTCTCCTTCCCATCCCGTTCCCCTCCTTCCTCTACATATCTCAGCCAAACCATCATAGGCAAAATTCCTAGAGTATGCTGTCCCCATTTACAGTGCGGCATGGTCATGACTCTGGTGAAGGGACTGATCTCCAGTCTTGCACCTCCTACTGTCTCTTGGATATCTAAATCTGGATGTCCCATAGACATCAACATGTCCAAAACTGAACTTATCTTCCCCCACCATCTCCACCCCCAAAATTCCCTTCTTCCTTACTTCTCTATTATTATCAGTGGTATGGCTATGCTCGCAACCTGGTATCAGTCTTAGTTTCTCACCCTCTCTATCCCTAGATCCAATCTGTTGCCAAATCCCATCAATTCTACCTTTGTAGAATTGCTTGCCTCTGACACTACCACCATCTTGGTGCAGATCCTCATCACTTCATGCCTGGATCACAATAGCTTGCTAGTTGGTCTCCTTGCCTCAAATCTCTGCTAACCTCCATTTATCTATCAATGTGATCTCCCTAAACCAAAGATCTGACCATGTCGATTCCATCCCCACTCCCATTCAGTAAACTCCAGTAGCTCCCTATTTCCTCCACGATCAAATATCAATTTCTCTGTTTCACTTTTAGAGACATTTATAACCTAGCTCCTTCCTACATTTCCAGCCATCTTATACCTTACTTCCCTCCATGTACTCTATGATTATTGACATCATCCTCTTTGATGTTACTTACACACACCACTCCATCTCTTGATTGTATGCCTTTTCACCGACTGTCTCCCATGTCCCAAATTCTCCCCCTTCTTGTCTCTACCATCTAGTTTCCCCTGGCTTCCTTCAGATCTTAGCTAAAGTCTCACCTTCCTAGTCCCCCTTAATGCTCATGCCTTCCCTCTGAGATGTTCTCCAATTTATTTTATTTATATTTATACATATGTATGTGTATATATGTACATATGTTTTGTGTGTCTGTGCATGTATACATATATATGTATGCACACACATATATATGATCATAATTGTCTCCCCCATTAGACTGTAAAGCTCCTTGAGGGCAGGGGACTATTTTTGCCTTTCTTTGTACCTCCAGTGCTTGGCACAGTGCCTGGCATGTAGTAGGTGCTTAATAAATGCTTGCTGACCTGACTGATGTTACTTACAGAAGTCATGTGTTAAGTGTTCCCATGGGCAAAGCTGCACAGGCTGGGCTGGCAATTCTTTAACATTTTATGTTGCAGAGTAGGTGTTGACTTGCATTATGACAAGGTATTTTCTCACCATGGAATTTCCTATACTAGTGAAAAATCACAGGTCCAGTCCTAATCCCTAAAATCTTTTTAAATTCAATCTTTTGTCTGATGAGCTAAAGGGAAAAAGGAATTTTTGGCCAACTGAGGATAAGGGATTGGGTAATTGAAGCACCCTAGAGGTCAGACTAGGGCAGACAATAATAATAGACAGATTAGGGTCACCACTTCCACAAACACTGTGGTAAAGAATATTTAGAACAGGGGTTATTAACTTTTAATGCGTAAAATAGAATAAGATTATAAAGAAAACGAATTATATTGAAATATTTATCAGTGTTTTAAAAAACAAGGTCACAGACTCTAGGTTAAGACCTCTTGGTCTAGAGAGTAAGGGAAGCATGATGGAGCTTCATTGCACATTCTCTACCACCACCTCACCTCTTTACCAGGATCTTTCTCTATGGAACTTTACAGGGAGCCAGAGAGACCGTTAACTATTAATCTATCTTGCTGCTACCCCAGTCCCATCCCAATTCCAGAATCTGGCCTCAAAACTCTTCTGTAGAGAACTATGTTACTCTTAGTACATGCCCTAGCTTGGCTAGATCACTAATCCTCTCTGCAGTGATACCACCCAATGGAAACCCTATAAGCTGCAAAAGAGGGATCCAGGGGCTCTAATGGGACACAAGTCATCTGGGCATAGGGATGAGGTTGGGTTATGGGATTAAGGGAGCAAGGCTCAAACTCTCTTATGCACACTGATCATCTACTGCCCCATCCCATTCTGATGGGCCCTTCCCTCCTGACCCTTTCATTCCTATCCCCCCAGGAAGGAAAAAACATACAAAATCATGGCAGCTACTAAAGGTGCGGTTGGAAACCATGCGGATGCAAGGTGAGCAGTCTGCGGTGGCACAGCTATCCTCCCGATAGCGGAACTGACCCACTGATGTCAGGGTGCTGGGCAACTGCCAGCTGTCCAAAAAGGGGGTGGGGTCTTCAGTTTCCTCCAATACAGTGCCATCGGGCAGGGTGAGGTCATTGGATACATCACCATCACAGATACCTACAGGCAGAGTGGAATGATGTGACAAGTACAATCTTGGAGAGATTGGATCAGCCAAGGCAGGGGTGGTGAGCATCACAGCAGAGAACATGGATGTTCCAACTCTAAATTCCAATTTCCTGTGCCAGTCCCTGTTCCACTCCCAAGACTCTGGTTTTCCACACCCATTGGTTACCTCTAAAAAGACCAACTTCACACACCTCAATCTGTTAACTCTGAGGGCAACTGAGAACGGACTAAAATACAAGCCTCTTTGGCTAGGCAGGTCTCCACACTCCCAACCTAAGCCCTTGGAGCATCAGGAGCCCACAGTCCAATGGTACAGGGTAAAGGCAAAGGGTGGTTGGTTCTGTCTCAGGTGAGACTGTCCCATTCACAAGCCTGACAAGGTCCACTGACAGACATCCCTACTGACTCAACTCCAACTGCAATTTAGGAATTCTCCACATCTGAGAAAGGACAAGAGAATATGACTTCTAATGCCCCATCTTTTACCATCTATGTCACATGCAGCCATTCCTAAACTTTTTCAAGAGTAGCCCCACTCCTTGGAGCACCATCATCCTGCTTAAAGGAATTGGTAGTGACTGTGTTTAATCTTTTGCAACTGAAAGAACTGGAAGTGAAGGGAATACCTATTTACTGGGGAATGACTGAACAAACTGGTATGTGAGGACAACCGAACTTCAATGCTGCATGAGAAACAAGGCATGCAGGAGATTCACAGACAGGCAGAAAACTTGTACCAACTGATACAAAGAGAACAGCGCCAAAAGAATGAAATATCTATAATTCTGTCTACACACATGTATGCATACATACACACATATGTGCACAATACATATACATGTGCACACATGCTTATACATACATACAAATATGTGTGCATGTGTGTAGCTATAGTATATTATAAATGTAGCACACATTTGTATATATCCACATGTATGTGTATATATGTTATAGATATGTATATATATACTTTCCATACACACATATGCATGTATATGTATGTATATAGATAAATACACATATATATTTATGGCTGAAATGTATATATGTTATATATATATATATATATTAACATGACTGAAAAGAACATTAAAAGGCAGCTGAACTCTGATTAAAGGCAATGATCAATATTAGTTCCACAAATGATGAAACATGCCTTCCTCCTCTTGGTAGGGGGAAGGGTTTACAGGTGCCAAAAGCACACATTAAGGACTTTCTGTGTGGCTGGCCCCAGGCTAAGTATTGGGGATATAAAGAAAGGGGGAGAAAGCCAGTCCCTCCCTCAAGGAACTCCCAGTCTAATGGAGGGAAGCTCAACGAAACAGCTATGGGTAAAATATGAGCAGACTAAAGTGGAGAGGGTCTCCAAGGGAAGGCACTAGCATTATTGGGGGATCAGAAGAAGTTTCTTGCAGATGGTGAGATTTTAGGTGGGATCCGAAGAAGCCAGAGGAATCAGAATTTCAGGCACCAGGAACACTGTATACTTTTTTAGAGGTGGTCACTCAGTTGGTTAATTTTCCTTCCGTGTTTTCCTCTGTAACAAGGATGGTTCTATGGGAGCTGAGGGTATTAAGAAGTGTCTATGGTATTAAGAAAGGGCAAAAATAAAGCTTTAAAATAAAGAAGAGGTTATACTAAAGCAAGAGGGAAAGGAAAAGAAAACTCAAATTAATAAGAGGCAAATTGAATTTGGGGCTTATGTTGATGTGGGTCCCTGAGGCTGGACTCTCTTGGACTTCCAGACCTATAATGTGGGATTCTATTTCTTGCTAACTGTCTGATCTCCCTCTGCCTCCGGGCCTCACCTTTCAGTCCTAGCTGATCTCCTTGACTCACTCTCTGCCAGAGACCCTTCTAATGGGCTGAGTTCTAGGACATTGTCTCTTGTGGTTCAATCTGTCCTATAATAACCTAAGGATCAGAAAGATAGCACTGTTCTCCTCCATCCATATGCCCCTCCTTGTACATCTCTTTCCAAGCAAGAAATGGATACTGGAGCAGCTGTGTTTCCATACTCCCTTGCAGAGATCCAGAACTCACCACATAGACCTCCACCCACAGATTCATCTGCTTTGCTGGACTCCACAATCATAAGCCCTGAGCTGTGGAACCACTGGATTCGGACTTGTGAGGGGGTCCGGATCACATACATATTCCCTGTGTCCTCAATCTTAAATCCATGCTGGCTCACTGGTGGCCAGACGGGTCTCGAGTTGAGAGTTACCTAAAGAGGGAAAAAAGAGGCAACAAAACAGAAATTAGTCTTCAAATATGGGTATACTTGAACTTTCTTTATAATGTTTTTTCTTAAAAAGGGAGCTGCTATGATTGTATGCCACCATTGTGGGGGGGTGGAGGGAGGAGAGAAAATTTGAAACTCAAGGGATTGTGGAACTGAATCTTGTAAACTAAAAGTAAATAAACAAATCAATTAAAAAAATTTTTTAAAAAGGGAGCTGCTAGAAGAAAGCCCTGGAGATCTGAAAGGATAGAAGGGAAATAATAAACCCTGGGTCACTGGGAGACAGGAGGATGGACAAGATGATCCCAGGAGATTTCTAGCCCCAACATCAGCATGGGGGCAGATTTATATTATGATCAAGTTCAGAATCATAGCTGCATAATGGGAGTGATGGATAGAAAGACAACTTCTCAGTGTCTCAGGTAACTCCCTAGGACTAATCTAATTCATAAACTGGCAATCTGAATTGGTGGAGGGAGTACCCATTCTGAGAGCTCTGCATCTTGATGAAATCACAGATATCTGCTGCATTCATTTACGTTTACCCCAGTATGGCTCTCTGCTTGGAAGGCTACCCAAGGATAGGGGATAAGTAGGAATAGAAGGATCGAGTTTATGGGAAGGGGAGAAGGGTCTCCAGTAGCCATGTTACTCCTGGGACTACTGCACAGAGTATAAGGTTGGACTGAGTAACTTCTTGGGATCCCTTCCATTTAAGTATGGGTAACAGGGAGAACCTTCCCTGTTTTGGAGGCCAGCTTATGACACAGAATAAAAGAGTACTGGCCCTGGAGTGAGGAAGATCCGAGTTCAGAGCCCACCTCCAACACTCACTATTGGTATGACTGTGAACAAGTCATTTAACCCCTCTCAGTCTTGGCTTCTTCATCCATAAAATGGGGATAATAAAAGCATTTATCTCACAAGGTTGTTGTTGTGAGGATCAAATGAAATAACATATGTAAGTTCTTTGCAGACCTTCAGCTATCATTATTGGCCACCATTAAACCAGAATCTAATCTATAGAAATCCAGAGTGAAAACTGAGTCCCTGAAAACCAGCATTGTTTCTCTTGTTCCAATATATAAGGCAAACTGAAGGCAAAAGACTAAACTTTAAAAGAAAACAATTGCTGAAAGCATAATCCTAATTGCTTTTATTAAAGTAATTTTATCACTCACAATTGCAGCATCAAATTCCACAGATATTTTAGTGCATTAGCTTTAAGTAATCAACATGATCTTGTATTCTCTGGATTTCTGGAAGGCATTTGAAAGTCTCTCATGGAAGGAAGAAAGGAAAGAAGGAAGGAAGGAAGGAAGGAAAAAAGAAAGGAAGGAAGGAAATAAGGTAGGAAGGAAGGAAATAAGGTAGGAAGGAAGGAAAGAAGGAAGGAAGGAAAAAAGGAAAGAAGGAAGGAAGGAAGGAAGGAAATAGGCATTTACTAAGCATCTACTATAAGCCAGGCACTGAGGCTTTACAAATATTATCTCATTTGATCCTCATAATAACCACAGAAGGTAGGTGATATTATGATCCCCATTTTACAGTTGAGAAAACTGAAGCTGACAAATGGGAAATGACTTGCCCAGGATCACACATCTAGGATGTATCTGAAGTCAGATTTGAACTTGGATCTTCAAGACTCCAGGTTAAACACTGTATCTCCTAGTTGCTTCACTCAATCCTAATAACATGGAAATATGTGGACTTGGAAAAAACTGAAAACCTAGATGCAAAGAGTAGATGAATGTCAGCCTGGAAGGGTATCTCCAGTGGACCATCCCAAGACTCCATTACAGAATCAAAGAGCTTGAAAGACACTCAGATACAGTCTGGTCCAATCTATACCTGACTGACCTTTCTGACTCTATCCCAAATAAGGTATCATCTGTCCAACTTCTGCCTGAAAGCTTCCAGTGAAGGGGATCTGCAGTAGTCCTTTGCAGTTGACAACAGCTCTCATGGGCAGTGAGGGCTTTTTTCTTAAACTGAATTCAAATCTGCCTCTGTATTTACCAACCAGTGCTCCCAACTCTATCCTCTGAGGCCAAACAGAACAAGTTTGATTCCTCTTCCATACAACCACCCTTCAAAATACTTGAAAATTCCTGTCATGTTTTACATGAATTGTTCCTTCTATTGCCCCCATATAACTGATCTCCAATCATCTCTCCATCTCCCTATGGGACACACTTCAACTTGTCTGTGTTCTTAAAATGTGAGGCCTAGAACTGAAGGCAGTACTCCAGTCAGAAGAGTCCCACTAGACATAGAATAGTAGAGTTTAATTCCATTGACCCTACAGTTAAGCTTTCTGTTTTTTTCGATTTTTTAAATTTAAAACTTTGTTTTAAAATCAGCAACTTCTGTACAAGTATTTGCAGATCCTATACTTGCTTGCATGCCATCATGGGGGTGGGGGAAGAGGGAGGGGAGAAAATTTGAAACTCAAGGGATTCTGGAACTGAATCTTGTAAACTAGAAGTAAATGAACAAATCAATTTTTTAAAAAAGAGTGATACAAATAAAAAAAATCAGCAACTTAGATAAAGATATGCGTGGCACATGGATTGAATGTGTGGGTGACAGGAACACAGTAGAGAAGCTGTTTACAAAACCTCTCGGAACTAGCAGTCTGCTTATAGTCCTGTCAACAGAGGAAATAAAGTCAATCTAGCATGAATTATTCTTGATGAAGCCACAGTGACTCTCAGTGATCGTCACTTTTATAACTATTCACCAACTATCTCTTTAATAATACAGTCTACAATCGTGCCTGTTGGTCAATATGAAATTTACAAATGATCCATTTATACTTTTTTCCTGGTTAAAGCAAGGGGAAAAATGCCAGTAGTGATGGTGGTCTGTGCCAGGGCTGGCCCTGACACACCACCTGTTACCCTCTGAGCCAGTCACAGTAATTCTAGGACAGGGTTGCTCTTGGAACAGGAATATTCTGGAAGTTCATACCGTCCTGTTGAGTCGATCAATAGTCATTTGGTGGGCTAGGTTGGTCACATTCAGCATCACTGGGCAGAAAGGGGGCCAGTTCAAGTGGCCCTGCAGAAAAATAGCATTGTTAATAACTCCTATGCATAGAAATGTCATACGGTAAATCAAAAGTGCATTTGACTTGGAAACCAGAGACTCAGTTTGAACACCAGCCCTAACACTGACTACCTATTGAACCCTGGGGTAAGTAAGTCACTTAACCTCTATTTCCTCATATTAAAAATGAGTATATTACTTAGACTACCTACCAGGGTAGTTGTAAGAAAAAAGTACTTAGTAAACTAGAAAGTATGATATAAATATATACTCATTATGATGTGTTATACCACACTTTATAAACATTCATTTATTTGATCCTCACAATAACCCTCTGACATGGGCCAGTCAATAAACAGTGATTAAGCTCCTATCATGTACCAGGCTCTGTACATTATCCCTCTTCTACAGATCAAGAAATGGGGGCTTTTAAAAGGTTATTAAATTAATTGATTAATTAATACATTAATTAAAATTAATTAATATAATTAATAAAATGTAATTTGACAGCTTAATCTGACCATGGTACCATACATTATAAATTATTTGAACTAGAATTTAAATTCAGGTTTCACCCCCCAGTCTCTTGATCTGTTAACTATCCATAGGCCTCTTCCCGCATGGACTTGAGCAACTCTTCCTGTCTCCAGTTCTCCCCCAGAAAGCTCTCTCAAATCATTTGGGGACAGAGTGTTTTGGACGAATACAGAGGGGGGGAGAGAGAGGACAACTTGTCCAGTCCCCCCTCAGTTATCCACACCAACAAGGATAGAACAAAAGTAAAGCTAACAACTATACAATGCTTTAAGTTTTCAAAGCACCAATAATCCACAATAGAATCAAGCCCCTAGAATGTTTCTGTTTGTCCACAGAACCCTTTGTGCTGTTCTCTCTCTAACAGATTTCCCTCTTGATTTCCATCCTGGACAGTGTGGAAAAGGTTGAGCATTCCATGCATACCCCAGCCTTGGGGCCCAATAGAATTATGGGGCAGCCACATTGGGGTTAAAAGTGGCCACAGATCATCCAAAATATGTTAACTTCCATGAAGAGACTGAAGAGTTGTCTCCACAGCCTTTCTCTGGGGACTGGTGTGTCATAATGCAAAGAGGCATAAAGGAAAATGCCTTGGGTTAGAATTCTGCAATCTGTCCTGGCATTGCTAATAATTCTAAGTGTTGGCTTGGACAAGTCCTTTTCCTGGTCCTGAGTTTTCTCATTTATAAAGTAAGGCAGTTGAACCAACTGATCTTTAAGGATTCTTTTGACTCTGATAGTCTATGGTTCAATTTCTTCCATTTTCAACCCATTCTCTACACAGTTGCTAAAACAATCTCCTTATGCCCTAAGCCTGACCATGACTCCCTTACTTACAAACCTTTCAAGGCTCCCTATTGCCTCTAGAATAAAACCTATGTTCCTTACTCCTATATTCAAGGTCCTCCATAATCAATCTACCTGTTCCAGAATGATTGTACATTACTCTTCTTCATACACTTTGTTCCAACCCAAATGAGCTAAATTCTGAGAATCTGTCATGCCATTCTCCACCTCTATGAATTTCCCAAAGCTGTCTTCTGAGCCTGGAATGCACTCCTTCCTCACTGTCATCTTTTAGAATATTTCTCTTGCTCCAAAGCTCAGCTCAGATTCCCTACAAAGCCTTCCCTGATACTCTGAAAAAATAAAGTGCCTTCTGCATTCCAAAATTTTCCTAAAACACTCAGTTGGGATTTTTCCTATGCTCTCTCCAAGACACTGTATTACATTTATGCATGTATATGTTATCTCTGTACCCCTCAACCACCAGGAAAAGACAAGCTCCTTGAGGGCAGGCATGATTTTTTTCTCCGTGTATTCCCCATGCCTTATTCAGAGTAATGGGGAAGTCAAATTTGAATATCCATTCATTCTTCCAACAAATATTTCAGAGGATGAAGGTATGGAAGAGCTGTAAGCTGTAAGCTGTCAAATTCCCTCATTTCACAGTTGAGGAAACTGTGACCCAAAAAAGGAGAAATGCCTTGCCCAAGATCACAGAGCTTAATGGAAAAGCTGAGCCTAGAACTTCTCCCTCCTGTATCCCCAGTTAACATCTTTCCACCGTACTCTGCTGCCTTCTACCTATGTTCAACCCACAATACAAACTTGCCACCCCCAGAGTTGTTCAGAGTCAGGTGTCTTGCCTCCTAAACCTAGTTCTCCAACCCATTGTGCTTCTACCTTTTTTTTGTTTAGACACACAATTATCTCACTGTGGGGAGCTCCCAATGAGGACATTCCCTCTGCCAATGAAAACTGGCAACTATTCAACCAGTATCATCTCAGAGATTGTCTGGGGACACTGTGAAGGTAAGTGATCTGCCCAGGGTCACACAGCCAGTGCATGAGGTGAGGCTTGAACTCAGGTCTTCCTGGTTCTGAGGCCATCTCTCTTTCTGCTCCATAATAATCACAGCAATAATAATAAAAACTCCCTTGTCTACAGCACTCTTAAGTTTACTAAGCTTTTTCATAACAGCCCAGTGAGACAGGTGGTGCAACTGTTACTTAAATTCAATTCCTTATTTCTTTATTAGGTGACTCTGCTGGACACAATTTGAAGTACTGGAGATATAAAAACAAAAATGAAATCTTTAAGGAACTCAGATTCTACATGGAGAGGTGGAAACACCATGCCCAGCCAGTGTCTTCAGTGCGGGATCTGGAGGGATCCCACAGAGAAGGAAATACAGTCTAACCAGAAGCAGAGGAGAATCCTAACCACTGAGAGAACCAAGAGAAGACTTTGAGGAGTTAGTGGCTCCTCAGCTAAGGCTTAAAGCAATCTCAGCATTCTAGGCAACAGAGGTGAGGATGGCAAACATTCCAGGAATAAGGGCTAGTTTGTACAAAGTCATGGAGGTGGGAAATAAAATGTCAAGTTCAAGGAAGAGCAAGTAGACCAATTGGGCTGGAACATAACATTGTGAAGGGAAGCAATGTGAAATAAGTCTGGAAAGGTAGATGGGAGCTAGATAGTGGAAGGTTTAACTGTCAGGTGGAGCTGTCTGGTTTTTTGTTTTGTTTTGTTTTTTTATGTTTTTTTGTTTTTAGAGGCCTCTAAAGTGTCTCGTGTATTTTATGTCTTAGGAATATTGATTGGCAGCTATGCTGATTGAAAAGGGAAGAAGAAAGAGACAAGGGAGGCTGCCACAATAGTCCAGGAGAGAGGTGATGGGGACCTGAACTGGGGGTGGTAGCTATGTGAGTATGCTGAAGAGGATGGATGGATGCGAGAGATGTGGAGGCAGACATGACAAAACTTGGCAACTAGTCAAATATAAAGAGGAAAAGAAGAGGGAAATGTGGAAGAGAGCTCTAACGTTCCAAACCTGGGTGATTGGGAAGGGGGCGCTGCCCTCAATAGAAATAGGAGAGTTTGGCAGAAAGGCAGATTTAGGGGAAAAGACAATCATTTTGCAGATAAGGAAACTGAGGCTCGGGGAATAGAATTATTGGCCAAGGGTCCCAAAGAACATTCATTAGAGAGCTAACCTGAGAGCACATCATCGGGTTGGCCGGTTGGGTGGATTTCCCACTCTCTCACTACCCAAATTCAGCCCAAGTTCCCTGGGAGTCCTAACAGCAGTGAGGGCATAGAGCAATTACCAGATTTGCACTTTTGCAGTCGAGGACAAGGACAGAGACCATCTCCTCTGGGTGCTGGCTGACAATATAGGAGGCCTCTTTAAACAGCGCCACGTAGCTCCCATCAAAGGTCACCAAGCTCAAGTCAGGAAAAATGGAACATCGACCTACATGCAGACAGAAGAAGGATTCTGGTTAAAGAGATAGTACTGACCTGCCTAGGAAGAGAAAGTCTGCATTCCCTTCCTAACGACACCAGGAAAAACCATTTTAATAGAAATCCTCACATGGCCAAAGTTTGGCTTCTTTAAAGCCTGCAGCTCCAGCTCCATTCAGAGAAGGGGTCAGCTGACTGCTGGGCAAGGGCGTCTCGTTGGGTCCTGGCTTCTTCACATCTGTGTGATAATGATGAAACCAGCCCCCCACCCTCCAGACCCCACACTGAAGACACTGGCTGGGCTTTCCTGCCCTGTTCTTTTCCCTCTCTTCTCCTTTTTTCTCCCTCCCTTCCCTTTCCTTTCTGTCACAACTGCAGCAAAACACCAATTGTTTTTTAAGGGAGATGGAGCAGACTCGAAGAATGTTGGTTTAAATCTTGCCTCTGATGCTTACTGACTATATGACCTTGGAGCAAGCCACCCTGGGCCTTAGTTTCTTCATCTACAAAATGAAAATGTTTGACTAGATAGCCCTTGACGCTTCTTCTAGCTCCAATTCAATAATGTTATGATCCTGTCTTCTAGTGCAGAGAGAGTATGAGGGACAATTTCAGGGGCACAGGTCACCCCTCTGCTCTCATACAAGTCAGGTCTGTCATATTCTGGACAGGAATCCTAATGGGCATAAGATTACTCAAGATGAAGGAGTGTCTCTGTTACCCAAGCTCCCTTGCTCCCCTCACCCGCTACCCATAGTCAAATGAGTATAGCCTTAGCATCAGGTCACAGTGGCTACTCACAGGCACATTCCCAGCGGGAGCAGCATCGGTCTCCATTGGCACGCACAGCAAGGCCCAGAATCCCACAAGGAGGAGGTAAGGCACTGTATGGGCACTGCTGTGTCTGGTTAACTCGGATCAGCTCTCCCTCTACACAGATATGTCTGACACATTCGCTTTCTATGATGGGCTAGGATAGATGGGAAGAGAGATAGATGGTGTCACTCTCTTGCCAGAGTGGAGAGAATCCCTACCCAAGTATCTGGGGGTATAGGAGGACAAGAGAGGAGATGCATCCTGCAGGCAACCCCCACCTTGCTCCAGCTCCACCAACAATAACCCTTTATCAGGTTGAGGGGCTGAGGTGACAGGGGCAGGCACACATAATTTATCGCTAGGTGAATTGTGCTTCATTCAGATTCTGGAAGAATCGAAAATGAATGACAGATGAAAAAGCATTTATAAAATGTTTTTATATGGCAAACACTGTGTTAAGTACTGGGTATTCAAATACAAAAGAAAACAAAAAAGTGGGAGTCAGGTCCTGCCGTGGGACCAGATCATGTAAGAGATTTGTAGTGTGTTGGCATGTACCAGGAGGAACAGGTCCTTGGGGGTCATGGAGAAGCATCCTCCAGTGGGTACACAGGCACACACTTGTGGCTTCACACGTAATGCCCTGATTTAAGGAGCTCAGGGCAGAGTGGAACAAGGTTGAATGAGGGCACTGTTTCTATGTCCGAGTGGCATTGTGCCCAGGAAAATGCCCTGCGTTCCAGACATGATGGTGAAAGCCCAGGCCACTGAGCCTGGGCATAAGTGAGGAGTGTCAGCTTGAGCTCAGTCATGCCAGTCAGTCAGAAAGATTCAGGCAGTGACCCCAAAAGAAAGAAAGCAAATCAACCCAAGTTCTTCTCTGGCTAATAACCAGTGTCTGGGAGGAACTGGTCACTGGCTCCAAGCCTACCCTGAAGGCAGGGTCCAGAGCTAGGGGGAAGGGGTGGGGAAGGGGGGAAGCTTTGTAGACGTGGGAGGGATTGAAGGAATAGGTCACTCTACAGGCAGCCAGAGAACCATGATTAATTACTCACGACACATGTGGGGAATGTAGAAGATTCTCTCATTGACATCAAGACTGAGGTAGGTGGCACCGAGACACCTCCAACTGGGGCTGACCGTCCAGGCTGTCCTGTTGTGTCCTCATCAGCAGATTCTTTTGGAGGCGAGAGCCCTAGGGTCATCCCAGAGGCTCTAGTCTGGGCCATAGAAGCTGGGAAGTATGAGGTCATAGCGGCTGGTGGCGATGACGATATTCCCGTCACATTGGTAGCTAGGGGGCCAAAGGGAAAGGATGTGGAGAAATGTGGCATGGATGTGACACCAGCACCCTTGGCCTTAGTCCTTGGAGTCACTGGGGAGTGAGGTGTAGCAGGCAGCCCTGTGATACTCTGAGAGGACATGCTATATTCCGTTGTAGGGAGGGGCACTTGCTTGGATAGGATAGCCCCCTTTTCAGTGGTGCTCTTGCCCGGTGCCCCTGATGCCCTTTGCACAAACATCTCATGGGTTGAGGTTGAGGGGGTGGCTTCTGACCGCCGGAGAGGGGTGGTCAACCCTAGTAAAACTTGTGCTGTGACCATGGTCAGAGGGACATCTTGCCTAGTTGTGTGAACTTGAGTCAAGCCCACTGAGGTCGGAGGAAGCGTAGGGTGGAAGGTCACAGGGGTTAGGGAGGTGGCTACGGACACAGACAATTGTGTTTCCTTCTCTGGGGACACAGTAGAAACCCCAGCTCCTTTCAGTGCAGGGCGACCGGAGACAAGAGTCCATGGAGGAGGGGGGGATGAAGTTGATAATAGGTGGCTGATCTCCTGGGTGCCCAATGGTATCCCTGTCTCAGCTAGAGGTGTGCTGGTATCTGACAGTAGTGAAGGCATAGTTGATTCAGAAACTAGAGAGGGCACAGGGGCTGGTGAGTGTGTAGCAGGTGACCTTGCTGCAGAGAGAGCAGAAGTAACCAGAGTCACAGAGGGCAGAGTCATGGGAATGGTGGCTTCAGTCACTGAAAGAACTGCACCCAAAGGTGGATGGATGATGAGGGTGGTAGAAAACTGGCCCCTGACTGGGGAAGTCGAAAGGGTTGTAGTTGTAATATGGTCAGTCTCAGTTTGCCCTGTGGCTTGTGCCATTTCTGGTCCTGTGCTCACAGAGGTTCTGACATGGATCTGCCCCACAGAGGTCTCACCAACAGATGGAGGAGAACTGCTGGAATGTGTCATGTTCTCAGTAGAGGGGACTCTAGGGGTTTCTGTCCTATTCCCTTCCCCGGTCGACAGGGTCATCAGCAATGGCTCCTGGAGCCCTGCAGAGGGAGGAAGCCCCACTGGCGAGATCCCAGTGGTTACAGTTGTAGAAGGGGGTCTCTCAGAAAGAGTCAGATTGAGGGAGGGCCTCACCCCTGCTTGCAGCTGCGTTGTCCTGACTGGCAAGGGGCTTGGTGTAGGAACAGTCACAGCTTTGGACATTAGATGAAAGCCAGGAATTGTGGGAAGCATCAGGAACTTTGTAGTATTGGGGCTTCCTGTGAAGGTCACTTTTGCTTGAGCTGTTTTTGTGGTGGCTGTCCCTGCACTGGGCACTGGCATCCTGTGTGGGGAGATGGAGGAGGAGGTGGTTTCTGGAGCTGGTGGGGTGGCAGTAGAGCCAGAGGACAGCTGCACATCAGCTGTGACCACTGTAGAGACGTCTGCAATTGTGGGCCACTTTGAGGGATGCTGGCTGGTACCTCCCAATGTAGACCAAAGTCTTGGTTCTGCTCCTTCCTTGGTTGTTGCCTGCAAGCTCGAAGTTGTAGTGAGGGCAACAACTGTGTCCCTGGCTGAAGGGTGGGCCAGGGAGAAGGTAGCTATGGTGAGGACTTCTGGACTGGTAGGTGCCCTAGGCCCAGCCACGGCTGGGGACATCTTGGGGGTTTGAGATTCCTCTGGGAAAATCAGGTCTGGACCAGGAGCTGGAATCCTCAAACTGGGCACAGCAGCTGCAGACTCAATACCTAAAACACAAGGAGAGGAGCTCAGGTGGGGACCCAGGGGTCCATTGTCCGGTCAGCACAACCTGGGAGCCATCTTTCCCTCCAGAATTGACATTGGGTTGGCTGTGTTTCTATGACTAGTCTCTCTTCCCTAGGATTGGGAGCTCTCCTGGGACTTGGCCAATACTGCCTCTTCAGGCTATGGCCTCCCCAAGGGTAGGGCTGTGTCTCTTCTTCCCTCTGTGGTCTGAGGGCATAGTACAGATCAGGCTCAGGCTCCTGGCGACTGAGTGGCCAACTCAGTACCCCAGGAGTATTCCCCTGGCCTTTCTCATTTTTCCTGAAGACTTTCTGGACCTTTCTCAGAGTATACGTACAGGAGGATCCCAAAGTCTCCAAGTCCATTCCTATGGGATAGGCCCTGTGAGCTCATAGTGACCCGTGCCCATCACTCATCACACAGGACACAAAGAAACCTACGGAGCATATGAGAATGACACGAAACAGCCACGTACAGTCCTCCAAGTAGACACATTTCTGGGTGACTTCATCTAGGACCATGGGGATAGGACAGACAGGGACACAGCCTTCAACCCTGCAGAAACAATAGAGATGTTGTATTCCATGCAGGCTTATTCCCAACTCAGCCCCAACACAACACAACCCATACCTGCGTGCCATACTCACGCATGCTTACAGATGGGCGCATGTGTATACCTTCAAGCATAGGTGGACACACAGACACACCTATGCTGCCTTCCCCCAGCTGGCTCAGTCCTGTGCCCTGGTGAAATATTCTCACCTGGGGACTTCCCAGCAGCTGGTTCCTTGAGGGTCCCGGCAGGTTTGGAAGCAAGGGTTGGCACAGGCATCATAGCGCCACTCACAGGTTGGGTAGGCAGTTCCTGGAGACCTGGTATCTGGGGAAATGAATCATGCTCACAAACATATCACATGCCCACAATAGGCAGAGCCCTGGGCAAGGCACCACTGGGGAGGCAGAGACTCAAGTCCTGTTTTCAAGGACCCAGCCTAGCTGGGGAGCCCAGGTCCATATACATGAGAAATTCCAAAATCTGGAAGTAATATAGGCTCCTTGCAGGCTCTTTTTTTTTTGTATCCTCAGGACATAAAACATGACTAGATCGTAGCAGATGCTTAATAAATGCCCATCGATGCTTGACTCCTTTATATAGGGGCATCAGAAAGCTTCACAGTGAGCAGCTGACCCAGCCTAGACTCCTTGGTCAGAACTCAGTCCCCTTTCTACCCTGGACCCTCATTAAAGATCTACTCAGAACAGCTGGCAATTTGACACACACAACATCTGCCTGGCTTAACCCCAGGCAGGTTCAATTATGAAGATGGAGGAAAAATGGCCCTAGGAAGAAAGAGGCCCCCAGACTACATCCCCTGGATTTTCTTTGTGCATGTGGGGGATCACCACCAGGAAAAGAAACCTTACATTCATCTGACAGTCTTCACCCCTTGGGTTAGAGGATCTTTTGATCTTTTATATTTAGTAGCATCAGGAAGCCTAGAACACTAGGCTGAACTATCAGTGAGCCAGGAACATTGTGGGATAGCAGAAAGATTGCTGAATTTGGAGTCAAGAAGCCTGAACTCTGGTCTTGGGAACCCTGCCACTTAACTAGTTGTGAGACTTTGAATGTCAGTTAATTTTTCTAAACTCAGAGTCCTCGTCTATAAAATTGGAATATTAATGCATGTATTACGCTTGTCTCATAAGATAATTATGAAGAGAAGTGCTATGTACATCTTAAAATATAGGAATGTGAGTTTGGGGGGACGATTCTTCTAGGGAGAGCTTCACAAGGAAAAGGAAACATCCTTAACAGGGAAAACTATGGAGCCTACACATACAAAAAACACAACACAAGTGGATGTTAGGGAATGGAAAGGAACAGTATAGTGTGGTAGGGAAAGCATTGAACTTGGATCAGAGGGGCTGATTCCAAATCCCAGCTCTTTGGGCAGCTCAATGGGCTCTAAATCCCATTATCCTATGACTTTTAATGCCTCCTAACAGAGGGACAAAAAGTGCTCAAGAGGTCTAGAAAAAGGGTATAAATTTGGCAGAGTTTCTCCAACTCCTTCCAGGAACCAAACAATGTCTACAGAAAACAGAGACATCCAGTCCTTAGGAAGATGAGTGCTTCTATGGGGCAAAACTTCAAGTACATCAAGACAGTTATCTCATCCCCCACTAATCCTTCTCTTCTTCAGTCTAAACCCTTATAGTGCCTTCAACTGGCCAATGCTTGATTCAACTCTCTCAAGTGATTGACCATGAATCTTCAACTGACCTTATGTCATGACCTCAAAGTCCTTCCCCATCCTGGATGCCCTCCAGGGGATGTCTCATACACCCAACACTCCAGATGTGGTCTGGCCAAGATCTCACTGAATATTTCCTTTTGTACCTTTCTAAAGCACTTATCAGGGCAGCTAGATGGAGTAGTGGCTAGAGACTCAGTCCTGGAATCAGGAGGATCTGAATTCAAAACCAGCCTCAAGCACCCTGTTTGCCTCACTTTCCTCATCTGAAAAATGAACTGGAGAAGGAAATGGCATACCACTCCTGTATCTTTGCCAAGAAAGTCCCAAATGGGGTCATGAAGAGTCAAACAAGACTGAAACAACTCAACAACACCAAAAACAAAGCGTTTATCATGTAAGGTTGTATATTAGTTAACAATAACATATGAATATTGGCAGACTATAAACTCCATGAGAGTAGGGACTTATCTAAACTTTTTTCTTTCCATCATGTCTAGCATAGCACTTTGCTCAGGACAGATAATAAGTGACCAGTGAATGGAACAACATTTCTTTCACTCAAGGTCTTTAAGCAGATGAGAGTACCTCAGGCAGCAGGAAGTAGGGGTGTAGACAAAAGGACTGATCAATAAATTTTCCTTCTAGGTGGCAATGGTTAGGGAGGTAGGAGACCAAGGGGAAGAGGGAAAGAAAAGGAGCAGCTTAGAGATACCTCAGGAGTAGGGAGTGGGTGTGAGGCCTTGTTCTTCCAGACCCTATTTTGCCATGGCTCCTCAGGGACATAGTTCCTAACTGGAACTTTCTGAGCTAATAGGTCTGGCATTGCATGCCTGTCAGCAAGAAACCCAACCTGACATAGCCCCGTGTCACTTTCCCATCACCTCCCCCAGAGGCTGTTTTATTTTTAGATATTGTAGTTGTATCCACTGGCCATCCCCTTCTGTGCAAAGGCACCCCAAGATTAAACTGAGCCCCTTTGTCTTCTACTTAAATCAAACAATGAGACCCAAACCATCAAGCACTAAGGCCAAAGATCACCTCACCTGCCCCTGCTTGCCAAGGTAAAAGGGCCTGGAGGCTTTTACTAGAATAGACAGACTCTTTATCCTACCTTAAGCTCTCCTCTCTTTTCCAGGGGCTGGGAATCTGTAGCCTCAAGGCCATATGTGGCCCTCTAAGTCCTCAAGTGAGGTCCTCTGACTGAATCCAAATTTCACAGAATAAATCCCCTTAATAAAAGGTTCCCCACCCCTGATACTTCAGTCTTAAGCAGTTTTCCTATCTCTAATTTCTCCCTTTCCCCACCTAATCCTCCACATTGCTGTCCAAGTGATCTTAAGGCATAGTTATAATCAAGTCACACCTAGCTTCCAAAGCCTTCAGGGGTCCCTCATTTCCTGAAGAATAAACTCCAAATCCTGGCATTTAAAGCCAACTACCTCGTAGCTCCAACCTATTTCACACAACATCCCTTCATAGTCTTTCCCTCAATCCAAAGTGGACTGTTTCTTCCTCGTTCTTGTCCTGTCTTCTCCCACCTCCACTCCTTTTCTTCCACAATCCCCCATACCTAAGACACCTTCCTCATCTCCAACTGATAACATCTCTTTCCCTCCTCTCACAACCCTAACCCAGATGCCAACTCCTCCTGACATCCTCCATGACCCTTGCCAGGACTCTCTTCATCTGCTCTCTTTCCACTACCCTCATCCCTCTGATCAGAACCTTGGACTTTATCCCTGAGTCTCCCAGCCCTGATGAGGGAGCTTCCCCCCTGTCTTGCTGGTGTCCAGATCTCCAGGCTATTTTTCCACTGTCTCTTCATCATTGTCCCAGCAGGGGTCCTCCTCACAGGCACTTTGCAGCACCCCCTCTATATGTTGTCTTCCTCTATTAGAATGGAAATTCTTTGAGGACAGAGATTATCTTGTCTGTATTTGCACCGACATCACTTAAAATAGTGCCTGACATAGAGTATGTGTTTTATAAATCCTCTATTCACCCACCCATCAATCCATTTATGTATCTATTTATGTACTTCTGTATATACTATCTCTGTCTCTCTCTCTCTTTATCTCCCTCTCACATCTGTCTCTCTCTGTGTCTCTATCTCAGTCTCTCTGTCTCTGTCTCTTTGTCCGACTCTGTCTCTATTTCTGTCTCTCTCTCTATCTCTGTGTCTGTCCCTCTCTCTGTCTCTGTGTCTGTCTCTGTCTGGATCCCTCTGCCTGTCTGTCTGTCTCTTTGTCTGTCTCTTTCTCTCTGTCTCTGTCTGTCTCTCTGTCTCTTTCTCTTTTTCTCTCTGTCTCTGTCTCTCTCTGTCTCTCTGTGTCTCTGTCTCTCTCCACACAGAAGTCTTATAGCCTTTTCTCTGTATTTTTCCTTCACACTTATCACACTCCTCCTCATATCATAATTATTTTGTGTACTTGCCCTTTCCCTCATTAAACTGTAAACTACTCAAGAGCAGGGGACCAAGTTCCATCTCCCTTCATAGCCCCAACACTAAGAACAGGGCCTTCAGGAGAGGCTTCATTAATAGTTGCTGAGTTCAGTGACATGGCTCTTACCTACAAGCTTCAGCAAAGTGGCAAGCCGGAACTGCTCCGTGTGCTCGTACCTCTGCAGGATGGGCACTGGGCCTGAGAGGCTGATGAAGGAACCAGGCTTGTTGAAGGACTCCAAAGCATCATAGCCAGGGAGCCATGTGCTGCGGTGGATGATGAATGTAGCTCGGTTCTGGAAGCCTTCACTCTGCTCCCACTTGGCCAGGGACAGAGACCCATTGGTAGTCACATGGAGGAAGTAATTGGGTCTGTCCGCAGACTCAAAAGACACCAAGTCAGAGTCTGCAAATAAGCATACCCCTTAGGGCTTCAGAGTGGGGAGGGGAGGAGGGTGCTGAGGTGATTAGACCCTGCCTAGGCCAGGGGCAACAATGCCGGGGAAAATCCTTAGCCATGCAAGCATGGTCAACGAACTAATTCTATTATCCAGGAATCAATGACTTGACTTTTGCCTTAACCAGCCCTCTGCTTCTCCTTGATCCTCATCTCATGGTCACTTTTCATTTGCTCAAGGGCACCTCCCTTCATCCAAGGGTGAGGAGAAGGTAAAATAAGAATGAATTATAATTAGAACTATGGAGAGGACATCGAAATTAATGGATAAAACAAAGCTTGAAGATTCATTAGATTTCAGTTTCTCTGCTTTGCCTGTCTTCTGTGACCCCAGATAATCTACAGTCCTACAGAACTGGGATCATACATTGGGATGGAAGTTCAGAAGACACCTGGTCTAAACCACCTGTCAGCAGCAATCTCTGACAAATGGTCATCTAGTCTGCACTTTAAAACTTCCAATGGCAGGGAATTCATTACCTCCCATTCCTCTTTTGGGATAATTCTAATTGTTAGAAAGCTTGTCCTTATGTCAGGCTAAAACCTGCCTCCTTTTGATTTCTAAATTCTAAAGTTGCCCTTAGTATACTCCCTACAGAATCTCAGAATCTTAGGCTTGGAAGGGATCCTTAAAGATCATTTGCATCTCACTTTATAGAGAAGACTGAGGAAGGAAGATATTAAAATGATGATGCCATGTTTAGAGCTTTAGACCTGAAGTTAGGGAGGTCTGAGTTTACATAGAGCTTCAAACACTTACTAGCTGTTTGAGCCTGGGTAAGTTGTTCAACTACTATCTGCCTCAACTTTTATATCTATAAAATGGGGGTGACAATAGCACCTACCACTCAGGATTATCAGGCGATAGTGGATGATAGAAGTGCCTGGTGTACTGTGGTCTATGGGGTCACAAAAAGTTGGACATGACTGAATGAACAAACAAGAACAACCATCTACAGTTGTTGTGAGGTTCCAGTGAGATAATGTTTGTAAAGCACTTTGTTAACCTTAAAGCTGGTGGTATATGAATTCTAGCTACCATCTTTGTTCCCTAGGTCTCATAATACATTGGCACAAGGGCCAGGACTAGAGCTAGTCCAGAGCTCTCTTCACCATATCCAATATCACTCAAAAAATCTTTATATGGATTTGGAATCATAAATTTAAAGTTGGAAAGGACCTTAGGGTCAGCTAGACCAAACACCTCATTTTACAGATGAGGAAACAGACCAAGGAGGTTAAAGGGATTTTTTCCAAAAATTGAGATGAAAAGTGATTAAATGAAAATGCCTCACTGATCCTGCCTTGGCTCTGAAGTCCCTGAACATACCAGACTTGTTCCTAGGTTGACCCCATAGTTTCTCTAGCCCAGGATTCTGTCCCTGATGCCCACCAGGGACATAATAAGGCAGATCAGGGCTATCCTCTCTAATATACAATCAACATTGCTTGAGGGCAAAGATTGGTTTGATACTAGTCTTTAAAGGCTCAACATTTAATATACAGACTTGTATTTAGTAGGTGTTTGAGCGATGCTTATAGAATTGTTGAATTGAGAAAAAGTCATAGTCACTCAATCAGTTCAGTAAGATGTGACCTTCTACAGCCCTTTCCAGATAGAACAGAGGAAGGCTTCTCTGCCAGCATCTCTCCTAAATGTGCAAGACAAAAGAAAGCCCAACTTGGCGAACTGAGAGTATTATAGCTAGTCAACAGACCTGTCAAGGTCCTGAGATTACTTCCAAAGCTCCAGACTGTAAATCTAGAGCTCTGGGTTCTAGTACTAGCATTGCCACTAACTTGGTGGGTAACTTTGGGTATCAGTCTCCTCTTCTGTAAAATGGACTAGGAGAATAAGTTTGTTACCTAAGTATCAAACTTCCTGGCAATGCTGAATTTTTAGCTATGTCCCCATTAATTACTTCATGCTTAAACCTTTAAGATCAGCCCTCCCATCAGATGGGGGTCATCATTTCAGGTGTTGGTGCTTAATTGTTTTTCTTTGTCATGAGAAAGAGCTTAATCCAGAGAAAGGTGGGGAGTTCCCCTACCCAGAAATGATTGTGATGTAAAAGCATGAAAACATTAATACATTTTTTTGAAAGATCAACCATCATCCCCCACCACTACAAGAGAAAGGAATCTTACCATGAGCCTTGGGTTTATACACTGAAGAGGTCAGCAAGAAGTTAATGGTATCTTCAGGACCCACATTCTCATGAAGAGCTAGTACGACAGCGCCACTTGCTTTCCTCACGGTCACCCGGGTGCCACCAAGCACATAGCTGACCAATTGATAGGGTCCCTTGCCTAAAGCTGGAGAGAGACTTCTAGGTCATCCACCCCACCACACCCTTCAGTCTTCTTTCCTTTCTTCTGACAGCATGCCTGACCATACTTTTCAACTCCCTAGTGACACAAGACTAAACTATATTCCATGAGGAAAGAGTTTGGAAAGGTATTCTGGTCAGTTACCTGCACATACCTCCATCTTTACTCCCTGGGAATAGAGGAGAATGGCTGAAAAAGTTGTGGTGTAGGGTTGTGATGGAATACTACTGTGCCACAAGAGACAATGGGCTCATTGATTTTAGAAAGACATGGAAAGACTTAGATGAAATGATGAAGAGCATAGTGAGCAGAATTAGAACACTGTATACAGTAATGGCAATATTGTTGTAAGAATGACTTTGAGTTACTAAGAAGTCATTTTAAATATTATAAATATACAAATTAAAAATAAAGGGCATATTGAAGAGAGACACTATCTGCATCCAGAAAAAGAACTGATAAATAGAAATGTATATAGAATAACACATAAACACACACACACACATATGTATACCTATTTGTGTCTAATGGTAGCCATCTCTAGGGCAGAGGAGGAGGGGAGGAAAGAAAAAAAGGAAAAGAAGAAATTTACATGATAACTTTGTTGTATATCTGGAGGGAATGACAACTTGTACATGGTAGATTTGTAGATTTATATGCAATCATCTTTTTTTTTTATCGTACCGTGTTATGGAAATGCTTGTTTTGTTCCCTTAATTGAAAATAAAATCAAGGGAAGTCTCAACTTTGCTTGTGTTAGGAACCCTTTTGGCAATTTGGTGAATCCTTAGACCCCTTCTCAGAATAATGTTTTGAAGTGAAGAAAATAAAATATACAGTATTCCCAAGGAAATGAATTATAATGAAATGAAGTTATCCAAATGTTTTTTGAAAAACTAACGAACCCTAAGTTAACAGCACCTGGATTAATTATATTATCTCCCCATACTCCACCTCTTATCATGTTAGTGGAATACTTTTAGACATGACAACAAGAACACTGGGAAGGCTGGCTAGAAACTAAATAAGAAAAGAATATGGAAAATGAGAAGGCTGGCTTCATCAGTTTGCTGAGTTTGGTCCCAGCTCTGATTCAAACATGCAAACGCCCAGAACTGACAGACACATAAGACCCTGATTTATGAATTTGCTAGTCATCTTGTTGGGTATTAACTTATTGATCTTTAGCCCTGAATAATATTTTCTCACTCATACATATACATAACTATGAGCATATATACACATATATGACTATGTATAGACAGGTGACCATAGTAATATAAATGTCTACAAGCATTCACATTCAAACGCCTATATGAATATGCATATACACATTTTAATTTGGTTTGATTACATTTAATATTTAAAAAGTGGCAAGTATAAGCCATGGTTCAGGCTTCTTCCAGGCATTCCCAGAAGTATAGATTTCCATTCATAAATGATTATCCCCAAGGAATACAGCATGAAGCCACATGCCCAGGCCCAATATACTGAAGCATTTTAGGGATGGTGTTTTTTCACAAATCTGATTTTGTTGTTTTTAACTAATGATGCTTCTGGGTGAGCTCCCTTTATCAGGGGTGGGGGGATAGGGGATAGGGATGGGCAGCAGTGTCTAGATCACTGGCCTGGATAAATCGGACCTCCTCTACATAATCCCCAGCACTGGAAAGAAGCTAAAGGTTCTCATCAGTCTGGCCCTGACCAGGATGGAGAAGGATATAACACCAGCCTAGATCCAGAGGGACTGACAGTGATCCTAGGACACCTTAGACATTCAGCATGAGCAGATATCTAACAGCATTAAAATCCCATTCATCTCCCACCCCCAATCACTCCTGCATGGACCAGGAGAGTGATATGGGTACAAGACCTCAAAGATGCTGCCGACATCCCTGGTACCACAACTCCATTTGAGGAGGACAGGCTGAGGGAGCTGTCCGCTCAGTCACCAGCCCATCTCTCCATTTGTCCTCATTTCTTTACACTCCATTTATGCTTACCTTTGTTAAAATAGTCACAGTCATGAGCTGAAAAAGAGAAAGAGAGAGGGAAAGAGATGTCTCCAGAGACTCTTCCAAGGGAATGATTTCTAGGATAGGATCTCAAGATGGACAAAGTGAACACTCCCCTAAACGCTGGGCTCCTCTCTGGTCTGTGCCCCAGGTCTTAGGACATAGGGTCTGACAGGCTACCTCTCTTAACTCTGCAAATTGTATCATCAAGAAAATAGGGATGTTTAGCAAAGAGAAAGAAAAGTGGGTGGGGATGGGGGAGGGTGAACTGCCATTCAAATGTTTGAAGGATTGTCAAGCAGAAGAGGGATTAGACTTGTTTCACCTGTTCTCTAAATAGAGAAGAATCTATTTATTTGTGTGTTGTCTTCCCTGTTAGAATGGAAACTCCTTGAAGGCAGGCATTGCTTTCTCTTTTTCTTTGTAACTTTTAGCACCGTACTTGGCACATAGTTAGCATTTAATAAATACTTGTTGATTGATTTGCCAATGGAATTATGGAGTGGTCAGCTGTTAGCTCAGTATAAATGATTTTAGTTCAGTATAGATGAAAACTTACTGTCCATTTATGGAAAAAAATGCTTACTATGCTAAAATGAAATGGATGCATGTTAGGTAGTGAACTTCCCTCATTTGACAAACTCAAGCAGAGGCTGTCAGGAAAGCTGTAGAAAGAGGGATTTCTTGCCTGAAGTAGGAAAGTCAGAGAGTTTATGATTCTCAAGGTTCATTACAGCTCCAATTGCCTACTAGAATTCCAGTCTAGCAGAGAATACCTGAGCTCTGGGCACCCTCTAGTGGCCACAATAGGGTACCACAGCCATTCAAAGACGCAGTTAACAAACATTTATTATAATATGGCCAAGTGGGATGTGGGGAAATTCCAGATTAGTAGTGCATAACTCAGGACCCACTCTAGGCAGAGAATTGGCCATTAACCCTAGAAAAGGGGGGTACAGAAAGAAGTCACTGGTGACAATGCAGTCTTTACCAATGAGTGTGAATAGAGGAGAACCTTGAAGAGCCTCCTGAACCACACAGTGTGTGTGTGTGTGTGTGTGTGTGTGTGTATATACACATGTATATACATACACGTATTATGTATGTGTATGTGTATATGTGTGTATATAAATAAACATGTGTGTATTACATATATATATGTAATGTATATACATATACACACACATCCCAGATATACCTGAAAGTCCAACATTAGCAATGCATTTATGGAGGTGAAGCAATGCCTTTTATTATCATTGCCAAAGCCCTAGGGTGTGACACTACATCTACCTGGATACACTTGGCTGTATGAACTTGGCTAAATTATAATCTCTATAGACCTCAGTTTACCCATCTATATAATGTCAGGAACACTAGATAATCTCCATGGATCTTCTCAGCTCTGTTTATGGTTTCTATAGTCATCTCCTCCCTCTCCCCCCCCCCAAAAAAAACCTGGACATGCATGAGTTTCAGGGAGCACTGGCATTCATGATTCATGTTGCCCTTGGGGCCACCCTACACAGATGGGTCAAGAACCAAGAAAGGAGAAGACTTGTCCAATGTAGACACTTACGGCAGAGGCGGGGAGAGCGCCAGTCAATGGCAATCCCATGCTGGCAGCACTGGTGGGCATAGGCAGATAAGCTTGTGCACAGGCATTCACAGTCTCCCCCTCGGCTACAACCACATGTGTCTGTCAAGCAATTGGAATAAAACCAGGTGACATCCACCTGAGGGACACAAAAAAAGGACCAAAGTAGAAACCATTAAGTTGGATCCTCCAAGACAGCTATCAAGAGCAGCAGGAAGGAGGTGGAGTGAAAGAGTGGGAGAGCCCTGCCCCTCACTTGAGGCAATTCATATCCTTCAAGCTGGCTGACCACAAGGGGGCAGATGCAGGGACCACCTGGAAGAAAGAACCAGACCACTCTGAGATTCCAAAAAAGGAGCTGTCCAGGACTTGGCAGCCAAGAACCTGGTCCTCAGAGAAAATTAATCCAGAAAATCCATCCCTCTTCCCCTGATAAATGCTCTATTGGTTCCAAGGTTCAGAGACTGGCATTAGAAGACAGGGGAGTATGACAGGCTGCTCTCAGAAGGCTAAGAAATGACCTAATATTGACCCTCAAGGCTGTGAAGCATTATCACCAGGCAGGGTAATCAATCATTTTAAATAGGATTAAAAGACAGATTTGTGCCAGAGCATGCAGAATATTGGATAGTTATTAGAGCATTCTAATAGATAAAGGAAACAGATATGGTATGGACTGAGTGTCCTTGAAGTGATGCAAGGGTCACATATTTAGAGTGTCTGGAGTGGATGAGATGTGCCCCTCCCCCAGGAAGTGCCTGAGGCCAGTACCTTGGACTTCTAGCCTTTACTCACCACAGGGTGGCAGGTTTCAAACACTTCACTCAGCAGAATGCTGCATTCCTTCTTAGCAAATGGCTCCCGAAGGGGGTTTAAGCTACATGGATCCCGAGGATCAGAGCTGTCTGGGCACTAAGAGTAAGAAGGTAGGGTCAGTGACCTGCCCTCCCCACCCCCATCCCATTCTCCAACCAGTCAGAGACTTCAGGGGAAGTGATGACAGAAAACACTGATTTTAGCGCAAATCACTAGCCCCTGGATTAAACATAACTCTTTCTGCTGAAATACTCTAAGCTACTAACAAGCTTCTAATGGCATGGGTTATATCCAGCCTTGGATTTGATCAATAAGTTTCAATGATATGGTTGGTTGGTCATTGCCCTTCATTCTCAAAGAGAACTAAAATGACATTGCTTTGTTAGAATCAAGGTACAGTGTGTCTGACTGTGGCTGATCAGACCAATTTGAGCTCAGAAGACTCTAACACAGGTCAGGCGCAAATAGTCCATATGAACATTTGAAGCAGAGATATCTTTAAATTTGCACATCTCACATTTCTTTTGAGCTACTGCAATTCTATTTTGCTCAAAGACCAAAGCACCTTCTTTGATGTGAGCACACCATGCTAGGTGGTCCTTTGTCAGTGACTTCCATGCCACTCAATTGATTCTGAAGATGAAGCCAGATGGAAAGTCTCAAAGATCATTCTGACCAATGGGCTAGTCCCTTATTACTATTTCACCAAACTAGTGGATGAGGGAGATATGAGATGGGCATTTGGACGGGTGGGCAGAGTACCTAAGGGAGCAGCACTGACCTGAGTGCCTGTATAATCAGACCACTGCCTTGAATCAGGACAATGACAAAGGAGGGGGCATTTCCAGGTGAGAGTTCTTAGCTGACTTTCAAATAATAGGGATATGAACTGGACCTATAATGTCACTCAGAGAAATCTCAGATGAAGAAATACCTTCTCCCAATACAAGTAGAACCAAAAAATTCTCTGCTGCCTGTGGCATTGAAAGATTGAATGACTTGCCTAGGGACACCCTGCTAGTCAGGGGCAAGACTTGAAACACAGGTATTCCTAACTCTGAGAATAATGCTCTATTCAATATGCTGCACTGTCTCTTATTAGCTTTCACACCAAATCCCACCTAACTAAGACTTTTCCAGTCCAGGGATATTCATCTTCAACAAATCTTTATTAAGTATCTACGTAACTATCTAAGTAAGTCACAGAACTTTCTCCTCATGGAGTTCGCAGTCTAGGAGAGAGATAAGACATGATTGATTATACAGGGTATTCAGAAAGTCTTAGTGCATATTTTAAACTAAAAATATTAAGATGAAAGGCTGCCCTAAGACTTTTAGGACACTCTAAATAAAAAATGCATTAGAAAGCAAATTAATAATAGCTCGCATTTATGTAGTGTTTTACATATGTTATTTCATTTGCAGAGTGCTTTATATATGTTTCTTCATCCTCACAATTGTCCTATAAGGTAGGTGCTAGTATTATCCCCATTTCACAGATGAGGAAACTGAGACACAGATAAAATGGGTTACCCAGAGTTATACAGCTAGTAAGTGCCTGAGGTAGAATTTGAACTCAGGTCTTCCTAACTCGAAATTCTTCATTCTATCCATTGCTCCGTCTAGCTGCCTAATAAAACAAAGTGGTTTGTGGAATCTGAGAGAGAGAAGGTTGGTTAGGAATCCTTGGTTCAGAAAAGTGGTGTTGAAAGTATTGGCTGACTGATTCATATTTCTTGCATTCAAGTGTAAGTAAATGTCCTTTTGAATTATTATGGCACATAGTTTTCCCATGTGACCACTCATGAACTCTCTTGGGCTCATGAACAGTGGTTTGAATAGATGGTGACTTTGAACTGGTCTTAGGAACCTGAATGTGCTCTTAGGCTAAAAGGTTGTGAAGGACTGAGAAATGTCACAGGTTCTGTCTAGAGAAACAGCAAGCTCATAGGATATTTACCTCTACTGCAGCCCAGCTGCTGCCAAACTCCTGGGGATTTGTTAGTTCCAAGTTCTCTGGGGTACTCATCTCATTGACTGTTTTCAAATCGAAGTTCCCACAGAGTCCAGCCAGCATCCCCTGAAGAAAAAGCAGAGAGCACACACCACTAACTAGTCCAGCGATCCTTCATAGATACAAGGGTCAATCATAAACCTGTCCACCCATTCTTATGAGCTCTGATATATTTTCAAATATTTGTTAACTCAGAATAAAAGAAATTAGACCTGTATGATCATGCAATAATCCCAAAATTCACTGGCAACCTGGGGCAAGGACGGGGTATAAGAGGAGTGAAGAATGGGAGGTAGAGATTATAGAAAGATTGAGAAAGATAAAAATGAACAGAGACTCTACAACTCTAAAATATTAGAACCAAAAAGGACTCTAGAGATTATCTAATTCAATTCCATTTTATAGATGAAGAAGCTGAGGCCCCCAAGAAAGGAAATTACTCAAGTTTTCAATGAGTTAGTAGCAAGACTGAGATTGGAACTCAAGCGTCAACTCTCAGTTAAGACTCAAAATGATTTCTAAGTATGAACTTGAAAATTGATGCCTCACTTTATCTTGTATTAGGTTAATAAGGCTTAGTCCATTTATTATGTATTAATTATCAATCCACTATGTATTGATTGCTCCCCTCATTATGTGAGCTTGAGCTCCCTTAAACCTGCAACTAAAATCTGTGAGCTTGCTGACTGCGGGGGTAGATGAATCAACCTGGCCATAGGAAGTTTGCCCATGAAAGACTTTCCAGAGTTAGTCAATCAACTCTGTGTTTTTCCTGTTTCCATGGCTATGGAAATTCTCCTGAGTCAAGTCAAATGTAAACCCACCTTCATCTCTCTGTGTCAGACCAATCACAATCTTAGCCTAGTTTATATCACTAGACTATTTTTGTACCGCTACCCTCTTAACTGTATAAAGGAGCTTCTCTGACTCACATCACATGCAACCTTGGCTACTAAAGAATCTTGGATCCCTTTTATTTGCAATTGCTAGCCTTGCTAATAAATTGATACTTCTTAGAACTTTGTGCCTTAGTTTCTCTTTATCACAGATTTTTATCACAACATAAAGTCTCTTCTAGCCCTAATATTCTATATGGAAGAGGAGGTAAAGAAGGGGTAGCCTCTAAGGAAGGAATATGAAAGAAATTCAGGGAGTTGGAATAAAGATGAAGAGAAGTAGACAAGGATGGGGTAAAGGAAAGAGGGGCAGACCATTTTCATCAAGTTCCAAAGTCCAGATGATCAGCTAAAGAAGGAAAATTTGACTTCTGAGTGAGAAAATCAAGGGCAGAGATGTTTTCATTTCTGTCTTTATACCTCCAGTGCCTAGCAGATTGCCTTAAAATTAATAAATGTTTAATGAATTGAGTTCTATTAACTTGCTGTTGGACTGGAGATCCAAGGTCATAGATCATAGGTCACCAGCTCCATGGTTTTGCCTACCTGCCACTGAGGCCCCATCTGTACATGCACCGTGGTCCGTTGGTCCCACAGGAGAGTGATGTGCTCATGAGGAAAATGCACCACAGTGAAAAATCCCACTCGCCACATGTGTATCTCTTGATTTTCATCTAGGAAGCTCACAGGACTCTGGAACATTCAATCAACAATACCATGCGTAGACTTTATTGCACTGTTTTAACCTACTCTTGTGTGACTGAGATACAAAACTTGTTGCTTAGAGACCAGATCAATTTAATGCTTAATTCAGGATGTCCAGGCTATGCTGATCCCAGAAACCTTCCAGGGGAGCAGAGATTACTACCAAAAATGGAAGAAGTTTTCTCCCATTATATCTCAAGCAACTTATGTGTCTTATCTGGAAACTATCTCCATGTTGACCAGCTGTTGTTTCCTTGTTCCTTTGTTTGAACTCCATATGATGTATAATTCATAGAGATTTGGGGGAGTGGTCCATCACTTTTTTTGGCACCTCCTCTGCTGGGTGATTCAATAAATCTCTTCCTAAAACTTTTTTTTTTTATTTCTGATTTGATATCAGCCAATAATAAGGCATCAGAAGTGGAATCACTGATGGCTGACAAAAGACACCCAAAGACTCGTCTAGACCATGGACACTGATGAGTCTCTATGATCTCAGGATCAAGGGGAGCAAGCTACCTCTTTTCTTGGCTTTCCCCTCTTGCAGACAACTTAATAAACTTCATTCTAAAACTTTTTTCAGTTCTGAGTTTATTCTCAACTGATAGTACCTAAGAATATTTCTTAGTTTCCCAGGCCTAATAAGGTACTCTGCCCTACCCCACCCTTACCCCCAAGCCAGGCCTCTGGCAGCTACTAGACAAGTCTCTAGCCTCTGGCTACACTTTTATCTCCTTACAAGAACATCCCCTCTTCTGTTAGGACCTTGGTCGTCTCATCATTTACACAGCCCTCACCTCCATCTGTCAGCCCTTATCCCTAGTCAGGACCCTAGCCTCATGGTTTGAACGTCCTAGTCAGGCCTCCAGTTTGCCCTCTCCCTGGTCCTTAGCCTAACTTTCAATCCCTGCCTGTGCCACCAGCACTGGGCAAGGCCAATAAGATTAGAAGTGAAGAAAGCCAGTGATTGCTGCCGTAATAAGGTGGGGTCAGGTAAAGCTGAAGACCCAGGACTAGCTCTCTCTGCCCTCCCACCCTTACCCTAAGTCTGACCATAGCCAAAGTTAAGCAGGGTAACAGGCTCTAAAGATACCTTTAACATGCCCCTGGTAGGTTTCATTACCCATTAGCAAGACCTTTTACCATGTTCTGGGCAACCCTAAGACCAATGAGGTCCCAGATCACCCAGGGTGGATTTCATTTCCCAAACCACAAAGCAGATACATCCAGGGGACCAGACAGGTAGTAGAAAGCACAATTTCATTTCCATTAAAGGACTATGTGTTTTGGAGCCTTGGAATCAGGGCCTACTTGGTAGTCTGGGCAAAGAGGTCCACAACAGGCAGAGGTCCCTGGACTTGTTCTGTTCACCCTCCTTCTCCTATTCCTTTCCTTCTAAGGCTCTGACCTCCATTTTGTAACCTGATCTTGACTCACAGAAGGTCAAAGATCATGGGAGCATAGATTTGTGGCAGAAAGGGAAATCCCTTGGCCACCATATCTGACATCTTCATTTCATAGATTATGAAACTGAAGTTAATTGACTTGCTTGATGTCACAAAGCTAATAAAGATCTGAGGCAGGTTTTCAACCCAGGTATTCCTGACACTAAGCCCAGGGTCTTATTCACTACACCATGCAGCCTTTCAAATGTTACATGAAGGCAACTTTACCTAGCCCACCCTTCTCCTTTAAGAAAAGTAACAGAAAACTGGAAGAAGAAGTGACTCAATTAAGACTGCATAGGACCAGAATTCACGTCTCCTGGCTCCCCTCCCCAATCTACTGCTCCACACCTCAGTCCTAATGCATGGGGTCTGCTGACTCCTGTGCTGCTGAGCTGACCTGCCATTTGGACATTTGACTTCCATGCTCCCAACCTCAGTCTGACCTGCCTCTGATTAACTTCAGTTCAGTGCAGAAGAGACAAGTCCAAGCATTCCCCAGGTGACATCTGGTCTGTATATTTCCCTGTCCCTCCACCACAGCATCACCAAGGCTTAATCTTACAGGAGTGCCTGTCTCATCATCAAAGATGAGAAGAGAGTTCCCAACGTTGATGGAAATAAATTTCCTGCAGATGATTCCAGTGTTGTAGCAGTTTATATTTTCCATAATGACAGAGAAGCTGAAATTTGACGTACTCTAAGAGAGAAATGAAGAAAAAAACACCATTCCAACAGAAGCACAGAGGACACACTGCTGCTCCAAGCTAGCCCTGAGCTCAGCCAGTTTTTTGACTCTACCTCACCAGTCTACACTTCCTTCCCTCCCTCCTTCTCTCCCTCCCACTATCATATTGACACAGAGTTTCCCTGGTCTCTTCATCCCTGCTAAAGTGCTCACTGATAAAGTTATCAGGGAACTCCTGAATTAAGATCTACTCACTCCCCAAATATCTGTGTGACTCATCCTAAGTACACCTGAGTTTTGATAGGGGACACAGAGCTATAATGGCAAAAGAACAAGCAGTGTCGTTGATACTTTAGGACAGAGGAGCCACTTTAAATTATCACGTAGGTAGTCATCCATTCTGCTTACCCAAAGAAATGTCCCTGATTCCAGGCCCTTGACATTTATTCCCCCTCCTTTGGGCACTGTGCCCCATGCCCAGACCTGGGCTTAGGCAGACCAGATGTCAATCAATACCAGAATCCTCCACTCTGCCTTTAGACCTCCCAAGTGAGTCACAGAAGAGCTCGGCTGGACAGAAGCTCCAGATGTGCTTACCTTCACCAGGTGCACTTTACAGGTCCCCACAAAATCAAAAGGGAGCCCATCAAACGTTCGATAGTGTCGGTCACCATAAGCAGTACAGGTGGCAGGGCAGGGGTGGAAAGTACACTGAAAGGAACCATGTTGGCACACGCTGGAAGGAAAAGTAGGCTCACTGGCAACACAGTTCCATTATATCTGCATTGTGCCTATCCTTCTGGTTGACTAATTATCATGCCATCTTTTCCACTCATCTTTCTTGTCCTCTCTTACAATATGGCCCCATCATACACACATACACACACACACACACACACACACACACCATCTCCTCTCTGTCTCTCTATCTTTATCTCCCCTTCCCCCATAAGGATGACAAAAATTGAGCACTTGATTGGTCACTTAGTTTAATGGAGGTGGATTAATTATGCAAAGCAGGCTGGTTAATGAAAGGAGGAGAAGGGGTTGTTCTACGGTTCACAGACACACCAGGCACACATATCAGCTCTTTGTTCAATGTGGTTTTCTCTGAAACCTGGTCACATGGTGGGGAGGGTCTGTGGAGGGAAGAAGGAAGGCAAGGAGGGACACCTAGAAGACATTTATTTAACTTTCATTATTATGTTTATTGTCATGTGCCTTGTTTCTCTTTGCATCACCCCTGCCACAACCACTAGGCATTCACGCACATAGAAAATACTTAATGAACTAAATCTCAGATAGTTTGGGATTCCACCTGCCTGACCCAGCCAAGTCCAGATTCTTTCCAAAGACAACAGGATCTCCCAGCCCCTCTCTGTGGGTCTTGTGCCTTTAATCTGACCTCCCAGAATAAGAGAAAAGGAAATAGACTCAGTGCCACAGGTCTGGTTGAGGGTGGGAAGGGAAGGGTACAGAGGGAAGGAGGTGGTGTGAGGTCAGGTCTCCTGCTGCTGCTGCTGCTGCTGCTGCTACCAGTGGCCAAGCAAGAGCCAGACTCTGTCCAGAGTCCCAAGGTGGGGGGGTGAGGCAGAACTGCTGAAGGCAGCTGAAGAGCATGAGTTTGTTTTACCTGCCCACCAAGTAGAGATGGAGTGGGGGTGACTGAGCAGTTGGCCAGAACATCCGCCAGGGTCAAGATGGATGGAGAAGGTGGAAACTGAGGACCTGACAAGAGGCAGAGGGAGGCAGTCAGTCCTGCAGCAGGGAGATGCTGAGAGTGGGCATGGCTGGGATTCATATGGGGATTAGGCAGTGGGGTGAGGCATCAAGCAACAGCTCAGCAACTGTGAAGAGGCCTGAAACCCCTAGAGTTTGAGGGACCCATTCTAGAGGAGGCCTGAGGAAGGCAATGACAACAACTGCCTTTGGGTCTAGTGCAATTGCAAAGGGAAAGGAGAAGTTACCATTTCTGCTCCTTGAGATGAGGGAGGGGGCTGACGACAAATCCAGGGCATGGATCAGGTAGAGTTGGCCCTGGGCCTGAAATAGGGAAGGGGTGCTATAGGCACCTCCACAGGCATTTAAAGGTTTTTCTCATAGATTTAAAACTGAAAGTGACCTTAAAGATCAAGCAATCTAGTCTTCAAAGAAGATGAAACCAAGGTGGAGGAAGAGGGTGGGGAGAGAGAGAGAGAGGAAGGGAGAAGGGGGGGCAGTTAGAAGGAGAGACAGGGAGGGAGAGAGAGACAGAGACAGACAAACAGACAGACAGAGAATTTGAAGCTTTCGCAGAAGGACTTCGCAGGTTTTTTAAGGATGCCAAATTATGAGCTAGACAGTTCTCAGGCATCTTTGAAAAATCCTAGTAGCGAATGGTGGGGAAGGCCAACTACTGTGAATCCAAGGGACTAAGCAACCAACTACTTGCCTTCTCAAGGTTGCTCATTCACCTACAGAGGCCCCCAGCCTTGATCCCAGAGCAGGACCACTCAATCAGCCACTTCAGGTCTCATGCTTTGGTATCCAAGTTACACACACACACACACACACACACACACACATACACACACACACACACACATACACACACAACTGCAGATGTACAGACACATAAATATGTGCATATGGAAGGGCAATGAGAGGAAAAGGAAGATCTGCCAAGCAGCCCAGAGAGCTCCAGGTCACCCCCCAGCAAAGTGCACACACCCTAAGGGGTGGGCTGTCAGAAGATTGACTAATGTCAGCTTACCAGGTATGACAGGAAGAATTGACCATATCCCCAGGGAAGTATTCCTTCCCTTTCCAGGAACATGGGCACTCGTCCGGCACAAAGCATTCATCCCCATGTTTCACCAACCTGCAGATACACATGCAGACAGAGGCTTAGACATCAGGTGACACATCTCCTAAGAGGTAGAGAAGGGCCACCCTGCTCCCACTCCAAATGGTCCTCATATAATCTGAGTCCACACCCCAGCTGGTTCTTGGTGTGTTTACTGCAGGTCTTTGGCCACAACCCTCTAGCATCTCTACCATCTGGACTTCCCAATTCCCAGTAGTCACTGGTGACTACCTGGCTGAATAACCTGTACCCCCAGCCCCAAAACAGTCACAAGCCCAGTTCTGGCTGCTGCCCAAGGTGTGCCCCTGGCCCTGGCACACCCATGGTATCAGTGCTTTGCTATGCCAATGCTCCCTCTCCCCCAACACACACTATCCTCTCTGATCAGCAATGTAATTCACTTCAAACTTACTGAGTGCCTACTTCTAGACAGTAGGGTCTATGTTAGCATCTGATAAATACAAAGGATTTATAATGAATTGTACTGTGACTCAGTTTTAAAGTTTATGCACAATGCTCTTAGGAGCATTCTATAATACAGTGGGAACAATTATTATTCTTCCCATTTTACAGATAAGTAAACTGAGACTTACAATTATATGATTGCCTGAGATCACACAGTATATTTCCAAAAGCTCTCTGACTCCAACCTCTTCTTTCCACACCTCTACCATGGTACCTCTTTCAAAGACTTGATTTCTTCCTTCAGGAAGCCACCTCATCTGGTCACTTTCCACCCTACCAGAGCTCCTATCCAGCAAGTCAGAGTGACCGTATTCTTTACTCAGTGAGGGTATGATTATACCCAAGCACAACCAGTCAGACCTCCAACCCTTCCAGTGCTCTTGGGAAATGGTGTAAGTGCAGCTCGAGCCAGGTGAAAGTTAACAGTTCTAGGCCAGAGTTCCTGAGCCTCTTTTGTACAAGTTGCTAGTGACCTGGTCATTAGGAGCAGCCTATGTCACCGAAGGAGGCAGAAGAGAAATAATTATTAATAACCAATGATCTGGAGAGATCCAGCCGTTTCTCCTTTTTTTAGTCCTCACTTTAAAGCTCAGTCTCTTAAAGGACACTGCTGATAATGAGATTGAATTAATTCTTCTCAATCTTGGTGAGACTCCATGCAAACTTCTACTCAGATTCGGGTGGGGATAAATTCTTTGAATAAGTTGCCCAAGATGGGTAATTTAGAAGTAAGTGACGTAATCAAAGTTCACCAGAATAGGTACAGCCCTCATTTTCTCACTAACTGTTAACCAATCAGAATTGGCTGCCACCCTTGGTAACGCTCCTTTTCCAAGGGCATATAAAGCTGTGAATCCACCACCATGATGGTCTTTGGTATTCAAGAGTGCCAGCCACTGACCTTTTATTAAAATGCTACCATCATTAACAAAATAACTAATTACCCAGAAATTATGTCTCTCGAACTTTTTAAATGACACAAAGCTTAAGAAATGCCAGTGAATAAATGGGGGGGTTCTGGAACACCATTGTTGCTACTAGAAAGGGCAAATCAACTCCCCAGCTGTTCCACTAACCCTCTCTGTGGCTTCTCAAATCAAAGTTCCACTAACCCTCTCAAGTGACCATTCTAGTATGGATGCTGCTTCCTCCTCTTAGAATATAAGCTTTCTCAAGGCTGAAACTGTCTTGGTTTTGTATTTCTAGAATAAAATAGAACTCAATTTTTTTTTCTTTTATTCTTTCATTCACTCATTCTCCTATATCTAGGCATCACCTGTCTGACATGGGGTAATCACATGGATTAGACCACTATGTTGGTCTAGATGAGATTGAATGAATGTGAATATGTGCCTGTGTGTACAATGCACTCAATTACATGTATGCTTTGGGATAGGCAGCTATATATACAGCTACAGCCCACTACTGTGGGCCCATGACAAACACATACAGATTAGCGATCAAGTCATCCTGTATTTGGGAGCCTAGGGATGGCAGGGGCATGCCAGAACCTAGACTGCATCTTTGAATTACCATGTTTCTGCCCAGTTCTCAGGCAGATGAGGTCTCTGTTCCAATCCTGGCAGGTGCTCAATCCTAACCCTCCTTCCTCAGGTCCTTTCTTTATCCCTATTGCTTCCATTCACACAAGAGTGAGCCAATCTGCCCGTAACAAGTCCATTTTAAGTTGACTTGTAGGCTCAGGTTTGAGCCCCTGAGGCCTCCAGAGGCCATAAGCTCCATTTCCACTATCCTGAATAGTGGAATACTTCATTCCCAACTCTCCAGCCACCTTTTCTAGTCTTGCCAACTGTCTTGCCAGAATACACATGTCCTAACTCCATTCTTCCTCCAGTTACGGAACCTGGATAAAATCAGTTCTATTTTTTTCACAGGAAGGAGTATATCAAATTACTCTGACATGGCCCACTCCCACCCCTGCAACTTTCAGAACTAAAATGTTCCATCTCTGGTCACTTCTTCCACATGTGTATTTTCTCTCACTATTAAAATATAACCTTCCAGAAGGCCGAGCCTGTCTTTCTATTAAATCTGTATCCCCATGGCTTAGCGCAGTGTTTAGCACATAACAAGGGGTCATTAAATGCTTTTGCATTCATTCATTCATCCATCCATCCATCCACATTGTTCTAAACAGAATTCTAGGAAGCAACTGCCCAGGCTTTTGGCCCCATGCCCAAGGCATTTCTTCTTTTATTTCTGTTCCACAGCCTTAGTCAGGCCCTAACACTCATCAAGGAGACAAATGATATTAGCACCAGCTAAAGGACACAGTTTAAAGACAATAGATCAGGACTTAGATCTGCCAAGTTAGACAGGCTGAACTTTAATAAATGATAAAATCTCTCATCAGACATCTCATCCCAGGGACGGGTCATAAAATGTCTTCTTTAAGAGAATACATGAGGAACAATCCAAGGGCCATTTGCAATCTCAGGGTATGGCATTCACATACATAGGACACATGATGTGCAACATATATGCCCCATATGCACACACAGAATATGACATGGAAAACACTAGGTAGCCAGGTGGCTCAGTGAATAGAGTGTTAGACTTGAAGTCAGGAGGATCTGAGTTTAAATCTGCTCCAGACACCTACTAGCTATGTGACTCTGCACAAGTCCCTTGACCTTTCTCAGTCTCAGTTTCCTCATCTGTAAAAAGGCATAATAATAGCATCTCCTTTACAGGATCATTGTGAGAATCAAATGAGATACTGTATGTTAAGAGCTTTGCAAACATTAAAGTTATATATATATATATTTATATATATATATATATCTGTGTGTATATGTATATATATGCTGTCTATTTCATTGGTGATTGTTATTAACATATATAATATACATTCTTGTGCATGCATAGGAGGCAGCTGGCTCCATAATCCTGAATACAGAAAAGATGAAGCTAAGAAATTACCTGGAATTCCAGTTAAATTAGAAGAGCTTGGCATGGAGAGAAAAGGGTAACAACAATCAAAGGGCAAACAGAGGGAGGATCTGGCCCCTATTCTCTATATAAGGATTAAACTTGCTGTGTTCAGCCACTGTGAAAAGCAGGTATAAGAAAGCTATTTTCAGCTTGCTTGATAAAAGGAAAAATTTCCTAATAATTAGAGCTGTCCCAAATTAGAATGGGCTGTTTTGGGAGATGGTAGTTCCCCATCAATGGAGGTACTTAAGTGAAGGCTGAATGCTCTTTTGATCAGGAATGAGATTCCACACCCTATGAGATCTCTTGTAGTTTTAAGGTTTGAAGAGCCTATGATTCTATGCTCTGATCCCAGGACCCACAGATGTGACCAGGATATGTAATGAGCTATAGAGCTGACCCAGGAACATTAACCCAATAGGACCCCCAAAATCACCCAGCCCAGAAAGCTGGCCAGAACATTTCCACAACTACTTCCCAGGACTGAGTGTCCAAAACATCTCCAGCAACTGATCCACAGACAAGCAAGCAGAGAGCGGCCTGTCCCAGGACTCTGAGCCAGCCCCCTATGGACCCAGCCTGGGCATCCTCTAGGGCAGGGGTTCTTAACCTTTTTTTGTTGTTCTATCCCCCTTTGGCAATCCAGTGAGGTCGAGAAATACCTTCTCATAATAATGTTCTTAAATGAACAAAATTTTCAAAGTATTAAAAGGAAACCAATTACATCAAAATAAAGTTATAAATTTTTTAATTCACTGACCTTGGTTAAGGACCCCTGTCATAAAGAAAAAGATGCTCCTGAAAACAATATTCTTCATCAGGAGTTATGGGAATTACAGAGTGGGGTCAGAGAAAGAAATCCGGAACCATAGAACATTTGAGTTGGAAGGAGCCCTAGAGATGGTCTTATGATAGGATCATAGATTTAGAAATAGAAGGGACTTTAGAACACTTGGAATCCAAATCATTCATTTTACAGGTGAAGAAACAGAGGCATTATGTTTAAGAGACTTACCCAGGGTCCCACAAGTAGTAAGTGTAAAATCTGGGTCTTCCTAATTCCAAGTCTAGTGTCCTATAGGCTACACTGCGCTATAAATAAAAGATGTTCAGAGATGAGAAGTGACTGTGCCTGAAGTCACACAATAAATTAGTGGTAAAGCCAAGACTAGAACCCAGGCATCCTGACTCCTAGGTCAGTGATTTTTTTTTCACTACCTTATGCAGGCTCTTTTGGGATTCTCTAGGTAGAAATGAGGAATCCGAGAGTTTTAGAACTGAAAGGGGCCTTGGCAGTCACTAATCTGGCACACATTTGAAAAAAAATCCTTATTGCAATAGATCTGAAAAGTGGTCATCCCGCTGCTGCCTGAAGAATTCTGAGGAACTGAAAGCCTTTGGCATTTGCCCAAAGGGCATCAGTCCTTATCTTTTCTTGGTAACATCCCCCATGTATGTAAGATCTTCATTAGGTGTGTAAGCACTTCTCAGGCTCTGTCTACTCCCCACCCCTCCAAAAAGAAAAATCTCTCCTATTTACAGCCATCCCTCTGGAGAAAGAACTCCCATCTTTATTACTCCTTTCAATAGAAAGAGAAAACCACCCAATCAAGGTCAGTCTATCAAGCAATGGTGCTCCATGGGTATCAGGAAGCCACCAGGCCCCATCCATCCTCATATCCCTACCCTCACTGGTGCCTGGAATTCCATTATTGAAGCTTCATCCCTTGGGTCTAATTCAATGACTCCTATTAAAAACATAAATGTATCCAAAAAGGAGAAGATAAAACCTGAATATCAATCAGAAACATCTTCATGGGAATTGCCACTGGAGACATTTGAACCCCCCCCCCCCCTCCTTCCTGACAAATCTGCATTCCTAAAGCATAGATCTGGCCATGTCATTCTCCTGGTTGATAATTTTTAATGGCTTCCAGTTGCCTCTAAGATAAATTACAAAATTTTTAACCTGTATTTCAAAGTCCTCCACAATCTAGCTCACGTCTTGCCTCATATGATTTCCCTTCAATCATTCTTTATTTCATTCAGCTTATCCGTTCCCTTTATACAATATTCCCATCTCCTGCCTCCCTATCTTTGCATATGTGTCTTCCTCTATGCCTGAAATGCATTCCCTCCTCATGATATTTTTTAAAATATGCATGGACAAGTGAGGTATTGTATGTTCTGGCTAGACTGTAAAGCTCCTTGGGGGTAAAAATAGTTTTCACTTCTGTCTGTGTATTTCTCTTGCCTAGCAAAGTGATAGGTATTAAGTAGGAATTTAATAAATGTTTGTTGATTGGTTGACTGACTTGACTTGCAGAATCCCTCATTTCCTGCAATACTCCATTTAAATATGACTTCCTATATGAGGCCTTTCCTACTTATCCCAAGTATAATAGAGAGCAGAGCTGGAGACATACCCTTGGGGACAGGTACAGCCTGAGACGCAGGGTCCATGGGCAGGCACCGTCAGATTCAGCAGCTGGTGCTCACATGTCCTCTCTCTGCTCAGTGCAAGGTCAGCATGGGGGTCGGTACAGTTCACAAAGACCTGGCCCAAAGGGCAGGCAGAGACTGAAAGAAAATTGGAGACAGTAAAGGACAGGGGATGCCAGACAATAGGAGGTGACAGGAAATATGCCTTAAATTTGGTTCACAAGGCGGGGAGGGGATCAACCTCTGGTACAATTCTAGAGCCCCCTACTATCTAAGATTTGAGAAAATGCAGTCCAGATTTGTCAAAGATCACCATTCTACTCCCATTCCAGACTCTTCTCTCTCCCAGATCCAGAATGCTTTGTGGCTCTCTTCCTTAAGGAAAAACCATCAAATATAGAAAAGAGAAATTTCCATGAGGTTTTAAATCACCAAACGTCTCTAATCTGCAGTGTGTAAGGCAACACTTGGGGCATGTTAAAACTCAGAAGGAGGAAAGAATGTTATGTGACTCCCCGGAAGAGGGACTTAAGATCCCCTAAGGATTCCCTCTTTCCTCTGCCTATTCAAATCCTCTTCATCCATTGAAGCCCAAATCAAGTCACACTACCTCCAAGAAGACCTCCTTGACTATTTCAGCTCATATCTTAATCTTTGACTCTCTTCTGCACAGCTCACATATACTCTCTACCCCCATTTAGAAGTTAATTATGCTTCTATTGTTTTTCTTTTTGTCACCTCAATTAGATGAAAGGGGAAGGGGCTTGAGGCTTCTTTTGTAACCTCTGCCCAAAGTTCCAACTAGACTTGAATCAATCAAAGTGATCAACTGACTGAATGGCAAACCCATATGGACGGGATAAGAGAGTTTCTGGATTTGCTTCCAAGTTACTAAGAGGCAGAATCTTAAATCTCTCTTTTCAGGTGGAACATTCTTCAGGGGTAAAAGGAAAAACAGCTGGGGTGTGTGTGTGTGTGTGTGTGTGTGTGTGTGTGTGTGTGTGTGTGTGTGTGTGTGTGTGTGTATAGGGATTGGGTAGAGTGGGAAAATATGATGATTTTAAAAAATTTCATAGAATTATAAGTTTAGAGCCAGGAGGGACCTCAGAAATCATTGAGTCTCACCTTATTTTGCAGAAAAGTAAACTGAGATCCAGAGAGAGTAAGTGATGTGCCCAGGGCCACACAGCTAGTAAGTATCCAAAGTAGAATTTCAATGAATTACACATACAAGCACATAAGTGCACTAACAAGGGTTCTTTAACATAATGGAGTTGAGTCCCACATTTAATAGCTATGAACTCTGACCAAGTCACTTCCCTTCTATGTGTCTCAGTTTCTCAATCTGTAAAATGATGTTCTCCAAGACCCCTGCTAGCTTTAAACCCTAGGAACCCATATCTATGTGACGATAGCGAGACAAGGTCCATAAAGTTACTTGACAGATGTTTCTACTCCATCTCCCTATGCCTGTCAGCCCCAGTACACTGCTCCTCCACCCCACTCACAGCTCTACTTCAGGTTGGAATCTTATCTGTATTCCCAATGCTTAGTACGATGCCTGGTGCATAATAGGAGCTTAATAAATGTTTACTGTACTGTGCAATAATGTGATCCCACTCCATTCCCTACAGACAGTGCAGATGACTCTCCCAGTATGAAAATTTTATCAAGGTCCCCATCAATGGTTAGCTCATCATGGTGCAATGGAAAGAGGGCTGGCTTAGGAGTCAGAGCACCTGAGTTCAAATCTAAGTTCTGCCCCTAACTACATGTCTGACCTTGGGCAAGTCTTTTCATTTCATTTTCATTGCACTTTACCCAAAAAATAAGGAGTCATCTGGACTCTTAAGATAAAAAGTCTAATAGACCAGATGACCTCTGAAGTCTCTTCTATCTCTAGACCTATGACCCAAGCTGCCCCCCTCCCATGCCCCCCCTAACCTTACCTGGTGCTTTGCTGTAACAACTCATGACTCCGTCTATGCAGTGACTTCAAAGAAAGAGATTCCATGTATGAGTCAAACAGTGGGAGAGACCCTCCTTTCTGCCCACACACACACACACACACACACACACACACACACGCATAGCTGACCCTTCCAGGGACCAGACCAAGTTTCCTATAGGCCACGTAGAGTATACGCTGTCCCCAAACTGAATTCTGGGAGATACTGTCAGATGTTAACCAGCACACCTGAGGAAGTAAGAAGGGTGAGAATTCTGGGGAATTTAAATTTTTCCTTTTTTTTTTTTTATTAGAAATTGCAAAGAAAATACTTCTGCCTCTAGGTGCTCATGGCTGAAAGTCTTCCTCAAATGCTTGAGCCCACCTTCCTGCCTCTGAGTTTCATGACTATTCAGGATCTCAGGATCCCACAGAACCTTGGGAGCAGCCATCCCACACCTCCCATCTCTTCCTCCAGGACCATGGAGAGAGGTAGGAGAAAGGCCAGTAGATTAGACAGATGTGACCTTGACTTTGTCTTATTGTCTTTGTTCTCACTCTTCATTGGAATGGGAGAGTATGTGAGTACATGGAAGAATGTAAAGGAGCATGAGAGAATGAGACTTCGGGCTCAAGAGAGTATGAGCCCCAGAGTGGGATTCTGGTTAACAGAATCCTTGCTTATCAAATGATGTAGGTGTTTGTTTTTTTTTTCTGGGGGAAGGGAATGGAGGTTGGACCTGTGACTTCAATCTCAAGGGAATTCCTTATGAGTAAACTTCCTCCCTCCCAGTTCCCATCAGTCATATATATTTTTAGAGAGCAGCAGCAGCCATTGAGAAGTTAAAAGACTTTCAGGGTCACCAAGCCAGTATGGGTTAGAGGTGAGACTTGAACTCAGGTCTTTTGTACTTTGAGCTTAGCTTTCAATTCACTACACAACACTATCTTTCAGTCAAAGTGTTATGGGAAGGAAAATAGCCCTATTCAAAGAAATTTGGAATGGGAATTCTGTTCTAGTGGGCCCCTGGAAATTATTATGGGGCAGATAACAGGGTAGGAGGAGGAGCTCATTCCCTTTTTCCACCCATTGGTTGGCCAAGCTCTCAGTCAGCATCTGGGTGGTCAATGACAGTTTTAATCAGTTATTAGCCCATGACTGACTGGCAAGATTCTGATTAACAATCCAGCCAGCCAGGGACAAGGCACCCAAGAAAGCTGGACCACACACATACTTATTGAAGATAGAGAAGTCCAAAAAATTGCGTAGAATAGCTTCAACTCTGGAAATACCAGGCATTTTGGTTCTCTTATGGCTTCTTAGGGTCCCTATAAACACCCTAAAGGAGATGATTATTACAGCTGGACCCAAGTGGTCCCAAATGGTCAGTGTGATGCCAGTGAGGGCCAGGTACATGCTCACATCTGCTGACATAGCCCCTCAGCAAGCTTACCAATGGCCCAGGGATGGAACGCTGTTTTCTCCAGGGGGATAATCAACTCCTTGGAAATAGCAGTGGCACTCGCTCCTGTGGTGATGAACAAAGAAACAAGAGTTGGTGAGAGAAGTCAGGATCGCCAAAGATCTTGACAGGCAGGGACAATGCAAAATTCCATCCTGTGAAGCGTTCATGAAAGATTAAGTTTAATGGAAATAAACCTCTTTCCTTAGCTTTTCTGATTCTTTCTGCTCTCTTCTGATTCTCCTACCTAACAGAGTAGTCCTTATTAGTCTCCTTTGCTGATTCATAATCCATCTCCTGCTCCCTATACATGAGTGTCCTGGGGGTCCCAAGCACACAGCTTGAAATAATCTTGCTAAAACAAAGGTCTGACCACGTAACCCCTCTGCTAAAGAGTCTTGGCTTCTTATTGCCACCATATAATACAAACTCCTCAGCTAGCCAGATAAGGCCTTCTGCAATTGGCCTCCAATTTTCCTTTCCAACTTTATTTCATATTACTACTCTTATCCTTCACACACGCTTTGCATCACCAAACTGGACTACCAGCTACTTCCTAAAATTAGCATTCAATCTCCCACCTCCATGTATTTGTACAAGCTTTTTTACATCTCACATCTCGCATACATTCCTCCAGGAGTCATCTTCTCTGTGACATTTTTCCCAATCCAATTGTTTATACCTCTCCCTCCACAAGTTACCTTGTACTTACTTGTCAGTGCATATTTTGCATCCCTCTGGTAGAATATTTGCTACTTAAGAGACAAGGGCGTTTCATTTTTTAATACAAAAGTAGAAGTGGAGAGGGAAACATGGATAGACACTTGTCTATAAGAGAAAGATCTAAAGACTCACAAGAGCCTATTGTTAATTTTTTGGTACGAGCATTTCCACCTAAGAGAGACAAATGCTATGAAGAAGAGTTTGATTTATTGTCTTGTCTAGAGTTCCAACTCTAGACTTAAGAAAATCATGGAGAAAATCTTAAAACTGCAGATTAAAGTAAAAGTATTTTATGCATTTTCAGAGAACTGGTTGTTAAACCTTTGCCAGAATACCATATACTACAAGCTATCACTCAACAATATGGCAAGGTAGCTAAAAAATATATATATCTATATCTATATATATATAATATATATATACATACACACATATATATGTGTGTGTATGTATATATGTGTGTGCATGTGTATATGTATCTGTGTATAATATATGTGTGTATTGTGTATATATACTGTATTCTTGGATTCTATGATTCTGTGAGCTAGAGAAGCTGGAGATGATTTCATACAGAAGAAAAAAAATTTAAGTTTTAAAAGATAGTCAGGATTTGACTATGCAGAGGAGAGATGGAAGGTATTCCAGGGAGGAGGAATGATGGATGCAAAAATGTGGAGGTAGAAAAACATTCAATATGTTCAAGAGGCAGTTAATATAAATATACAAATAGTGTGTGTATATGTATGTATGTATGTATGTATGTGTGTATGTATATGTGTGTGTATGTGTGTATATGCGTATGTGTGTATGTGTGCATGTATATATGTATGTGTGTGTGTATATGTGTATGTGTTGGATTTTAGTCCACATCAACAAAAACCTATTGAGCGGGACAAAGGAAATAAACTGTCCTGCTATGCTCTGCTCTCTTCAGCAGCATGTTGAATGATGTTAAATATTGAGTCTAGCTCTGGATGCCAATTGTAGAAAGGACATTGTCAAACATAAATGTGTCTAGGAGAGAATAAGCATCATAGGTGGGTTGAAGGAAGTGGGTTTGTTTCACCTGGAGAAGAGAAACTTATCAGGGGAAATGTAACGATCTTGGCTATTTTAAGGATTGTCATTTGGAAGAATTGTAGTCATTCAGTTCCTCCCCAGAGGGTAGGATTAGAACCAATGAGTAGAAGCTACAGGGAGGCTAATGTGTTAGTGGAATGGGTTATACTGGGAAGCAAAGAGCACCTCTCATTGGGAGCCTGCATGAGGAGGCTGGATAACCACTTATTGCAGATATTATGGAGATATGGTTTGTACTAGACAACCTCCGAAATCTTTTACAACTCTATTCTTGGATTCTATGATTCTGTGACCTAGAGTAGCTTGGGATGATTTCGTAGAGAAAAAGGAATTTGGACTTTAAAGCATGGGCAGGATTTGGCTATTTAGAGGAGAGGTGGAAGGTACTCCAAGGAGGAAGAATGATGGAAGCAAAAGTGTGGAGGTAGGAAAATATTTAATATGTTCATGAGGCAGTAAAGTAGGTCAGATTGGCTGATGTGTAAGTTTCAGGAAGGTAGAGATTTAGAAATTTAGAAATCATAGACTGTCCTGAATGCCAGGCTAAGGGGAAGATAGAATAGTACCTCCTAGAAAGTAGAGATGTTTCATTGTTTGTATCTTCACATGGTACCTGACATTTGTTGATTGATTGTTGATTAATTTCATGTTTGCATTTCTTAAATAGCTATTCAATTGAATCCAAATGGGGTGATCAATTATGCCAAATGTGACCAGTAGGTCAAAGAAGATGATGGTTAAGAATGAGTCATTGGATTCGACTAATAATAGGTCAATGGTGACTTTAGAAGAAGCATTTTCAGTTGAGTGTTAGAGGCAGACCTTATATAATAGGGGTTTAAGACCCTACATATTATGAAAATAATAAAGACAGTAGTGATAGCAGATATCTGCTGAAGATATATACATAGACATCTAATCCATAGAATGCCAAAACTTGGAGTCAAGAAGACCCAGGCATAGGGGCGCCTAGGTGGAGCAATGTATAGAGCACTGGCCCTGGAGTCAGGAAGACCTAAGTTCAAATCCAGCCTCAGACACTTAATACTTACTAGCCATGTGACCTTGGGCAAGTCATTTAATCCCAATTGCCCAGCCTTCCTCCCTCCAAAAAAAAAAAAAGAAGAAGAAGAAGAAGACCCAGGCTTAGTTCCTAGCTCACTTATTAAATATGTGACCCTAAGTAAGTCACTTAATCTCTCTCAGACTCGGATCCCTATTCTATAAAATGGGAATAATAATAACACCTACCTTACTTGATTGTTTGTGAAGATCAAAAGATACAATATTGGTAAAATGCTTTGTAAATCTTAAAGCACTATATAAATGCTAGGAATTATTATGATTATTATCATGGGAAGGGGGTCCAATGATGTAATTCCTTCACCTCTCTCCTCAGAGATGAGGGTCTTTACTCATAATAAGAAAATGGGAAGGAAAGTATCCAGGCAAGACTTACTCCTAAGAAATAACAAACTTGAATGTCTGGTTCATTGGGGGGGGGGGGGCAGTGAGAGGCTGCCCTACCTGGGTACACATCTCTCTGCCTTGCTGTCCAGGTAGGTGTCAGGAGGGCAGGCACAGCCCTCTACACAGTGGTCCTCTTCATCACTACAGCTGTCTGGCATTGCCAGGGCCTGGCAGGTCTGCCCACAGGTTGCCACACAAGGGCTATATTCCTTAGTGGCTTCACAGGACAGTGCTACAGGGAAGAAAAGCAGTCAGATCACAGATCAGGAAAGGTAGTCCCAATGTGCCCCCATCCCCAACTGCACGCACAGTTCCCCTTTGAGCTGAGGCAATGGATGAGACACTGAAAGAGAGAAAACAGGTGGACCAACCCCATGGAGAATAATAGCAGTGAGTTAGGGGGATGTCTACTCCAAGGACGTGGAGATTTTCCCTGGCAGAATGGATGGAATTAGAACAATTTGTTCCAATGGCCATGAAGGCAGCTGAAGTGGGCATCGCCAATACCAAGGTCATCCACTGCATCCTGGGCCATCACCAGTCATCTTGCCTTTCATCCTGCCACTGGATGCCGATTACTCAGGAAGAGAGAGAGGCTGACAACTTTGAGAAACTGCCTCACTTAAATTCAATTCACTCACAAATCATCACTTCTTCAAAAATGAACAGCAACCTCATGTAGTAGTAGCAGTAGTAATAGTAGTAATAGTAGTAGTAGTAGTTGTAGTAGTAATAGTAGTAGTAGTGGTAGTGGTAGTGGTAGTGGTAGTGGTAGTAGTAGTAGTAGTAGTAGTAGTAGTAGTAGTAGTAGTAGTAGTGGTGGTAGTAGTAGTAGTAGTGGTAGTGGTAGTAGTGGTAGTGGTACAGCAGCAGCAATAAACATTTATAGACTGCTTTATGGTCAGAAAATACTTAACATATAGTATCTCACTTGATCCTTACAACAACCCTATAAAGTGGGTGCTATTATCATAATTTTACAGATGAGGAAATTGAGGCAGGCAAAGGTTAAGTGACCAGCCCAGAGACACACAGGGATAGTGTGGAAGGGGATAGGATCGGTGAAATAGATAGGTTTCCCCTCCCCCTTAGGTACTGACATTAAGGTCAGAACAAGAAAGAGCAGTTGTGAGGTCTGGGATGGAAAGGGTATCCATCATTTGAGTGTGTATAATTTGACAGGCTACATTCTTCATCTTCTTCTCAGGCTGCCTGTGTGGAACAGCTTTTCCCCTTCGAGGTTACCTTCAATAGTCATTTTAAACTGATTTCATTGAGATAAGTATGTTTGCCAGGATGGAGTGGGGAGAGGTAAGAGGAGGGACAGCAAATCATGACGACCCCTGGGATGGTGCGCCACACATATAAACAACACCCAAGCACACTCACAGACCCACCCCATGCAAGCACAAAGCTGGGTCACGGTCAGATTTTACTCACCACAGTCTGGGAGTTGGGTACGAAAATCAATGGTGACTCCATGACGGCGACACAGATGGGTGTAGTGGGCCAGCGTGGAGCACATGCACATATGTCCACACCTGCAGGCATCCCTGCGGCACTGCTCATAGTAGGGGATGGGGCTCAGATAAGGGGAGCAGGGTGCAAACAGATCCTTGGTGAGCACACTGCATGCCTCGGTCGCATAGGAGGCTAGGGGGACGCAATAGGGAGGGATTCTGGGGTCTCTGACCTCATCACAGAACCAAACAACATTAGAGCTTGGGGGAACTACATGATACTCCTTCCTCTTACCCCTTCATTTTGCAGAGGACTAAATGGTGGGTCACAGAGGGAAAGGACTTGCCCAGGTGCAGAAAGAAGAGCTAGGACCAGGACCCAGGCTTTCTGGTTTCCAGTCCAGCAAACCACATTACCTTGATATTAGCCACAGAACCATTTCTAGCACCTACCCACATCTCTTACACTCCATTCCCAAACTCCCTCCCCACTCCTGATCATAAGCCAAGTCATTTTGCCTCCCCAATCTCTGGGCTGTCCCTCACTATTAATGGGATAGCTGCATCTTGTCTCCAATCCAGCTTTTATCTTTATCTTCTACCCTCCATCTCTTGCCTACCCTCTCCTTACTTCTACTTCTTCTTGCCCTCATCATTTCCAGACCCTCTCTTCCCCTACCTCCTACAAGCCACAATTTCCCTACACCCCTGCCCCATTCCCAAACCTCCTACTGCAGCTGCCTTTCACTGAACCTCTGCCCAGTCCCCGAGCACTACTGAACCATAAATGACCTCACTCACCAGCCTGCAGGTGTACATCACAGGGATCCAGAGGGGCACTGGAGATGCCTGGAGAGCAGGTTGATAATGTTTTCCAGGAATTGCCAAAGAGCTGTGGGGTGTTCTCTGGAACACCCACAGGGGACCTGTGGAGAGCCAAGGAATGTATTTTGCATAAACATTTCATGATACAAACTATGTTCAAGAATCCTCCTACCCAGAATTCTCTTGCTTCTCCATGTAGGGAGAAGAGCCCAGTAGATTTTGGTTTTAGGCTTATGTGATAATAAATCTAATTAAGAGCAAGACTGTTCAGAGGAGAGGGACATTTGTTCCACTGTCCTTTGTCCTGGTCAGACTACATCCATAGTACTGTGCTTTGCTCAGGCACCATATTTTAGAGAGGGCATTGACCATGTGGAAAACATCAAGAAAAGGGAGATTAGAGTGATGGATGGACGTCCTAGGGACCATGACATACAAGAACTGACTGCAGGAACTGGGGATATTTAGACTGGTGAAGACTTGGTGGAATTAGACTAGACAAGGAGTTTTTTAAGTATCTGAAGGACAGTCACCTGGGAAGCGTTTTGGAATTGTTCTACTTGGCCCCAGAGGGCACAAATGGACAGAACCTGGAGCGGCACATTTAGACTTGATGTTAGGAAAACCTCCCTAACAATCAGAGTTGGCCAAGAGGTGGTAACAATCACCTCAAGAGATTGTAGGTTTGCCCTCAATGAAGGACATACAATCCAGAATCATCCATTTAGAGCAGGAAGAGACCTTAGAGGTCATTGAATCTAAACCCCTCATTTAACAGATGAAGAAACTGAGTCACAGGTCAGGGCAACACAGCTAGCAAGCGTTTGAGGTGGGCAGTTGAACTTGGGTCATCCTGACTCTCAGGTCCTATACTTTGTCCAATATTCTGTGCTGTAACCCTTCAAGCAGAGGCTGGGTGGGTGGCCACTTAGGGGATACCATAGAAGGGTTCTCTCATCCATGTATAGCTAGATAGATGGATGGATAATGAATGAGGAAAGTAGCACCAGGAGATCACCATCTGCGTGTGAGACCCCCTCTGACTCTGAAATCCTGTGGCCAGCCCCACATTTCATTGTTGCTTAAAGCTCCCATTTCCTCTTGGCATATTGGGCTGGTTGGGGAAACCCTTTGACTTCTATCCCCTTTTTTCTGAACAGAAAGTAGCTATAATGATTTTTATAATAAACTCTTTTCTCTGAACCATCACATTTGAACCAGAACATAGTAGGCTCTGACTTTCTAGACGAGGAAGTAAAGCCACTATAAAAAATTCCTTTTTCCTTTGCAAAAAGGAGAGAACTGGTGAGGAGTGAAGGGGAGAATGAAGCAGAAGAGCTGGGTCTTGAGCCCCCAGATTGCCAAGAGCAGGGTAGGGAAGTACATTTCCAGCCAAATCCTCTTAGCATCTAATTTCTAGGCATCCCTTACAGCTCCAAATCCTGTTTCACCCCTAAGGCACTCCCCACCTTTAATGCATTCCTTAGATATGGATCCCAGTTGCCTGTCAATAAGTCCCACTGAGGAGACAGTGATTGCTAATTATATTGAACTATCAATCTAAATATTCAGAAATATTTAGATATTTAAAGGTGATATTAGGAAACATTCGGGGATTGAAAAGCTTCTGCCTGAGTGACTGCAAAAAAGATGAAGCTCTAATGGTGGCACTTCAGGCACAGATGGGCTATAGAAAGACATCTGAGGGCAGAGAGACCTTCCTGTTATCCCCTCAAATCATAGCACCTTGGCAAGCTCTAGGTAGCCCTGATTGCCTTATCCTCTCACCACAAATTGTACCCACTTTCTCTTTCACTTCCCTCCCCAACCCTATGTGATCATTGCCTACAAGAAGTCATCCTGCATGTTCCCATTGAAGGTCCCACAGAGCCCCACGGTATCATCCTTCCATCGCTGGTCCACCTGGATGTAGAGACGCAGCCCTTCCCAGTCATATAGCACCTGCACCCCAACAGAGGTCCGCACACGTAGAAATACAGATGACAGCTTCCGGATCTCAAAGGCATCTGGGAGAAGCAATGGCAGTCAGGGGTGGAAAGAGGACTTCAGGAAGCATGGATAGCACCCTCCCTCACGTACAAGGATCCTCCCAAATGCTAAGCTCCCAGGCTGGTTGGGTAGAGGCCAGAAATAAACTCATTCCAGTACCAATACTAGGGTATGGCAATAACTCCATTACAAAGGTATCGGGCATAACCCCACTTTAACACTGATAGTGGGGATCATCCTATTGAAGCATCTGCTTTTAAAATCTTCTATGCCCCAGTTTCCTCATCCAGGAGAAATGTAAACTATCAGGGAACTAATTAATCTCATAAAGTGTCAGAAATAATCCCATTATAATACTTCTGTTGATATGATACATACATACATATTACATTATACAGTTGCAAATTACTCTAAATGCAGTGTTTTATTCTTCCCAGAGCCCTAGTATAAAATGTCCCCATTTTATAAAGGAGTAAATGAAGGTTCAGAGAAGTAAGATGACATTTCCATGGTCACACGGCTGAGATCTGAATCCAAATCCTCCTATTCCAAGTTCAGTGCTCACTTATACTCTAATAAAACTTTTTGGGGAATTGATACTAACTCAGTAATAGGGTTGGTATCTGGAAAGTTCCTATCCCCTTTGAGGTTTTCAGGCAGAACTTAAATGACCAGTGATTACCTGGGATGTAATAGAGGGTATTCTTGGTCAAAGTTGAGTTGGACTATATGGTTTCTGAGGGACCCCTTGGTTTGGATGATTTGCAAAGGACTCCTTCCAAATTTGGCAGAGCCAACATCAACATCACATCCTGGGACATACATACCATATTCCCACTGGCATGGGGAGTAACTCCTATGCTCTAAGGGTGCAGCGATGGTGACTAATGGCCCTGACAGAGTCCAAGAAATCTCGGATACCTAGAACTTCCCACCTACCCTTCCGCTACTTACCGTCTGTGTAAGGCAGGGTGACCTTGTACTGACCAGACATGAGGACATCTCCTGCCTGAGTCAGGGTCACCTGTCTCCGAGGTGTCTGGTTCAGAATCACAGTCACTGACTGGATACAGGCTCCATCTTGGTTCTGGAAGCAAAGGCAAGAAGGGGTTGGAGGGCCAGTCACATTGAAGTTAGGTGGAAAAGGGTTAGCCTAAGTTTTCTCCTTCTACCTTTCTAACCTCAAGTTGTTACAGATGGAGATTCCTTTTATATCCCTATTGCTATCAGCTCACATCTAGCCTCAACATGCATGCCCCTTTAGTGGACACAGGACTGAGGTTGTGTATTCCCTTAACAGACCTTCTAGCTTATAACACCACACATATATGACATGTGAAGTCATAACCACACAACTCACACCATCAAGAGTCTTTTCTTCACAGGATGCCAGAAGACCTTGGCTAAAGCAAGATCCTATACTCCAGTAGCCAGAAACAGAATGATGAAATCATAATACATCTGAAAGGCCCCTATGATGATGGTGCATAAAGAGCTGGCCTTAGAGTCAAGAAGACCTGGGTTCAGGTCCTGCCTCTGACAGCCATTGACTACATGACCCAGGGTAAGTCATGTAACTTCTCAATGCTCTAAACAACTCTTTAAGATTCTAAATTGCACAGTACCTGCCAATCTGCATCAGGGGCTGGAATTTCCTCAAGGGGGAGGTCCCTACACAGATGAACTCACATATCAATCAATCAATCAATAACATTTATTAATCATCTATTATTTGTCAGGTATTGTACTAAGTGTTGAGGATACAAAAGAAGCAAAAGACAGTCCCTGCCCTCAAGGAGTTTACAATCTAAGGAGGGAGACAACATGCAAACAAATATATAGAAAGCAAGGTATATACAGGATAAATAGGACATAATTAACAAAGAGAAGGCATTGGAATTAAGAGATGTTAGGGAAGGCTTCCTAGGATTTTAGTTGGCTCTTGAAGGAAGCTGGAGATGTCATTAGTTGGAATAGAAGAGGGAAAGCATTCCAGGCATTGGGGATAGCCAGGAAAAAACTGCCTGGAGCTAAGAAATGGGACGTATTGTTTGTGGAATAGCCAGGAAGCCAGTGTCATTGGATCAAAGAGTATGTTAAGGGAATAATGTGTAAGAACATTGGAAAGCTGGAAGGAGACAAGTTCCCCCTTGAAAATTACATAGATAAATGGGAGATCAGTACCAAGAAAGGATTTTAGAAACCATCTAGTCTGGACCTATAATTAAACACATGAAGAAACTGAGACTCACAGAGAGAATAAAGACTTGACAAGGTCACTTGACTAGCAAATAGTTCAGTCGAGATCAAACCCCAAACCTCCTGGCTCCCAGTCTAGCTTTTAAAATGAGCTGCTTCTCCCAACCCCTTCCTAAGAGTCAGCTTCTAGCCTGGGTCTTCCAAGAACCCAGGGGTGATATGTTCTCTCTGGTTCATGTAGAGTAAATCTCAAAGCCTCCAGGAGAAGCTTTTCTAGGGGTATGTGTGTGTGTGTGTGTGTGTGTGTGTGTGTGTGTGTGTGTGTTTCAGACACAGAGAGCAAGAACTAAGCATCATGGATCCAGAAATCAGATAAGAAAGGCAATGTAGCATAGTAGATAGAGAACCAGTCTTGGAGACAGGGTGACCTGGGTTCGAGCACCACCTTTGACACATGCTGGCTGTGGGACACCGGCCAATAGCTCAGAACCTCAGTGCTCTAACTCAGTGCTCACTGGTGTCAGACTCAAATGCAAATGGAGACTACTACAGTATCCACACATGTTACATGCATATATGTATGTGTACATACATGTGTGTTTATATATACACATAGACACATCACAATCAGATATGAACCATTTTGTTTTGGTTGGGCTACACTCAGGAGTGTTCTCCACTGCATGCCCCCATGCACCCACTATGTTGTGGGCCTCGTGTTTGATACCTTTGCCTTCAATACCTCTCGAGGACCATAAGTTACAGAGAAGATGCCAACCTGCACTGGCAGAGAAAGTTCCTTCACCAGGGAGTTCCCAACGCCAGTGAAATCATTGATCAAGTGTCTACTTAACCATCTAACTCACACAAACCAGGCAAGGAAGGCTTAAACATGCTACCATCACTGTACAAAAGACTACTGATCTATGTCATGCTAACACATCTGATTCAATTAAGAATCCTAACTGAGCATGAATATATGCTATTAAATTCATGAGTCTACATGGGAGGGGGAGGGTAATTTTTTATCTTCATATCCCCAACACAATTCCTGTTACATACTAGGCATTGAATAAATACTGGTTGATTGATGATTGATTATCCCATAGCCCCTTATGGAAAAGTGGATGCACCTGGCCTGATTTAATTCAAATAGAACTCCTAGGTATGGGGGTCAAGGCTAGACCTAACTAATCATATGCCTGGTGGCCCAACCACACATCATGGCCCCAACTCCAGCTGGCTTGCTTATCAACTCATGTCCTTGATCACAAAGGAAACTGGGGGCAGGAGTGTAGGTGATTCCACGTAGCCCAAACCCAATGCTCGTCATTTCTCACATTGACTTTTGCCATAATGTTCTAATTGGTCTCCTTCCTTCCAGTGTCTCCCCATTACAATCCACCTTCCACTCAGCTGCCAAAATAATTTTCCTAAATCATAGGTCTTAACCATACTTAATAAATTCCTCCTACTAAATAAATTCCAATAACCCCTATTATCTCTAGGATCAAATAGAATGTCCTTTCTTTGGTATTTAAAGCTCTTTGTCCCTAGTCCCTTCCTAACTTTCCAGTCATCATACACCACATACTCTCCAATGCATCTACACTGGTCTACTTTGTGTCTCTCAAAGAGGACACTTCATCTTCAGCCTTCGTGCCTTTGCCCTGGATGTTCCCCACCCATGCTTGGAATGCTCTCTCTCCTCACTTTCAACTCTTCTCTCAAGACACCTGAAGAGCCAACCTCAGCAAGGATCTTCCCCTCTGAGGTTTTTTTTTACATCTCTGTGTTTATCTTGTACATATTATTTATATATCATTTCCGCTATTAGAATGTAAGTTCCTTGAGGGCAGGCTCTGTTTCTGCCCTTTTGTACCCCCAATGCTTAATATGTGTCTGACCCCACAGTGGGTAATTAATGAATTCTTGCTGACAGACTGAGTGCTGGTGATCCATACACCACTATGAACAAAGAGTTCAACTCTGATATCTTTACCCACAGGGGCTGGCACGGTGATTTCTCAGGAGCATTTTGGAGAGCACCTCCAGACCTGTAGCCTGGGGTAAAGGCAAGGAGAGAGAGTACTATAAATTATGGATGAAGGAACTCCTCCTTCACTCTAAAGCCCAGGCCTGAGAATTGCTTATTATATTTGGAGTCATTTACAAAATATCTTGTGGAAAGGCCACAATGACATTTCACCACCCTTGCTGCCTGGGATCCTTTTATTAAATCAAAGCATCTCCCTGACAAATAACCCTTTCATCTGTATCCCTGTCTGGCAGGGTACCACACATATGACAGTCATTTTATGAATGTCTATTCCTAGTTCACATTTCTCATGTTTTGCTTTGAGGTTTACAAAGTGTCTTTCATCACAGTAACCCAGGGAAGGAGGGAGAGCCAGTCTTATTATGCCCATTTTCCACTGAAGAAACTGAAGGTCAGAGAGAGCAATTTGTATGTGATTGAACTGCCAATAGGTGTCTAAGGCAGGATTCACACTGAGGTCTCCTGACTCCAAGCCCAATGCTCTACCTACTACCCCACACTGCCTCTCAAGGAGTGCAGTTGGTGGTTGATGATATGGAATGATATGGAATGAGAAATCCTCCAGGGAAGTAAAATAGCCTGGTAGAGTACTAGACCAAGAGACAGGATGCCTGGGCTCCCATTGCACTTTGGCTGCCCACTCACTGCAGGACTATGAACAAAATACACTCTAGAACTCAGTATTGCCATTCATGAAATGGGTAGGGTAAGCAGAACCTTGCAACAGAGACGCAGTGAGGAGCAGCTCATTCACAAGGGAAAGTACTTTAAGTTTCTCAGGAGGATCCATTAGACTGTGAGCTCCTTGAGGGCAGGGACTGCCTTTTGTCCTTTCTTTGCACTTTCTTTGCACTTAGCACAGAGACTGGCACACAGTGGAACGTAATGAGGGTTTATTGACTGCCTGACATCCATCAGCAATCGAAGACTTTATCTTTTCATAGACACACCTAAACCAGCAGCTTTTCTGGTCTCTCTTCCCCATTTTCCTACTGAGTTATGGTAGGGGGAAGGGGAGTGGTCAAATGGAAATCATAAGGTCATTTCCCATGGAAATCAGGTTCAGAGCTTTAAAGATGAAAGAGATATTAGAGCATTGAGGCCAACTACCTCTTTTACTGACAGAGAAACTGAGGACCAGAGAAGCTTAAGTGACTTGCCCAAGGTTACACAGCTAGCATGTGTCAGAGCCTAGATCTTCCTGACTCCAAGTCCAGAGATGTACTCATTACACCATGGTTGACTATGGCCCACTCCCATCTTTTCCAAGGGAAGAGGATTTTCAGGTTGGGCATTGAGGATGAAGCTTCATCTCCAGGAGAGGAGATATCTCATTGCTTTTTTGGAACAGTTTGGAGAAATAGCCCCTAAAATAATGCCCTTGAGTTGCTTAGCTCTTCCAGGTTCCTCCCCAGTGGGAAGATCAGTGACAGGGTCAAGTTAGAGTTCCCCTCTTCCCAAGGAAGTGGAGGGAAATATGAGAACAGAGGAAGGAACCCTTCATCTTGGGGAAGAAAGAGGAGGATCTTTGCTCAGGGCCTCAGTGACTGCTGGGACCCTGGAAAAGATGGGATCAAATATCTCTTAGATAATCATTCTCAAACTCATATTATCATTGCTTCTAAGATATTAGGGGCCTTACAAGTCATCTAGTCCTCCTCCACGCCCTTGTTTTGCAGATGAAGACACCAAGGTTCAGAGAGATGGTGTGACTTTCCCACAGTCACTCAGGTACTAAGTGTCAAATGGAGATTTGAATCTCTAGGTCTTCTGACTAGAGTTACTACTCACTGCACTAGGCAGCATTGACTCACTCTGGACCTCACTCAATGGTCTTGCTCCCTATACCTTGCTGCCCAAGGGAGTGATTACCAATATCAGAGTACTGGTCTACATTGCTAAACCACATCCAGACACCACAACCACCCCTCAGGACATTGGCCTATCTGGGGTGTAGTAGAACCCTGACTAGCTTCCATACTACTTGCCTGTACACTAATGTTATTCCCCAATTGAGGGACAGACTCAAATGCATCTCTAGGAAAGGAGATATCCTTGTTTCTGCTGAAAGGTTTAGGAAAATTAACCCAAGATAATGTCTAAGGGACTACTTTCTAACCAAACCCTTAAGGCAGACAGGAAAGCATAACCATGGTATCCCCCAGAACCACTGACCTAAACAGTACCTAGAGTAAATACAATTCAACCCTCCAAACAAAACCTGAACCCCAACCTGAAAGCAAGCTATTGGAAACTCATCAACTCCCTTCTACTCTGCTGAGCTGCCTCCAAAGCAATCCTCCTCCCCATCCCTGCCAACCACACACTGTCACCATCAACCCCATATTTTAAATTTTAATTTAATTTTTTCAATGAATAAAAATGAAATTTCTCTCCATCTCACTTATCCCACTGAATTAAAAAAGAAAAGGAAAACCCTTGCAACAAATATGCATAATTAAGTAAAAAAAAATCCTGCAAATCACTCTGTATTAAAGGTCTTAAAATATTGCCCCCAAGCTCGTAATAGCCGACCCTCCCCTTCTGACAGGACCTAAGCACCCAGCTCCCTTAGGCATTCAATTAAAATGCCTCAGAACTCAGTTCTCCACTCATTCTGACAGCTCGAGGTCAGACTGCTGACATTCCAATTAGTCTAAGTCTGCCCAACAGCTTAGCATGGGGGCAGGTCCCTTCTCCAGCAAGGAGTTGACAATGTCTATTCTATCATTTCTGTGCCTGGGAACTGCCCAGGGACTTGTGTGCTAATAAGTGATACACAATAGAGTGATTCATCATCTCAAGCTTCATGAATTAAGACTTTAGTGTCCTAAGAGAGGGAGAATACACTGCCACTCTCTTTTGCCCTGGCCAGACCATAACTGGAGCTCAGTCCTGGGCACCACATTTGGGGAAGGACATTTATAATCTATGGCATGTCCAGAGGAGGGAGACCAAGATAAATAACAGACTTAAAATTATTCCACAGGTACATTAATTGAAGGAAATGTTTAGCCCAAAGAAGAGAAAATGTAGGCAGGGGGACATTGATTGATGTATTTGAGTAAATAAAGGAAGAGGGATTCGATCTGTTCTCCTTGTCCCCAAAGGGGAGAATTAGGAACACTGGCTAGAAACTACAGAAGGGCAGATTTCAGTTTGATGCAAATAAAATTAATAGCTAGCATTTATATGATGCTTTAATAAAGGTTTGCAAGGCACTTTACAAATATTACTTCATTTTATCCTCACACAACAATGCTTACAGGTAGGTCCTATTATCATCACCATTTTTACAGAGGAGAGAATTAAGGCAGATAGAGATTATATGACTTGCCCAGGGTCACACACCTAGTAAGCAACAGTTTGGGATTAAATTTATGTCTTGCTGCTTTTCTAATAAGTATCCAAAAGTAAAATGAGCTGCCTTAGGAGGTACTGAGGTCCCCATTAGTACAGGCAGGTCTTCAGATGGAGACTTGGTGATTACTTGTCAAGGATGTGGAGGAGGGTGGAGCTCTTGTCACACGCCACTCTAGTTAATAAAGTCTGAGCGCTCCCTGAATTTACCTAGTTTATTCCCCTATCTCTGGGCCTTTGGTCATTTTGATTACCATGCCTAGTAATCCTCTTATCCATCCATCTAAATCTTACCTGCTTATCCTCCAAGATACAGCCCAAGTCTCACCTCCTCCATAAAACCTTCCCTGATTACTTCACCCTGCGCTGAATACCCATAGTTAGAAGCATATGACCTTACATGAGTGGTTCTCTGATTGTTTCAAGCTTATGGACTTTGACGCCCCCCGAGACGTCGAGGGGAGCAATGACCAGGAGGACTTATCTTTCACCATAAGGAGTCTTTTTTCCATTGATTGGCCTGTGGCTCACCTGCAAGCAATCTCCTCTCCCTATCTGTCGCCCCCATGGACTGGCACTAACCACTGTAACAGAAATCTTACCAGACCACACGGGGCATTCTGTATTGTCACCGTGAAGGTGCCTGAAGATCGGCTCTTGGCTAGGATGTACTGGCACGTGGCTGGAAACATGTACCGGCGGCCATCAAAAGTCGTGAAATGGATATCTCCAGTCACAGAGCACTCCGCTGAAAGAGCAGAGAGCCTGTCACACCCACGGTAAGGACTGCTCCCCAGCCTACAGATCCTGGTCTTCTAGGAGCCCAGACGTGGAGGACATATAGCCCTCCACCCTTGGAGGATGAGGGTCTGGTGGAGAAACCCTGTCCTAGGGTCCTCAATCTGATACAAGAGACACAAGCTTAACCTCGAGAAGCCTTCATTCTGAGGGGAAGGAGAACATCATCCTGACTATGATGTATGATCTTAAAGCTTAGAAAGCTCCAAAATTAAAAACAGTTCAATCTACAGGGCTCAGTATCATTCAAGCAAAAACACTCAGATCAGAGAAGAGTTCTTTGTCTGAAATATCTGGATCGTTGATTCTACCCTCCTGCTAGCTTGGCCCTAGAGAGCTGTTCCTATGGACCCCACCTCACCCCAGTCTGGGAGTATGAAGCTAAGACACCCCTCCCCCCCCCCCACAAGATACCTGGGCAGGATGAAGCACTGCATATCCATTTGCCCCCGCTGCATGTGCTGAAAGAGAAATGACATTTCAGAGGTCATGGTATACCAGGCCCAGGTACAATCAAACTTCCAATGACCAGGAAGGGGACTCTATTCCCAAACTTAACTAGTCCCCACAGACTGACCAGAAGCTTTATCTAGATCTACCTCTGATCTTCCCAAGAAGGGTCATGGACCCTGCGTTCACAGACCTAGAGATTCCTTTAGAAACAATGAAATGGAGGCTCGTGAAGGTAACCGGGCCACCCAAGGGCCCACGAATAGGGAGCATTAGAGGTAAGATTTGGAACTAGAACCCCTAACTTCACAGCCAGGAATCTTTCAACTGTACATAGGACAGAGACACCCTCCCCATTCCATCCCACTCCCTAACACCGAAGCAAAGAGTATCTGTACAAGGGACTAGGAATGACCCAAAGAGCACAAGGCAAAACAGCCTCTCCCTTCCCATCCATGTCCTCTCCTTCCCACTAGTGGAGAACTGGGACTATGGGGAGGTTAAACATCCTCTGGTCCCTTTAATCTTTTTCTCTTTAGTATCATTTTATGGTTTTCTTTCTCGTGTATATTTTCCTCTTTGGCGACTTCTCTGGTTTCCCTAAGTGTCTACTAGCCAAGTGCCTCTAAGCAGGGCATTTCCAAGACTGAGGGAGAGGAGGTGGAGGAAAACCTGAGGGAAGAGTTTGTCCCAAGTAGCTCAGAGCACAGCCCAGGAAGGGGAACCAAGGGAGCCTGGCCCAAGTCTGCAATGAGCTCAAATGTTCCAGAAATAGGACTGAAAGAAACTTTGGGAAGACCCCTAGGGTCAGAAAGGAAGAAGTCCAGAAGACAGTTGATAATTATGAGGAAAGGGAGAGGTCTTTCCTCAGTGAGGTATAGTATAAAAAACACTAGATCAGAGTCAGTAGACCTGGGTTCTGAGTTCAGCACAGTAACTAACTCAATGTGTGACCATGGAAAGTCATTTTCCTTCTCTGGTCCTCAGTTTCCCCAACTGCAAAATGAGAAGGTTGGCCTCGATGTCCTCAAGGGGCACTCGAAGCTCTAACTTTCTATGGTTCTAAGATTTCAGGGTAAAAGGGCATTGTCCACCTCCCATCAGACTACCAGGGAATGGGAATCCCCTCCATACACTATCTCCCCATGAACTACACTCCATCTTTTCTATAACCACATCTAATTAGGATCAAGGCACCACCAGCCTCTGTTGGTCTCTCCTGAGTGGTCCCACAGAGCCTGTATGCGTAGGGATGCCCAGCTCCTTCTAACTCTTTCCCAAAATGGGAACCAACCATGTGTTGCAATCATCATTCACCACAGAGCCTGTTGGATACAGATTCCCATGGAATTCACAGGGACACTCAGCAGGTGCCATGCAGCCCCCATCTTCAAAGATGAGACCTGGGAATGTAAGCAAAATTCAGCTCTGATCACAACATTGTCTTGGTCAAAAATCTTTGATGGTTCCCCCGCTGTCTACATGGGGAAATTGAACTCTTCAGGCTTGGCATTTAACACCCTCCAAATTGTGACTGTCTTCCCATGCCTTAGAGCTTTAATCTACTTCTTTATGAAGCCTTGCCTTACCACTAGCTACACAATGATCTCTCCTTCCTTCGAGATCAAAATGTATATACTCGTCTATACTTGTCACTATGTATTTATCATATACTGCCTTATGCTGTTAATTTCTTTTCATGTGACTACATCCTGGTTTCCTAACCAAAATGTGGGTTCCATGAAGGCAGGGACCTTGAATTGTGACTCTCTCTCTCTTTGTCTCTCTGTGTGTGTGTGTGTGTGTGTGTGTGTGTGTGTGCACTCGTAGGGTATGAAAGAAGTGGTTTATTGAATGACAGTGAATAAACAAATTAATGAGTAAGTGAATGAATTAGTGTATTATGAATAAGGGAGCAAATTTATGAATTAGTGAGTGATTAAATGAATAAACTGAATAAGTGAGTATGTGAACAAGTGAGCAAATATTCAGTCCCTGTCTTTCTCACACCAGAATTCCCTAATCAAATTATAAATCTTAGTGAATCTCACAGCATGGCCTCAGGGCCACCCATCAATAACCCCCAGTTCATTAGCTCTGGCATTGGTCTCCTAGGGTAACTATTTCCTCCCTTCAACATTACCCTCAGGGCAATAGCAGCCATCCACACAGGCAATCTCACTGTCGATGCAAGGGGTCCTGAGTTGGCAAGATACAGGACAGCAGTTGATACATTCATTGTAGATGAAGGCCTCCTCATTGCAGGTCACAGCTAGAAGGAGGGAGGGCAGGAAGACAAACCATGAGGCAAGGTCGGCTTTTCACAGTCCATCTGGCCTGTCCCCATGCTAAATCTTGGGCTCCTCATGCCAATGTCCCAAGTCCCATCCCCAGCTCCCTCATCTCCAGTTCCTTTCCTCAGGGAAGGAATCTTTGGTCTCTGATGCTCCCCAGATAGCAGTAGGGTTGAGTCCCTAAACATCACTGCAGAAACAGAATCCAGCATCTGTCTGAGTATTCAAGTACCAGCCACCTTCCAGAGCCAACAGAAGGGGAAGTCCTCAGAATAGGGTCAGATCCTTTAATCTCTGAGCTGGATGGACAAGAAAGCTTTAAGGGAATAAATCAGAATTATGTGATCTCAGAGATGGAAGAGACCTTAAGGTCATACCTAATACGATCTTATGTGCCCAATACGGGAATCTCCTCTATAATGCCCCAAATATCTGCTTATCCTGCCTCTGCTTAAACAGTCTTAAGAAACGAAGACTTCACTCCCTCCAAAGTCAGCACATTCCATTATTTGAAAGCTCTAATTGTTGGGAAATGTTTCCTTTATACTAAGCCAAAATCTGTCTCTGGCATTTACATCCTATATTCCTCATTATATCCTCTGGAGCCAGGGAGAACAGGTTGAATCTCTCTTCCATATAATAGCCTTTTGGATACTTGAAGACATCAATCATTAGCCCCCCTGAGCCTTCTCTTTTCTAGGCCAAACACCCTCAGTCTGATCATCCTCTCCTCATATGTCAGGTCTCTGTCCTCTCACTGTCCTAATGAGCCATTTCTACATCCATCACAACCTGCCAATATCTTTAAAATACATCACCCAAATAAACACCAATCTCTACAAGCATCCAGGTGGCACAATGGATAGAGTGTTGGACCTGGAGTCAAGATGGCCTGAGTTCAAATCCAGCCTCAGACACTGACTAGCTCTACAACCTTGGGGAAGCCAGTTAGCCTCGGTTTCCTCTGTAAAATGGGACAATAATAACAACTATATGGTTAGACTTCTTGTGAGTCTCAAATGAGATGATATTTGCAATGTGTTTGGTCCAGTGCTGAATACCGTAGGCACTTAATAAATGCTTTTTTCCCTTTCCCCCTCTACAAAGCTTATATTTAACCATTTTACAGAGAGTTTTCTTATCCATTATGATATTGGAGCTTCACAGTGACCTCAATGGACAGTGGGGAAGGAAGAGATTGTCCTCCTCATTCTACAGGTGAGGAAATTGATCATTTTGTTTAATACCAATGTAGGTTTAATACATATTTGTTTCTGCTGACTCACTAAATGGGGCTCTACCACCAAGTGGCTGTGACCTTTGGGGAACATCATCACGTCTCTGGAATTCAGTCTCCTTAAATACAACTTGAGGGGGTTTGATCATATGATTTCCAAGGCTTTCTTCCAGTGATGGCATTAGGTTCTCTGATTCTGTGGAGTAAAGTCCACATCCAGAACTCCCCTAAACAATGACCCGAGCACCCCTGGTCTCCCCCAACCTCAGAATGACAGAGGTCTTTTGGCATCAGGGTGGCACAGTGGATAGAGTCCTGGGATATGACCTGGAGTCAAGAAGACCTGAGTTCAAATCTGAACTCAGACACTGATTAGCTGTGTGACCCTGGCCGAGTCATTTAACTTTTGCCTGCCTCAGTTTTCTTATCTGAAAACAGGGATAATAATAGCACCTAAGTCCCATTTCTGTGAGGATAAAATGAGAGTATTTGTAAAGTGCTATATAAACACGAGCTTATTGTTGTTGTCGTTATAGGTCTAGAGCTGGAAGGGATCTCAGAGGTAATCTCAACAAGCCACTTCATTTTACAGATGAGGAAACCAAAGTCCACGAAGGGCCCAAGATCATACAAGTAACATCAGAATCAGGATTTGAACCCAGCTCCTTTGGATCCAGAGCTGATGTTCTTTCCATTGTGTCATGATGACACCAGCCATGACTCAGCCTGGGAAAATGACTTGTCAGTGAAGCTGGGTTTCTCTGACCTAAGGCTCCCATCTTCAAGCCTTTTCTTCAGAGCCCAGATCAAGGATGTGCCCATAGATTTTTATGGTTACCCTCCCTCCCCCTCCTGCTCTCCCCCCACCCAGTGGTGTTTGTTCAGACTTCACTAACTCATTCAGCCTACCGCACTGTGGGAATTTGGCTCTCCAGCCCTGCAAGGAGCGCCCAGCATGGGCACATGCCCGGGCATATTCTGTCAGTGCCCTGCACCGTGTGGCTTCCTCAGATGCTGACCTGAACCAGAGAAACCAAGGGTCATGGTCAGGATCAACAGGGTCCATCCCTCCACCCTGACCTCTATACCTGAGACCTTTACAGATACAGAGTTGTTAGATACAGACTAGATACAGACTAGGGACCCCCAACCATAAAATTATTTTCGTTGCTACTTTATAACTGTAATTTTGCTACTGTTATGAATCATAATGTAAATATTTGATATGCAGGATATATTTTCATTGTTACAAATTGAACATAACCCACCAGTTGAGAACCACTGATTTACATCCAAGGATGGAAACAAAGTTGGGGACAAAGCAAAGCTTAGTGGAAGGGTTTATGGATTGAGAGTCGAGACACTTGGGTTCTAGCCCTGCCTCTGCCACTAACTATGTGACCCCCTCCTCCCCTTTCTCCCCTCCCTTGTCCTGTTTCCACATCTAAAAAAGGGGAAACTAAACTCTGTTTCCCTTCTAGCTCAATTCCAACCACACAAGGTGATGGGGAAGATGAAAGACAAAATAATATTTTGAAAATAAGAAAGGCAGAAGGTTCAAAGACTCAGAAGAATTCAGTCTTAAGACTTAGACTAAATCCTATCGATGGGGATTACCCTGTCTCAGACCCTAAGTAAGAGCTCCTTGCCTTGTCCCCATCCCACAGGATTCCTTCCCTTAGAGCACCACAACTCACTCACAGGCAGAGGTCACTAGTGCAGCTAGCCATGAAGGGCAAAGGACTGACGTAGTCATGGCAGGTGTCAAATGGGGGCTTCTGCAATGCCTCACAGAGCTCATACACCCCCTAGAAACAAAGCAGCATAGATGTTAGAGGGTGGGATGAGGAAGAACACAGAGGTCTTAGAGGGACCATCTTATCCCACCACCTGTTTCTGTGCAGGTCTGCTTCTTAACTAGGCTAGAAAAAGATATGTTCAATTATCCGCAGATGGACAGAAAGGAGGAAATAAGGAGGGAACCAGAGTGAAGAAAGGAGGAGAAATAATAAGGAGGAAAGGGAAAGAGATGAGAAAAGAAGGGGGGAAAGGAAGGAGGATAGAAAAGGGGAGAAGGAGGAAGAAAGGATAAAGGGAGGTACATTTCTCCTAGACTCCCTCCCCCCCCCCCAGCACCATGAAGTTCCTAACGGTCTGAGAATGTTTTTCTTCTACACAAAGTGCCCACCAACAGTGTCTCCTCCCACATGCCAAATGGGACCTCAGCAATGGGGGCCTCGGCCCAGTTAAGAAACCTTCATCTTCTTTTCTTTTGCAGGGAGAAACAAAGGCTCAATCTCGGGGTGAGTAGGAATGAAGAACAGACTCTTAGGGGACACAGACCTGCATGGCAGTGGGGCTCTGATGAAAACATGGAGGGCGTGATGGAAATGAGACATTGGGTCCGGGAGCCTCATCTGGGGGGTCTTCCTGCCAACTGTTCACAAATTCGGCCACATCCTCTGTCAATTTTCCTGTTGGGTAAAATGTCATCCCAGGGATGACCATCAAGGAAAAGTAAGGAATGGCAATGAAAGACAGTAAGATAGCAGAGAAATCAAGTAACTTAAAAAAAAAACAACCTTTTTTTTAAAGTAAGTAAGCAGGTAGGAGCTTCAGAACAAATGGATTATTGCTATGGTCTTTTATTGGACAGTCGCTTTTCTAGCAAGTCTGCCTTCAATGATATGGTGGGTAGAGAGCTGGATTTGCAGACAGGAGGACATGAATTCAAATCCTGCCTTAGATATTCAAGGAGCTGTGTGACCCTGCACAAGTCATTTCATCTACCTCTGCCTCAGTTTCCTCATTTGTAAATTTCAGATAATAATAGCACCTACCTCCCAGGTTTGTTGTGAGGATTAAATAACATGGAAAGTGTTTTGCAAACCTTAAAGTATTATATAAATGTTAGTGATTAATATTTTTCTCCACTCCATCCTTGAATCCTTCTTTCATAAACAGCCAGATTAATCTTAAAATGCAGCTTCCCAATTGGGAATTATGCTAAGAAGGCACCTAAAATATTCGTACCCTTTGACCCAGAGACCTACCTACTAGGCATAAATTCCAAGGCGAGGTCCCATATATAACAAAAATATTTCTAGAAGCATTTTTGAGGGGGGAAAAAGTACAAACAAGTAGATATCCATCTTTTGGAGAATGACCAAAAATAATTGTGATACTTTAATGTAATAAGATATTACTGTGGTGAAAGAAATTGTGAATATCAAGAATCAGAGGAACATGAGAAGACTTATATGAAGGGATGCAGAGTGAAGCAAGCAGAAACAGGAAAGCAATATACACAATGATTACAAAAACATACATTGAAAGAACACCAAGGAAATGAAATTGCATCCTGGGTGATTATCATTTCCAAGTTTATCCTTAAAAAAGGGATGGGAAAAAATGTGCCTTTTTCCCTCCTTTGCAGAAGTGGAAGACTAAGGCTATGGAAATTGTATATATTGTCAGATTGTTGATCTGTCAATTAATTTTGTTGAGTGGCTTTTTCCTTTTCTTTAAAAAAAAGTTTGTTGTTATAAGGCACATATCACTAAGAGTGGAGGAGAAAGGGGATTTTTGGAAATTCAATTAAATTCAATAAACATTTAGTAAGCACCTACTATGTGCCAAGCACTGTGACCTAAAAACAAAACAAAGACATGTTTATTTTTTAAATCACAACTTCCACCATTTCATTCTGTTGCTTAAGTACCCACAACAGTTTCCCCCAAAGCTTCAAGTTTAAACTCTCCTGTCTGGAATTCTAAGCCCCCATAATCTGGTCCCACCCATGTTCCAGTGTTCCTCAATCTTTTCCATTCTTTCCCTGTCACAAATACTGCAAGATCATTTGACATTTGCACTTTCATTCACATGGTTCCTTCCAATAGAAATAGCCTCTGCCCTTCTTTTTCCTGGGCCAGTTTAAGGGCCATCCAAGTTCCACACCTTCAAGGAATAGGATGAATATAGAGAATCATGGAAAGACATTCATGAACTGATGTAGAATGAGTAAGTGGCAAGAAAACAATATACACAATGATTATGTAAATGGAAACATATAAATGGAAAGAGTCACTACCACAAAATGATCAAAAGTGAATGTTACAAAATTATAACACTGTTGCAAAGAACATTTTCCTCTTCTCCTTTGAAGAGTAGGAAATCCATTTGTGGGGAACATTCTGCTCATTTTGAGGTCTTTTTACTATATTAATTAGTTTTGCTGATTATTTTTTCTCCTCTGCCTCATACGGCACTGTCTCCAGTTCTCTCACTGTCCTATTTACCTTTCTCTAGATGCTTTTCATCCCCATCAGGTCAGAATTCTATACTATACCATTTTTCATTCACTGTCATTGTTATGGTTTTCCTGAAGTGCTCTCCCTCCATAAGCTTCAGTGGCTCCCTGTTATTTCCAGAAGCAAGTATAAAATTTTCTGTTGACATTTAAAGACTTTAACAACCTGACTCCTTGCTACCTTTCCATTCCTCTTATGCTTGACTCCCCTCCAACCCTCTATTATCCAGGTATACTTGCTGTTCCTCACACAAATACTGCAACTGTCAGCTTTGTCTTTTCATCTCATGTCTGGGATACTCTCCCTCCTCATCTCCACCTCCTAGATTCCCTAGATTTCTCTCACACTCAGCTCAAATGCCACCTTCTGCAGTAGGAAGCCTTTCCCAGACTCCTCAGTTACTAATGCCTTCTCTGTGGACTATCATCATGATTCCAGCAGTGTCTGGGTGACTACCTTCTCAGGTGCATAGATCAAGAATTACTAACCCCATTTTACAGATGAAAAAAACTTAAAGTCAAAGAAGTAAAGGGACTTGCTCAGTGTCACACAGTCATTAGGCATCAAGACCCAAACCTAAATGTTCTGACTACAAGATAAGGAACAAAGGTATTAACATCAAATCAAGTTTACTTGAGCTATTACCCCTATAGAGTGCATTAAGGGATTCTAGGAAGGGCTTCTCTACCTCTAAACTATATGAAGCCATGGAATTAAAAAGAACTTTAGGTAAGGATTGAACAATGGGATCTCTGGGGTTCTTTCTAAACCTAGAATCTCAGACTCTCAGATGACTATTGCTATCATAAAATCATCCTCTTCATCATCAGGGGTGTTTTGGTAAATGTTTAACAACCAGATCTCTAAAATATACACAATACACTTTTAAGT
>CM053592.1:151864277-151933024 GCA_028646515.1 Pseudochirops corinnae
TATTATATAAAGTTTACACTAATAATTATAATTATATATAATATATATTTTATAGGCTGAAAATGTAAATTACTATTATTACATGTAATAATATTTTATAACTAGTATTACATGTAATAGTAATTTACATTTGCATAATATTTTATAGTTTATAGCTTTTTTTTTACATCCCTGAATTATACAATGCAAATCTCACTTAATGGTTGCAGTAAGTGCATAGCTCCATTTTACAGATGAAGAGATGAGGATACTAAGGGTCAGAAGGATAAAGCTCACCCAAGGTAACCACAGCTAGCAAGCCTCAGAACCAAGACTTAAACCTGAGTCTGTTGATGACACCATCAGGCATGAAGACACTGAACAGGAGATCAGGACCCCAAACAAGCTTATAGGCATTGGAGGCGATAGAGCGAGGGGATCCTCTATCCCCAAAATACAAGAGATCATAGAAGGGGAAAGACTACTGGGTCTGGGATCAAGAGACCTGGGTTGGAGCCTAGTCAGCAACTACTAGCTCTGAGATTGTGAGTAAATCATTTTATCTCTCTAAGGCTCAGTTTTTGCTTCTCTAAAATGGGGATAATAATACTTATAATATTGTTGTTATGAGGAATACACTTTGAACACCACAAAATATTATATAAATTATTATTATACAAATACTTATTCTATATCGAGCATTATTATTATTAACATTATCTACATAAACATGAATGAATTCTTATTATCACCCATTTTCACCTACCACACTACCAAATTCAACCATAATTCATTCCTTTGGGTGAATCCAAGTTCCTCTTTTAAAATGCAACTCTCTCCAGGTTGGATGGCACATGAAGTCCCTAAAATCTCAGGGTGAATGAATTTATCATATGAGTTGCTCCAATAAAGGGAGAGACATGGACACCAAGAGAATGAGAGGGTAGAGAGAAGAAGAGAAGTGAGAGGGATGGAGAGGACAATGACAAGTTTTGGTGATGGGGCACCTTCACATAGGCCCTTTGCTATACATGGTCTGTACACATATTGCGTATACAGCTCTCCTACATATTCCCCCTAGACAACCTAAAGATCTCTTGAGGGCTTAACATAAGGTCATCTAGAGCCAGAGAACTTAAAAAGGAAGACAAATCCTTTCAATTGTACTTTCCTCTTAGAAAAGGAGGAATATTGTTGCTTCTGCCCAAGACCCCATATGCCATGGATGGTAGGACAAGGTACAAGGAAGTTGGTTCATTACCCCAAACCCCCGTGGGTGACATTCCTGCTCAGGCGGATCTCATCTTCTCCCGAAAAGAAGAGGCTGACAGATCGAGGGCAGCTGTAGGGAAAAGAGCTGCATTCTGGGTAGTTGTGAACCTGAAATGAAAGGATTGAGACAAATGAGCCAGGGACCTACTCCCAGCATTGGCCCCATCACAGGTTCTACCCCAAGGTGGAGGTCTGGGTCCGAGTATCAAGGTGAGACTTGGATCTCTCTTTCCCAACTCTTCTTAGCTTTATTGGTACTATGAGCCAAGTTTCATTTAGAAATACAACTAATGTCAGATAGACTTTAGTCTGATCAACTCTAATGATAATGATGATAATAACAACTAGCATTTATAGAACATTTTAAAGTTTGTGAAGCACTTTACAAGTTATCTCATTTGATCCTCAAAACAACTCTGTGAGGTAGATGCTATCATTATTCCCATTTTATAGATGAAGGAACTGAGGCACAGAAAGGTAAAGTGACTTGTCCAGGGTCACATAGCAAGTGCATGTCAGAGTCGGGACTGGAACTCAGGTCTTCTTGACCCAAAGTCCAACATTCTAACCGCTATGTTACCTAGCTGCCTTTACGTATCTGGGAAGAGGAAGCGTGATAATGGGGAAAGTTTTGGATGAATAATAAGGGACCACAGAGAAAAAAAGAGTTAAAGAGTAAGAACTTGTCAAGTGTGTCCTAAGTGCTATGTGAGACAAGAGGTGCTCTGTTTGACCCATAAGTATGCAGCCTGGCAGATCTCTCCCTATAACAGGAATGGGGAGCCTAGGTTTCTATGGCTTTAAAATGATAATAACAACAATAAAAACTACGTAAGTTTAAATGAAACTACCCAAAGGTTCTGTGATTTCATCAGGAAGGGAAACTTTTGGTGTGGGGACTCTCTCCATCAATACATCTCTCACCCAACCCCAATTTAATAGAATACCAGGGAGTTACCTGAGAAAAATTAGGTTAAGTAATAACAGCAAACATTTCTACAATGCTTCTAAAAAGGTTTACAAAGCACCATATGTGTGTATAAACATATAAATATGTGCATGTATATATGTGCATATATACACATTTAAATGTATATATATATGTATCTATATACACACATAAAATCTCATTATATATAGATATATAAATAGATTGTAGAAAAAGAGAAAGAAGAAAGGAAAGAAGGAGAAAGGGAAGGTTGGAGGAAGGGAAGAAGGCAGCGAGGGAGAGAGAAAGGAGAGAGAGAGAGAGAGATCTCACTTGATTCTCACAGGACCACTGCTAGTTAAGTGTAGATTAGGCAGAATTTGAATGAATGAATGAATGCATGAACAAATGAATGAATAAAAAAGCATTTACTCTGTGGCAGACCCTATCTTAAGCACTGAAGACACACATAAAAGCAAAGAACACGGTACCTTCCCTCGAGGAATGTAAATTCCTAGAAAGGAAGAGAGTAGTGGTCAGGGAGCAGTGATAATTGATTAGACAAGAAAAAGTGAACCCTATCTGATGGAGAGTGGGGATGGACCTCTCTCAAGGAGTGCAGAGTGAGACATATATCTTTTGGACATGACCAATATGAGATTTTATTTTCCTTGAATATGCATATCTGTTACAAGGGTTTTGTTTTTCTTTTGTTTGGTTGTTTTCCCTCCCCCCACCCACCCACCCAGAGGGGACTAGGAGGAGGCAAGAGGGAAAGAAAATAGATTTTTGTCAATTGCCAAAAGTAAAATTAAATTAATTTTTTCAATGCAAGTTGAAAGCTCAACAATGAAATGAATGCCCAGTGCCCCAAGGGTTGCATTTGAACTTGGATTTTTCAGATCTAGCACTCTTACCATTAAGTCACACTGCCTCTCAGAAAGCATGAAAATAGTGCTTGAAGGTTTACAAAGTGCATTCCAAATATCTTATTTGACCTGATGACATTGCTGAGACATAATAAGCTAATCTTCTGACATGAGAATCCAGTTCACTCTGGAGCAACATTTCTTAGTGTAACTTAATATGCTGTCATCTAGGCTAAGCATTTGATCAAGTCTTTCCTGCTTCTTGTAGACAAGAACACATACGGACTAGAGGATAATCTGGTCAGATGCATTCAGAATCTGGTGGAATGAATGAAACTGAAACAAAACAGTCATTAATGTGTTCTCAGTAGAGGCCTCAAGGGATCTGTCCTGAGTTGGTCTGATGCTACTCAATATTTTTATCAGGGCCTTGGATGAAGACATTGAAGGCCAATTGTCAGGTTTGTAAAAAAATATAAAATGGGAAGGGAAAGCTAACAATTTAGTTGACTAGCAGAAATTTTCAAAATATCATCAAGAGAATCCTGGGGTCCCTGAGATTCTTTCAAGAGGTCTTTAAGATCAAAAGGGACAATTATGTGGTACACCAGATGGAGTGCCAGGCCTGAAATCAGAAATACTTGTCTTCCTGAGTTCAATTCTAGCCCCAGATACTTACTAGCTGTACGACCTGAGGAAGTCACTTAAACTTGTTTGCCTCAGTTTCCTCATCTGTAAAATGTGCTCGAGAAACGACAACCCACTCTAGTATCTTTGCCAGGAAAACTCCAAATGGGGTCACAAAGAGTCTGGACACAACTGAAATGACTGAACTTAGGGTCAAAACTATTTCCATTTAATACTAAGACGTTTTAATTTCTAATATGGTAAATATCAATGTAACCCACATAAACAAAAACTCATAGAAGAAAGGGCTCCTCACTAATTTTTAAGAGTGTAAAAGGGTCCCAAGACCAAAAAGATTGAGAACTGCTGAGTTAGAACAATGGTCAAAAATGATTAGATTTAACAGAGATAAAGGTAAAGTACTAGCTTGGGTTCAAAAAATCAACTTCAAAAGTGCAAGACAGGCGGAGGAGGAATGATTGGAAAACAGTTGAAGTGAAGAAAACCTGTAGGTTTTGTGGACTGAAAACTCATCATGAGGTAATAAAGGCAGGACAAAACACTCCCCCAAAATAATGCCATCCTAGGTTAGAGATAGAGTGTCCAGAATTTAGAGAATGAGAATCTTTCCTCAACTCCAGTCATGGAGGTGATATGAGAATTCTGTGTTCTGTGCTGGATGCCTATGGAAGGGACATTGACAAACTGGAGGACATTCAGACATGGGAATAAAGGTGATGAGGGGACTAGAAATCATGCTGTCCAAGTATGGGACTGGAGATGTTTACCTTGGAGAAGAGAAGACTTAGAGACACAACATAGCTGGATTTAAGAATTCAAAAGACTGTCATGTGGAAGCAAGATTAGACATGTTCTCCTTAGCCACAGATGAAAGAACCAGGAGCTACATGTGGAAGATGCAGAAACAGATTTTGGCATGTTAAAGAACAACTTCCTAATAGCTATAACTGTTTTAAAATGGAATGGGAAATCACACTTGAGTTCCCTACAGTGGATGTTTTCAATGAGAATTTGAAGGATTTAGATAGGTTCTGCTTGGTCCCAGAAAACTGAACCATGAGCACTGAAAGCAATGAAAGTTATAAAGAAACAAACTCAGGCTTGATGTCAGAAAAGCCTTCCTAACAATTAGGGTTGATGAAAAGTAAAATAGGTTTCCTTTGGAGATAGTGGGTTTCCTTTTGTTGACAAGTATATGATAACATCTGTCTTGTAGTACCTATATGACCTCGGAAAAGTCACTTTACCTCTGTTGGTCTCAGTTTCTACACATGTAAAATGAAGGGCTTTGTCTAGATGGCATGTGAGTTCCCTTCCACACATAGATCTATCTATGATCCTATGACTGGCAAAGTCCTTTCCAGCTCGGAAATTCTGGTATTCTTCCAACTCGGGTGTAGATTGAGCTAGATGGCCAATTTGATCACCCAATCTCAGTTGGTAAAGTCCTATCAGTGTCTTATCATATTGATTAGTATCAGTCCCTAAGGCCCAAGAGTAAGCTGATAAATTCATGTTTGTGAATGAAGACCAGGGTGAAAGACTACATCCCAGACCTTACCAAGATCCAAAATCCCTTTGGCCCAACCTAAGCTAACAAGTCAATCTCATTACAGCTCATCTCAACTCTAGTCTATAGCTCTGTGTCACCCCACCCTCAAATACACACATCTATGATAATGAGTGGGACCAGGGCTGAAGCCATGCACTTCCTTACCTGGATGGAGAAGCTCTGCTCACCAGGCTCATATTGCCCCACCAGAGTGTAGCTGGCTCTCCCAGAGAAATAGTAATAGAGGCCATCAAACGTCTCAACATGGTGCTGCCCCCACGTACGGCAAATGTTGTCTCTCTCTGGGCCTGTATTATACACTGAACACAAGCAAAAGGAAAGCTTTCAACAGAAAATCTGGGCACATTTCTAGGGAGGCGATCAGAGGTTAAGTCCAGAGGATGAGTGCATTCATTTGCCCAGAAATGAATCATCAAAGTCCCTCCCATCTAGCAGCCACCTGTCCAGGGGCTCAGGGCACCTTTGTTCCCTCCCCCTGGAAAACCGCAAACTGGGGAGATTCTTTAAGTCCCACTCTCTCGGCCAAAGTGGGCCCCACTATCCTCAAATGCATCTTTTTCTGGGTCTGGTCATACCTGTCTGGCATCGGGGACCTGTTGCATTAAAGCGCCTGCAGTCACAGAAGGTCTGGTGTACACACTCTCCACCATTAAAGCAGGAGAATAAGTCTGCAACGTAAAAGCAATTTACTCTCTGAGGTTCTAGATTTGGGGTTCTAACCTAAAGAGAAGAGCGGTAGTCTTCATACTTTTTGATCACCTATCTCATTCCCTGGGTGGGTTTGTGGAATGGGGCAGAGCAGTAGAAGACTTTCCTAATAGAAACTGTGCAGCTGCTGTCTTTGGAGTTAAATTGTAACTGCCTTGAGCAACTGATGCCTAGCTCAGAAAGGGAAAGGTTGGGAGCTTGCTAAATTCCATGAGGCCATAATGGGTGAGAGTTGTGTGGTTGTCTGGAGGACAAGCCCACCATTGGCTACTGAGGGGAGTATGCTATTTGACCAGTCTACCTGTCCTACTCCCCACTGGTTAACCTATCACTTCTTGGGTTCATGCCATGGCCCCTACTCTGGAAACCATTGGACTAGAACATGGAAAATGCCAGTCACACAGATGTCATTGAAACCCAGTGGTTGAATAACTGACTCTAATTCCATGTTTACCAATTAGCTTATAGTAATGGGCATATGAAATGTTCCAATCTACACCCTCTTCTCAACAACTATCAGAGGGCAGTTCCAAACATACCTGGTTGGGGAACAAAGTATAATAAGAAAGGGAGGCCATGAGCAAGAAGAATTCATTGGAGTGGAAGGGGAGTAGAAATCACAAGAGACAGAGGAAAAAACATATCAGGACTTGGATTCAGGAGGTAGAATGGAATGAATCAATCAACAATTATTTTTTAAGCACCTAGTATGTGCCAAGCACCATACTAGCCTTTGGGGTATGTAAAAAAAATTGGGAGGATAGTCAGATAAAAGGGAGAGCTCATACAGATGCACCCTAAGTATGTCAATTTCCTGTCCAGGTATATCCAAATATACAGAGGAATCATTTGGGATAAGGGAAGGCCTGAGTGGTCCTCCAAGACTAGGAAGAACATGAAGGTATCAAGAAGGACCATGGGACTCCAATTGGATGTGTCAGTCTCTTTCTAAGGTTTAAGATAACTTACAGGGAGTTGCACACTTGGTACGATGGAGTCGTCTTTCCCAGACAGAAAACATGGCTGAAGATCCCGAAGGTTCAGACTCCTTCAGAATGACAAGAGGGAAAAGATAGCTGTTTGAAGCAGAGTTCAAGGACCAACTACATTTCCTAATTCACTACAATTCTCAATCTGTGGGTGCACCCATGTCACAGATTTGTAGAGGAATAAAAGTCAGGTGAGAGAGTAATAGAATTATGGAATTTCCTGACCCCATTACATCAATGATCTCCAACATACTCTTAGCAACTGCTCCTACAGAAGACCAAAAGTCTCTTCCTTCAGGTTCTGGAGGAATTTGGGGTTTTTTTATTCATTCACCTGACTTTTCCTCCTCTACTCATCTTTGGCATTGGTATGCAGGCTACAACAGGATCCAAATCCAACACATATGTATGTGCGCTCACGTGCACGCGCGCGCACACACACACACACACACACACACACACACACACCCAGGCTTTGTTGATGAACAATACAGTTTCCAACTCCAAATAATCCATCCCAAGGAGCCATACACATTGTTGAGAGAGAATAATACTGGGGAAAGAGAACACCCCAACAGAGACTACTGCTCTTCCAGGAGGTCTAGTCAAAGACCATGTACAGGTAAATACTGAGCTGAAATCTATCCCTTATTTATGCCTCCCCTCTGTCAAATTTCTCTTATTGACAGTCATATCCACTTTGAACCCATCTATAGCTAAACTCATTTGGTTGTTCAATGTAAGCATTTAGCTCTTGGGAATTTGCAAATGCTACAAATTGGGGCTTGATTTATTGTTTTATTGATTGTCTAGACTTCAGAAAGTTATAATAATGGAGATTAAATTTAAAGTTGCATTTCCAGGGAACCAGTTGTTAAGCATTTATCCATCTATCCATTCACCTGACTTTTCCTCCTCTACCCATCTTTGGCATGGGTATGCAGGCCACACACACGATCCAACATAATTCTAATCCTCTCTACCTAACCTGGATGATTTAGTCTTCACTAACCCAATGTCCCATTCAGCAACCTTCTAATCAAGCACCTATTTATTCCACTCTTGTTCCATGCAAGCTCTATGCTCAGTACTAGAGAAAGATGCAAATTAGGTCCCAAGCTGTTAGACCATATGAATCCAGCTCTTTTGCACCAATGTTCTCTTCCAAGTCCTCAAACACCATGCTTGCAGAACAGCTAGGTTTACAAAGACTCCAAAGGAGGATGGAAAGCTGAAGGATGGATTGTTACAGTAGGCTACCCAAGCGCCTTGAGCAGGAAGTATAAAGGACATGGCAGGACATCAATGACCAGAAAAGAAAGTAGATGAGTTACGTGGCAATAGTTAACAGCAAAAGAAGCAACATGGCAAAATGAGTAGAAGTTGGAGTCTCAGAACTCCCTAGCTGTGTGGTGATGGGCAAGGTTTTTAATTTCCCTGAGCCTGTGTTCTCATCTTTGTAATGGTCCTGTAAGCCTGTGAGCTCTTGTGGAAAAAAATAAACCACGAGGTATCAAGTCTCTAAGACACTGCTTACATTGCTCCTTTTTTGGAATCAATATCTGTTTTCTGGAACCTTCTATGCCCCTAAACTTCTACTTGCTTGGTAATTGGTATCTCATCTCTGACCTGGAACCTCACAATTGGGAAACCAATCAAATCTACCTGAGTGAACCCCATCAGTTTCTATCAAACACATGAGCTGCCCTAAAGCATGAAATGATGATGAAGCAAGGAATCCCCAGAGTGAACTTTGTGTAAATTCCCATTTAATCTCTTATGACAGCTCAAGATATATCAAAACAGTGATGGGGAAAGGGGAAAATCTCGATGTGGAAGGGATGACTGTACACTGAAATCATTGGTCCAGGCCACTACTTTCCCCTCCCCCCAAAATATTGTGAACAAGGGACTCCTCCTTCAGGTAGGAGCCCCCTCGGAATGACCAACAGCTTCTAGATTGACCCTCAGTTGTTTGGGTTTCAGGCTTCAAACTCATAGTTGTATAGTAACAGAGACGTTTATTTCCACCTTTTGAAATATCATAATACTTTGAGACTGGATTTGAAGTCAGAACAGCAAAAAAACTGATCTTAGACCTCAATTTCTTCATTTCTAAAATGAAGGGGTTGCTAAAAGACCTCTGAGGTTTTTTCTGGCTCTAAATCTATGATCCTATGTTCTAACATACAATAGATGGACATCCCTTTTTAAAAAAAGACTCAGGAACTTAAGTCAAGCATCATTGTCCCCATTTTCAGACACAGATGGGATTAAGCTCAGCTCCCTATGCAGACAGGTAAATGCCCTCCCTCTGGTCTCAGCTGTGCTTCCCAGGCAACAGCCCTTACAATAATGACATTCCACTACTTCAAAAACAGTAATCTGAGAAATCTGTCAGGGGCCACATTCCTATGGGGCTGGTGGCCAGTCTTTGCAGGTTCACAAACACCTCCCTAAGGAGAAAGGTGGGAGGGAAACTTACCCAATAATTCTCCTGTGTGCAATGAAAGAGAATACTGTGTAGACAGAGGTGCTTAGATAAAGATTACTACATGATGAATGTGTTGAATGAACCAATGAGTTAATGAAAAGGTGATTTGGGGAGATTATCAAGAGGCAGAATAGCACAGAATAGAGAGTTAGCTTTGAAGTTGGGAAGTCCTAAATTCAAATCCAGCCTCTGGAACTTAATGGCTGCACTTTCATCAGCTGTAAAAAGAGGAGCTTGGAATAGATAACTTCCAGCTTCAAATCTAAGATCCTCTGATCTTAGTCCAAAATTTCATCCTTCCCTGTCCTTCATATATTTTCTCCCACCTGTCTGCAGTAGCCAAGGTGGCTAGTGGGTATATAGTTATCCCTTCCACATTGAGAGGGTTAGGGATGCAGCGGCTCCCATGATCTGTAAAATCTGCATAAAATATCTTGACCCTCCCTTTGTACCAGAGAAGTCTGATTTTTTTCTCCTTTTATAGAATGTTTACAGCACCTTCTTGTAATATTGAGATTATTATGTAATACTATACATATAATTTTATTAATTTCTGAGTTTTTAAACTTTTTCTGTGTCATCATGTTATCTGCAGCTACTGCAAAACTCTCCAAAAAATTTCCATTTAATTTCTTATGCCAGCCTTCAATATATCAAAAATACGATGGAAAAAGTCACAATGTGGAAAGGATAACTGTGGATTTCTCTCCTTTTGTCAAAAGCATAAGATAATGAGGAGATACAGGCTAAGTGCTTAGAGTAGAGGAAAGAGGGGGAAAAAAACCCTGCTAGTCATCAGTTGGAAAAACAGCACTGAGTTCTACTAACTTGGGGTCCAAAGATTCATATCCTAAAAGTCCTTCTTTTTCTGTGAACTAATACAATTTTTAAGTGAGTTATAGAGATAGTCGTTTCCCCATTCTCAACATCATAGAGAAAGTCGGGCAAAGACAACTCCAGAACACTGAAGGTTTCTCTGCAAACCAGTTGAGTCTGTCAAAACTGCTGAGAATGACAGCTTCTGTCCTACTGTCTCACTCCTGTTTGACAGCAAAAAAATTAACCTTCTAGCAAGTAAGGTTCTGGCTGGCTATAGGGCCAATTTAGTTACCCACTTTATGATATGGGAAAAACTGTAAATTAGGAGCAGAGATAGATAACAGCTTGAAGAGGAAACCAGCAAAGAAAGGAAGTAGTAGAAACAAGTTTGCTACCTGGCTCTCTGACCACCACGCTCACCCAAACAAAACATTTTAAAAGAAAGAAAAAGAAAAGAAAGCTAAACTCCAAGTTCAACAGGCTATAATTGAAATTCAGGGGATGAGAAGTGCTTGATAACTCAAATAATTGCTCTACTGTCTGTTTCACCCATGTAGACACACACAGTCTACCAGCACCTACTGCCAACTATTGCCCCCCACCCCAGACTGCCCTAGTTTTCTTTCATGGATCTCGGCAATGATCCCAGGCAGCCTGGGAAGTTAAGTGTGGGACAGAGAGGCCCAGCCTGGGATTCAGGGTAGTGCTCCTGGCAGGAAAAGGGAAAGGAAGGAAGGAAGGAAGGAAGGAAGGAAGGAAGGAAGGAAGGAAGGAAGGAAGGAAGGAAGGAAGGAGAAAGAAAGGAAGGAGAAAGGAAGGAAGGAAGGAAGGAAGGAAGAAAGAAAGAAAGAAAGAAAGAAAGAAAGAAAGAAAGAAAGAAAGAAAGAAAGAAGGAAAGGTGGAGGAAGAGTTCTCACTCCCCCTCTCCCCCCAGTAGTCCCTTCTTTAGAAAATACCCCAAAGCCATTTTCTGTTACTAGTTTGGTGGGTCTACCCCCACCCCCATACAGACACACACGAAGGCATTCTCCACACACACCCATTTCTATGTTCAGGGGAACTGATTCTGATTGTCTGGCTCATGGGCCAGCCTAAATGCCAGTTGGCAGAAAGGTCCTGTCTATTTGGCCTAAAACGACACTACCCAGGTAGACCTGCTGTCCCATTGACCTGATTTGCAAAATCTCGCAGCTGAAAGGGATTTTAGTGTTTCATCTAATTCAACTCCTTCCCAGTTCGGGAGATGTCATCCTATAACCTCCCTAGATCGCCTGCCTCAGCTGGAGTACCACAGCATCACTAAGATTTTCTTTTGCCCAGATAACTCACAGGCCCCAACTATTTTCTAAAGTGTACTTGCTTCAGTGTGTGTAGAAGGGACCTCGCTAACCAACCCTCTTTCCCAATCAAGACAGAGGTGGAGAGTTGGAAGCTCCAGCAGAGGATTCCTCTCAACCCCATCCAGAAGCCCCACACCAGTGTCCCTGCTGTCTCTTTACCTGGTCTTCCCCGCCGGCAGGGACGTCTCCCAGACGAAGCTTGGGCTCTTCAAGGCTGGGGAGGGAAGAGGTCCAGACTAAGGAAAGCTTAGCTGAGCTTAGTTTAGGGCTTAGGAGGTTAAGCAACTTTTCCCCCTCCCCGCCCCCGCCCCGCTCCAGCTCAGACCGAACCAGCCTTACCCTCCTCACTTGGCCCTATTCTTCTTTCTCACCCTGACGCGCCAACGAGGTGTCCAGAAGTAGATAAAAGCCTAAAAATCCTTTAGGGGTGGGCAGAGGTGCCCACAGAGTGCCTGCGGGAGGGACCCTCACCACACCAAGAGAGCGGCGGATATGGGTCTCAACCTCCCATCCCACTCACCTGCGCTCGGCAGCGGGCGGCGACTCCGCGCGGCTGCTAAAGGGAGTCGACGAGGAGGCTGAAAATAGAGGGAGGATAGCAAATTTAAAAACCTCTAGCTCTGGGTCTCGTCCTCTCTTCCCCTGACCTTCCCCTTGGCTTTCATTCGTAACTTTTAGCTCACCTCCAGGGATCCAAAGACAAAAAAACAGCAGCCAGATCCCAGAAGCTGTGGAGTGCGAGGCCAGGACCCCCATTGAGGACCATCCAATAAACAGGTTGACCACAGGGTGCGGGATGCCCTAGACTAGGCGAGGGAGCATCTCCGGCAAACTGCAGGTGAGGCCTTTGGGAAGCGCCGCGCCTCTCCGTTTGGCCTTCGTCCGTCCCGTTCGTTCCTATCCCGTCTACCCTATCCCGTCCAGGCCAATCCCACTCTGTATTAAGTCTCAGTCCCCTTGCCTCACTTCTTCGGGAAGCCTGGGAGGGCGCACTAGAACAGCCCAGCTCATTACTATACTTTATGTACTACCTGCCTTTCCCCGCCCGCCCTGCGGAGGAGGCCCGGGCTAAGCACCCTTTCACTGTGGGCTGGATCTATTCAAGTCCATACAAACAATCAGATTAGCATCTCCTTGGCCGGGGCACTTTCCTGCTCAGGTATGTAAAACAGTCACTGTGGCCTTAATTCTGCGCCCTGGGCTCAGTTCTTCTCCAGGGTACCTTTGCACTCGGGTACCCTGCTTGATCTGACTCATTTCTTCAGACCTTTCCAGATCTGGTCCTATGGACAGTGTTCCTACCTATCCTACCTCCTACCAGGCTCCCAACCCCACCCCCCAAAAGCCTAGAAGGCCAAGTTGTCTCCCCATCTTCGGCTGTGTCCTCTCCTGTCTGCTGCCTGGCAGGGATAGCTGAGGAAGACTTTCTAAGTTTAGATGAAGGTGAAGGTGGGACTTAGGGCCTGCACACTGCTCCAGTTAACACATGCTGCAAAAGGAAAGAAAGTTCAACTAAAGAGAGTGTTTGTTGAGTGTGGATTCAAGCTTTGAAGGAAGCTAATCTCCCATCTTTCTTCTCCTAGAGGTACCTTCGTATTCTTCCACCCATTTTTTCAAAGCCTGACCTCAGGAAAGGATCTCCGATCTGTAACTAAGTGAATGTGAATCGAAGGCCCCAAGGGCTTGTTTTCAAATTTCACTAGAAAGGCTTCACACCTGCCCCTCTTCCTCCCACCAAAGAATTCCAGGTTGTGAAACTTTGGACGAGCAAGAAAGAAGTCTTTTTTTGGCCTACAGAATTCCTTTAAGAATGACGTAAGACAAAGCCTGCCTTCCCACATTATGTGCCCCCCCAACACAAGTAATTCAGGCTGAGTTGTAAATATATGATAAATCTGACTTGTTGCTTTTCCCTGGGGCATTTTTACCTTGGAATAAATGAAGAGTTCACTCAAAGAATGTATCTCGAATACTCAAAGAATATATCTCGAATACTCAAAGAACTGCCCTGGATATGTGAAATATAGGGAGGTAAGCTGGAAGCACATTAGTTATACTGGAAAACCCACTCTCAGAGGTAAGCCTGCACCCACTTCTCTGAAAAGTGGCAAACATCAAGCACTGGTCCAAGGCTAGCCTTCAAGGAAAATTCACCCTCCTGTGGAATTCTCTATTCCTATCCACCCCCTCTCGTCCAACTTTTCTTTCCATACCCTTTCGCTGCCCGTTATGAGTCACTCCTATGAGTAAGCTGCCTGCATTGTGACCTTCCCGCTATTTCTCTTCCCTTCTGAGGTGGGGGGTGAAATGGGCTGAGGGGGATGGAGGAGGTCCGGGGCGATGGGAGGAGGGGAGATGGGCTCTGCTGCTTCCCTTCTAGACTGTGAGGATTTCTGTGGTGAGAACCGCCAGGTGAAGGACACAAAGACTGATCTGGAGAGCTGTGTTTCGATCACCAAACCACAAGCTGGCTCCCCAAGTGATCGCTGCAGACTCTCGGTGAACCCGAGCTCCTTAAGGAGCTGGGAGCTCCTGGCGACCCCGGGCTTAACTTTCCATTTTAAACCCCTATTCTCTGAGTGATTTGGAGAGGAGGGGCCGGGGTAGCTCAAGGAGTTAGAGTCACTTCTGGAGATGTGGGTCCGATGTGGACACAGTCCTCAGTTCTTTCAATTCTGCGCCCCTTTCCTACCAGACCTCCAGCCTCGCCCCCTAGCCCTGTCCCCGCCCCCAATCACTTTACGGGCACCAGCCCCGCCCCTACCTGCGCACCCCAGTCCCAGCGGATCCGGATCCCGCCCCCCACCGGCTTCCCAGCTCTGAGATCGACTCTGCAGCAGCTCTTTGCATCTGTCCGGTCTCTGCCCCTCCCAGGGGTTTGTCCTTGTCTAACTGCCTCCAGTCTGAACCCAAAGAAGTCGAGCGGTTCCGTGCTACGCGGCCCAGTCCAACAATGGACAGGAAGGTGGCCCGGGAATTCCGGCACAAGGTCAGAGCCACTAACGGGCAGGCGGGTGGCGATAGTGCGGGGCCACAGGAGCTCGGGCTCGAGAATACGAGGGAGGAGAGGGAAGAACAGGACAGGCCGGGGTAGTAGTTGGAGCTGAACCCTACCGAACCTCCCGTCCACATCCGCTTCTCACAAGGTCGACCTCAGACATTGTGCCCTTAACACCGAGAGAGGATGTTCAAGGGACCTCTCTCACCAACTTGGGCTACTCGAAGGGCTTGTCTGTCCCGGACCCTCTGAGTGAAGCTCTTAGAGAGGGAGGGAGGAAGCAAGGCCGGCTGGCCTCACTATGCACCACGATCCCCAACTCCCTTCTTCTGAAGCAGCCCCTTCATCCCCAATACCATATGACTCTCCTCTTTCCCACCCCCAAGAAACACTTGTATTAACTTAGGACCTGGCTAGGGATACCCATGTTGGGACACCCATCCTGCCCCCTCCCTTCCAAATGGGGACCAAAACGTACCCCGATCTTCCTTCTCGCTCCACCCCCCCCCCCCACATATACACATACAGGACCAGAGGAATTCCTAAATCAGTCCCAGCTAAATCTTCAAATGGGCTGAGATTCCCAGGAAGAACCCTCACTGCCCCAACCCTTACCCCACTCACATATGCACTTACCCTAACTCCCCATTCTTGTCCCCAGCCTGACCAGTCAAGCAGGAGAGAAATGAGTTGTGGCTTACCTTGAAGTTGAGCTTTTGCCCTTTCACCTCAGAAAGGGCTTTCCATCCATATCCTTGCTCAGTATTGTGCAAAGAGGCCTTGATGCTCAAAAGAAGGGCTTTGGTGGACCCAGTCACCCAGTTAAGGCTTAGGGGTTGGAATACAGAACAGATCAAAGATATTGCCATTTTAAGAGAGAAGGATCAGGAGGCCCCATCAGGGTATTTGTTTAGGGTGCTTCTGACTTTGAAGATCCTGAATGTGATGTCTGAAGGCTGGTGAGCTCCTGGTGTTTGGTTAGCACGTCATCAAACATCAGGCTGATCTGAAAAGTGGTGAGGTTCACTGGGGTACCCATCTGCATAGGCATCCACATCCTAACAGGGTAGAGTTATAACACTTCATTCTACCCATGTGGGTTCAGACACCTGTAGAATGTCAGAGCTAGAAAAGACTATAGAGGTTATCAATGAATACACAGACAAGCATTTTTAAAGCACCGACCATGTAAGTGCCAAGGACTGCGTTGTGCCCACATACAAAAAGGGAAACTGAAACCATGTCTGCCTTCAGGAGCTGCTGTTCTAAGTAGATGCAAAATATGCATGAGAAAAATACCAAGCAGCTGGGAATATCAGGAAAGCCCTGGTACACACAGGAGGTTGCACTGGAGCTGAGCTTTGAAGGAAGCTAGAGATTCTGAGGCACAGAAATGAGGAGGGACTCCACTGCAGACCTGGGGCAGAGCCCAGCAAAAGACAAAGCTCTGGAATCGGAGGAGAAGGGATCAGGTGATGTCTTAGTTGCTGACTAGCTGGGTGACCTTGGACAAGTTACTTAACCTCCCCTAGTCTCAGTTTCCTCATTTTGCAAATGAAGGGATTATATTTAAGTGCCCAATAAGATGTATTGTGGCGAATGAGGAATAACAAATGGGCCAGTTTGGCTGGACCATAGAATGCATAAAGTAAAGTAGTCTGGAAAGACTCACAGTCAGATGGTGAAGGGCTTCATTCTCGAGGGAGCCACTGGATCTTCTTGAGCAGAGGAGTAACATGGTCAGATTTGTGTTTATGAACAATCACTTTGGCATTTTTGTGGAGATTGATTTGGGGACCAGAGACTGGAGGCAGTGAGACCAACCAGGAGTGTTTTTTATTAGTCCAATGGAGATCATCTTGTCCAACTCTGAAAAAGATAATAGAACCAAGAGAACCCTTGAACCCCTGTTTCCTAATTTCCATTTGAGCATTTTTTCCATTCCACTATATAACTGGCACTCATGTTGTTGTGGGGCCTATGATGGGGATGGGTAGTGTTATATAGTGCAAGGATAAAGCCTTCCTAAGAAGATGCCCAGGCTTCCCTCTACAGATTCCATAATGAGAGTAGGGAAAATGCGATAGGTGAGAATTAGGCTGAGTCTAGGTTGATGGTGAGCACAGCAGGACAGTTCAGTGCAGAAAAGGACATAAGGGAAGAAATTTCAGCCGATGAGTGTTTGGGGAGTATGGATTTCAAGCAACCCATTTTGAAGAAGCCCAACCCCCTCTCCCCTCCCTCCCCCCACCCAAGGATCTCTTGTGTCTGCCTGCAGACTCCAGTTTCACTTGTGCCACTGAGCTGTGAAAGGCAAAGTCCCAGAGGCTGGGCTTAGTCATAGCTTTGTCTGTAGGCTCCTCCTCTTTAATGTGTGTGTGTGTGTGTGTGTGTGTGTGTGTGTGTGTGTGTGTATGTTTTCTGCTCTTTTTAGGGTCCTTTAAGAAAGGAAGCTCTGAGGGATGCATGTGTGTGTTCCACTGTGTTTTGGGGTCCTTCTTTAAGAAAGAAGGTTCTGAGCTGTGTGTGTTTGTGTGTGTGTTTCTCTCTGTTTGGGGGATTCTTCTTTAAAGAAGGAAACTGAGGGGTGTGTGGGAGGGTGTTCCACTCTGTTCTAGGGTCCTTCTTTAAGGAAGGAAGTTTTGAGGTATGCATATGCGGTTTCCCTAGCTCTACTCTGGTGCCTCCTGAGCCTACAAACACAACCTTCCAATGGCCTTAAGCCCCTAGTTCAGTACCATTGTGTTTCCATAAGCGTGTTTCTTCATCATACTCATCTTTATGGATTTATGCTCCCAAGAAGTGAGTAGATTGATGAGATGGCAGGGTGGGGACTGGTCTGGACTTTGTACCAAACAGCTGTCTGAGGGAGTGGTAGGCCCTAGAGAAGGAAGTTTTTCCTAATCTCCCCGCCTCCATCCCTTCACTCAGGTGCCTGTGCAAAACATGGAAAACACACACACACACACACACACACACACACACACAACATGTCCAAGGTTTTGGAATGAGTTCAGAGTTTGGAGGTAGAGAATACCGGGGAAAAACATGAGAGAAAAATGTATTTTGTGCTGAATTTGAATAATCTGGCAGTGATTTCCCCAAAGCTCTCCATATTAGTCATTTGAAGCTAATTTTTAACCTGGGGGTTTGGGGGAAAGGGCGCCGCTGGCACTGGACTGTAACAGAAATCTCTCGTTTTTTAAACTGACTTTGTTGCCATCTTGGACGTACTAAATTTACGTAGTAGAGAAGGTGCTGGCTTTGAAGTCAAAGAATGTAGGTGCAAAATCCAGGTGGGCTGGCTATTTAGGAACCTAAGTGACCAGTCAATGGACCTCTCTGAGCCCCAATTCCAATCTGTAAAACAAAGGGGTCCAACTCTAGTCCAAGGTTTCTGAGTCCCTTCCAGTGTTAAATACAGGCTCTTATCACCTTTCTGGGCTTCTTGCTGGACTTTAGCACCTTTGTCAGACCATAAATCTTAGACTCAAAAGGCCATTTAGAGGCCATTTTACAGATGAAGAAGTTGAATCCCAGAAAAGGCAAATGATTTGCCCAGGGTCACACAAGTAACAAGTAAGTGAAAAGAGTAGGTTTGGGAATCAGGCCGTCTGGTTCCAAGTTCAATCTTCTTTCCCTGACACCAGGATAAAGCGACGCTCTGCTACAGCTCCTAGGGGCTCTTTGTGAAGTGCCTTCTAGCAGGTGGAAAGGTATTTCTTTGATAAAATTCTAGAATAGGGAGGGAGATGTCAAAGAACTATGATCTCTTTAGTGTCAACAACTTCGGAAACCAGGACTAGTACTTTATAGATAATCGAGAGGGGAGAGAGACAGGGACAGTGATGGGGCATGGGGGAAGAGAGGGGAAAAAGAGAGAGAGAGAGAGAGAGAGACAGAGAGAGAGAGAGAAAGAGAGAGAGAGAGAGAGAGAGAGAGAGAGAGAGAGAGAGAGAGATGCCTGCTTACTTATTTGAACAATAAGAATTAATTGTGAATTTACAAGCTTGATCTTTCAGAGTGGTCTCCATACTGGGGTGGACATCTTCCTGCCATTTTTCTGGGAACTCCCATACTCCATGCTTATGTTCCCTATTTGGCTCCCTTAGCCTATACCTAGTGTCTCCTTGCCTTTGCTATTAGATATGGGCAACCGGAGGCTCAGCAAAAGCCTTCCTCTTCCCTAGAAAACTCCATCCTGCAGGTGCTTCTCTGGGTTATCCTGGTCTGAAATAGTTATGACTTTCGTGATCTGCCTGCATTGACTAGATGTGATGGAGAAATGGGCAGAACTAGATGCCAGTTGACCTCTCATCTTTTCTCCTTGTTGTTTAAGAGGAAGCAGAGGGACAGCTAGGTGGCGCAATGAATAGAGCACCGGCCCTGAAGTCAGGAGGACCTGAATTCAAATCCCTCCTCAGACACTTGACACTTACTAGCTGTGTGACCTTAGGCAATTCACTTAACTCTGTTTACCTATTTTTCCTCATATGTAAAAATGAGGAAATGGCAAGCCATTGTAGTATCTTTGCCAAGAAAACCCAAAAAAAGGGTCACAAAGAGTCAGACAGGACTGAAAAATGACGACTGAACAACAACCACGACTTCCTGACTCTAGGTCCCCAGCACTCTATCCACTGCCCTACTTGGCCTGTCCATTTGTTGTCCCTCACACATATTACATGAATGGCCCACCATCTTCTCTAGCCATACAGAACCTTGAAACTGCTCCCAACATCTCCTATCATGCACAAGCAGGTAACATTGCTACCAAAGGCATTTGGGGTCAGAGGACCTGAGTTTAGTTCTGACTCTGTTATTTATTCACTAGCTATGTCCTTTCATTCTGTCTTTGTGAAGTATAAAATAAAGATGCTAATATCTATACTGCTTTCCTCATAGAAGAAAGCCCATCAGAAACGTTAAAATGCTAATAAAGTTATCACAAGTGCTTCTCAAAAAGGTTTTATAGAGATGAGGAACTGGACATAATGGTTCTGAAGTTGTCAGGAATCTCGTGTGTGTGTGTGTGTGTGTGTGTGTGAAAGAGAGAGAGAGAGAGAGAGAGAGAGAGAGAGAGAGAGAGAGAGAGAGAGAGAGAGAGAGAGAGAGAGAGAGAGAGCAAAGACAGCTGACTGTGATCTTTTTCACCCTTTTGAAATCTTTTGCTCTGGGAGATCTACCTTTAATGTGGCCATTTCCAGACTAGATTTCTTCTCTGTGTTTGTGGGTTTGGTCAGATTTGGTTGCTTTTTCCTATTTCATCTTCTAAGTTTGCCCTTAGAATTCTTCAGACCCTTCATAGGCTCATAGGTCTTGAACTCACATATAATACTCTATGTATCCTTATTCAATAGCATTTTATTGGATATAATCAATCAATAAGCATTTATTAAGTGCTTGCTATGTGCCAGGCAATATGCTAAGCTCTGAGGATACAAAAAAAGGCAAAAGACAGTCCCTTTGCTTGAAGAGCTCACAACCTAATAAGAGAGACAACAGGCAAACAACTATGTACAAACTATACATAGGATTGCTGCATTCAGCTGCATCCAACTTTTTGTGACCCTTTGGATCAACTGTCCATGGGATTTTCTTGGCGAAGATACTAGAGTGGTTTGCTATTTCCTGCTCCAGTTTTATGCAGGCAGAGGTTAAGTGACTTACCCAGGGTCACACAGTTATTAAGTGTTTAAGATCAGATTTGAAGCCTAGTCTTTCTAACTCTAGGGCAGGTGCTCTATTCAGTGTGCCATCTAGCTGCCTCTAAATAAAGGATAAATAGGAAATAATTAAAAGAGGGAAGACACTAGAATTAAGAAGGATTGGAAAGGGTTTCCTCTAGAAATGGGATTTTAGGTAAGACTTGATTGAAGCCAAGGAAGACAGGAGTTGGAATGGAGGAAGGAGAGAATACCCAGTGTCTAGAGAGGGAAGATCTTGTTCAAGGAACAGCTAGGAGGCCAGTGTCACTGTATCATAAAGTATGTGCATATTAGGGGTGGGAGAGGATACAAAATGTAACCTAAGAGTTGGGAGAGACCTCAGAGGCCTCTGGTCCAACTCATTTCTGAAGAAGTATCTCCCCTTCCCCCAATAATGCCTTATAAAAGTACTGGTCCAGCCTCTGTCTGAAGAGCTCAGATGGGGGAGAATTCACTACCTCCCTTGATAGCTCATTCAACTTTGCAATAGGTTTAATGGAGAAGAAGTTTTTACTTATGTTAACTTTAAATCTGCCCCCCTTCTGGGGCTAAACAGAAGCAGCTGAATCACTTTCCCACATGATAGTATTTCATATACTTAAATACAACTATCCTGACAGCCCTAAGCCTCCTCTTCTCCCAATTCTTTCAGCCAGTCTTTGTATGGCATAATCAGTCTAAACCCTTTGTCGCTCTAGTTGTTTTCCTTTGTATGTGTTCCAGTGTATGAGTCCCTTCTTGAAATGTGTTGCTCAGAGTCAAAAATAATGTTTTAGAGATCGTACACTATTAAGTGTGTGTGTTTGGGGAGAGTATGGTATCTAAGATATAAAAACAATTAGTGAATATATATATGAGACTAATAGCCATTCCCCAATACATAAATGGTCAACAGAAATGAACAAATAGTTCTCAAAAGTTGAGTTGCAAAGTATTTACAACCATGTGAAATAATGCTCCTAATGATAAGGACAAAATAAAATGAGTCTATTACTTCCTTAGTCCCAGACACCGAACCTACCAATACAGCCTAATATGGCATTAGCTTTTTGCACTGTCTTTTGTAGTGTTGACTCATATTGAGTCTGAAGTCCAACAGAGCCCCAGCTAAAACCATACTTTGCCTATCTTATACTTAATAAAGTTGATTTTTGAAATGCAGTATAAGGGGGTGAGAAGAGAGAGGAGGGGAAGGGGGGAGGGAGAGAAAGCACATGATCAAGGGCACAAACTCCTGGAAGAAATGAGATCAAGGGCACAAGTAGAGGGGATGGCCTTGGTAAGAAGGAAGGGTGATAATGTAGTGGGGTTTTGAGATGTCGAATAGAGTAGAAGAGGGAGCTCATGACAGATGTTTTCTCAGATAGGAGGAGGCAAAGTTCTTTGCTAAGAAGGAGAGGGGGAAATAACGTAAGAGGTTGGAGGAGAGAAAATTGAGAATAGTTGTTGTGGAGTGCTAAAGTGTTGAGCAGAGTAGCATCAAAAGATCACTGTGCAACAGAGAGGGCCCAGTTGAGATTAGTTAGTATCAACATTTAATGGTCCCAGTTAGCATAGTTGTGTGACTTCTCCAATAGTAATCAATAGCATGTTAGTAAGAATGGAGAAATATAGGGCAACTAGGTGTCAAAGTGAATAAAGTACCAGCCCTGGAGTCAGGAGGACCTGAGTTCAAATGTGGCCTCAGACACATAACACCTACTAGTCGTGTAATCTTGGGCAAGTCACTTAACTCCAATTGCCCTGCCTTCCGCCCTCCAAAAAGAAAAAAAAAGAATGGAGAAATAGGAAGACAGGGGCAAGCCAAGGTTCCCAGTTATACCTTACCAAACCCTAACAGAACAAGGAGACAAAAAACTAAAGGGCAGGGGATAGTATTTAGTTGAACTGGTCAACCCAACATTCAAAACTGTGAGGGGAAGAAAATGAGTCCAGAGTAGAGATAATGGACTAGGAGGAGAGCAGAGAGGAGGTGAGGGACTGGATGTCATGCTGTAAGGATGAAGACACTTTTTAGGACAAATGAGGCCGAGAGAGAGATGGAAGAATAGGAAGTTATGGCTAGCGAATGTAATTTCAAAGTTCTCAATCATGGAGGTAGTAAAAATATAGGTGATAGTAAGATCAAGGAGATATCCATTCATCTGTGTGAAGAGTGAAGCTGTAGGTCAATGGAAGTAGAAGAAACCAAGAACCCAAGAGATCAGAGCGTTTGAGGCAATATGTCATATATTTGAACTCCTCAACTACTCAGGCCCCTCTGGGACCCTATGGTGACTGAGTATAAGTCAGTTTTGGATGCAAGTCTTAGCTTCCATAGCTGTCTGCACCAAGCACAAGGAATCTGGAGGTCTCCAGAGAAAATTCTGCCCAGGCATGATGGTGAGCAACTGGTGCTAGTCTCAGGAAGTTTGGACTTGCTGAACATCAGTCCTGTAGACTCATCTCAGGGTGAAAGGGGTAAGACACACCCAAAAGACAGCCCCCTCATGGAAAAACCTTGTCTCCTAATTGCTTGATTCTATCCCAGTCAGGTCCCTAGTGCCTATGGTTCCCTGAGGCTTGGGATCTTAGATCTGTCTGAGCCCTTTTCTGTCCCTGGTGCCCTCTTAGGAACATTAAGTGACTACTATGTGCCAGGTACTCCAGTCCTCATAGCAGCATGGCATGATAGAAAGGGTGTTGAACTTGGAGTCTGGAGACTTAGAAAGGAAACCTGCCTTGCACACTTAGAAGCTGTGTGACCCAATATGACTAATGTGAAAATATGTTTAATGTGATTGTACATGTATAACCTATATCAGATTACTTGCCATCTTGGGGATGGGGGAGAGAAGGAAGCAAGGAAGAAAAACAATTGAAACTCAAAATCTTACAAAAATGAATGTTGAAAATTATCTGAGACTAATAGCCATTCCCCAATATATAAATGGTCAACAGAAATGAACAAATAGTTCTCAAAAGTTGAACTGCAAAGTATTTACAACCATGTGAAATAATGCTCCAAATCACTAATAAAAAGAGATGAAAAGTAAAACAACTCTGAGATTTCACTTCATTTGCTGCAAATTGGCAAAAATCACCAAAAATGATAATGTTGTAGGGCTTGGAGGCCCACTAATATATTTTTGGTGGAGCTGTTAAATGGTACCACCAGTTTGGCAAGCAGTTTGGAATTATGCAAATAAAGTGAGGAGAAAGAGGAAGAGGAAGAAGAAGAAGAAGAAGAAGAAAGTCGTCATGTGACCCTGAGCAAATGGGTTCGATCCTCGGGGCCAAAGTTTCCTCATTTCATACCATTTGTACTAACCTAATCTCATAGGGAGGGAAATGCTTGGCAAATCTTTTAATGTTCTGTCAAATTTTCTAGTTATTACAAATGCTACTTTCTTCCCTTAATTAATTTGGGTACTTTTCATCTCCTTGACCTTTCTAGATAGTCATTTCCCATCCATCTCAGCCATCTGTCTTGAGCACTTCTAGCAAGTATAGCCTGAAGTTTGAACTAACAGAAGACAGACCATGGTCATTCCTCTTCCCACAATAGTTCAGGGTCAGGGAAGGGATAGGAGAGTTAATGGAGGAGGGGTAGAAACTGGTAGTAAAATAGTCTCTTCCCCAAATGTATATCAAATATGAGTCCATCAGGGGCTGTATACAGAATGACAGCAGTAATGAAATGTGTTCTAGGGGTCCAAGAGAAAGAGAATCAATGTAATAATGGCAAAATCAGGCATTTCTACAGCTCTTTATAGTTTGCAAAATTATCACATTGTTCCTGATACATGCCCTCACTTTCTTATCTCTGTACTATTTGTTGTGATTGTTCAGTCATTTCAGTTGTGACCTCATTTGGGGTTTTCTTGGCAAAGACACTGGAGTGGTTTGTCCTTTCTGTCTCCAGCTCATTTTACAGATAAGGAAACTGAGGCAAACAGGGTTAAGTGACTGATCCAGGTTCACACAGCTAGCAAGTTCTGTAATAATAACTAGCATTTACATAGCACTTGAAGGTCTACAGAGCAGAAAATTGAGAACCAAGCCAAATTAATTGTCTAGGGTCATTCAGTTACTAAGTGTTTGAAGTAGGAATCAGTCACCTCTTCCAGGCTCCAAGACTACACCTAGCTGCCTGTCTTTAATTTCCTCCAAGGTGCTATTCAAATACAACCTTCTCCATGAAGCCTTTCCTGATCTGCCCCACTTCCATCCCCATCTTGTACTGCATTCTCTCCCAAATGTGCCTGCACATTGACTGGCATAAAAATACCTAATAAATAATTGTTGATTGATTTTGCTTTGTATCTGTAGTTTGCTGACGTATCCTGAGATCCTCCGTGCTATTGTGAAATGGTTTCTTGTACTCTTAATGGCTAATTTGACTAAGTCTAGAATTTGCTCTTTGTCCAAACTCATAAGATGTATTGATTGAGCTTAAAAAGACCAAGGTCTCCCACTGCATCCAGGGTCATCTCCAATTGTCCTGACCTATATCTAGCCACTGGACCCAGGTGGCTCTGGGAGAGAAAGTGAGGCTGGTGACTCTGCACAACCTTTCCTCACTTAAATCCAATTCACTTACATGTCACAGCATCACCTCCCTAATGTCCTGGAGAATAAAGGGCAAACATCAACCCAGACATAAGACTTTACATTTATCCATTTAAAATTTTATTTTTAATAATAACTTACACTTATATGGCATTTTAAGTTTTCAAAATGGTTGCCTCACGGTGACCTTGTGACTATAACATAGTGCAGACATTATTGTTATTGTAACTATTTTTGTTGTCATTAAGACCCAGTCTCCTTATCTCACCTGAGTTGGAAATACAGTAGCCATGCTCCAACTTGATTCTAAACACTTTCATCTGCTCCATTCTTCTGACCTGTACTGGATTGCCCCACCTTAGGCAGTCTAATAGCCTTCCCTCTTAGGGAGCTCGCCATATTAATTCTGGATCTAATGCCCACACCCAACTGCCTTTAGCTTTAACTGCAGCTCAGAACTCTCCTGTATCTCCTGTACTCAAACAACCCACCAGTTGAAGTCTCCCCTAGTTGTTGTTACTGTTTTTGTCATTTTCAATCGTGTCCAACTGTTCATGACCCCATTTTGTGTTTTCTTAGCAAAGATAGTGAAGTGGTTTGCCATTTCCTTCTCCAGTTCATTTTACAGAAGAGGTTGCCTAGGTTCACACTGCTAGTAAATGTCTTTGGCTACATTTGAACTCAGGTGCTCCTGATTCCAGGCCTGGCACTCTATCCACAAGGCTACTTAGCTTAACCCCAGGTTCGGAGTTTGGGGGCAGAAATCCATGTTTACAACTTAGAGTCAGAGAGTTGCTACAGTAACAGACAGGATGTGTCAGGTTGTGACAGATCCTCTTGAATACAAGGCTGGCAGTTTGTAGACTACTCCATGCTTCCTCATAAAACCTTGTCAAAATGAAATGAAGTTAACCTGGTTGTTGAATGCATGCTGGCTCTTACTGATCACTTCCTCCCTTTCTAAATGCTGACATACCATCCTTTCAATAGTATAATCTAGAACTTTGCCAGGACTGGAAATCCAGTTCACTGGTCCCTAATCTAAAGAATCACCTCCTAGCCCTTTGAGAAACATGAGACATCTGCCTGCAGCTTCCCTCCACGTTCTCCGTGATTCTTCAAAGATCAGCAGCAGCAGTTCTGCAATGTAAGAATCCTTTGACCTTTAACAGTCAATAAAAATGGTTATGTCAAGCTTATTAACATTCAGGTTACACCATTTCCACTTTGCTGACAAATGTCATCTCCAAGGTCAGATTTGGGAGCTGCTTCATAATGACCTCTTTCCCAGGAGAGCTGTTGGCACTTAGGAATTCAGCACCACTCCCAGATAGCTGTATAGGGCAATTGTCCTCTAACCGCACATCAGGTCTGTCTCTTCATCCCCAAGACCATCTAAAAGCATGATGTTTGGGGGACTTATTTTTTTTTAATTGATTTGTTTACTTACTTTTAGTTTACAAGATTCAGTTCCACAATCCCTTGAGTTTCAAATTTTCTCCTCTCCCTCCCCGCCCCCCATGGTGGCTTGCAATCAAGTATAGGATCTGCAAATACTTTCACATTGGACATTAGTCTGGTTGTAAAGAAGAGTTGTAACCAATGGAGTGAACAATGGGAAAGAAGAAACAAAACCAAACATGCAAAAGAATGAAAGCACGTAGTTTGCTTCAGTCTCCATTTAAATTCTGTTCTTTCTAGATCTTTCTCTGAATGTAAACATCTCCTTCCATCCTAAGACTTTTAGAGATATCTTATAACTTGCATTGGTGAGAAGAATCCAGTTTATCAAAGTTGGTCATCACACATATTAAAGGTCATATTGGACATCTCCATACCTCTGGCATCTGCATCATGGAGATGAAGGTCTCTTATTGATAAAACTTTCCAGGGGCTGAAAACCAATAGCTTCCCTCAGATGCTCATTTCATTCATATATACATATATACATGTGTATATGTGTGTATATACATATAATATTATATATAATCTCACATAATATATATGTCTCAAACTTATTAACATTCAGGGTCCTTATAAAGAAAGACCCTGTAAGACAGCTATAAGGAATATATATAATATTAAATATATAATGCTAATATATTATAATACTAATATAACATTAAACATATCACATTATTAATACATAATATTAAATATATATATATACACCTTGTGTCTATGTTCTCTCCTTCTACGAGGAATAGCTGTCTTTCTTTTTAAGGATACTGTATGTTAATAAGTTTGAGACATATATGATATATATATTATATGAGATTGTGTATCATATATATGAATGAAATAAGCATCTGAGTTATATAAGAAGATAGGGAGTTATATAAGTCCCCCATTCCAGGAACTTTTAGCCCCTGGAAAGCTTTACCAAAAAGAGACCTTTGTCTCCATGATGCAGTTGTGCCAGAGTTAGGGAGAGGTCCAATATGACCTTTAATAAGTCCCCCAAACCTCATGCTTTAGAATGTCCTGGGGATGAAGAGAAAGACCTGACGTGCAGTTAGAGGAGAATTAGACCCTACGGCTATCTGGGAGTGGTGCTGAATTCCTAAATGCCAGCAGCTTTCCTGGGAAAGAGGTCATTATGAAGCAGCTCCCAAATCTGACCTTGGAGATGACTTGTCAGCAAAGTGGAAATGATGTAACCTGAAACTCTCTCCTGTTCCTGCACTGGGATGTGCTGGGGTGGGAGGGAGTGACAGCAGGAGGACTGACCAGAGGATCAGAGCTCAGAGACAGCATGTCCCAGAGTACAAGTCACTGTAGGCTCTGCCTAAGCTCAGTGGGCAGGTGGTTTCTTGCTATGTGGGCATGTGTTCTGAACACAAAGGTGTTATGTGGGCATGGACAAGTGGCCCAAGTCCTTCCTGAAAGCAATCCAGCTACCACCACGCAAGGCGTTCTAGGCAGTTACTGGGGTGGGGCTGTCATGGTTTTTATCACCACATCTGTGTACATGGGGGAGGGTCACTGGCAGGAGGGGAGGGGGGGTGACGTCTTTGCATTGCCATATCTGTGTGAAGGACTTGGCATTTCCGCATCTCTGGAGAGGTGGGAGACAGGAGGTTGTCATTGATACATCTGTGGGAAAGAGAAGAAGGGGACATCCCTACATCTGTTTCTGGAAGCTGACATCATTACTCTTATAAAAGTGTCCTGTATTTACTCATCTGCAGACATGATATTCCAGTAGTAGAACGTAAGCCCCTTGGGGACAGGAATTGTTCTATCTCTATCTTTATATTCCCCAGAGCTACCACAGTGCCCAGCACGTACTAAGTACTAAATAAAATACCTGTTGGTTGAATAATTACCTGCAAGTTGGGGAGGATGGCATCACCATTCCTCTGTGGGAATGAAGCCACATCTAAGGAGAGGCTGGCATTTATCTAGAGAGGGAGCAGGGATGTTAGCATGGCCACATCTGCTTGACCTTTGGGATGGAGGCCCATGGGCAATCTGGTGAATTATTCAGAGGAAGGGGAGGTTGACCTCTGGGCTCCTAACTTTACTTCAGGGGCTCGGAAAGGCCCCTCTGGATGTGGAGACTCAACCAGGATGTGACTCTTCTGTTCTAGGTGGATTTCCTGATTGAAAATGATGCTGAGAAGGATTACCTGTATGATGTTCTACGGATGTACCACGAGTGAGTATGAAAGTAACTCCAGGCTCTTCCCTGTCTTCTCCATTCTATCTCCTCCTCCCCATTCTCTCTCTCTCTTACTCCTTCCTCCACCTCCCTATCTTCCCTACCGGGATATTTGCTGCCTGAGCTGAATCATCATTGTTTCAAGGGCTGTAGCCCCTGGCTTCCAGTCTCTGTGGGCCTCTGTGCTGAGGGGAATGGACCTAGCCTACCCCCTGACCCAGTTTCCATCTGGGCTCTATAACTACTTCCACATTGATACCTGCTGGGGCAGCCCCAGGAGAATCAAGGGCTGTTAATCAGACTTGCTTCTTCATGGAAGTATTATTACGGATGGAGGTGGGGAGGACAGAGCAGGAAGACCAGGGGGACAAAGGTGTGAGAGGGACAGGGGTTATTTTGGGGGAACAGGAATGTGTCTCAGGGCCTTGGGCCCTCAGACTGGCTTGTTTTTCTTTGGTTGGACACCTGGCTGTCCCTATAAATTTCCCCCCCCTCCCCATCCCTACCTTGAAAAATGCACAATGTATTATGCTGAGCTCACAGAGACAAGTTACTTAGATCCCCTCAGGGCCTTTGCATAATGCCATTTCCCTTTCCATCTCTCCTTTGTACTACATTAATTTGGCTTGTCAGAGTCCCTCATCCTCAAGAAAAGGACACTTTCAGCATCCTGGTTTTTGGGGGGTTTTTTTGTCCCTATCCCTGAAAACAATGATACACCCAACATTACTAAAAACATATCTCCCTGGCCACTGCCTCCCGACAAGCATCGTCTTCCCAATTAGAATCTTAGCTTCTTACATCTATCCCCATTGCTTAGCATAGTGCCTGGAAAATGCCTGGAAAATCGACCAAGTAAATGCTCTTCCATTGCATTTCCTACAAGGGCCATGGATGTCTCTGTGCTGGTGGGTGACCTGAAGTTGGTGATCAACGAACCCAATCGCCTGCCCCTGTTTGACGCTGTCCGGCCCCTGATCCCACTGAAGCACCAGGTGGAATATGATCAGCTGACACCCAGGCGTTCCAGGTAGGGACAGAATAGAGGAAGCAATGGGGAGGGTAGGCAAGGCAGGGTGAGGTTAGAGCCCACTGTTGGGGAGGGCCTTAGGCACTGAAGTAAAGGGGCCTCCTTGATGCACAGATAGGAGAAGTAGCTACATTCGCTGGAAGAGGAAACGGTGGCTGTGCTCAGGACCGCCGTTTCTGGAGTGACGGGTCAGATGTCTTTGTCTTCTCAAACAGGAAGTTAAAAGAGGTGAGGTTAGACCGGACGCATCCTGAAGGTCTGGGCATTAGTGTGCGTGGGGGCCTGGAATTTGGCTGTGGTCTTTTCATATCCCACCTCATCAAAGGAGGACAAGCAGACAATGTTGGGCTCCAGGTGAGTGAGGGGAGACCCTGGTAAGTGGTGGGTCCTAGAACTTCCCAGCTCTCTCTCTGTTCAGAACTATTAAGATCCAGTAGGTTCTGAATTCGAATGTAGCCTCCAATTGAGTCATTAGGTACAGCTCTCCATTGTGAAGAAAGGAACGCAGTCAGTCCATCCCCTAGCAGCGTCATTGCACTAAGACAGTTCAACTGGCTAGTCCAGACTCATAGAAATCAGGCAATAACCTTCTTCCTATTGTTCATACAACGCTCCATCTTCTGCCTCTTTGTCTTTGCCTTGGCTCTTCTCATTCCCAAAATGCACTGTTTTCTCACCTCTGTGTCTCAGAATCCTGGGTATCCTTCAAGACTCAACTCAAGCACCACTTAGATGAAGCCTTTCCTGATCTCCATATACCCTGGCCTACCCCACCCCCCACCGGTACATTTAGTGTTTTTTTTTTCTCAAAATCACCTCAATCTCTTTTGACCTGAGTAAAAATCCACAGCTAGCCTAGTTATTATTTCTCCAGGACGTGAATCTATGGCTCAAGCCTGGAGTCAGTCCAATCCTGGCCAAATTTTGTCATTCCCTAAGGTGCCATTTGATCAGAAAATCTGGAGGTGAGGAGTAGGAAGGGACTATTCAGTCAAAACCTACCCCTAACCTTGTTCCCACTCCACCCCCAGAACAGTGATCACATCAACTCTACCGAACACTCCCGGCTGGCCACTGCTCCCCTTCATGTTGTCTTCCCCTATTAAAATGTAAGCTCTCGTCTGTATTGCTCTGGGGAAGTCATTGAATTTTCCCCAAGCTGAGTTTCTTCATTATTAAAGTAAGATATTAATAGCATCTCCTTGACAGGGTTGTTGTGGGAATCAGATGAGGTACTATTTGCCAAGTGCTTTGTAAGCCTTAAAGGGCTATATAAATGCTCGCTATTTTTATTATCATTACATATTTTGTGCGTGCCTATTTATGTACCCTTTTGTCTCCCATGATAGATATAGGCTTCTCAGATTCTGGGTCTGTTTTCTTTTTTGCCTTTGTCTTGTATGCCCTGGCCTGCTGTAGGGTCCAGCATTAATAAATGCTGATTGATTGATTGAAAAATCACACACACACACAAACACACACACACACACACACAAAGTGACCCCTGCTGCTGCCTCTCAGGAGCCTCTTATAGCTCCAGTGCTACAAGACTGGATGGGGTGACTGAGGGCTGGAGGCAGTGACCACAGGGTCTGCTGTGGGACTGGCCAACCCTTCATGGCTGCCACAAACGGAGCCCTTCCAGGCGTGGATGGAGCTCAGAGTTTAGCCCCTCACAGAGGTGTACCCTGTGCCTGAAAACAAAGGAGACCCTCAGACTTCCTTCCCGGGATCCCATGAGAGTTTTTGAGTAATGTCTGAGGGCCCTGGCAGTGCTGCTAAAGCTGGGGCTTCATGTGGCTCAGGAGCCAGATGGCACAAGATAGCATGCAGCCCCAAGTGAGAGCTGGGAGCTGACAGACGGCGCTTTGTTCTAAATCACTGTCTCATCGTAAAGCCAGCAGCTTCTGAAATTTCACCCCTTGCATTATTTCCCTACATCCCAGCATATTTTCTAGACCAGAAATGTGGTCTGAGAAAGGACATAATGACTTGCTATCATAACATCACGCTGGGCCCCCTTGATTTCCGTACTAAGCTCTCTTCCCAGGGTAATTACTCATCAGACATCTGAGGCATTGGGAGGGACGTGGGGCTGAAACTCTGAGTTTCGACTGCCCTTGATGTCTCTCTCCTTATTAATTGGCAAGCTCAAGGCTTTTCATGGACTAGTATGACCATCTCTCTTTGTCCCACTGTCTCAGATCGTCATATCTGTGGCATTTCTGCAAAAGGCTTTTCCCAGGGTATATGAAAGTGAGGACAAGAGAAAATTAATCTAGAAACTTGAGCTGGCAGGGGTGGAGGGATAGCGTGAGAGCCTCTCATGCCTGGGATGGTGGAGTAAGTTTCCTTTGGGAGAGGAGAGAGGAGAACTCAATGGGCGTTTGGAAAATGTGAGTTTCAGCCTGCTGGGTATTCATGTTTCTGGGTCAAGCATAGGGGAGCCAGTTAACTCAACACTCAGCTTGAGGGCTGTGGCAGAGGCTTCTCAGGAACCAGACAAGTAGCAAGCCCACCTCCTTGTCATGATGTTGAGTTGATTCCAATTCTTCCTGGGAGGCTGCATTAAGGCAAGCTCACAGGGCCCAGCTCTTTTGTTCCCTCTTCCCCATGGGCTCATAAGAGTATGTTTCTCCATGAGGATTTTCAGGGACATCATTTATCAAAACCAAGAAATTATAGAGTCATAAACCTAGAGCTGGTCTTAGCCATCCCAATCCCTTCATTTTACAGATGAAAGAACTGGGGTCTAGGAAGATTAAGCTATTTTACCCAAGGTCACATAGAAGTAAACTTCCATTGAGGGATTTGAACACACATCGTCTGGCTCCAGAGTCAGGCTTCTTTCTATTCAACCCACACTATGTCTCAATATCATTCAAGTATTCCCGTCAAAAACAACTCTACTTTGTTACGTGACCTAGGACTGGTAATTTAATTTCTTTATGGCTTCCTAAATTGGAATAATCAAAGAGAATATGGGGATATCAGACTTGGTCTCTGTTCACTCATCCTTGTCACATTCAACACCCAAGAAGAAATGAGCACATTCAAGGTCTCTGGCTGCATTAGCTGAGCCAAGAACTCTCAGGTTCTTTAAAGAGCTTGTCCTCTGCAAAGTCAGTGGTCAGAGAGGCTGGAGATCACAGCTCAAGACCACTGAAAGGGTGCTGCAAACAAGAAGGAGATGGAATGGTCCTCATCAAGAAAGTATGTTGTGGAGCTGGGTTTTAGGGATAATGAGAAAGGAAATTTCTGACAGGTGGCCCAGGCCACACTTCCAGTGCTGGGGAACTCACTGCTTCCAGGACAGCCCATTCTGGTTCCAGATTGTTAGGAAGTTTGAGCCAAAATTCAGCTCCCTGTAACCTCCCCCTGTTACTGGTCTTAAGTGGAACAAGCCAAGTCTCTCTTTCATGACTTCCCTTTAGGTATTTGAAGACAGTGATCATTTCTCCTCCAAATCTTTCTTTCTTCAGGTTAACTAGTCCCAGTTTAAACATCGAATGTTCATGTGGTCTAGTTTCCAGGCCTTTTCATTCATTCTTCTGTGCCTTTTAACTGTGATTCTGTTAAGACAGCATTGCCTTCAGCCCCTGCACCAAGGCTATGAGGGTACCATTAGGGCAGGAGTGAGGAACCTGCAGCCTCAAGGCCACATGTAGCCTTTTAGGTCCTTGGATGCACCCTTTTGACTGAGCCCAAGTTTACAGAACAAATCCTTTTATTAAGGGAATTTGTTTTGTGAAGTTTGGATTCGGTCAAAGGGCTGCATGTGGCCTCAAAGCTGCGGGTTCCCCACCCTTACTTTAGGGGGTTTTATGGAAATAATTCCAATCCCTCTTCACCTCTATTTTGTTTTGTTTTTAAATTTATTTTAAACTTAAACACACAAAAAAAGAAAAAATATTGCTATGTACACAGCAGAGCATGAGAAGCTTCAACATAAAGCAATAAATTTCCATTTCAAGAAAACCTATATAATAAATACTACACATTACTTTCAGTGTTATCCATCTTTGCTTCCCTGTATGTTTTCTTTTATCCTCTTATGTGTACTTTTTATTTCACTTTTCCCTTTCCTCCCCACCAAAAAAAGCTACAATTAAGCACGTATATAGATGTGTATACACACACATACACACACATACACACACACACACACACACACACACATATATATATATATAAATAGGCACAGACAAACATAAACATACACACATATATATACTCAAAAATATTTACATAAGACCACATTATGCTTATTTCCACCTGTCATTTGTTTCTCTAAGGGTGGATAACATCTTTCTTCATAAGTCTAAATTTTACACATTTTTCTAAATCTACCAGTTCATCATTTCCCACATTACAACAATATTCCAGCCTAATCACATTCTCCCTGGGAGATTGTCTATGAGAGTTTTTCCCCCAATTTCCTTTATTCCCTCGATTCTTATCTTTGTTTATACAGGAAATTTTTAATTTAAAATAATCAAAATTATCCGTTTTCCATTTTAACACTAATCCCACATTCTAATATTGTTTAAGTCTGATACTACTTTGTATCTCTCTCTCATTTTTATATCATTTCCTGAAAGCAACACATTGTTGAATTCAGATTTTAATCTGCTATCAGTTTCCATTTTATGGGTAAATTAATCCCATTCACATTCTAAACCACAATTACTTGTATATTTTTCTCCTTCTTCTTTTCCTCACTATTCTTCTCACCCTATTCCTATCCCTCCTCACTCTTCTACTTTACTTCTATCCACTACTTTGCCCACCTATTACTTAACCTACTACACCTTTCAATAATCCCTCCCCTATCCTCTCCCTCCACCTTAGCATCTTACCTTCTTATTTCTTTTTGAATTTTGAAGATTTTTATACCTTCCTAAATATATATGTTGGTTCATCCTTATTCCATTCACCTTAATCTACACATCCTTCTATATATCTCTTTTATCCTATTCTCTATCCCTCCCTTATCCTCTCCCCCCTCCCTATCCCCTTACCCTCTTATTTCTTTCTGAACTTAGAAGACTTTTGTAGCCGTCTAGATATATATTATTATTCCCTCTTTAACCCCTTCCCAATGAGAGTAGGGTTCCAGACCTACTTACTCTCCTCCTCGTCTAGATCCTCTGTATCAGTCTTCCTCTTTCACTTCCATCCTGGGATTTTTTGGATCTTCTCTAGCTGTCCCAGGAGGACCACTGTTCTGCCCCAACTCTTATTTATTTTTGTGACACTACACTCACCCTGAGATGCTCTTTTAGCTTGTTTGTGAAGGAAATCTGGACAGTTTGGAATGTTCTGATCTAGTCTGCCATCTAGAATCCTCTCCCTTACGTCTGGTTTAAACCTGAACCATAAATTGATACATTTATTGAGTATTCCTTACAGTAGAGGGGCAAATGGTCATATATATATATATATATGTATGTATGTATGTATGTCTCCTCAAATCAAATATAAGCTCCCAGAGAACAAGGAGTGTTTTCATTTTTGTCTTTGTATTACCATTACTCAGCACCAATGCTCGGCACATAGTTGGTAGTTAATTGTTGAATTGCGAAATGCAAGTGATACAAAAAAAGATATCAACAAAAACACTGATTTAAAAATTTTTTAAATAAAAAATTATTGCTGATATATTATTCCCAATGGAGGGACCATATGTAGAAGTTTTCCATCCCATGTTACCAAGATGTAACCATCGCTTCTCTATCCAATACAATCATTGATACAATCATTGATTGTAACCAGTAGAATATAAGCTTCTTGAGAGCAAGGAATGATCTATTCTTATCTTTGTTTCCCCTGAGTCTAGTATAATTGTCTAGAATATAGAAGACTCTTAATAAATTGAATTGAACTATTTACAGAAATTAAGGGAATTTTTTAGTTTGGGAAAAATGGGAGAAGTCGGTAGAGTTTTTAAGAACAAAATTAGCTCATCTATCTGGGGTGGTTTGGGGATCAGCCTTCCAAAATACAGTGAATTGGGGTCAGGTGATGATGTTTCAAGGTCCTTTCCAATGCTGGGCTTTGTCAGTTTGATGACAAAAGGTGACTAAATTATCAGCCTTTCCTAGAGCACAAAGGCACTATTCAGTGTAATTTGGTTCATTTGGCATGGTGCATCCACTGCTGCAAGATCAGGCTGCATTATGTCATAGATGAGCCCCTTCCTCAGAAAGACCATAAGACCTACTGTGGCACATCCCCTGACCTTCCCAGCCAATCCCATCTGCTCATGCCACCTTTCGGAATAGCTCCCCAAATCCATAGTCTTTCTCTTGTCTCCTGCCAAGCTTGGCGATGAGATCGTCCGGATCAATGGATACTCTATATCTTCCTGTACCCATGAGGAAATCATCAATCTCATCCGAACCAAGAAAACTGTGTCCATCAAAGTGAGGCGTGAGTACAGTCAGTGCTGGAAGTGAGGATGGAGGCAGCATCTTACTGATTGGGCAGTGAGGAGGCGGGGAGGGAAATTGAGAGATGATTGTTTTCCTCACTCATATCTTTTGTCCTGCAGACATTGGCATGATCCCTGTGAAAAAGTGAGTGGAAGACCAGCCTTCCTTTGTTCTGTCTCCTACTCTCCTATCTCGGATCTGCCTCAGGCCTTCAGCCCCTCCTCTCAGCTGACCAGGGACATTCATTCAACCCCCAGTTCTTGCATGTAGTCTGTGCCTTTAGATTTTTGACCCTGTCCTATAGAAAATGTCAGGTTTTTTTCTATTTTGAATTGGTTTGATTGCTATATAACTAGCTCCACCACCACCCCACTGCCTCAAAAATAGCCCTTGACCTGTGAGGTCTCCAGATGTGGGGGGAGACTGACCCCATACCATCAGCAGCTGTCTAATCACCATGCCTGTTCTCCCCCTTAGCTCTCCTGATGAATCTCTCAAGTGGCAGTTTGTGGACCAGTTTGTGGCAGAGTCAGGGGTAAGATGTATGATGGCTCACTTTAGGATTGGGAATAAGCCAGGGATTTCCTAATATAGGTCATGCTTGACCATAGAGTGATTTGAACTGAATTGGGTTCCTTTATCTAGGTGGACTAGAGACTACATTTGTTGGACATGAGCCCCAGGGTCCAAGGCTGGGGAAAATATATTCCCTGTGCACACCAGTTTGAATAAAGTGTTCTCACTATGAATGACCCTTTGTCCAGACTGAGGTATATACAGCTTGTCTCTCAAGCAAATTAATGTTCCTTTAGAGATGATGAGGTTTGGAGAAGGCAATATAGCTCAGCCATAGACTCAGAACAGAGTGGATGGATGGATGGATGGATGGATGGATGGATGGATGGATGGATGGATAAGAAAACATTTTGTTATTTTCTGTGGCTCAGAGAAGTGGTAAGGGACTCGTCCTAGTTTCCTGAGTTGGCTGTACCTCTGAGAAGCCACATGCATGCACAGGTCCAGCACCACATATCTTATTTCTTTCTATTGTTACAGGGTGGGAGGGGTGGTCTGCCCTCTCTTGGGAGCCGAGAAAACAGAGAGAAGAAAGTCTTCATCAGTCTGATTGGTTCTCGAGGTCTGGGATGCAGGTGGGTAGTGGTCACATGGATTATATTTTTAGGCGAGGATTCCATTTTATCACTCTGCCCCCCACACAACTCTCCTCTCTCATTAGCTCTTTCTGTTTTGCCTAAACACCAAGATAAGCAATTCAAATCTATACAGAGCTTTCCATTAATAATAGTGGCACATTTATGTAACTGTTCAGACTTATTAGCACTTTCCTTGCCCTGACCCTGTGAGATGGATAGCACAAGTATTATTTCATAACATGTAAATAAACTGAAGCCCAGAAAGGTAAAATATTTGGCAAAGGTCACAGCTTTCTAAAATTCAAGTCTAAGATATGAAGGTAATTCTTCCATCTTCTAGCCCTGTGCCACATTCTAGTAACTGCTTTCCAAATAAAAAAGGGTGGCAATGTGCACCCCGAGCCTCACCTCTCCCTCTCCTCTCCTCTCCTCTCCTCTCCTTTCCTGCCCTCTCTCTGTCTCTCTGTCTCTCTCTCTCTCTCTCTCTCTCACACACACACACACACACACAATCTGCTCTGTACAGAACATTATACTAAGTACTATGGCAGGGATACAGAAACATATGAGACAATTCATGTGTTTAACACACCTGAAGTGGGCAGGCTAATGATCAGATGATTATTCAGAAATTAGCTGGTGGTTGTCATTCCTGGGAATATTAAGAGATGAACCTGGCAGGTAACTAAAGGGTTGGGGGTGGGAAGAGAAGAAGAGTGTGCTATCTGTAGGGGATAGAGGGATCAAACCCTCAGCCTGCCCTTCTAATCTATTTGTGCCAGCATTTCAAGTGGTCCCACCCAGAAGCCAGGCATCTTCATCAGCAACGTGAAGCCAGACTCCCTGTCTGCAGAGGTTGGACTAGAGGTGAGTGAGTGCTCACACCCCAATTATTTCCAGCCCTGCTTTCTGTACTAGGTCTAACATCTGTATGACTGACCCCCATAAAATTGGGAATACGACGAAATTGTTCTCCTCCAAACCCCTTTCTATAATAGCCTTTTCCCAACTTGGTGGTGCCCATTTCTCCTTTTCTTCCCCCATTCCCTCAGGCACCTGATACAGTCTGAGTTTCTTTGCCCTTTGCCCAGTCACAGTCCGACCTCAGGGAAGAATATGAACATTTCAGTCGCCCTGAAGTGAATGAGTTTTACTGGGACAAAATACTGCTACCTACCAAACAAGAATGTCTTGAAATTTCTTTTGCGTACTGAGACTCTTGTCATGGACACCACCACCACCTCGTGGCATCATGCCTTAATTACAGGTTTGCTTGTTTTGAGTGATGCCAGTTATCTTAGAAGCTGAACTCTGGCACCTAAATATAGGAAAGGACTATAGCAAATGTCACAAGGGGACAGAATCTTAAGCCAAATAACTGAATCTCTAATCGCAGAATTTCAGGCATGAAATTGTCCCTGGAACTTGTCCCTGGAACCAAGGAGGAACTTGGACAAGGAGTAAAAGAGCTTCTTCCTGACACCCGAAACACAAGGAGGAGAATTAGCCTTTATGTTGTCACCACTGAGACCATTTCCTAAGCATCTGAAGTTAACAAGATGGGGAGAAGAATTTAAAGTTTCCAAATGACACAGGGTCATAGGATTCAGAATTAATAGAGTCTATAGAGATCACCTTGTCCAACTCCCTCATTTTACAAATAAGGATACTCAGAGATTTACACTGACTTATTCTATCAAGACTTGAACCCAGGTCCTGACACCAAATCCAGAATACTTTTCTTTACACCACTGTGTAAAGTCACTGACTCTCACAGTGACTATGTTTTATTACTTCCCAAGACAGGAGATCAGATTGTCGAAGTAAATGGCATTGACTTCACCAACATAGATCACAAAGAGGTGAGATATATTTGCCAGAGGAGTCCATCCTTCTGAAGTTGTCTTCAGATCTCCCTAATTCCTTCTCCCTCCTTCCCCTATTCCTTACCTCTCACAGGGAAATCTGCTTTTCTAGGCTTCAGCTGACCATTCTTCTGTCTTTACAGGCTGTAAACATACTAAAAAGCAGTCGAAGCCTGACTATCTCCATTGTAGCTGGAGCTGTAAGTCAAAAATGATCCCGTGTTCCCCATGCTCTACCCCTATCTGGAACCCCTCATCCCTTGTGGTGTATCCTTTGGGAAATGGTCTGACTTGAAAGGGTGTTCAGGATCTACTTCCTTGCATGACTTACTTAAAATTTGGAAAGGATGCCCTTCCCTTTGCACTCCCATCCCACATCTAAATATAGTCCACATTGAGAGATTCAGAGGCCCAATATTGTCCCCCACAGTGACCAGTTAGAACTCTCAGTAACCTGGGCTGAATAGAATTTCAGCTGTCGCGGGAAGAGAAGTGTCAGTGAGTCAATATTTCTTAAGTCCCTCCTAGGTACTAGGCACTGGAGATAAAAAGGACACTGGGTCGCTGCCCTCAAATAGCTTATGATCTAGTAGGAGGGAAGAGACATATGCATAAATATCTATAATCGAGTCAAGAAAGGATTAGGAGCATAGTAAAGATCAAACTGGCATGAGAGATTTATGGTGGTAAAAGAGAGAATCACTTCTTGTTAAGGAAGATCAGGAAAGACTTTGTGGAAGAGGTGGCACCCATGCTTGAAGCAAGAGAAGGTGATCACCAGGTCAGAGATGTGAAGGTAATCTGTCTGTGAGGGGTGGAGTGCTGGGCTTCAATGTACCAAGGTGTGAGAGAGGCAAGTCTTGATCAGGAAATACTGAATCTCCCAATTTAGCTGAAGCATAGAGTATGTGAAAATACTTGAATACCTTGAATACCGGTATCAGGAATTTGTAATTTATTCAGTAGGCAATAGAGAGTCCCCGAAGGTGTCTGAGCAGGAAAATAGCATGGCCTTATCCCATACACTTTGGCATTCCCCCATGATCCTGTCCTGGGACCTCTTTTCTTCCCTCTCTCCACTATTTCCCTGGGTGATCTTACCTACTCTCAGACTTCAATGATCACTTCTATAAAACATAACTTACATATCTAGATCTTTACTTCAATCTTTTCCCAGACCTCTAGTTCAACTCTCTAGTTGGATATATCAACATTCATTTGTTCTTTCATCTGGAAGTTCCACTAGTACCACAAATTCAAACATAACCTGCACCTATCTCATCATATTCACAAAACCTGTCCCTCCCCCTAACTTCTCCATTTCTGCTAAGGGTATCACCATCTTTCTAGTCATGCAAGTTTGGAATATTAGTGTTATCTGTATCTTTTTCTTCTCCCTCATCCCCCATATCCAGTCATTTAACAGGTCCTATGAATTTTGCCTAGCATGTAATTTCCCTCCCCTTAGCTTCAACCATAATCATCCTTATTAAATAAAGCTCCTTTTCTCACCTCAGTGAATGAAACTGTCCCCTACCTGGTCTTCTGTCTCTAATTGATCCCCTGTCCAAACCATCCTTCTCAACTTTGGCCAGAGTAATTCTCTTAATGCACTGCAGTGATCTACTTTCCTTCAGTGGCTCCCCATTGCCCACCAAATACTGTAAGATCCTGATACTAATGCTCTATTCACTGCACCACCTAGCTGTCCCATACCATAAGCCTTTAAGTCCTTGGAGAACAGAATCTGAGTCACAGCTATTTTATAGCCCCAATATCCAGCATAATAGGCATAAGTACAATAGGCAATTCATAAATATTTGTTAGGTTTTAATCAACCAACAAACACTTATATGATAAGCAGTATGCTAGATTATGAGGTTACCAAGACAGAGATGAATAGTCCTTGCTTTCAAGAACTTTACATTATACCGTATGGTCAGACTTGGTCATTTATAAATCTTAATGCTCAGAACACAGCTAACATTCTGCCGTCATGTGAATGGACTGAATTGAAGGGGGAGTGCCTAGAGCCAGAAAGTCCAGTTAGGAGACTATTAAAATAGTCACAGATAAAATTAATGAGACCATGAAGTAGGTGGTAGGAGTGCAGAGGAGAAGGGATAGATGTGAGTCAATGGCAGGAATTTAGAATCTGACTGGATAAAGGGTAGAAAATTTGAAGGAGGAAGAGGAATCAAATAAGACTTCACCCATTTCAAGTCTAGGTAACTAGAAAGATGGCAAGCACTATGGAAAGAGACAGGGAAGTTAGGAGGAGCCCAGTTTTAAGAGAAAGATCAGAGATAAATAAAACTGGTGACAACTCCATGGTCTGAAGGCTTAAATCTATCCTTCTGTCTCTCCCTATCCCCTGGATTTGGACCAATGATAAGATTCTGAAGTAGGAAAGAACGGGGTAGCATGAATGCCCATGGGAATTGGGAAACCTGGGAAGGCATCCCACTACAAACTGATCAACATGAACTTGAACAGATTTCTCCTTACACTGAAAGGGCCGGGAACTCTTCATGACAGAGCGGGAACGACAGGCAGAGGTGAGGCAGCGGGAGCTGGATCGGCAGGAACTGATGCTACAGAAGCGTCTGGCAATGGAGTCCAATAAAATCCTCCAAGAACAACAAGAGAAAGAGAGACAGTGAGAACAGAGGGCCTCAGGGCAAGGGCTGGGGTTAGGGCCTTTGCTACCTACTCCTGTCTTCTTTATCCACCCACCCTGACCCCCCTGCCCTTGCTAACAAATATTCAGAGTTAAACAAAACAAATCCACCATTGGCCTTGTCTAACAATGTGTCTCATTCGGCATATTTGGTCCATTGCTCTGTCCAGAGGCCCAGAATTTTTCATCATCAGTTGGCTGGAATCACTTTTGATCATTGTGTTGATCAGCGTTCTTCTAAGATCCTTCATTTCTGTAATGTTTTTATTGTATAAATTGTTTTTCTGGTTCTACTCAATTCACTCCATCAGTTCAAACAAGCCTTTCCAGGTTGTTGGGTTTTTTCCCCTCTAAAACCATCCCCTTCATTGTTCCTTGGAGCACAAGTATGTTCTATCTCATTCATATACCTTAATTTGTTCAGTCATTCCCCATTTGATTGACACCTCCTTTAGTTTCCAGTTCTTTGCCACCACCAAAGGAAATGTTATAATTTTTTGTGCATATGAGTTCTTTTCCTTTTTCTTTGATATCTTTGGTATGTAAACCTGGTAATAATATTGCTGGATGAAAAGACATACGCTATCCAGTAACTTTGGGGGCATAGTTCCAAATTGCTTCCCAAAATGGTTAGACCAATGTATAGCTCCATCTACACTGCATAGCTGTGTCTGTTTTCCCACAACCTCATCAAAATTTGTTATTTTCCTTTTTTGTCAACTTTACCAATCTGATCAGTGTGAGATATAACCTCAGAGGTGCTTTGATATGCATTTCTTGAATTATTAGTAATTTGGAGCATTTTACATATGGCTATAGATAGCTTGGGTCTCTTCCCTTAAGAAGTAACTGCCTGTTAATATCCTTTGACCATACAGAAATTGTCCTGTTTTTCCCTTTTCAAGCAATTTTTTAAAATTTACAATCACAGGCTGTGGTGATTCACCTAGTTATTTGAATTTTTTTCTATATTAATTTAAGTCCCCAGATTAAAGCACCATCCTATGCAAGTATAAAACCAATTAAAAGTAGATCTGCAGTATTCAATCAACAATTAATTAAGCACTTATTAAGTATCTACTGTGTGCCAGACATTGTGCAAAGCCCTAGAAATGTGAAGAGAAAAGCAAAAATATTCCTCTCCCATCTTCCACCTCTATTAGAAACCAAATCTGGAGGCATTAACTTCCCATGTAGAAAGGAGTTGGTGACAAGGAATATCCAGACATTAATCTAACATTACCCTTGGTTAATGTTGGTTGGATTGTCAGTGATCATGAGATGGGAGTCATCTAATTTATTTCTCTACCTCTAGGGGGCATAACTAGCCCAGGTCACACAGAGAAGAACATTAGTTTTGAAAGCACTCAGGAAGGAGATTTTAGTTTCTTTCAATGTACCTCTAACCAAGCTCCCAGGAATCTCTACTTACTGCAGCCCTAAATTGAGCTCTTTCCTCCAGGGAATAACCAGAAAGCTATTTTCTGTACCCTCCTCCACACCAGACCCATAAGACCCCATTCTCTTTGAGTCCCAGGTGATGGGACCAAAGCCCACTCATTTGCGGCTATCACAGTTCATTTACTTTTCTTATTTGGAATGCTGAATACCTTCCAGCAACCCCAAAGCCTGAATCTGCCCAGAGGATCCCTAGAGGAAAATCTTGAGAGAGGAGAACTTGCCACTCTTCTCATGTGAAGAATTAGATCAACATAAGATGTTCTAGAAATGCCAACCTGGGCTTGTTTTTCAGGAGGAAGAAGGAGATCGCTCAGAAGGCTGCAGAAGAGAATGAGAGATATCGGAAAGAAATAGAGCAGTGAGTTCCTTTGGTTCTTTGTACATATGTATGTTTGTGTGCCTGTATTATGGAAGGTAAATAGCCTCAAACAGGTATCTGAGGAATAGGCACCTGGTTTGGAGGCATAATTGACTTTGTTCATGTTGGTTGGGGAGCAGCAAAGCTTACCTGATGCTTTGCAAAAGGACATTCAGGGGCAGTTGCTACTTCCTGTTCTCTCTGGGGAAATTGAGACAATTGCTGATCCTAACTCTGGAGGATGGAAGAAAATACCTAAGAGTTGCCCCTCTCAGAATGGGAAGGCGATTAACTGCATACTAGGGCTAGACGTCCTGGCCACTTCTGTCCTGACTGTCCTGAGGACTCTCTTGTATGCTGGTCACCTGCTTTTGGGCAGAGGGTCATGGTGGACACTGGGATGGAGACTTAATTAAAGCACCACAACTCACCCAGTTCCCCTGTGTGCTCGAATCTGCCACTCACAAGTAGAACTGGAAACATGGTCCACGAAACATTTGTGTCTTAGACTATCTTTACCATGTCCTGGCATCAGGGGAAGGGGAAGTGTCCTAAAGTTAGAATGGGGGATCCCAAGAAGCAAGGAATGATTTGTTTTAGCTCTTGTTGGAGAGTCACAGGCACACTAATCATCACCTTGATTGGGCGAAGGATCCTCCCACTCATCTTACTAACTTAGAAAGGTGCTAGTTCCTAGGGGCATTAAACCTCAGATTTAAATTTAGAGAAAGAAGAGTTAAAATTACTGCCCCTCCTCCCCCCCCAAAATGTGCCACCTCTTAAGAGCAGCTTATGTGATATTGTCACTTTGCAATTCTTCCCAGATGTTGTATCTCATTATCTCATATCTCATTAGAAGATGCTTCAGCAGCCCCATTCCTTTGTGTTTAAGCCCTATACCCCTCATTAGCATCATGTCTCAAATTCAGAGCCTAAAGAAAACTTGCAGATCTGATAATTAACTCTTCCATTTTACAAATGGGGGAAGTGAGGCCCAGATAGGGGATATGAATGACAAAACTGGACCTAGAAACCAAGCCTCTCTCAATTGCAGGTCTAATGCCCTTTCCACCACACCATGCGGTCCTAGTTGTCTATAAAATTCGGTGCCAAGAATGTCTGGAACAATGAAAAAATATGACTGCCACAGGAAATTCAATTCAGTTCAATTCAACAGACTTTTATTCAAAGAACCCACTATATGCCAGAAACTGTGGCAAGTGCTGGGTCTGCAGATAAAAGAATGAAAGACCCCTGCCCTCAAAGAGCTTACATTCTACCTAGTAGATTCAACCTATCTACAGATAATTAAATACCAGGACAACATGCTTCTGAGACATGCCTTCTTGAGTAGAACACAATTTCTCTATCAGTAAAATGTAAGCTAGTTAGAATAGGAGATAGAGTGCTATCTATCTATCTATCTATTGGGTCAGGAAGACCCAAGTTCAAATCTTTCCTTAGACACATAGTACCTGTGTGACCCTGGACAAGTCATTTAATCTCTCTCTCTCAGTCTCAGAAACTATCAGAAAAACTCTTAGGGTGGCATGATGCTGTGGAAAGGCCAATGCTGTAGAGTCAAAAGACCTGGGTTCAAATTTGACCTCATCTAGAAAGTGACAATAATAGTAATAGTACCTCTTCCTCTGGGCTGTTGTGAGGAGAAGACGAGATAATGTTTGTAAAGTGCTTTGCACACCTGAGAGCTCTATGGAAATGTTAGTCATTATTTGTAATAATGATAGTACTCATCTTTGTATTCTCCTGTGCCCAGCATAGTGTGACAATGCCTACCCCAGAAGAAGGTAGAGGGAGAGACTAGAGTTTTGATTCCACTGCTATGAGAGCTCCCAAGTGAAGGAACTCCATTAACCAATGAAGAGTAGCACTTTATTTGAAATTTATAATCTTAAAGGGTTGCCTTGGGGGGAACCAAAGGGTTAAGTAACTTGTCTAGGGTCACAGTATATGAGAGTGGTAGAACTTGAACTCAGGTCTTCTAGCTCTATTGCTTACTCCATTCACTATTCTATTCTGCCTCTGATGGCATATAGTAGGTGCTTAATCAATACTGTTTGAATTAGATTGGATCCCTGAATCTATATGTCTAACCCTGATACAGTCAACTCAGTTCTGTTTGGGTCACAACAGTTCTCAAGGGGTAGAGCCCATGGGCTGTGCCCAGACTGGCAGGAGATGAGGATGGGAGGCTCTCACTTTGTCCGGGTCACCCAGGGTGGTCTTGTCGGTCCTTTAGGATCACAGAAGACGAAGAAAGGTTCAAGAAGCAGTGGGAAGAAGAATGGGGTACAAAGGGCCAGCTGCTGATGCCGAAGACCATCACAGCTGAAGTGCACCAGCCACCACGCAAGCCAAAATGTAGGTAACAAGAGAAGCTTGGGGAGGACAGTGGCGGGGGAGGGGGGGAGAGTCCATCTGGCCCACACATTCCCAAGAAAGGCTTAAGAGAGTCCCTGGGAACAGTTTCACTCGCTGATTTCCAGGGCCACCCAGAAATGTTGTTCTCCAGGTACTGAAGCAAACCTAATGTGTGGGTAGACAATATGACTAAAGCCTCATGTGTTCCAGGCAAGAACGGGGTCCTATGCATCTACCTGTCCCACTTTTATTTTATTTTATTTTATTTTATTTTATTTTATTTTATTTTACAAACCTACTCTAGGGTCATTTACACACTGGTAAACTGTATGGAGAGGAATGAGGGTGGTAGGGGGTGGTAACTGAAGGCAAAGATTCACAGTTCTCTCCTCCCTCTGTAAATGGCACCACAAGATTGTGGGCTTTAGGAACCAGTGAAAAAGCTTGGCTTCCTTAGTTAGTCATAGCGCCTTCTCTTGTGCAACTTCTGTTGTGGGGCTAGGAGTGAACCAAGGAGTAAGTAGAACCTTAGAACTTGAGGGGATCTGAGGATCTAAGTGAAAAGGAATAAATACTTAGACGGCACCTACTGCGTCCCAGCCACTGAGTGCTTTACAAATATCATCTCATTTGATTTGTTGTGAAGACAACAGTCATGCAAGATAAGGGCTGCTATTATCTCCATTTTACAGTTGAGGAAACTGAGGCAAACAGAGGCTGAATGGCTGGCCTAAGGGTCACACAGCCAGAAAGTGTCTGAGGCCAGATTTCAACTCTCCAATTGTACCACTTAGCAGTCTAGAAAGAGCATTAGCCCTGGAGCTCTAGACTTCAAATCTGAACTCAGACAGCCTGTGTGACCTTGGACAAGTCACTGTATCTCAGTGGGCCTCAGTCTCATCATCTGCAAAATGAGGGGGTTGAACCTTATGGTCTGTCTCCAAGGTCCTGCTACATGTAGGTCTTTGATCTTCATGGTCACTCATAGCACAGATTTTTCATGGTGGAGGAGGTGCCTAGTATCTAGAAAAATGTTTGTTCCTAAATGTCTGTCCAGCTTCCCATTCACATTTGGGTCTTCCCTCTGCGTCTGTACCTCGCCCTCAATTTGGCTTTAGCTCTGCCCTACCCACTATAAACTGACCTCACCCCTACCTTCAGGGATGAGCCAAGCTACCCATATCCACCCCAGGATAAAGCTGGAGTCTCCTGCTATCCCTGCAATCATTCAGAAAAGTCATAAAATGGCATTTCCAGCTCAAAATGGGCTTTTCAAAACTTTGGAGACTAGAAAACAAGAAAGATCGTTTGGGAGCAAAATGCAGCTTTGACTATTGTCAGCTTCATAGAAGTCTTCCAAGACTGCTGGATATGATTTTATTCTTATCCTGCAGCTGTGAATAATGTTATTTTTAGTTGGCATGGGAAAATCCCAGCCTTCTACAGACTCAGTGCCCTCCTCTGGGCCTGGCATGAGCTTAGACCCAAGAACTTGGGTTGTTCTCTAAGACAACTGGCGCCCCTGTGATCTGTTCAGTAAGGCTGTCCCCTGACCCCTTCAGGGTCACCTGTCTCACAGGTGCATGGTAATGAGGACTGAAGAGGGCACCCATTTCTACTTCTGGGCTATAGACCACCATAGCAAGGCCCTCCTTATTATGGTTTGTTTCATCTCTGGAAGACAAAAACTATTCACAAGGCTTACACCCAGTGGTGTTTGATATTAGTTGGAGATGTGGCCAGAGATAAGTTTCAGATGAATGACTTGCTCTCAAGACTTAGAGCTAATTTACTTTTATGAGTAAAATGAGAGATTTAATAGAGGAGAAATCAATTTTAATTGATTCCCAGGAAGGCAATCCTAGGTCAATTCAGTGCCTTCTTAAAAACTGTCATGGCTCCTGAACAGACATGCTCTGCCAAGAACCAAATGAAAATCCATTCGCTGGCCATTTGTTTATTTAGATTTTTAACCAAATCAAGCTTTTCTGAGGAAAAGAAGGGAAAGCAAAGTGGGGTTTTTTTTGGTTTGTTTTTTTCCCCTCAGGATAAATGTTTTCTAGGGCTGTAAACAAGATTCTCAGCAGCTGCTTCCTGCAGATTTCTGATATGAGCTAAGATACCAGGCCTGGCCATGCGCCTCCAAGAACATTACCCACTTAACTCCAGATTGACAATAACTCAGGAAATGTAGTCACCCAACTGGGTCCGCTCAGTTCATCCCTTTCTCATTTCTAACACATTCTGATAAGACCATGATATCTCCAGCCCTCATCAGAATCACTGGCCCTGGTCCAGGCTCTGCGAGTGAGCGTGGATGCATGTCTGTGTGCATTTCTGGGGAAAAGCAAGGCTTGGAAGGCATCTGAAATCTCATTGTCCTAGACTATGAGTGTAGAATTTAAGCTCTTTGAGGAGCCTATCACCTAGTAAGGTGCTGCCCTTAGTAACTACTTGCTGAGTGACTGAGTGAATTAATGAAGTATGATAAGTTTTCTAATATTTGGAATTTAAGGATGTATATACTGTTTTAAGAACTAACAACTGGAAAGGGGGTTAGCTCTCAGCCTCCCCCAAGGTTTTCATAGCTGCCCTGCCAGCCATCCAACTACCCCTTATCTGACTCAGCAGGAATAAGGGCATTTCTAAGGAAAGCTGGGTTCCAGCTTCCATCAGGAAGTTTTTCCTTCTCCTAAAGGAGGGATGTTAGGAAAGGCTGGGATCCTACCTCCTGCCTCCAGAGAGGTGACTGTCCAAGCCATCTGATTTGGATGATGTCTACACCCTTCCTGAGGAGCTCTCAGGATGGAGACTCACTCGTTTAAGCATCGGTTGAAAACCTGATATTTGGTTACTCTCCCATTACTCACCCCCAAGGTTACCCATTTTTTACATGTAGCAAACAACTCAGAATGCCCCTTAGTGAGAGAGAAACCTTGGGGAATGGTGATGAAAAAGTTCTGTAGACCTTGGGAAAGTCACCATAAATCCTCAAGCCTTTGTCTCCATATCTGTAGAATGAGGAGGCTGGACCAGATGGCCTCTGAGGTCCCTTCCAGTTCTCGGTCTATGAATCAGTGTTAATTACATTCACCATATTCAGATCTCCACCTATCATCCAGCTCCCAAATTATAGCCCAGAGTCCAAAGAAATTTCTCATGCATCTGGGGCCCTTCATCCTCTAAAGGCTGGTAGAGTTAGCATCTTTTTTTACAAGTAGGAAAATAATCAGTCAATGGTTAAAAAAAACTTCCATGACCCCGCACTGAACGAGCAGCCCAGCCTAGAACTAGAACCCTAGATTCTCAGCTCTATTTCCCCATCCCCTAATTCTAACTCCAATGTTCTTCTGGAAACCTGTGCTCTCCCCTTGATTCCTGAAGTAGGTCTTCTTCCCTGTACCCTCCAGGCTGCCCTGAATTATCTCTGAAATCCATTCCTCCTCATTTCCTTCCTCCTCTGTTTCCCTAGTAGATGAACAGGGAGTGGAGTCTCCACCACATGCTGACGACCTGAATGGAGGGACGGAGAATCAGCGAGTGCAGGTTGGCAGTCCCGGCTTAGCTCCCTACCAGCCTGACGCTAATGCTTACCGCATCTTGCTTCCTCCTGACAGTCAGCTTGGACCCTGGGCCTCAGGGCAGGCAGTATATACTAACTGGTAATTCAGTTCAATGTCTGCCCAGCCCTCTGGGACAGAGGCAGGCAGAGCACATGATGTGGGCCCTGCCTGGAAGAAGCTCAAAGTCCTTGTTGTGTTAGGCTTCTTGTCATCCAACTTTCCAGAACAAGGGGCCTGAGTGCTCTATTTTTTGTAAACCTTCTTCTCTGAGCAGTAGACAATAGCTCCACAGTCTTCAAACCACTTCAGGAAAGTGTCCTTATACCCCTTGCCCCTAGCCCCTTCACTCCACCCTAGTTACAACTCTTATGGGTAGAATATCAGCCAGGGACCATCTTGTCAATTTACCCCCTTACTCCTTAGATCTAACTCTAATCATTATCCTGTCTTTAAATGTCGAAAATCACTGTAGGGGAAACCGAGGAACTTTGCCCCGTGGTATGCAGGACCCTGACTGCTCTCAAATGCATTCATTGACAGTGGGATGTAGAGGCATTTCTTGGATCAATGGCCCATCTGGTGGAGGGCCAGGGAAAGGATTATTTTTCTTTTAATCACCTTTTGTGTTTGCTGGCTGGTTTTGGTTTAGGGAAGAAACACAAATAATCTTCCAATATTTAGCCTTTGATCTCCTGGCACCTGCACCTGATGCCGGCCAGAGACAACTTGAGCAGGGCTTTGGCCCCAGGACAAAGAGCTCTTCAAGTAGTTACACCGGCCCAGGCTTGCAAAGCAGATATTTTTAGGCGAGTTCAAGGCCCATAGTCAGAAGCCATGCTTCTGTTTATGCGCTGACACTATGCCTGCTGTTCTTTGCTTTACAAATGCCTCAAGTTCCCTTGAAAACGAATTTCCCGCAGTTGCCAACAGATGCATTCTGACCACTCTGGACAACATTTTTCTTACCACTTTGTTCTTTGTTTCTAGCTTTTGGTTGGTTTTATCGGTATGAAGGCAAATTCCCAACCATCAGAAAGGTAGGGAGGACACAGGGCCAAGTTTGCTGTGGAATTTGGGGTTTTCATACCACCTATCTGTTCTCTCTCCTATAAATGACAACACTCTATGCACCCACTTTGAACATTCTCCAGAGCCCTCCTTCCTCTGAATGGCAGGCTGATGATGGCTGGGGATGTCACTGAGGCTGAGGAGGGCTTCATAGGTAGCCATTAATAACTGATATTGCAAAAATGTGAATTATGTTCACTTAGTTAATGTCAGCATTAGTTATGTGGAAGCAAGTGGCGTAGTGGAAAGAATACTGGTTTTGGAGCCAGAACTCCATCCTGCCCTAGACACTTACTGGCTGTACAACCTCAGACAAGGCACTTACCTGCTCTTAGCCTAGTTTCTTCATCTGTAAAATAATAGCCCTTCGCGGGGTGATTGTGAGAATCAACTAAATTAATATATCTCAAGTGCTTTACAAACCTCAAAGTGCTCTGTGTCTTTCAACTCATCTTTATTATTCTTCCTCCTCTGTTTACCCTACTGTTTACCAGCCTTGCATCCTGATAAGAACAGGGACCAGGGTGGCATAAGGGACTTTGGATTTTTTCTCAGTAGGGCAAGATTGGAAGCAGAGACCAGACTGGAGGCAGGCAAAGGGAAATAAACACAGCGACAGGCTGTAAACTGTAGTGGGATCAGAGCTGTGGCAGTCGGCCAGAGTGTGGAGACCCAGGGGATTTCTGTGCCAAAACCAATGCCCCCAGAGACATCGAAACCTCTAACCACTCGGGGCTATATTGAGGGCCCATCCTAAAGCATCTCTCCTGTTATTAATTAAGCCCTTTAATTTTATATCCCAGTATTATTGTTCAGTATCTGGCTTCTAAGATTCTATTGTCCTTTGTCTTTCTTAACTCTCCTGACAGTGGATTAGGGATATGTTTCTGCTAATATCAGTGACATTGAGTCAATATAACTTGGTATCTGAAAATCACATCCCAGTGAAAATTAGGACATACTTCCTCAAGAAGGCTGCCTTCCAGAAACATAATCTCTGGTGCATCTGTGACCCTGAGCAAGGCACACAATATCTCTTCCCCTCCCCCCACCTCAGTTTCCATATCTGTAAAGTGGAAATATCACATTCCCTTGAATAATTTTCTTTTTTGGCAAGAAGAATAAGACAAATAATTTACATTTAAAATAAGAATTATTCCAGATCTGAATTAGCTAGGAGAAAGAAAGGGATAGTTGAAATCCCAGAGTCCTTGATTACAGATTACAGACCCCAAAGGCTTGATGCTCTGCAACTACAGACAAATGCGCTATACCCTGTCCTATGGTCTGTGGAAATTCACTGCCTTCCCCTTGGCCTGACGTGACAATAAAGTAAAGTCACTGCATTTTCAAATGTACATACAAGAATTAAATCATCTAAGACAACAGTAACCACTTCAAAGTAGTCTCCTTGGGAGACATGCACATATTCCAGCAATGCTGACATTGTTCAAACTATTTCTGGACCTTTCTGGAATTGCCATCAAGGCCAGCAGCACATTCTTTTAAATCTCCCTATTGGTAACAAATACTACTCCTTTTTTGGGTGGATTCAACTTTTGGAAATAGCCAAAAGTCATTCAGAGCCAGCCAAGTCTGGTGACCCAAAATGGGATTGAGTAATGTAACAGCCAGAGATGGAGTGACAGCAGGGATGCTTTATGATGGGCACCCAAGAAAATGCAAAAGGGTGATCCTATTTGGGGTCTAAAACTAAGGGAGCCTATAAAGTGATATGAGTGGAAGCCAGATTCTGAGCCCCACACAAAAACTGAAGAGAAATGTCTGTGACCCACTTGCCTGAAGTTGTCCTTACGCAAGAACAAAGAGGGACTAAGGATGATTCAGACATCTGCGGGGACACATCAGCTTTCCTTTTGTCTGACTCCTCTGACTAAAAGTAGGATTTCAGTCCAGTTGCAGATTCCCAGCTCAGAACCTGAGCAAGTGTGGGGAAGATGCTCATTTGCAGAATTAGTTCAAAATCTGTCACTGGAGCTATTCAAACACAGACTTCATGAGTCTGTATCAAAGATACAGTTATCAGGCAGGTGGTTGAAGTAAGTGACCTCTGGGGTCCCTTCCAACTGAGATTCTATCATCTGCCACCTAGTACCCTCCTCATTTTGGTCCATGCTTCCGTCTATACCTCTCCTATGAGCTGTTTTCTTCATCTGTGTGCTGTGGAGTGATCCTGGATTGCATCTGTCTTTCCCCTCCCCATCAAATCCCTCCTCCCTCTGGAAGTAGCTTCACTCACTCTCAGACCCCGTGGGAGAAAAAGATAGAAAGTCTTCCATTACTGAATTCATTGGGATTTTTACTTGCCCCTGATCCCCTACTGAAAATTAAAACTTCAAACCTAACCTTTCTGGGTAAAACAAACCCAGGAGCTCTCAGCTCTAACTTAGCCTAATTGTTGCTTTTTTTCCCCCAAATTCTCATCTACTAACTCCAAACTCTTGATGCTTCAAGTAGAAAAAAACTAAGTTTTTCACTTGCAGCCAGGAGAGATAAACTGAATCCTCAATGCCAGGAAGGCAGTTCTGTCATACAAATGCAAGTATGTGGCTTTGGCCCATTCCACCCTTCTCTTACTGTGGCCAGAAGCTCCTCTTGGCCAAGGTTTGCCAAGTCTTGCAAATTTCCTGGGTGTCTCCTGGAAGAATGCTGCCTCAGACATTTACTAGATAGGTCACCCTGGGCAGGTTTCCCCATCTCATCTCTCAGATGAAGAAACTGAGAATTAGGTGATCTCCATGGTCCCTTCCAGATTTGTATCTATGGTCTCCATGGCCTCTAACTTCTCTGACTCCTGGACATGAAGTATTGTTCTTTGATAAACCAAGGAGCAGTGGAAGTGGCCAGAGGCTCTCCCACAGCTAGGATGTATATGGTACCTCTAGACCCTGCGTCCCTACAGGTAGCCCTCTGGTTCATACAAAAGGGAGTGAGCTGAGGGCCAGACCCTGAACGGATAGGAGATCCTGTGCTTGAGGGTTTAGCTGTTTGTCTGAGGTGGTGGCTGCCTTTTTAGAGTGGATACCACCTCCCTTCCCGTGTGCCATAATGTGCTGGTGTACAAACCATATTGCACCCTCCCAGAAAGGGAAAGACAAGAAGAAATCTAAGCATGACAGCCTGCAGGAGCTGAGGAAGCACAAGAAGGAAATTGAATTTGAGCAAAAGCTTTATAAGGAGAAGGAAGAGATGCTGGAAAAGGAAAAGCAGCTGAAGATCAACCGGCTAGCCCAGGAGGTATATGTCGTGTTTTCTGGTGCTGAGCTAGCCCACCCAGGGGCTAAATTCCTGCCCCTCCCCCAGGATCTAGGTCTGAGGCTATCCCTCCCTCCTTGGGGTAGTCTAGAATAGGGGTAGGGAACCTTCAGCTTCAAGGCTACATGCATCCCTCTAGGTCCTCAAGTACCACCCATTGACTGAATCCAAACTTCACTGAACAATTAAGTTTGGATTCAGTCAAAGGGCTGCACTTGAGGACCTAGAGGGCCATATGTGAAGGTTCCCCACCCCTGGTCCAGCGTTTGTTCCCCTGAACTGTTCCCAAAATATGTCTAGCTACTAGTCTTAGCACCTTCACCTTCTGATGAGAATATAGATCTGAGGTTATGCCACACCTGGCCAGGATGTAGGTCTGAGGTTAGCCCACCTTCCCCCAAGGCATGCCCAAGCAGAATTACATAGCAAATAGATGGGATTGAGTGCTCTTAACTCACTCCCCTGTCTACTGAAAATAATACCAGTCTGCTTCTTGTTAACAGTTCTGGGAACCAAAATGCCAAAGTTGTTAAGTAGAGAATGGGGCAGTGGAAAGAGCCCTGGGTTTGGAGTCAAAGGGATGGGGTTCAAATCCTGACTCTGCTACTTACTTACCTTGTGACTTTGGGGATATCATTTCCCAGGTCTTCAGCATGCTTATCTGTAGAGTGAATGACTTGGACCAGATGGTCCCTAGATTTCATTTCAACTTTAAATCTGTGGTTCCATGGTCCTATGAGAGATCTATGAAATCCAGAGACAGTTCTGGGCAGTCTCTATTCCCTGGAGGCCTTTTCAGAACCTAGTTCTTTGTGACTTAAAGCTGCATGTGGTTGGAAGGATGGCATTTATGATCTTTATGTGGTGGTCCTGTGGCCCAGGTGTCGGAAACTGAGCGAGAAGACCTAGAGGAATCGGAAAAGATTCAATACTGGGTGGAAAGGCTTTGTCAGACCCGCTTAGAGCAGATCTCCTCAGCAGAGAATGAGCTTTCAGAGGTAACAGACCACTATGTTCTGAGTGCTGTGTGGACACACCTTGCCTTCTGCGACTATACACTTGGCCCACCCAGTAACTTCCTTTTCTCCTTCCCTGGGCTACCCCCATTAGCAGCAGTGTCTGAACTTTGCTCCCAAATCCATGGGAGCATCCCTCCTCCTGGCTACCCAGAACCCCTTCCTCTCACCCAGTTTCTGCAAAGGAGCAGATGGATCAATTCAAGCTAAGGTGATGAGTGACAGATAATTGGGTTATCCCTCCCAAGGCTAATGGCATTTTTTTATGGGAGCCATTGCCTTTCTCTAAAAACTATAATGGCAGAATTTTAGGCATTGGCAGCAGAATGAGATAAAGCAAAGGCAATTAGAAGGGAAGACTTCCTAAAACCCATCTGATTATCCATACATCAGCAGTCCTAAGCCCATTCCAGCTCTAAAATCCTACAATGATGGTCCACAGACTCAAGTTGAGCCAGCCCTTTTCTCATGAGAAACAGTTCTCCTGCCATTCTTCTGGAAGTCCAGAGGCTCACAGCCCCAGGCAAAGATCTGCTTCGAAGGCTCAGATGAGTACAAGAGACCAAATTAAATTAGGTACTAGATGCCCAAAGCTCCCAAGGCCCTGTATCAACCATGGTTGGTTCTGTTATCCCAACTTTGCTAAATTCCTTTCTTAGAAGCAAGCTACTTTCTCCTGCTGGTGAATGTGTAGCCAGGCTGTAAATGACCATTTGGAGATGCACTCCCTCCTCCAATATACACCCTACTTTCTTAAGTAGCAGTTTTATTTCAGCCATCACTTAGACACAGTGGCTGTTCTGCCCAAGTGTCCCAGGAGTTGCAGAAATTCTAAGGCCACTGAGGCATTGACAATGACTTGAGCAACATTGGTCCCATGGGTGCACAGTCTCTCCATCATCACAGGATTGGTGCTGCCTCCCTGGGAGCTACAGCAATGACCTGTGTCTCAATCATGACCTTGCAGAGTTGCAGGATACATAACTCCCAGGGGTGTGAGGAGGTCCTTATTACCTGTGTCCACATCAGGGTAGACACACACACACACACACACACACGCATGCACTCACATACCAGCCATTCACCCTGATTGCCTTTGAGAATCATCCTCATCATAGTCTTGGAGCTGCTAGCAGAGAGAATACCAGGCTTAGCCACAAATCCCTTACAGGGGCCAGTTAATGCAATTTCCCACCTAGAATGGCTATGTGGTATCACTCTGTAATCACTGGAATCTGGATCTGACCTCCACTCCCAGCAATATATGCCATGCTTGAGTTAATTTAGTGAAGACTGTTCTGTAGAAAATGGTAAGGCCTAGTGTGGGATCCCCAGCATATGAGTTTAGTTTTTGTCTCCAGACACATTGATATTATAGTCAGATATCACCATTGGCTCTGGGCAGGGCAGGTCCCTGGTATATCTATCTCCCTGTTGACCTGCACTGGGACTGAAAAAGCCCCTCCATGACTTTTCATTCCCCCAGATGACCACCAGTCCCCCATCTTCTGTGACGCTCCTGGCCCCACCCCTGCGACGCTTCGCCGGTGGCCTGCACCTCCATACCACTGATCTCGATGACATTCCCCTGGACATGTTCTATTATCCACCCAAGCGCCCGGCTCCTCTACCGCCGCCTTCTGCACTGCCAGTGATGCCCCACCCCCCAACCCCTAACCTACCTTCCAAGGTCTCAGCACCCCCTGTCATTGTACCAGCTGGCCAGGCATCCTCCTCTTCCACTTGGGTACGTCGCCCACCACCCCCACTCCCTCCTCCTCCGTCAGTTCCCACTCTGGACCTCAACCTATCCCGCTCACTCCCTTCTGCCTTGGAAGAGGCTCTAGTTAGCCATGGTCTCCATTCTGGAGATTCAACTGAACCTGTGGAGGATTGGGAGCTAAAGAATTATAGCGGGAGGCCCATGAGCTCTCCCCTCCCTGAACGGAGCTTCCCTCCAACTCCAAAGGTACACACTGCACTCAGCATGGCATGCCTGGGAATCTCCTGTGGCTTCTCTCCTTTAGAGTGCCTCTGAAAAGTCAAGAGAAGAAGATAGTGCCTTTTGTTTTCCTAAAGTACCCTCAGTATCCATATGTATTGCTGTGTGCATGCTGCATGTTTATAGTATCTACTGAATGTGATGGGCCAGTTCATCCTTGCAAGTTGTCATTCACTCTTCTCCCTATGATTCTCCTTGGAAGGGCCAGGCTGGTGTGGGCCACTAACTTTTTGCATTTAACTGCAAGGCCATATTAACTAAGAGTCAAAGCTTTTTGGTCAACGTCAGCTACTTGTCACAGTCCAGCAGGTTGTAAATATGGGAAATCACTCCCCAGGAAACAAAATACATTAAAACAAGTTTAACCCTTCAAAGGATATAGTGACTATATTCCAGTATTAATGCTAGAATTATATAGCTGGAAGTATATTCACCAAAAGTTCCTGGTAAATTCCCAGCCTAAGAGGAAAGAGTTCAAATGAAACCTTACTTATGTGATCTTGGGAAAGTCACTTATCTCTTGGGGCTTCAGAGTGCCCCTCTGTAAAATGAAGGGGTTGGATTAGGTCAGTGGTTCTCAACCTTTTCAAATGCCAGCATCCTCTTTTAATTCCAAATTCCACAAACCCCTCTCACTGTATTATTAGCATCATGACAAAATCTCGATTCATAGATGCCTTGCTATTCAATAGACCAGGAATTATTAACCTTCTTTGTTTCTTACATTCCACTGGTAACTTATGGACCCTTTCTCAATAATAATAATAAAAGAATATGTAATAAATAATAATAAGAGAAAATATGTAAGCATTACAAAGAAAATCAATTAAATTGATATATAGCTATCAAAATGTATTTTTTAAAAGTTTATGAAATCCTTCCCAATTGGAGGTTGGGAACCACTGGACTTGACTAGTGGAGTCAAACTCAGAAAGAGATCTCTGGGGGCTTTCATCTTATTATCCATGTTATTTTGCATTTTTATTTATTTTATTAAATATTTCCCAATTATATTTCAATCTGATCCAGCCCCATTAACCAGTGAGTTTGACATCTCTGGACTAAATGTTAACTAAAGTCCTTTCCAGCTCTGAAATCCAGTAATTTTGAAATTTTCAAAATTAGTACTCAAACCCAAAATTCAGATATTTCTTTTTTTCAATCTGGGGGGGGGGCACCATCGTAAATCTGTGACATTTCTTAGGGAATAAGAGATAGTCAACTTGATTCTTTTAGTCATTCCTGAACCACTTGTAGACAAGTCAGATCCCTAGGGAAAAGACAAATCTTTCATCTCATCCTAGAAGAAACAGAATGGCTCTCTGAGGTATTCTCTGTGGCAAGATATCAGACCTGCCCTTACCAGCTAGGGGAGGGAAGTTTCTTTTAGAGATGTGTGGCAGCAAATTGTGGGAGGTTTTTATTGACCCCTCCCTGCATGAATTTGGGTTCCTGCATGATCTGGCAGATGAGGATGGTGATGATGATGATGATGAGTGATCGCTAGAGGGAAGGAGAAGGGTTGTGGATGTGCCATGTGGGGGACAACCAGGAACCAGTTAAGACAACACTGCTCTCAAGCAAATAGCTCTAGACCTCTTCTGAACAGTTTCCATGCTGGTGAGTAAGGATGTGAGCCTAGAAGTCACAGCCCTGGACTCTATACCCAAAGCAAGGTGAGGTAGCGAGGTGAAATTTGCTAGGAGGGTGGATGAGAGTGTGGTATAGAGGGACAGACACCCTCCCCCTACTTTGAGGGTTGTTCTTATACTTAGCATGCTGTCGAAATAAGCAGGAGACCTGCCCCCATCTGAGACAGCAGCACCAACAGGAATGACAGTGTTCATATGGCAAGAAAGAATCAAAGTGATGCATTTATCTAAAGTCCTTAGGAGGGTCTATGCAGTCAGGTTGAATATATAGAAATAGTCAAAGAATTGAGACCCAGGAGGACCCTTGGGTTTGATCTTAGAAATCACATAGTTCAATGCTCATTTTACTGATGAGGAAACTGAGGCCCAGAGTGTTGAGGTCACTTTGCCAAGGTCACATGGGCAGGAAAGGCAGAGCTGAGATTCTGACACAGGTCCTAGAGTCCCAAATTGAGTTCGTTCTACTATGATGACTGGGGAGTCAGGAGACTTGGGTTCTATCCTGTTTCCCCCACTAATTTGTATGACCTTGAGGGAGTCCCCTCCCTTTTCCATGCCTCAGTTTCCTCCATTGTCAAATGAGGAGGTTGGATTAGATTTATTCGTTCATTCAGCAAGCATGTATGAAGTGAAAGCTTCTCTATCCGCTGAGCCAAGTAGACTTTTTAAACAGCATTCTGGATGAAAAGACCTGCTTGATTCTAAGGCCTCCAGCATCAAGAGCAAATGGAGTTGCCAGGGATAGAACCCAGAATCTCACATGTGCCAAACACAATGCAAGATACTCGTCATAGAGGATAGAGAGCTAGTCTCTGGAGTCAGAAGGATGTGGGTTCAAGTCCCCACCTCTGACACATACTGACTGTGTAACCTTGGGCAAATCACTTAACTTTCCAGTGTTCTAGTCCACTCTCTAAGGCTACAAATTGCCCAACGGTTGTTAATCTGCATTGGCAAAACGAATTTTCTCACCTGCAGCACTGATGAAGTCACAGGTTGGGAAAAAAAAAAAAAGAAAAGGTGTCCAAGGCACCACACTGGGCAATAGAGATGCAAAGACAAAAATGAAACAATTCCTGTCCTCAGGCAGCCAACGTGACCTCTGTGTTAGGGCTTTCATATTCTAACATGTTTTCACAGGGCAAGGCTTCCAGTCCCCAAAGAAATGTGTCTGAGTGATAGGAAGCCCTCCTTCCAAAGGCCTTGACTTTGTTGACTTTGGGGACTCTCAGCACGCAAAGAAGCTTAAAGAACTTCTGGTACTGGAATTTCTGAAAGGCTGATAAACAGTCTCACTGTTTAAGTAGCTGGAAATGCTTTTTTTTGAAGGGTGGAGATTTTTATATATATATATTAAGAACAAAGAACAATAGAAGGCTCCATATGTATCTTCACTTTGACCAAGAGCAAAGCTGTCTGCTGAGCCTCATGGGCCCTAGATGTAATCACTATGCCCTCGGGCTCAGGGTGTTGTGGATGAGCAATGGGCAGCCCAGCCTCATAGCCCCTTAGTAGAGCTGTTGCCACCTGCACAGTCTGCCCAATCTTTTATGCCTACCATTGGGCATTTTGGTCAAAACCTGACCTTATACTCCATCTGTGGCTGGCATCTACCCCAGGGAGGTTTCCTCCATCCATAGCCCCAAACAGCCCCAGGAATGTTAATTTATGCATTATGCTCCCTAGCCCTTCTTGGTCCCATACTCAAACAAGGAGGGACCATATTAATGAAGTCCTACAAAGTAGGGGCCAGGGTACTCTCTGAGTAGAGGGGGCCAGGGCTGCCCTGTGAAGCCTTCTCAGGAACAACCATTTTTCCTTTCCCTTTATATTCTCACCTTGGAAGCAAAAAGCCCATTTATGGATCAGTCTTCTAGTTTTATCCCTACCCATGTGACAGTGGGCAAGTCACTTCAACATTCCGGGCCTCAGTCTCCTCATCTGAAAAACAGGAGAGAGCAGCACTAGAGTACCACTAAAGGGAAGCATTGATTTACTGGAAATAGTACTAGACCTGGAGTCGGAAGATCTGAGTTCAAATTTCCCCTCTGACTCTATTGATTCTGAGCCTCAGGTTCCTCACCTATAAAATGGGAATGATAATGCTTGTGCTGTCTAACTCATGGGAATGGTGCAAGGGAAAGCACTCTGTAAACTACAGAGTACTAAAATAATACAACAGAGTAACCAGTGCCCTAGATTTGGAGTTGGAAGATCTGGGTCCGAATCCTGGCTCTGCCATTGATGTCTCCTGAGATTCTGGGAAGGTCACATCAGCAATGGACTTGGAAATCAGGAAGAACTTGCTTTTTAATCCTGCCTAAAATATTTACCCGCTGTATCATCCTGGGCAAGTCATTGAATTTCTTTGTCTCAGTTTCCCCATCTTAAAAATGAGGGACTTGGACTTGATGGCCCCTAAGATTGTTCCAGCTCTAAAGTTATGAGTCTTCAGTTCCCTTGTTTGCAAAATGTGAGGAGGTAAACTATCTGCCAGTAATTAATAATTAATTAATAATATTATAAGTGTAATGTATTTATTAATAATGAATTAATGACATAAGCATAATATACTTATTAATAATACACTAATAATACTGTATTTGCTAATGCCCCTTCTGGCTTTAAATGTGGTGATCCTCAGAGCCAGTAAGGGTAATAACTTCCCCAGCAAAGGAGTCCTCTGGAGAAGGGGTATTCTTGCCGCAGTGGAGCAGAGGGGTCTTTTGGGATATCCTCTTCAAAGATAGGGTCAGACTGGAGCTCAGCAGAGAATAGTCAGTCACTGAAAAGTTCCAGTCTAGGGCATTCCGCTCTGAGGATCCTCCCAGTAGCTTTGAGCTCCATTCCAGGACGTGCTGAATGTGGCCTCTCTGAGGTCATCTTCATTCTTCTCTGTATGCTATAAGAGTCCAGCCTCCAAGGGTAAGCAGGAGCAGTGACCCGAACTAGCTCTGTGGGTATGCATGGACATAGCAAGGTTGCCATCAGTGCTGTGAATGGGCCAGGCTGTCCCTGTGGCCACCAAGTGAGACTCTCTCTTGAATTGACCCCTCCTAGCCACTTTGTCCGAGTCCGATGCCCCCGCGAGGCCCCGGTGTGTCCACCATCTCCAAACCCGTCATGATTCCTTATGACTTCAACTTCGTTGGCAGGCCAGTGGTCAGATCCGAGGTCTTGGTAAGCCCCTTCAGTTCCCTATGTGGGCTGTACCCTCTGATCCAGGTCCTAAAATGCAGGCTACTGTCCTGCAAATGAAAAGCAGGCTCTGTTACTGTGGTGGGAATGTGTCCCAATTCCAGGGGAAATCAGTAAATATGACCTACCATGCTCCCTGGCCAGGAGCCATCACTTCCAAGTCCTGTGTGTGAGGACATATTGGTGTAATGAGACCCACATCAAGTGTTTGAAGATCAGTCCACAAAATTTCCAATTAGAACAGTCTCCTCTGTTAGCAATTCTAAGCATCCTGACTTTGCCAGGGAAATGCTTAAGGAATCCATGATTTTATTGGCATGAGTCCCTCCACTGATACAGAGTATGACTTCTCCACTTGAGTTAGATGATTTCATGAGCTGCCATAGCCAAAAAAATCAAACCAAACAAGACCCAAAAACCTAAAATCCAGCAAAAATAACCCTCATCACCAGGTAGCCAACCCTTTAGCAATAACTTCTCTGAACTTATCTAGGTTGGTGCTTGGAGAGTAGACAAATGATCTATCACCAGCTCATGACCAAAACTTTTTTCATCTTGGTGCCATCCACTAGAGCCTGTCTTCTGCTGGTATAGACATCAAGAAGCTTGGCCCCTCTCCACACATTAAAAAGGCATCACATTTGTGATGGTCCAGAGAAATACTTGAAGCAAATTTACTTCCTCTGTTCAATTTAGCTTTACCAGTACTGGGGGTCCCATGAAGAATACAAACTCCTTGAGGGCAGGGAGTATTTTTCTTTTGTCTTTGTATCTCCAGTGCCCAGCATAGTTAGTAAATGGTTGTTGAATGACTGGATGTAGGTGCACTAGAGAGGTTAGAGAGGACAGATGTGCTTTGGGACCCCTCACCCCACCCATCAATGGTGGCCAGGGAATTGGGGTCCCACTCACACTCATACACCCCCAGTCATGAATGGCTGTCCTACATATAGAATCACCCTACCCATGTATATGGTATATTCTAGAAGAATTCTCCAGTTCTATGTGTATCATGTTATCAACTGGGTACTTACCCACTCAGTCTAACAAGATCAGTAAAAGCATTTTCTGTTTAACTTCCCAAGAAACCCTACCCAAATGTCAGGAAAGGTTATGTATCATCACTTAGATTATTTTTGGTTTTAATTGTAGTATCAGCTTCCAGAGGAGAAAAGTTCACTCAGTATATGAAAGCTTTTTTTTTTCAAGCATAGGCCTAATGTTTGGCAATTAATTCAGTGATATCTCCTTCTCTTACATAACTTTGGGCAGCTTTTGTGGATTAACACAGGTCAGAGCCTGAAGGAAATCAGTATGACCACAAAAGAAATCAAGCTTTTATCAAAGTAAGAAAATGCCTTTAGGAGTGGTCCTGCCCTTGGCTGGGGACCCAGGGACTTCAGCCATGGCTTTTAGGAGGAGTAGCTGCCTTTGAGCTGGGTCGCACCCAGAAGGGTTGGGGAGTGGGCATCTGACACTAGGGGGCAGGCAGGTCTTTATTTTACACACACTCATGGACTAGGTCAAGTGGTTAACATCCAGTTTGGAAATGTTCTTTTCTTTGGCAGCCACAGGAGATGCTGAAGAGGATGGTGGTTTACCAGTCACCGTTCAGAAAAGTAAAAAAAACTCTACGTTTTCCTCTTCTTTCCCCAAGTGTTGCCTATCTTGTTTCTATCCAGATGGGATAGTCCTGAATTAACTGAAATGCCCCTCAATAGGGATCCCTAGGATTCCCATGTAGTCATGATCTGCCAGCCAAGGCATATTGAAGTCTCTTAGCAAAGGCTAGAGACCTCAGTGCCCATTTGCTTGGGAATGGTTGAGAGACCGAAAGCTACAGACAACATGGGGACAGAGAGGAGATGCACGATATAGGAATGGTGGGAGAAGGGGAGAAAATTGATCTGCCACTTCTGTCAAACAGAAGGAAAACTCTCTGAAACCTAGGGATTCCATGGTTCTAGTCCAACCTGTACCTGAATAGGAATTCCTTCTAAAATACCCCTAGATACGCCAACCTCTGCTTGAGAAACTCACTACCTGGTGAGGAAGCCTAATTTGTCTTTTAAATCGTCTAAGTGATTCAGAAATTCTTCCTTAGTCTGAACTCAAATCTGCCTCTGGGCACTGTTCATTCCTACTGAAGCTCTGTCCTCTGGGGTCAAGTCTAACAAGGCTAATCACTCTTCCATATGACAGGCCATCAAGTACTTGAAAATTATGATCTTCCCCTAAATCTTCTTTCTACACTAGACAGCTTCGGTTCCTTCAAATGATTTTCATTTTTTTCTGGTTTCTAGTTTCCTAGCTATCCTGCATGACACCTCTGGAAACTATCCAATTTTTCATTCATTCCTAAAATACTCAGACAACTGAATACAATTCCCCAGATAAGGGGACTTCACCTCCTTTGTTCTGGACACTCTGTCTCTGGATTGGGGAGGATAAGACTTCAGCCAGGGCATCTCTTGACTCTGTGGCATCCTCCACCAGCTTGGCAAACAGTTCAATGGGTCCAAATATTACATTAGTTTGGGGGAGGAAGCAGATTGCTGTGTCTCACTGATGACTCCTACTGAGCTTGCACTGCACCAGGACCCCCAGATCTTTTTCACAAGAATTGTGACCTTGTGATATGGATTTTTCTGACTCAACTGTAGAGTTTTCAATTATCTAAAGTATTCCTCTCTGGGGTATAGTTAGATTCTTTGTTGCTTCCTTCCTCAGTGAGCTCTTGCTGAGAATCAACACCATCATTCCTTGCTGTGACTGAAGGAAGGTTGGATTTTGTTCTTGTTTGTAATTTGATCACCAGCCCTCCCTAGTATGGCTTGAACCCAGTCCATGGTGCACATGTGTGATCCAGCCCTGACCTTGATGCTCAGAGACCTATAGCTGCTCTCAGAATCAGGACCTGATGGCCATCACCCAAGACCAGTCTTGGGACTGTAGCTTTCCCTCTTGGCCATAAAGTGAGGTAGGAGGAAATGAGTTATTTAAAAGAGGGCCATGAGGGCAGCTAGGTGAATAGAACAGTGAATGGAGCACCAGCCCTGGAGTCAGGAGGACCTGACCTCAAATCTGGCCTCAGATACTTGATGTTTAACTAGCTGTGTGACCTGGGGCAAGTCACTTAACCCCAATTACCTTGCCTTTCCCCCTCCAAAAAAAAAGAGGGCCGTGGACAAGGATGGGTAATATGTGGAAAAGAAATTCTGAAGTAAATACACAAAGTGAAATCAGCCAGTCAATTATTGGTTGACTACTATGTGAAGGAGATAATGGGAGTATTATGAATAGACTATCCCCATAGCCTTCCAGAATTGACTCAAGTTCTGTCATCAAATTGACCGAAAAGATGAATGAGTGTTGATCAAATAGAATGGCTGACCTCATCAACCAAAGGAGCATCTCTTTTTCAAAGGAATGGCAGACCTCCTGGGAGTTCCCTGTACCCCTCTAGAAAACCTTCTTTTTAGAGACTGAGAACATATGTATGTGTATGTTCACACATCTACACACTAAAACTGAGCATCAGTCTGCATTGTCACAGACTCAATTCAGGAAGGTTTTTTTGATTCCTAGTAAATAGGACAGTTCCTTCCTTGCATTGAATTATGGGAAAAAAATAGAGGTATTGCCCTCTCCTTCCCTTCCCTCTCTGATCATAGAATGCCAGAGGTCTTCTAAATTAACACTCTCACTTTACAGATCAGTTCACACAGTCACTAGCAGAGCCAAGACAAGAAACTAGGTCTCCAAACATCCAGCCCAGGGCTGCACCTCTCTGCTGCTAAATCTGACATTAATCATCCAGGTTTATGGATGGTCCCACAGGGCAGCGCTTTCTCAATTGCTCTACAAGCTTCCACCTGGACATCTGCTTACACATCAACTCTTCCTCTGGCCTGATTTATTTCTAAACCCAGGCACCTGTTGCCTGTTTGGTCACCAGCCTTAACTGCTGGTGTCCAGTGATTCCTCCCCATAGGCTTTTTAGTCCTCTGCTGGGGTGTTTATCCCTTCCTTCTTGATTCTTCCCCCCATCATGTCAGACTCAGCTCCTCCCAGAGTCCTCAACAGTGATAGGTTTCATCCCATTAAGAAATGGGCTAGACCCAGGCTGGGGCAATTTCTCTCTTCTCTATTTTCTGTATAGGAGGAATGGGATTTGGACATGTGTGTGCGTGTGTGTTTTCACTGAGGTATATTATTTATTTTCCCTCAAAGGCTTCAGACCTGTTTTCTTCAAGGCCACTTTGCCATCCAATGGCAGTGCCCCAGGAAACCAGGCCTTTCTCCCAGATTAGAACATACGAGTAGAGAGGAGATAGTGTGATCTTCCCTCATGTCCTTCTCCCACTCACATCATTCTAGTCTCAATCATGATCTTATCTGAAGTCAGTCACATTAAGACCACTGAAAACTTCCAGTGGACTGCCAGAAATTGAAACAAATAAGGCTTTGAACTAATAAGAAATTATTATATTTAGTAAATGTAGATGGTGCCTCTTTGTCTCACAGTGCACCATGTGTGTTATTCATCTGTTGCCTCCTCAGCCCATGACTGGAGCTCTCCTTTTCTGGTAATTCATGCCTCTGATGAGGCCTTCCATCCCACTGTCTTCTACAAGCATCATTGGTAACATGCTGCCACCAGCTCTGAATGCCTTGAAATTTACATTAAGTGACATTTTATATCTCAAGTCTCTGATATGGAAGCTTCCTCCAACAACGTTTCCTCATTATCCATCCGTGTTGGCCTATCTTGAACAATTCTCATCCATGTCCTCCCATAAGTTCACCCCCAGGGGACTGCCCAGTGTCCTTGGAGATGGGGTAGTAGGGATTTCAAGTTGTCTTGGCATCACTAAGATAACAATGAAGTCCATATTCTATTTGTCAGTTATCCATCACTCTTGCCAAGTGACCAGCTCATCTTTTTTCAATCATGTATTTCTTACAATTTATAACCCCCTAAAATGCACTTATTCCTTTATATTCTATTTACCTGTGTACATATCATATTTGTCCTGGTTGTTGTTCTTTGTTCTCAAAGAGGACTAAATCCTGTTTATCCTATTCCCTCATTAGGCTAAGTTCCATGAGAGCAGGGATGGCCACTTACCAAAATTCCATGTATTCTGCTCTAGGCAAACTGCTCTTAGTAAATGTTTGTTCAGCTTAATTCAAGTGAATACATATTATTCTCAGGCTGGGTCCTTCCTTCTTTTTCCTTAGCCCAGAGAATATTCCCCAAGGGATCTCTTCCTAGGAAGTCCTTCTCCATGAAAGCATCTTATTATTTATCAGAAAACATCTTATTAAAAACTATTGGGCAGTAGGATGTCTGACCGTTTATTATTCATTATTATTCAATATTAGTTATTATCATTCAACAGACATTTGCTGAGTGGCTCTCATGTGCCACTGGGAAATCCAAAGCTTTGTGAATAGCACAGGGTACTTCCCTTGGGAGGGAGGCCCATAGTCTCATCAGTGGAGAGATGACTATAATAAGAATTTTTTGCCCCTATGATAGAGACCTTAAAGTGCTAACCTTTCTTAGTAACCTGAGTTCTGTGCTCAGGACTCTCCAAGATTGAAAAGCTTTCCAGCACCAAAGGAATGAGACTCTAATAGTGGGATTTGTCTCTGTGACACACTTTGGGGAAAGTATCTTTGGCTTACATCAGGTGGTCTTGGACAACATTCTCCAGTGATGCCAGAACCAGATTCAAATGCAATTGGAGAATATTTTTAAAATAAAAAAAATAGAAATAAAACCTAGATTACATTCCACTTTAAAACCCAAGTAAATATGCAGCCAGCAGGGGTCCTTATGTATGAAATCGGGCCCCGCTTTCTTACCTTGGCTTGGCATCGTTGTTTTAGATCATTTTCCTCATTGGGACATGCTATTTTCCTGGCCCACCTCCTCTTCCCCAACTCTTAGGTTGGGGCTGCTCTGCCCGTGAGGGGAATAAAACTCTCCTTCTCCCTCCCTATTAGGTGCAGGCTTCTCTGCTTTGTGCATGATTCTGCCTCCCTTTTTCCCTACTCCATGACAATGCGCATCTTTTTCTCATTCTCCTTCCATTACTGAGTTTGCTTCACTGTACTTGGAGCACGGTCTGCTCTGAATTCCATGCCCTGGGAGAAATGATATCCTCCCTAAATTCCTCTCTTTGTCTCCAGGACTTCAGGAAATATGAGGAAGACTTTAACCCTTATTCCATGGTAAGAAACAAATGACCTTGGCTGGTGGGAGGGAGGTTGGGGTGAGGGAGGAGGAGAGATGAGTAAGAAGGGCCAGCCCAGGTTTGAGGTGATCCAGAAGAGCTGCTGAAATTGGGTCAGATTGAGGCATATGCTCTCTGGAAAGACCAGGTAGGAATGTGAAGGTAAGGTCTGTGTTACCTGCCTGCCAGAGAGAGCCTTGAACCTTGAAAGCATTCATATTCCATAATGCTCACAGTCCAGTTGGTGTGCATGGGGATTAGGATTTATAAGCTGAATTATCTTGTATATGTAACTGTCTGGGGAGGGGTCAAAGAAGTTTGTAATACACTTGACATGATCCTCGAGTGAGGATCCAGGATTATGAGTGGTGTACATTGGAGGTGGGTGGTATGTATGCATGGGTCTTTGAAAGGTTTGTGGCTTCTTATTCAAGAAACCTCATGTCCCCTTTACCTGAAAATTTCTCTTCCACATCCAATTTTTCCATTAACATTCAAAGGTTCCATTACTATCTCTCTTTCCAGTTCCTCCCAGAGCAGATCGTGGGGAAAGATGTCCGGCTTCTACGAATTAAAAAGGTAATACAGCTGTATGGGTAAGGTCTTCTCCGCCATGTCCAGGGGCAACCACATTATGGCCACCATGCTGCCCCTGAGGCAGAGAGAAACATCTACCTTCCTCTTACCCAGTTCAGTCATACTTTTCTTTTCTTTTTTTTCTTTTTTTTAATTTTTTTTTATTTTTTTTAATGACTTGTTTATTTACTTTTAGTTTATAAGATTCAGTTCCACAATCATTTGAGTTTCAGATTTTCTCCCCTCT
>CM053592.1:151933524-152018352 GCA_028646515.1 Pseudochirops corinnae
AATACTAATACTATTATTACTATTACTACTACTACTACTACTACTACTACTACTACTACTACTACTACTATCAGTATTCAACAAACATTTACTAGGAGCAAGGTACTGTCCTAAGTGTTGGAGATACAAAAGTAGTATAGTAGGAAAAGCTAGATGGTACAGTGGATGGAGCACTTGGTCTGGAATCAGGAAGACCTGAGTTCAAATCCAGCCTTAGACACTTACTAGCTATGTGACCCTAGGCAAGTTACTTGACTTTTGTTTGTCTCAGTTTCCCCAACTGTAAGTGAGGATTGTAAGAGTATCTACCTCAAAGGGTTGTTGTGAGGATCAAATGAAAAAATATTTCTTAAATAATAAGGGCAACTAGGCAGCGCAGTAGATGGAGCTCCAGGCCTAGAGTCAGGAAGATTTGCTATCTTTCTGAGTTCAAATCCACCCTCAGACATTTACTAGCTATGTGACCCTGGGCAAGTCACTCAACCCTATTTGCCTCAGTTTCCTCATCTGTAAAATGAGCTGGAGAAGGAAATGGTGAACCACTCCAGGATCTCTGCCAAGAAAACCCCAAATGGAAATAAGATATACAGGCACTAGGGTAGGGAGATCCATCTTGCCCTACTGGAAAGTCAGTGGGGTGATGGGGGAGGATATAGGAGGGAGCAGATCGGGGGAGGGGGTATACAGTGGGATTGCTGTTTTGGGGGGGTGGGTAGGGGAAAGATGGGGAGAAAATTTGTAACTCAAAATCTCATGGAAATGAATGATGTAAGCTAAAAATAAACAACAGTTAAAAAAAAAAAAGAAAACCCAAAATGGGGCCACAAAGATTTGGATGTTACTGAAACAATGTAACATGGTACATAGTTGGTGCTTAATCAATGCTTTTTCCTATCCCACTTGAAGTCAATGGATCTAGGTTCAAATTCTAGCTCCACCATTGAGCGCCAACGTGACTCTGGGCGAATGATTTCACCTCTTTGGCTTCCTCATCTTTAAAATGATACTTGACAACTTCAAGGGCCCTTTCTAGCTCTAAATCTATGGTGCTACAAAGTTATTATTAACATTTCCATTGGTCATATGGTCAGTCAGTTACAAACATTTACTAAACACTTATTGTATGCCAGGTCCCATGCTAATGCTAAAAGTTAGAATCCATATATGGATAACCAGATTACATAAATGATATACGCAGGGTTCAAGTCCCATCTCCACCATTATGTGACCACCAAAAAGTCATAGGATCAACTACACCTTAATCCAACACGTGTTAATTAGGTACCAACTATGTGGAAGACCCTGTACGAGGCCACAGAATAGTGGGGTGTTGAATACACCTTAGAGATTCTTAGTCTCATCCAGCCATTTTACAGATGAGAAAACAAAAAAAGTGAAGTGATCTTCCCAAGGTCACAAGTTAAGTTAGCTTCAGTGGCACAATCAGAACCCAGGCCTCCCTTTCTTTCTCTCCCATCCTCAGTTTCCTCCTTTGTAACATGATGAGTTTAGGGTAGAAGATCCCTTTGACCTGAGACATTTTGTGTGTCTGTGATTCTAATTCTGATTGGTTGTGTGACTCTGTTATTAAAGAAAGTAGAAACACTTCAGACTGATTCTCTCCCAGCGAGAAGCCAAAAGCCCCATGAAGCTTCTGATAATGAGAAATGTCCATGATTTGTTTTCTGCCACATTGCAGGAAGATGCTTCTTCCTGACTCCAGGCCTGGTACTCTATTCGCTGCACCCCCTAGCTGCCCATAAAGAGTTGGACCAGATGGTCTCAAAGCTCTCTCTCAACCCTGAGTTTGCAGATCTATGCTCCATCACCACATACCCAACACTCACAGGCTGCGGGTCTCTCCCGGTCGTCCATTCTCTTTCTCCACTTCTTTTCAGGAAGGGTCATTAGATCTGGCTGTTGAAGGTGGTGTCGACTCCCCAGTTGGGAAAATCGTGGTGTCTGCTATTTATGAAGACGGGGCTGCTGATCGTCATGGTGAGCACCACGGGGGCCATGTTGGGGTTTGGGGAGGGAACTACCATCACTTAATGTTTGCTGAGGGCCAGCCTTGTATGTGGGCAGTGTATGCAACTGGCTTAGCAAGATGATTCCACGTGGAATGCCTTTCCCCATCTCCATATGTCAAAATTTTGTGCGTCATTTTTAAATTTATTTTCCTGCCCAACTTTTTCAGACTTGGTTCCAATGCTACCCCCTCCATGAAGGCTTCCCTGATCCCCCAACCCATAATAGGATGTGGCACCTCCCTCCACTCCATTCCTTTTGCCCTCTGCTGTGGTTTAGTGACGTCATTTGTTGTCATTCCTCCCCTAGGAGACTGTAAGCTCCAAGAAAATTCTAGTAAAAACAGTTGCCATTTATATGAAGCTTTAAAACCTGCAAAGCCCTTCACATAAATGATCTCCTCAGAGTCCTATATAACCCTGGGAGGTTGGTTGGTCCTGCTGGCATCGTTAGCCCTTTTCCAGATGAGGAAGCTGGGGCTCAAGGAGATTAAAGGACATGTCCAGGGTCACACAGCTAGGAAATTTCAGAGGTAGAATTTGAACACAGGTCTTCCTGCCTGCAAGTCTGCTCTCCACTGCCTCAACTCCCTTCCCTAGCACTTAGTGCACAGTAGGCTCTCAATCAATATTCAGGAGTCACAGCTAGAGGAGACCTTTAGAAAACTACAGAAAGGGTAAGTACGTCTCCCTTTCCAGGCCCTTTTTCCTATTGATTCCCCTCTCCCTTTCACTAAGGACATAACCTTTCCCTAATAAAGAATCTTTGTTGCTGCTGTTGTTCAGTCACGGCCGACTCTTCCTGACCCCATTTGGGGTTTTCTTGGCAGAGGTCCTAGGGTGGTTTGCCATTTCCTTCTCCAGCTCATTTTACAGATGATGAAACTAAAGCAAACAAGGTTTGCCCAGGGTCACATGGCTAGTCAGTGTCTGAGGTCACATTTGAACTCGGGTCTCCCTAACTCCAGGCCCAGCACACCATCTCCGGACCACCTAGCTGCCCTAGTAAAGAATCTACTAGTCTACTAATCCAGGGATTCCTAACCCCTGGGATGGGGACCATTTTTTGTTAACTTCTTTTGAAGAACAGTCAGGTAACTATAACTTTGGTTGTATAACTGTATAACTTCCTTTGTAATCCAACGTATTTTGTTTTATATATTTAAAAACATTCTTCTAAGCAGGGTCTGTAGGCTTAAACAGACTGCAAAGTTTAAATGATATACTCAGAAAAAGTCTAGAAGCCTGATCTTGTCCAACCACTTCATTTTACAGATAGGGTCAGAGGTGGAAGGGACCTCAAAGGTCATCTAAGTCCAACTGCCTCATGATAGACAGGAAACTGAGTGATTTGCCCAAGGTCACTCTGGTAGTGAGCATCAGAGCTGGGGTATGAACCCAAGGCCTCTGTCTCCAGTTCTGGAGCTTTCTTCCTTGTGAAATGATTAAGATAAGGGTAGCTAGAGGGATCCCAGGCCTTCAATGAGAAATTTGTTTATCTGGTGCTTCTCATAATAGTCTTTTTTGCAATTTAGGCATAGGAGGAATCAGTGGATCAGTCCAATAAGCTAGGGAGGCCTTGGGGGAGAGCACTGAATCTGAAGTTGCAGGACTCCACTTGGCTGCTTGCTACCTGGGTGACCTTGGATGAATCCCTGTCCTTGTCTTGGCCTCAGTTTCCTCCCTTGTAATGTAAGGGAGTTGGACCAGACTATTTTTCTTTCCGCTCCACGATCTTATCCACAGGTCACATCCTGTGCCTTTAGATGAAAGGGAGAGGCCCAGCCAGAGGAAGGAGAGGGACTCAAAAGGAGAGCTGGGCACATTTGACCCTTGCAGTTGTCCGTAGGACACCTATCCCTGAAGCTTGCATGGCTTAGTTATTGCTAACTTCTTGTTCCCTCTACAAGAAGGGCATGGCCAGCCTTTTGCCTCAACCATCAGGCTTTGCAGAACATTCCCACCACCCCCTCTCCAAATGAGGCACAGAGGTGATCTACCATAGTCACACATCTAGGCAGCATCCTGTCTGGCCTGGTCTCATTTCTTTTCTGTCTTTACTTCACCAGAGAAAGCTTTCCAGCACTGGTCATCTGAGATGCCTCTGGGACTGCTCCCATGGGGCACAGAAAGCAGGGACAAAATTGCTTGTTTATAGCCTTCCCTCGTGCATGGGGTGTTGGCACTCTTGGTGGTAGTAGTGGTGGTGTTGGTCCTTTGGTTTTAAAGAGGATCGATGGGTAGTCAAGGGCTGGAGTGCCTCGTCATATGCATGAGGGGAGGGAGGGAGAATATCTCCTGTTAGCTAAAAAGTCTTGTTGCCTGTCTCCTCTGCCAGGTGGTATTGTGAAAGGTGATGAGATCATGGCGATTAACGGTAAGATCGTGATGGACTTCACCTTGGCAGAGGCCCAGGCAACCCTACAGCAGGCCTGGAGCCAGGGCGGGGTAAGAGTGGTCCCCATCCTTACATTAGAATGTAGCAGTCACGGCAGTGATATAGCTAGCATTTTCGTAATGATTTAAGGTTTGCCAAGCGTTTTACACGTACTGGCCCACCTGATCTTCCCTGGGAGGTAGGTGCTCTTATTATTCCCTTTTTACAGATGAAGAGATTGAGACTGACGAAGGGTAAGTCACTTACCAAGAGTCACAAAAGTTAAGTCATTCACCAAGAGTCACACAGAAAGTAAGTGTTTGAGGCTGAATTTGACCTCAGATCTTTCAGACTCCAAGTCCAGGGTTCTATCCACTGGGCCACCCAGCTCTCAAATTCCTTAAGGATGGGGATAATTTTTTGCTTTTGTTTTGTCTTCCTAGTATTTTATACAGTGCCTGGCACATCTTGAACACTTAACAAATGCCGACTTGACTGTCTACTCACTCATATACCTTTGGCCCTTGGAAGTGAGATCAATGTCTTTAATTGTGTGTGCACTCCATGGCACGAGGCAGTACTCAAGGTCTCAGGCACCACAGCATCATTAGTGTCCCAAAATTCACCAGCAATCTCCACCAAACACATCTCTCAAAATAGTAAAGTGCTTCCCTTAAGGGAGATGCTGTCCAAGACCCGTCAGTCTCCAGAGAGTAAATCTCCCTCTTCCTCCCAGTGAAAAAACACAGAAGGAAAACCCTGTCTATAACAGATAATCATGTCTAAGAACAGAGGCAGAGCCCTACCTCTTCTTACCCAGGAGGGCTCAGATTAGAGAGTATGTTACCAGTGGGTTTTGAGTTCCTGGGTTACCCTGGCCTATTCCAGAGGCAGACTAGATCAGCAGAAGGAGCACCGAGTGGGAGGTCAAAGACCCAGGTTAGATTCCTCTCTCTGCTTACTGTTACCTGTAAGACTTTGAGCAAACCACTTGAAATCTCCATGTCCAAGTTCCCACATCTGTAAAATCAAAGGGTTAATTCAAAAGTACCCCCTGTGATTTTAAAAATTGGTCATGTGGGATGGTCCTTGATATTTAGAGTTGTGAATGATTACAGGGTGTATAGAAGAGTCCCTGCTGTTGTTGGCAGAAAGGTTTACTGATGGGATAGTCACTGGGAAGTGCCTTGTCCATGTCATCAGGGCAACAGGAACTATGTGCCCAGAGTAATGCCCATCTCTCCCTGCAGGACTGGATTGACCTGGTCATCGCAGTGTCCCCACCCAAGGAGTATGACGATGAACTGTAAGTCCTGTTGGAGTCTTGTCTCTGACCACTTTATGCAACCTAGTCAACTTTCACATAAGCCTACAAGTGGGAGAAAAAAAAAGTGTATCCTCTCCCCCCCATTCAGGCTTCCTCCGTTACTTTGCCCTCTTGGAAACATCTTGAAGTCCCATCATCTCCATAAAGTCTCTCAGCTTAAAGATTTGTCCTGTACTTTACAAATAACCATCACCAATACCTCCATGCTTGTCCAAGGGTCAGAGGGGCCATGGCCCAAGCCCCATATATAAGGACACACCTATCCCTTACTTACTTATTCAAGCCCTCCTCTTCTCGTCTCTCTTCCCTCCTCTTCTCTCTCTTCTTTTCCCCTTCCCTTCTTTCTTTCCTCTCTTCCTCTACCTCTACTCTCCCTCTTTTCCTCCATCTCCTCTCCCCTCCCTGTCTCACTCTTCTCTCTTCTCCCTCCATCACACTCTCTACCTTCCTATCTCTCCCTTTCCCTCTTTCTCCACCTCTCTCTTCTTCCCCCTCACTTCCCCTCCCCTTTCCTGCTTTCGCTCCCCTCATTTCTCAATTCCTTCTCTCCTTCACATCCCCTCCTTTTCCTCCTCATTACATTTGTCTATGACTCTTTCCTCTGAAATCAAGTGCCGTCTCTCTGACTCCTGCATGTAGACACCACTGCAGTATAGATTCACCGTAATCACATTTTACTTCAACATCAGGCATCTATCATTAATCCCAAAGCTGATATTCTAACAAAAACAACCTTTTATTATGGAAAGAGCTCTGCATTTGGAGTCTAGGCCCAGTTCTGGATCAGATACTTAATAGCTATGGGAACTTAGGCAATTCATTCTCTGACTCTGACCTTATGAAATGGGTGGGACCAAAGGCTCTTCTAACATCTCCAAGCTCCAATGCCATGATCCTATCTCTGATGACTAGAAGCCCCAGTAAGTTTTAGGGAGGCCAGCATCGCTCAGGCCTCTCTGTCTTCTCAAACTTCTGGGAAGATGACCAGGGTGGGGGTTGGGGAAGGAAGGGGCTGCACCTGCAAAAAGATCAACCAGCCTGAAGGAAATAACATGAGTCGCCATTTTGTGTGTTTTCCTGCTCTCTGTATGTAGCTCTTCTCTTCCCTCCTCTGCAGACAGCAGCCCCCAGCCACTCAGAAAGAGCCTTGAAGGCAGCGCCCCCGTGCACAGACAAGGGTTTCTCCTGCAGCTGTAGCCCCTGCAGCATTCCCTCATGGTGAATAGACAGCCTTTCCAAGGCTAGCCATTCTGCTGCCAACCTGTCATCTTGCACAGGTTGGCGAAGTGTTCTTTGGACTGCTGCCTGAGTCACCAAACACTCTTGCTACTGCCCAATGTCATTCCCCCAAACATTCCACTGAGGCAGATGTTTGCCTGAGGACAGATCCCTGGTTCATATCTGACGCAGCTGTGATGATCAGGAGAACAGCACGACTTTGCCCGTCTATGTCACGTGCTAGGGGTCTGGGAGTCCTGCCCTAACCCTGTCTTCCAACTCATGGCCAGCACCATGCTTATCTCTGCCATGTGGGCCTGTGTGGCCTGGATCTGAGCTGGAATCACAGCGCAGAATTCTGGCCTTTGCCATCCCATTCCATGTTTGGTACGAACAGAGCCACAAAGCACAGGACAAAGGCACCATAGAGAAGAATGCTGTCTATAATCTCCCTCCAATTAAAAATTTAACAGGCATGTTTCTTATCAAATCCTGACATGACTGACACGTGGAAAATGAACTGTCCTCCCTCTTGGGGTAAAATCAGTCAATCAGTATTTATTAAGTGCCTACTGTGCGCCAAACCCTGGTGATGCAAATACAGAGAAGGAAATAACCCTTACTCCAATGGAGCCTCTGAGTCTGTTCCAAGCACCCTGTCTCTATTCTAGCCAACAAATGACAGTCAGAGCTGGATCGAATTTGAGAATTTTTTAAGGCTGGTCCAAAGAACCATAACTAGTGTTACATCCTTTCCTGCCTTGGGTTATATGAAAAATAATGTTTCTTGTTTCTTCTCCCTCCACTCCTGCTCCTATGCCAGGAGAGCCATCTCAGATCTCTGGAGTGTGACTTGTGCCCCCCACCCCATGTCAGGAGGTTCCCATGGGCAGAACCAGCAAGCAGATGGATATATCACTGCTGTTTGGCATAGCCTGAAGCCTAGGTTCTGGGAACCAGCAATGACTTGACCGTGGGCTGAGTCTGCTCAGAAAATTTGGCCTTCTGCCATTGGGTTTAGTTTGTCATTACCACTTCAAAAAATGTTTAGATGATACACTCCCACTGTTTTTGCTCTGACACCCTGGTGGCCTCTGGGGGCCTCCCTCTGTCCTGGGGAATGAGTCTGGCCTTAAGTTTTAGTCACTTGTAATCTCTGCTTTCCCAAGCGGTTTTCTATCTCTTTCCATCCTCTCCTTTCTGATCTCACAATAAAAAAAAGTTAGCTCTCCTCATTCCTTGCAATCCTGTGGGCCAGAGCCCATAGTTGGCTAGTGTGCCCACAGGCAGAGGAGAGAAAGAGAGGCTTTCTGCTAAAGACATGCATGAGCTTTGGTGGATTGAGTCATGCTTTGCCTGGAAGCCGCTGGCGTCACCCTTCTCTCTTCCCTTGTGTTGCAGGACATTTTTTTGAAGTCCAGGAGATACCAAATCCACGCCTAGCTGACATCCAACCTCTGATTCTTCCATCTGACTGGTCATCTGCTTTTAGGAATGTCCTACCATTCTGATTTTGACCCTCACAGATTACTGGATCCTTTTCTGGGAGGTTCTACAAGCACTCAGCAGGATGTCTTCCCTATCATTCAACACTAATGCTTCCTTGAGCCAGACTGGAACTGAGCAGCTCAGTTCTGCCTACCTCCTCTCCAGGCCAAAGCCCAGGAGAGAGGGGAGGGAGCTCCCAGGGGTGGGGGGAGAATGACTTTGATGAGACTGAGGGAAGTCCTTTATCAACATAGCACCTTGCTATTTCCAATCCCATCTCCTTACCTGTGAATTTGGTTTCTCCACAACCCCCAGAACTCAACAGAGAACAATTAGGAATTAGGGCTCCCTCTATCTCACCCCTCTTCCGTCTATGCCCAGAGTAAGAATTTAGAGGAAAATACCATTAAGCTCTAGTGCTCTCTCTAGTGCTCTCTGAAATAGTTTTCCTCAGGTTGCAATTATTTTGGGGTTGGGGGCAGAGTACCATCCTCGAAACCAGCCAATAAAGTGATTACCTGATTGTCAAGTCATCTAGCCTTTATTGATAACCTACAATGTTCTTTATTGATCACTTACAATGGGCTAAGCTCTGGGGTCATAAAGGAAGGCAAAATCCAATCCTTGCTCTAATGCAGTGGTTCTCTACCATCCTAATGCCACAACTCTTTAATACTCATATGTGAGCGTATCTGCATGTGGGTGGACCCACCTGGAGACAGATAGAGGAGAGGTGTCCCAATTCCTAAGACCATCAGAAATATGTATTTTCCGATGGTCTTAGGCAACCCCGTTCGGGTTTGCGACTCACAGGTTGAGAACTGCTGCTCTAATGGGAAGGACAACATGCAAGCAACTATGTATGATGGCCATCTCAGAGGGAAGGAACTATGGTTAAAGATGGAAAAGACTCTTTGCAGAAGACAGGGCTTTAGCTGAGACTTCCTGCTGGTGTCTGTGCTTAAAGCTCAGGCAGGGGTAAGGGCAGGTTATAGGATCATAGATTCTGAGCTAGAGTGAACCTCACAGCTTCTTATCTTTTTGTTGAGGTGGTTGTTGGTTGTTACCTTTTAGGTTTTGAACTGTCTCCCTCCCTCTGCCCCACCCTGAATTAGAGAAGGCCACCACTGGACACACACAAAAATATACATGCATACACACATGTATATATGCACACATATAAACATATATATTTACATACATGTAAAACCATACTATGCATGCCTTTACATATATATGTAAGACTATACAGTACATGCTTCCATTTATCAATTCTTTTCCTAGAGGTGGAGAGCACCTGCCTTCATAAGTCCTTTGTAGTTGATTTAAGTTTTTGTAATACTCAGAATAACTTAGTCATTCACAGTTATTCTACGTACAATATTACAGATGAAGAAACCCAGGCTTCTGGAGGTAAAGTGACTTTCCTAAGGACACACAGGCAGAGTCAGAGACAGGATCTGAACACAAGACTTCCGACTCTCAAGCCAGTGCTCTGTCCATTGTACCATAGTTTAATACATGCACTTCCCCTCCTCCTTACTAGCTATTTTCTCCTCTCTGAGTTCTCTAAGAGTCTAAATAAGATCTCATTCTGATCAAGGTTCACTCGGAGGTATATTGACTTGTCCTTAAGGAATGCTGAAATATCTCCCAGATCCAAAGAACTGGATTCCCTCCAAGGGGTAGACTGAGCATGAATCCCCTCTTAGAAGCTTATTGAACATCACTCCCCTTTATACACTCTATACTTCAGTCAAACTGGCCAACTTGCTGTTCCCTGAGCTTGGTATTCCTCTTCCTGTCTCCCTACTTATACACAGGAATGCCTAAAATACAATTCCTCCTCACCTCTACCTTTCAGACTTTTCAGCTTCCTTCAAGCCTCAGCTGTGCAACCTTCTACAGGAAGCCTTTCATGATTGCCCCTAATGAGGGCTGTCTCACACCTAAAATTATCACATACTGTTTTACATATACACTTCTCTGTTTATATATTGTATCCCACCCCACCCCAAGTAAAATGTAAAACTCTCTAAAAGCAAGGCTTCAGCGTTGCAAGTGTTTTAGCACATTGCCTCTTATGGTCTCACAGAATCAGAGACTTTGAGAGCCTGGAGGGGCCTTACAGACCATGTAAGACAATGCATACATCTAAGGAATACCCACTATAATATACCCAATATATGTTCTTTCAGTTTCTGCTTGAAGACCTCTGAGAATCTTCAATCCTGTTGAGGCAGCCCATTCTATTTTGGGGCAGCTGCCAGGAAGTTTGAATTGTGTAGTAATAGCTGCTTTAAAATCCTTGTTGGGTTGAATTTGATTAATTCAACAAGCATTTAAGGAGATGAGTGTGGTCATATTCTGGAAGACCATCCGTCATACAAGTACATGGGGGCAGAGAAGGGAAAAGAGGCATGAGTGCCAAGACCAGGGCACCTAAACATGGTTCAAGTACCAGGAGGTGACCTAGTAATTATGGTTTAGATTTGGTAGATCTTGTAACTCAGGGAGACATCAATGAAAGCTCAGGTACCAGGAAGGTCAGGAGGCTCAGAGCCTTTATCTGGAATTTGGGGGTTAGGAAAATTTGCTAATGAGTGAGAGGTGAAATAGCTATGAGAGCTGAAGGCAAACATCCTCAATGGGCTCTAAGAAGAGGAGGCAGTCCCCTAGGATGCCCACTATGGGCCTGTGGGGTCCAACAGCTTCTCTCCCAATTCCTCCACTTCATCCTCCTCAGCCCCCATCATACAGAGACAATGCACTATTCCATCCATCATCTGGAACCAGCTTGGGTCAGAAAATGTTAAAGCTGGAATGGAGCTTAAATATCCCCTAATTATGCCATCATTGGATTTGAAACTGAAGAGGGACCTTGGAACTCAACTCCCTCTTTTTACAGATAAAGAAACTGAGAGTCAGAAGGTTACGTTACTTGCCCATGGTCAAACAGGGTGTAAGTAGTAGAAGCAAGATTCTTACTCGAAGTCCACAGCCTTCTCCCCCACTATACTAATTCAATCATCCCATTTTACAGAGGAAGTAACTGAGGCTGAGAGAGAGGAATGTGACTTGTCCAAGGTCACACAACAAGTTAGTGGCAAAATTGGGGGATAGAACCCAGTTCTCCTAACTCCTGGCACAAAGCTCTATCCAATGCAAGCTGCAGGAGAATACTGTCAGGCAGAAACTGTTAAATAAAAAACTCTTATTGTCCATGATAGAGGGCGTCTGCTCAAATTCCAGGCTTGGGAAAAAATAAACAGGAAAGTGTTCCTTCTGATAAAACACTGAATGACCCTGTCTCATGGAATCCCCTCCTTTTATCCTCCTTTCCCACTTCAGGGATCCCTATCACTCAGATTCCTCAACTATAAACTATAAAGCATAGCTCCCCTGTAAGCAACAAATAGGCTTTTAAAAATTATTGTTACAAACTTTACATTTGCAACAAAGACCAACAAATAATCCAGCTACATTTAGAGTAAATAGTCTCCAAATAAAAGCCTAAAATGTAAACTATTTACATTTTTAGAACTAGTAATAGTATATATATATATATATATATATATATATATATATATATACATATATATTATTATTAGTTCTAAAAATGTAAATAGTATATATATATATATATATATATATACTATTACTAGTTCTTGTATAAATACATATATACACACATACACACACAAATATATACAAAAATATGTGGCAGATGGGGATAGGAACTAGACCAATAATTTTACTGGTATTGGAAACTATCAACGGACACAACTTCCCCTAAAAATGGAGGTCAGCTCCTTCTCTACAACTTACAGCCAGAGAGCTGTAGGGTGTCTGTGACTTACCCATGGTCATTCAGCAGGTAGCTAGCAGTCAGAGGTAGGACTAGGGCTCAGGTCTTTCTGGTTCCCAGGCCGGTTCTCCATTCATTACACTCTGCCACCTATCCTAGCACAAAAATAGAATGCTACATCTGTCCTCCCTTCTGAAGCTGTCTATTGTGTCAGAGGCTCTTTCAAGATACAAAGGGCCTGAGTATACTTTGAAAGACTTCTCACTTCTGCTTGTTGCTCTCACCCCAATCTGGAAACCTCAGTAACCACTTTTCAAGGGTGGTCAGTGAGAGGCAGCATGGTATAGTCCAATCTCCTCATTACACAGTTGAGGAAACTGAAGCCCAGAGAAGCTACATAATTTGCTCAAGGTCACACAGGTATTAAATGGCAGAGCCGGGACTCTGACTCCAAACCCAACATGCTTTGCATTATACCATGCTATGTTTACAATGGTTTAAATGGCCGGGATAACAACCTTCAACAAGCTTTTCTTGAAAGCACTGTGCTAGGCACCAGAGTTACAGAATTGAAATAAGACTGTCTTTGCTTTCATGGAGCCCATGTTAAACCATCACAAAATCATAGCCTCTCACAGTAAAAAGAAATTGCAGTGCAACTTCCCATCCAATTTAGGAGCCCCAGAGGCTGCATGATATGATCAGTCAGTCAATAAGCATTTATCAAGTGCCTACTGCGTCCTGTGTACTTGTCAAGCTCTGGAGATACAAAGAAAGACAAGAAATAAATACAGCTTTCAAGGAGCTCACAGAAAAAAAATATATACAGGATAAATTAGAAATAAGCAACAGAGAGAAGGCAGAGAAACAAAGTTGGAGTCTGGAAGACCTGGGTTCAAATCCTGCTTCTGCCACTTACTATGTGATCCTGTGCAAATCATTCAACCTCTTTGATCCTCAGTTCCTTCATCTGTAAAATGGGAGGATTGGACTTGACTTCTAAGGTACCTTCTAACTCTAAATCTGTGACCCTAGAATCGCTTCTTCAGCTTCCATGACAGGTGGTCATCTAGTCTCTTTTTGAACATTCCCCATTGATGAGAAGCTCTTGAAAACACAAGACAATAGTACAGCACTCAGGGTAGTGAGTACTCATAGTCCACAGTTACTGTATTAGAATCCATTATGCAATTTACCCAATAAGTAGTCATCCAACCATTGCTTGGAAACCTCTCTTGAGGGGGAACTGTCTTAACTGGGATCATAAATTTAATGCTATAAAAGACCTTAGTTGTAATTAAGTTCAACTACCTTACTTTCCATTTGAGGGAACTGAAGCCTTAAGAAACTTGCTAAAGGTCATGGAGGTATTATATGGTGAAGCTGGGACCCTGACTCCAAACCCAGTACATTTTGCACTGTACCATGCTACGTTTAGGGTGCTTCAAATGGCCAGGACAACAAGTCAACAACCTCTAAAGCAGCGATTCTCAACCTTCCTAATGCCGTGACCCTTTAATACAGTTCCTCATGTTGTGGTGACTGCCAACCATAAAATTATTTTTGTTGCTACTTCATAACTGTAATTTTGCTACTGTTACGAATTGTAATGTAAATATCTGATACGCAGGATGTTTTTAAATTGAACATAATCCACAGGTTGAGAACTGCTGCTCTAAAGAATAGAAGAACAATGTTCTTTTTTATATTGAGCTAAAAAATGCCTTTCTGAAAATTTCACCAGTTGGTTCTAATTCTGCTCTCAGGGGCCATACAGAGTAAGTCTAATCTCTTAGAAATGACAACTCTTCAGATACTTGAAGGCAGCTATAATATTCTCTGCTGGAAGAGCTCATCTTTGTGCTCTTGAGGAAGGGTGTTGTATTCTATTTTTAAGGTGATGGAATTATCTGTAATTGTGAGTGATGGCTCTTTATCTCTCATCCCCTTTGAATAGAAGAATGGGAGATACGTAGTTCACTGAGTGATTAGTAATATGAACTGAACCTGCCAGTAATCAGGATGTTTCCTGATTGGCTAAAAAGGAGAATGGGATTGTAGAACAGACCAGTGAGCCTGATCCTGAGTATCAAGATAACACAATCCCCAGGGTGTATTCTGGTGTGAAGATGCCATTTTCTTTTGATGGAGCAGAAGGAAGCTGGAGGTCATGAGCCAAACCAGACCTGATAAATTGTACTTTCCTTTTGTAACTCATGATTCATGCCCCTCCTCCCCCCAAGACTATTCCTGGGGCCTGACCCATTATGGCTCATTTTCTTTCTTCGGTTCATTGCTCCCACCTGGAATTACTCTAGGAAACTCTCTGTATATTGCTTCCATTAGGTTCTTGTCTAAGTTTTCCCAAGTGTAGCTAATAATAGGCCACCCCACTCCTGTATAAGCCCTCAAGGTAACAGTGCATAAAGATAGTCTTTATTTTCCTTCACCAAAAACACAGATGATGGAAAAGATACACAGGAATCCATAAACAGTTATAGAAATACAGAAGACAGTCCATTAGCTCCCCCACCAAAGGAAACTGAACTTGGGAGTGTTTTTGAGACAGCCCTTTGACATTCTGGAAGACCCCTACCCCTCCTACAGAATTCTACATAGTCTTTTCCAGTCTTACAGTGTCATCCCGTCCCTTGGATTCTCCCCAAAAGACAAACACATTTGGAAGGTTTTGATTCAATGATCTTCCCAGTGGATTGGCACTGTTGGAATAACTCACTAGCTCATGTTCTCCAAGCAGGATGCTATTCAGGAGCAATATGGTGCATTTTCTCTCTCCAAAGAACATACTACATCAGGAAATTATCTCTCTGTCAAAACTTTATTCCCCAAACTCTCAAGTTTGGGAACTCTTGATATTGGGGTCAGTTTCCTCATCTTTCAAATGGAAATCATAGTCCCCGTGCTTCTTCATTCACAGCTTAGCCACAACAATCAAATGAGGTAATGGAAGCAAAAGTACTCTGAAAAGTATAAAATGTAATGCAAATGTGATTTGCTATGTCATATTATCATCACTACAAATACTATTACCACTACCGCAAAGCAGAAAATTTCCAAAGTGCTACCATGCTTCTTAGCAGCAATTCTTCTCCTAATGTAGTTATCCACTTGCCCCAGAAACAGCCAAGGAGTCTATGTGCATGTGTGTGTATGTGTGTGTGTATGCATGAACATGGACATGGTTGCACATGGATACATGCACACATACATGTGCTTGCCAGTGTTTAAGGTGCATGAGTCGTACTGGGTGAATGCATTGTGTGGGAAGACAGAAGGACTTAGGCTCAGAGTCACTGCCAAACAGTGAAGGTGGACTCCATGCCTGAATGCACGATTCCTCCTTTCTTTAGCTTATATTTGGAATGATGAACAATCTTTGCAGTGAGCCTCTCTGGGTTGGTGTTCCCTTCTGTTGTGTGTCCCAGGAAAGCATCTCTGGATCTCAGTTTCTGCATATGGAAGAAGAAAGAATTGGAGTAGATATTCTAATGTTCTAAATTATCTCTGATCCTCTACCCCACCCAATTGCTAGTGCGCTCTCTCTCTCTCTCTCTCTCTCTCTCTCTCTCTCTCTCTCTCTCTCTCTCTCTCTCTCTCTCTCTCTCTCTCTCTCTCTCTCTCTCTCTCTCTCTCTCTCTCTCTCTCTCTCTCTCTCTCTCTTTCTCTCTCTCTCCCCCTCCTCTTTCTCCCTCCCTCCCTCTTTTCTCTCATTTCTTTGTACATACTTCTACTTAACAACTTTATATTTATATTGTAGATACTTCTTCATATCTCCTTCATTTGAATATAAGTTCAATATGATTAGAGACTATTTGCTTTGCACCCATATCTGAATCATTTAGCACAGTGCCTAGCACATGGTAATTGCTGAATAAATACACTTTATATCTATTTTGCATATATCATGTATATGCCTCTAGATATAAACTATATGTGTACAGATATATGAACTATGTCTGTGTATGTATAGATCTCAGATGTACAGATCTCCCTAAATATAGTGTACCAAATAGAACGTAATTCCTTGAGGGCAGAAACTATTTCACTTTTGTCTTTGTATCCAGTACTGGGTACAAAGTAGGTACTTAACAAATACTTGTTAATTCATTGAACTTTGCCTTCAGGTGTTGATTGAAGGGTGGTTCCAGGTCTCATATTCTAGACTCTGTGATTCTGAAATTGTATAACTCTTCTCACTAAATACATCTCAAAATCCTATATCCAAATACCCACAATGGACCAAACATATTAAGCCACAAGAAGCAGGGCTTCCTCTTGGGATTTAAGGCTGCCCAATCACACTACTATTGCTTCTTGCCTTTTGTTGAAAGAGGAAGTGAATCAGAGGGGACACAGTTGTGGCTGCAAAAGGTGGCTATAATAATCTAGCAATAATTCTGGGTAGCTTTTCCTCTGTCTTGTTGATGTTCCTTTATATTACACAAATCTTCAGAGAAAGTCTTATGTGCTTGACTCTGCTACCCAGCTGCCCAAGGTTCTATTATTCAATACCCAATGATGCATCTACTAACTACTCTGTGTCAACTCGTTTACTCGAACCACACCTTCCAACCAATCCATGTTCAGATTCCACTGTCAGAACCTCCATGCAAACTGGCTTTTTTTTGTTGTCGTTTGTCCTTCATTCTGAAGAGGACCATGGCATTGGGGAAGTGATGCCATGACATGCAAGTGAATTGAATTAAAGTGAGGGAGAGCTGTGCAGAATCACCAGCCTCACTTTCTCCTCCAGAACCATCTGGGTCCAGTGTCCAGATATAGATCAGGACAACTAGAGATAGCCCTACTCATGCAAACTACACAGAAGCTAGCTGACTAACAAATCTCCAACTACCAGCAACAGGAAAATGTCCTTACTACTCTGTCACATTAACTGTGGGCAGCTGTAAGCCCTTTTCAACTTGAGCACACAGCTGTTACCTTTTCAGAGCCCATTGGAGGCTGACTTTAGTCCAACTTGAGGCAATGAATAAGGACTTCAGTGAAGGACTAAGCAGTAATGAAGTATCCAAAAGTCCTAACCCATTTGTCCTTCCAGAATGTTGATCTTCCCACCCCACCCCACCACAGACAGCAGTCAAATAGTAGAAAAAGCTCTTCTTGGGGGAGAGGAAATTGCTCCCTTGGAGTACCAATTTTGAGGTCAATATTCTACTAGTTATCCAGATAAAATTAGATGATGCCACTATCATTAAAGATATGCAGATAATTCTTCTTTTTGGAGATTCCAAGTGGGATTTTTCTTTAAATAAAGTACATATTCTTATAAAAGTACAAGAATTCTCTCCAGCATTGGTTCTAAAAATAGTTTCTCTTTCATTTGCATACTTGCTTTACATATCACTGAAAACCCAATTCACTTGCCAATTTAAAAGTTTAATGTACATTTCTTCCATCTAAAAGTGGAATTTAATTATATACAATTGTGCACTTGGAAATGTTTCCTTAAAGCCACAGTATTGGCTAGAAAAGAAGCCAAGATGAAGGGAAACAGTAGTTATTATGAGTACCCCCAATTCAGTTCTGTCTACCCCCTCCTCTTCTTATTCATTTTGTTTGATTGGCTAAGCAAAGGAGACCTGTTCCCAGCAGCACCCTGGTTCAGGAATATGACACATGATGGTGCACTTTCTCTAGCAGAGATGAAAGGGACAAGTGGATATCATACACACACACACACACACACACACACTATAGAAGCATTAATTTATGCAAATAACCCATGTCACTGTAGAACACAAAGGTTACACATTTGTATAAATGTATCATTAGAGATCACAGATTCAGTAAAGTATTGAGGTAACCCTTGCATCACAGATATATGCCAATAGCAAGAAATGCCTTTAGTAAGAGGGAGTGGAGTGGGGGGAGATATTATACTCCTCTTGGTTCAAACTGCCACTTAGAATCCTTGGGCATCTCAGCATACTTGTGCCAATTCCACATTCACAAGCATTCCAATCATAAAATATGGAAAGGACATGTTAGCAAAATAGTATCTTACATGTAGTATGTGCTTTGAATTGTACTGAACTGGGGAAAGGGGAAAAAAAAATCAAAAAATTTAAAGCTAATTTGAAAAGTCTTCACTCTCATAAAATCTCAAAGCAGAGATCCAGAGCTGTAAGAGACCTCAGAGATTATCTAATCCCATGTCTTCACTTTAAAGAAACTAAGGCCCAGGGAGATTAAATTACTCTTCTATGGTCACACAGGAAGCATCAGAGACAGAATTTGAATCTAGGGCCTTCAACAGCAGAGTCCATATGCTTTCTCCTACGTTATTGCCTCCCACTACCAAAAGGAAAATTGTGTTGTTAGCGTAGTTCACTTCTCTCTTGGTGATCTCCTCTTCTAAAGCAGCTTTCTGGTGCCCAGCTGGAATATTGTCCTCTCCTGACTCCCACCCCCAGAGTGTTCTGACAGTAGTTAGGTGACTCATTCCTCTATCTTGACACTAACCAGAATAAGTCTGGCTGGACAACAACTCTCCCTAGTAGGGTTCACGACTATAGCATTTTTTAACAACTAGGGAAGCAAAGCAGTTAAGCTATAGAATAGAAAGATAGCAACTGTTAACCTAAGCAATAAGATGCTGAGTCTGGAATCATGCTAGTCTGACCAGGCTGTGGCATTAGAGGCCCTAGACTTGGGAAAAGTGAAAACAGGGAGAGCCCCTTTTGTGGCAGAACAGTGGGGCTCTGGAACATCTGGTTAACCTGGCTGGCTTTCCCTGTGTGCTTAGCACAGTGGCTAGAACATAGCAAGCACTTAGTAAATGTTTATTGGGTTGGATTAGATTGGATTGGATTGGACTATAAGAGGATCAATATGGTGACTGAGTAGAGGATGGACTGGAATGGGGGGGAAACTTGAGGCAGGAAGACCAATCAGAAGACAAAAGATATTTAGGGCCTGGACCAGAATGATGGCAGTTGTTTTTGCAAAGGTAGAATCAACAAGACTTGGCAAGTGATTGGGGGGCGGGGGGCGGGGTTTGAGAAAAGAGTCAAAGATGACACCAATGATTGAGAGTCCTGAGCATGCTGGAGCTGTCAGCAGTAACAGAAAAATCAGGAAGAGGGAAGAAAGGAGAAGTTCTGTTTTGGACATATTGAATTTACAGTGTCTATGAGACATTTTGAGGTGTCCAATTTGAGGTGTCCAAATAGATGACTAGATATGCAAGATCAGGAGAGGGGCTTTGGCTGAATAAATAGATCTGAGAATCAGCTGTGTAGAGAGGATAATTGAATCCGTGAGATTCACCCAAAGTCATTTCCTTATATATTATCAAGGATGATATTTCTCCCCCAAGGGAATTCTCCCTACTTATCCAAACATTGCTATTGATTCTTAGCCACTTGTGAAGTTATTCAAACAGTTAGAAAGCTGTCAGAAATCTATACTGGCTATAAGCCCCATTCCCACAAGGTCCTTATTTTTCTGTTAGTCCCAAAGCCTTGGATGCCCTAAGGTCCCTACCACCTTCCTTATGAGATGTATTAAAGGGAAACATGAGAAAAGGTCTCCATCTCTCTAGAGAAACCATCTAGTTCTTTCTTCACACACAATATGCCAACACAACCTCCCTAAGGCACAAGAATGACTCTTTCAAAACCTTCAATGAATTTGTATTACAGAGGGGAAAAATTCCTTGCATTCAAGGCTCTCCTAACTGCATTCTTCTAATCAGGAGTGTGATAGTATTTGAAAACTAGATCCTGATGGGGAGTGGAGTATACTCAGGATGTTTGTTTAGTTTTAATATGCATTATTAACATTTTCTTCACTACTTTCTAAAATGAATGCAATCAACAAAACAATAAATCAAACAGTGACTTGTTTGCTGATTTCCAAAATATAAATGCTCACATTGAAAATTTTTAACAATTGGCCTTTGGGAGCTATTGAAGCTGGCTCCAGCACACTTCTGATTCCAACCTATCTCTCCATCCTGACCAGCAACCCATCTTAACTGAGAAGGAAACATGCCTTCCACCCCTTGGCAGAGAGACCAACGACTAGATTTGTGGAGCTAAATATGCATTCTCAGCATGGCTACTGTGTTGATTAGTTTTACCCAACTATACATATTTCTTATAATAGAACTCTTCCATTCAGAGGGCAGGGAAGGAAGAAAGGTTGGGAAATCACATTACATACTGAAAAGAGAAATCGCTTTATTCATTGAAATTTATTAAAGTGAAAATAGTTACTAAACAAAGTCATGTGGTTGTTTTGATGTTCAGTATAAATTGACTTGAACCTAGTCTTTCTTTCCTTCAAGACTGGCCTCTTTTTCCATTATGCCATACTGGTTCTCAACTCATAAAGATGATGATTAAAGCAAGACAAAGACCTTCCTGTGAATTTTCCAGTTTTCACACTTAACTTTTCATTGCTTAAAGTCTAAAAACCTTACAAGCACAACTTAGCAACAGCTCTCAGCTTAGTGTTCCCAGGTGCTTATCACAAGAGCAGATAACTTACCCTCAGCATCACTAATAGCCCTCTTTCTACCTGTTTTCATTTCAGTTGATTTTATCCTTCCACACACTTGGGCAGGGCTGGTTGGCACTTAAGAAGCCACAGGAAATGGACTAGTTGTTTTCAAATGGTCCCTAACATCATGCCTTCTATACATTCATTCATTTATTCATTCATTCAGCAGGTGATTGCTGAAACCCTGCTATGCCTATAGACTCGAGGATGTGGGGCAGGGAACAACAAGCCTATGTCTCTCCTCTGGAAGAGGCAGAATCGTCTCAATGGCGAGAGAACATGCAACTTGGAATCAGGAGAAGTAAATAACCAAGCAGGGAAGGTTAGTGTGAGTGATGCCATCAATAAGCGTCTGGGAAATCAATTCTGACTGGTGTAGCAAGAGCCCACTCTCACGAATGGAAGGCAGCCATGTGATCATGGGAAGAGCATTGGATTGGGGGTCAAAGACATGGGGCTTTTAGTGTTTTATTTTTCAACTAAAAACCATTTTTTCTCTCCCTCCCACCTATCCCCCAATTTAAGAGAAAACCAAAAGCCTCAAAACAAATATCCATAGCCAAGCAAAACAAATTCCCACATTAACCATGTCCCAAAATGCATCTCATTCTGCATCTTGAATCCACCATTCTCTGTCCCAAAATGGAGAGCATGTTTCACTGCCAGAGCTCCTCAATGTTTATTAATGACATCAATCAGAGATCTTAAATCTTTCAAAGTTGCTTAAAAGACCCAGTTTGCAATTTGCCTCCATTGCTTAGCTCTGTAACCTCTGCAACCTTTTCTCTAAGCTTCAGTCTCCTCTTCTGAGAGATATGAACAATTATTTCTGGTCTACCTCCACAGAGTTATAGGGTTTACAGTTTAAGAGAGCTCAGAGACCCAATAATTCAACCCCCATATTTTACAGTCGAAGAAACTAAGGTTCAAGGACATTTGACAACTTGCCAGATGTCACCACAGAATTAGAGGCAGGATTTGAATCCAAGACTTCTCTGACTCCTAAATCAGAGCTCTTTCCACTATGTCATGCTGCCTCCTACTGTAAAGACTAAATGTATATAAAACTCTTTGGTATTTATATATAAATATAAATTCTAATTACCATTATGACTGCATCATGGAGACAGGTCGCATAGTGGTTAGAATGTTGGATCTGGAATCAGTTAGTCTAGGTCCAAATTCCCTCTTTAACATTTTCTAGCTATATGACCATAGATAAGCTTCTCAACTTATGGGAGACTCAGTTTCCTCATCTGTAAAATGGCAATAATTATTGTGCCACCAAGCTCATAGGATTATTCTGAGAATCACATGACAGTATATGTAATATCTTGCTAAATAAATTCATTAAAATTATTATCATCTGCACTTAAGGTTAGATTTCCTCAACAGGTCTGCATCACATACTGTACCATCCGCCTCTAGTTTCTATTCAAGCTCTACTACAAGGTAGAGGAATTAACCTTAGCAAAGACATATCCCCATTACCAGCAGGAACCCCCAAAGGACTCCACTCATCCATATGTACAGATTAAAGATTTTCTAAGAGTAAGTGTCTTCCTAGAGACAACTCTATTCATGTTTAGGGGGAGAGAAGGGTAATACTCTCTAATGAAAAAAACCTTGATAACCCAAAATACTTTTATATTTTTTATTTTACAAAATAAAATATAATTGGGCATATAATTGGGAGAGAAGGGTGTATGTTTTCCTCACAATGTCAGCATTAAAATGAGTTTACATTTATTTCCTGCCCACATAGATCCTGGGGACAGTCTGTGAGTCTCCTAGGGAGAAATGACCTCCCTTCCCTGATCCTCTGCTGCCTCATTACAAAGCCCTGACTTTCAGCACCCTCACTAAAGAAGGCAGTAAATTGTTCTCATTGGCTGAGCAGATACTGAGCCACTTCCTCCCTCCCCCCTTCCCATGCCTCTCAGATCCAGCTGAGAGAAGCCTGTCTTTCAGAACTGTTGTCTTGCCTACCCTATAGGGGTGTACTGAGGGATAGTATGAGAAAACAGTTGTGAAAATGCTTTGGGGAGTATAAAGCACTAACCGCAGGGCAAACACTGTTAGTGTAGTTACTACTGGGATTTTTTTCCCCCAGGGAGCTCATCTCACATCAGCACCTATTAAGCAATTTATTGTCTGGGGGCTTTCCCAGAATCACACAATCAGTAAGTATAGGAGGCAAGACTTGGGCCCTGCTGGTACTGTTCTCATACCAAGGTGGCCATTCATAATAAATGTTCATTGGAGTTGAAGTATCTACTGCATAAATATATTGCAAGGTCCAGGAGAATAGTTTTCATTCACTGTCTGGTGAATCCCTGGCACCTAGTAGCACAGTGCCTGCAGCATATAGCAGGTGCTTAATAGGTGATCTTGGGGACCAATTGGTTGCAGAGCACTGCTCTGGGTAATAAGGAGATAGAAAGTCTTTTTGTAGCTAGTTGTGGAACAAGAAATAAACATCATAACTGTTTCCATGCGTTGTTACAGTATAAATTCAATAAAAAGAGAAGTTCTGAGGGAGAAGGAAGTTAGGCGAAAAAAATCAGAGATTAGTCGTTGTGAAGCGGCATTTGAAGTGACCTTTAAAGGGTGGGTAGGACCTCAATAGACAAAGTAGAGAAAGAGGACATTCTAGAGCCAGAGAACATCATAAAAGGTAGGAAGCATGCCTTTAATTAGGCATGTGCTGGACTCTTTGGGGACAGAGGTGTCCAGTCCGTCTGGAGTGTAGAATAAGTGGAGGGGAAGAATATCAGATAGGATCGAACGGGTCAGTGATGCCACATTTTGAAGTGCGCTAAAGACTCTACTTAGTATGCCTTAGGAAGCAACTGAAGATTTGGGGACTAAGGAATGATGTGACCAGAGAGTCTCTTCTCCAAATTAGGGGATGGTAGCTCTCAGGACTCCTTCCTGGGGTCAGAATAGTCTGGGTGCAGTTTAAGGCACAAATTGCCCCCCAGGATCATCCCACTACTAGATGGGCTTGGGAGAAGGGGTCAGGGGGAGGTGATTCGGAAATAGGCTGTCAATGTCTGGGCATGAATCCCTGCAGCTCAGAAACAGCCCCTGGTCCTACCTTCCCCAGTTGCCCCACCTTCGCATCATACTCCTTTGGCAGCCCTGGATTCAACCCAACCCCATGACCCCAAAGTATTCTCCCAGTATTACACGCACACACACACACACACACACACACACACACACACACACACACGCCCACCATGAGCCCACGGAAAGTGCGCCCCCAGCACAAACTGAAGCTAACTCACGCAAAAGCATAGAAACACGTATAATTGGGATCATCCTCCATTCACTCAGCAGCGCACGCGCGCAAAACACTCCCTTGCACGTTCTCACACACTCATATACATAGACATACTAGCGCGCACACACATACACATACATACATACATACATGGGCGCGCACACACAGAGGCGTGCAAACTCCCTCCTCCCCTAAGACGCGCGCGCGCGTACAGGGACACACACTAAATAGGACACACACACCGGTGCCACCTCCAACAGGGTCCGGGGCTGGGGTGGGGTGGAGGTGGAGGGCAGAGGTGGCAGCTCAGGTAGCTGGGTCACAGCGGCTGGGCGGAGCTGGCGGGTGGAGAGGGGGTAGGGGGCTGGCTGACAGCTGGTCCGGAGCGCGGCGGCGTCGGGAGGGTAGGAGGGAAGCTGGTGAGCCCGCAGCCCGCAGCCTGAGCCCTGGCCCGGCCCGCCTTGTCCCCGAACCGCCATGCCCTTGGCTTTCTGCGGCAGCGAAAACGACTCGGCCGCCTACAAGGTGGACCAGGGCGTTCTGAACAACGGCTGCTTCGTGGATGCGCTCAACGTGGTCCCGCACGTCTTCCTTTTCTTCATCACTTTCCCCATCCTCTTCATCGGTAAGCCTGAGCGTGACAGGCCGGGGAGCTGGGTTGGGGAGGGGTCTGCGAGGGGAGCAGCAGCGGAGGCCGGAGAGGAAGCACTGACTTTGCTCTCACTTTTCCCAGCTACCCCACCGTTTCCCTACACTCGCCATTCCCAGCCTCTTCTCCTTGCTCTCCTGTCCTTCCCCGCTCGCCCTTCTCCGACTCTTCTTGCACCTTCTTCTCTTTCTTGTTTCTCTCCAAGCGGTCCTTCCTCTCCAAGACCGTTCTCCTCTGCATCCCTTCGTTCTTCCTGTCTCCCCAGCTCCACTTTCGTGCGCTCCAGCCCCCTTCTCTGTTTGCGTTCCTGTCTCAGCTCCTCTGGCCTCCACCCCTCCCTAGATTTCTTTTGCCGGGGCCCTTAACCCCTGAGGGAGCCTAACTTTCATAGGTCCTTGTTCAGCTTCCTTGGTACCCCCAAACCCTTAACCTCAGAAAGCTCTTCAAGAAGATGCAGGTTCTTCCCTCTTCCCCCCGCGGTTCAGCCCCGTTTTCCCCTCCCTCACCCCCATAGTGACCCCAGGTAATATTAATGTGGAGGAGGGGTGGCAGTGAAAGTGAAGGGGGGGGGGGCAAATCGGAGCTCGGGTTCCCAGGGCTGAAAGTGGAACCACAGCCCGTTCTGTGAGAAGCAACTGGACTCCAAGCGGGCCCAAAGAAGTCCCAGGTAGTCGGGTCGCCTTTCTGTCCTCTCTTCCAGTGCCATTCAAGGTCTCCCTCCTCTCCATTCCCTACTTTCCCCACTTCCCAAAGTGCAAGAATTGGCTAAGCCTGAGAGCAGCCCCCAAAAGGGGAGGAGGCTGTTAGGTCCAGCCTTCCCTTCTCCCCAACACTTCATCTCAGCGAGATGTCCTCAGTTCCCTGTTCAACTAAGTTACCAGGAGTTGGGGGCTTTGGAAAAAGGTAGAAACCTAGACCAAGGAATTCCTGTGCCCTGGGGTACATTACTACTACTTAGATTCAGAGAAACTGCTGAACTTGGAGTCAGGAAACCTGAGTTCAATGCTCACTTTGCCAATAACTAACCCTGTGACCTTGGGCCTCTTTTTCCTCATTTGTTAAAAAACAGTAATAATTAGGGTTAGACTAGCTACGCTCTCTGATCTCTTCCAGCTCTAGATCAGTGATCATAAAGTCACTATGTCAGAGGTCAACAGGACCTACGAGGCCACAGATCATAACTCTCTCATTTTTCAAATGGGTTAAATGAGCCTCACAAGTAAAGTGACTTACCCAAGCCATTCAAATAAGAAGTGGTATCACTAAGATTGGAGCCATTAAATTGGCTCTCAGTTAATGGTCTGAGCATTAAGCCATACTGCATGCCTCCTTTTTAACTTTGTACCCAAGCTTAGAGCTAATCCAGACACCCTGACAGCCTAGCTAGGCCTGGTTTTCAGAATTTAACCAATTGCTGGACAGTTCTGTCTTCAATCAGCACATATTTTGGTGTGGTGTTGTTTTTTTTTATTTTACTTTAAATTGTACTTTTTAGTTTCACATTCTCTCTCTCCCTCCATAACCTCCCTCACCCATTGAAAAGGCAAGAAATATGATGCCCATTGCACATACACAGTTATGCAAAACATTTCCACCTTAGCCATGGTCCCCCTCCAAAGAAAAACAAGAAAAATGAAGGAAAAAATTAGCTTCAATCTGGATTCTGGGTCCATCAGCTCTTTATCAGGAGGTTGATAGCTTTGATATCATGAGTCCTTTGAAGCTGTGGTGGCTCATTGCATTGATCAGTTACTAAGTCTTTCACAGTTAATTATCCTTACCATGGCTATTGTTCTCTTGCTTTTGCTCACTTCACTTTTCATCAGTTCATATGTTTCTTCCCAGTTTTTTCTGAAATCATTCCCTTCCATCACATTCATATACCATAATTTGTTCAGTCATTCCTCAATTGATGGATGTCTCCTCAGTATGTAGTTCTTTGCTACCACAAAAAGAGCTGCTAAAAATATTTTTGTACAATTTGTATGAATTTGTACATATGAATATGGGTCCTTTTCCTTTGGTCTCCTTGGGGTATAGACTTAATAGTGTTATTGGTGAGTTAAAGAGCATGCACAGTTTTATAGCCCTTTGGACATGGTTCTAAATCAGCACATTTTGTGCACAGACACTGAATCAGAATCTAGATGTTCCCTTTTGGAGATTCCATAGCAGGGACTCATCCATAGGGTTAATGTTGGACAAGATCATTTTTCCAAGCCTGCTTCTGTGTAACAATAGAGCTTCCTGAATCTACACTCATACTATATGCCCCCATAAAGGTATGCATGTACCAGTGCCTGCACCATAAGTCAGTATCAACAACTCAAGTTTTGCAACATGCCAGGGTGTTTCTGTTATGTTGGAGGTGTCCATGTTCTTTTAAACATCTTGATTTTCAGATATAAAAGTATGTCCTACAACATTTTTAGAGGGAGAAGAGTGTTACAAAATTGAATAAACATGAGTAGAGTGATGCAGCTCCCTCCTGTTGATAATACACAAGCTTCAGATTACCATATGTGCAGAGTATTCGGGAGCCAGCTCCAGTGGACTCAAGCCTATAGTTAAATTTTCAGTACGAACACTTATACCATAGAAATAGGCATATGCTATGCTATAAGTCAAGTCTTGATTCACTGTTTTGTTTATTATCTAGACAAGGTAGTTGTGGGATAAAATATTAATAAGGAAGATTAAACTTCAAAGTGTGTTGTGTATGTTTATGTATATATATATATATATATACATATATATATATATATATATATGAGCTAGTTGTTAAACATTTACCAACATACTCCTGCAGGTATATGGTATACACATACACAGCTGCTGGTTGACTATTGGCCCTCAGTAGGTCAGGAAATACAGCCAGCACTTATACTTCTGAGTTGTTTTGTTTTTTATTTAGTTTATGACTTCTATCTTTATTCAGCTATAACATCATAGATTTAGAGAACATACAACACCCTCATTTTATAGATGAGGAAACCGTGTCACAGAAAAGTTGAATGACCTGTCCAGGTCACCCAGCTTGTAAGTTGTTTTGGAGGGATTTGAATCCAGATCTTCCTGGAAGAAGTTAATGATGTTCAGCCTAGAGAAAAGGAGACATAAGGGAGATATGGTTGTTTTTAACTTTTTGAAATGCTATCATCTGCTTGATGAAAAGTAAAACTAGGAATAACACTGCAGTCCTAGGAATAATACTAGGAGTAACATGAGGTCCTGCGATCTCATCACTGTGAATATTCCCTCCATCATTCCACACTGCAGCCCAATCATGCCTTCTCATCCTATCTTATTCTTGTCCATATTCTTCTCCGGCTCTCTACTCACTCTTTTAAGAGTCTTTCCCATAGTTCTTTGTACATTGCGTAAGTGCCAGTGGGCTGTTCATTTCTTGACCCTTACCTTCACCACTTGCCTGGACCACCCAATTTTCCAGTCATGTATTTCCTCAAAAGGATGCTTTTGTTTAGTGACCAAGCTCTCCCCTGAAACAAAGCACCACCTTTTTAATGCCAATAATCTTCTGGTAACATTGTATTGTTATAGGTCACTGAAATGGTACAGTCTCCAAAGAACTGAGGTTAAGTCATCCAAATGGCAATTAAGAGATAGATGTCTGGTGGGCTTTAGCAGGTTGTGACACATTACAGAAGAGGAGTTATAAAGGAGAAGTAGCATAAAGTATGGCACTAAAGAGGAATAGAACCAGTGGGTAGTCCAAGTACCCATTGGTATCCATGCAATGTTAAGAGATTTGGAGGAAGGCTCCCCAAATGTTGGGCAGACCCATCCCCTGTGATAAGTTTATTGGAGGACATGGACAGGAGTCACACAGGACAGAAAGGCAGAGATAACTTGTGTCTGCATCAATGGAAGGAAACATCCATATCAAGAAGATCAGCGCTGACAAAGCATTTTAGCAAGAACTCCTTATGCCACCCAGAGAACTTCAGGCAATGGACAGAACATTTGTAGAGGTAGAGTTCAACTCAGTGTAAGAAAGACTTCCTAACTTCTAGAGCTATCAAAAAATAAGTAATAGGTTGTCTTATGAAGCAGTGAGTTCCCCAATGCCAGAAATATTCAAATGGAAGCTAGATGACCTCTTATCAGAAATATTGTAGGAGGCATTCTTGTTCAAGTACAAGTTTGACTAGGTGACATCTGAGTCCCCTCCAACTCTGAAATTATGTGAATAAGCACCCTTACCAAGCAGCTAAAAACTAAGACTAATTCCAAACCTTGATTTACATACCAGAGGAGGTTTAATCCCTTTCCTGGCAGGGAAACTTGGTAAGAATAAGAAAAGAATAAACTAAACATACATACCAAAAAAAAAAAAACCACATTCAGCACATAGATTCTGTGTGAGTAATGTCACCCTCTAGACCCTATGTTCAATACTAAGTATCTCTTCATATCCTGCCACCTTCTAGCCACTCTTATCTTTCTTTGAAATGTCTCTTCCCCAATGTCTCCCCCACTTCCAATCCTTCCAAGAGGATTTGAAACTTCTTTCCAGTATAGAGGATGAAGTCCAGGACTTAGAGTCCAAAGATCTGAATTCAAGCTGCAGTTCTGACATATACTGATGGTGTGACCTTGGGCAAATCACTTAATGTTGCTAAGCCTCATCTGTAAAATGTGATAATAATATTTGTACTACTTCCTTCACCAGAGTGTTATGAGAAAAGTGAAATCTGAAGTATTGTTATATCAGGGAGTACCATATGAGAGAACATCAGGTCTTTGATGTTCACAGAATCAAAACATCAGAGCCAGTGGGAGAGTTAAAACATAAAACAATAGGGACATGGGAACATAGAACTATAGAATGTTAGAGCTAGAAGAGACTAAAATTTAGAACATGATGTAATACCTAGAACTGAGAACCTGGAATGCTAGAGCTAGAAGGGACCTTCAAAACCATTGAGTCCAGCTCCATTAAACTGAGAATTAAAGACAAGTGACTTACTCAAGAGTTATGTGGCAAAGGCAGTATTCAAACTCAAGGTTCCGAACTCTAGTTCTATGACTCTGCCTGTCCAGACTATTTCCTAGTACCAAATTTTGATAAAGCACTTAGCTCAGTGTGTGGCATATAGTAAGTGCTATATGAATGTTAGCAATGATGATGATGGTGGTGGTGATCGTGATGGTGGTGATGGTGGTGGTGATGGTGATGGTGGTGGTGGTGGTGATCTTTAAAAACATCTCTCACAGTACTGATACACAAGAAAGTGTATCAGTGGCAGCCTTAGAATCAGAAGACCTAGATCCAAGTTCTGTCTCTAACATCCTGGCTGTGTGAGTCTATGCAAGTCACATCATCTCTTAGGGCCTCCAGGCAGCTCCCTAAGACTATAAGTGACATAACAGTCACCAATCTGCATTGCTAGAGGGCATCCCTTTGGTGGACAATTCCTTATCCTAATGAAATCATCAGTTTCAGACAATAAATTCATACAAACATGCTTTTACCACTAATTGATCAACATGTCATTGTTAGGGCAGCCACATGATGAATTGGATAGGGCACTAGACCCTGAGTCAAGATAGAGCTGAGTTCAAATGTGGACTCAGAAATTTACTGGTTACTTTGCTGGCTTATTAGCCCTCAGCTTCCTTATCTGTAAAATGGAGATAATTATAGTACCTTCCTCTCAGCGTCACTGTGAGAATAACATGGGATATTTGTAAAGCAGTTTGCAAATCTTAAAGAGCCTGATTATTAAGTGCCTACTATGGATTGGGCACTGTGCTTGGACTGGTGATATAAGAACAAGAGTTTCTGCCCTCAAAGGGCTTACATCCTGTCATTGACATCCACATGAATATCTGTGCAGTGATCTATGTGAAACCATACCTTCACCATTTCTGGAGTCTGTGACTGAGCTGTTCATTCTCTTCAGGATGGGGCAGCCAGAGTGCAAAAGTTCACATCCATCATAGCACATGGCTTCACTTCCCTGGCCACAACCTTCGCTGGATCCTGACCTTCATGCTGCTCTTTGTCCTGGTATGTGAGATTGCGGAAGGCGTCCTGTCAGATGGGTAAGTGGAGCCTCCTTGTGGCAGGGAATTACTTCAGTGACTTAGGCAGGTGTCCCAGCAGTCCATTGGATGACAGCTCACTGACTCCTTTAAGGTATTGGATAGAATATCAGACTTGTCAGGGAAACCCAGGTTCAAATGTTCCTTCTGACACTTATTAGCTGTGTGACCATAAGCCAGTCAGTTACCTTCTCTGAACCTCAGTTTCTGTATCTGAAAAATAGGAATGATAAAACATGTAACCCCTATCTCATAGGTATGAAGAACAAATGAGATACTGTATGGAAAGCACTTTGCAATCAATCATTAAAATCTACTATTATATATTAAATAATCGATCTCTTGTAAATTGACCCAATCACAGATAGGCAATGTGATGTGGTGGAAACAGTGCTGTACTGGACCAGAAGACCTAAGCTCTTAGGCTATCAATTCTACTTTTTGTGCTTGAGTTTTCCTTTATCCAGATGGGGATGAGATAGTCACCCAAATCTCCTCCTGCTGGACAGAAATCTAAGTCTATGAAAGTCTATGATTCTAGCTGGGAGTCTTCTCCTGCTTACTTGGAAGCTAGTTCTTTGCCCTTTCCAGGTCAAAGCGTCCTCCTCTGTTAAATGATGGAATTGGACCAGAAGGCCTTTGATTCACTTTTCTACTCTTTGTTATTTTATTATCTTTCCAGTGATGATGCTACACACACACACACACACACACACACACACACGCATGCACACACGCACACATGCACCCCTTTCTAGTAACAAATAATTACAGTAAAAACGAATGAACACCCTGACCATATGTGACAAAAATATGCCTCATTTCTCACCTCTAGTCCACCTACTGTACCAGGAGGGATTGGGGGGGGGGGGTGTCTTCTTTATCACCAATCTTATCAGTCCATGGGAATAATAACTAGCCACCTGCTCTTATTTTCAATGTGTTGTATGACTGATGATCACATGGAGCAGTCAACATGTCAGAACCTAACATAGTTTAGCAGGTGGTCATTGGCTCAGGGCTACAGTAAATAGCCATGTGTAATAGCTAAGATTGTCACTTATATTCTTTCCACCCATCCTCCTGAACCCTTTTCCCCTGGGCTTAGCACTTATTTGCAAGACTGGGATAAGGGAACATAATGCACCTGGGAGGAATGTTGATTGCATCCTAAAAGTCCTGGGAAGTAACTTTTGATCCCTTGGCCCTGTATCCTGGAATCAACTGGTTCAAGCTGATTCTCAGATTAACAGAAGTCCTGAATGCCACCAATGGTGTAGCTGTTACTGATGTCTAGGACTTTGGGAAAATAGACAAAAACCTTCTGTGACCAAGTTTTCTGATTTGTGAATTGAGGAAAGCCCTCATGATCATCCTCTTTCTTTGGAAGTGGAGAAGATGAAGACTGTGCTGTAGGGTAGATGTTTCAGTAATATAAATTCCCTAGCTCTAGGTGGGTACAGAGTCATATTGCATTCATTTAACAAGCACTTACTGAGCATTTGCTGTATTGAGGGTTCTGTACTAGCAGCTATGGCAGGGTCAAAGATGAATCACAGATAGTGTTCACCCTCTGAGTCTTTACACTGTGGTAGAGACATTTTAGAACATAAGGCAGTCTGTGATCTGTGCTATTGGAGGAGCCATTCTGGAGGCTTCAGCCATGGGCGTACATGTGTGCCAATGCACACACAACCTCACATATGGCTGCCTCAGCTCTCTATCTAGAAATCATCCTGCTGGTCCTGAAGAGGTTTCCTGGCTCTACCATCCAGAGCAAACTCTCTGATAACAGATGTCAACTAAATGCTAAGAGCACTAGCTGAGAACAGTCTTCTCTACTCTTCCCTCTCTAGAGTTGAAACTTTCTCTTGGCAAAGTCAGGACCTCTGGGCAGCAGCTCTTCCTGGGAATAATGAGATCTTCAAAGCTTCCAAGAACCTCTCAGGCTATGAGAATAATGAATTAATCAAGTTTCACTTATTAATGTGACTCTTCAAGACTATCATAGAAACTTGGAACTTCAGAGTCAGACAGTATCTTGGGCTATCTAACCAAATCTCTTACTGAGTAGGAATGCCCCCTTACAAATTCCCCAAGAAATGATCATCTAGAGAGAAGAGATAAGGAAGACCCAGAAATAAATGAACATAGTAGCCTAATGTTTGATAAACCAAAGAACCTTTATGATTCTATAACCTGAACATTAACTACTGGGCTAAGGATATTAGACAAAAACTACTGAGAAAATTGGAGAACAGAATTGCAGAAAATTAGATATAGACCAACATCTTACACTACATAGTAAAACAAACTCCAAGTGGATCTATAATCTAAATATAAAAGAGCACATCATTTTAGTGGGAAGAGGATGAAGGAAGGTACCTAAGAATCCTTATAGGAAGTGACAGTGATATGAAAAATAACATCAATAAGGCATTTTTTAAAATGGACATCCACCTCTCCTTGAATACTTCCATTGAGCAGAAACTCTCCACCCCCCAAGGCATTCAAGTTTTAGTCAGATCTAATTGCTGAGATTTTTTTCATGCATTATGCAAAACTCTGCATCTCTTTCCTCCACCCATTGCCTCTGTTTTTGCCTTCTGGTGCCTGGTAGAACAACTTTAATCCTACTACATGACCTCCTTTCAAATACACAAAAATAGCTAATACATTCCTCCTAGGTAGCATAGTTCTTTCAACTGGTTCTCATAAGGCAAAGTCTCCAGACCTCACCTTCTAACTTATACAACAGTCCTTATTTAAATATGGCATTCAGAAATAAGCACAGGACTCAACCTGTGATCTCACCCAGGCAGAGTACTCTTGGACCGTCAATTAATCAATAAGCATTTATTTAGTGACTTCTGTGTCATAGACACTAGGGATGCAAAGACAAAAAGGAAGAATTCCCTACCCTCAGGAAGCTTGAGTTCTATCAGGGAAGCAACATGTACAGATAGAAGTCAATATCAAATGTATTGGTTCTTAGTTCCCTCATCTGTAAAGTGAGGGGTGGGATTAGAAAGACTCTGAAATCCCTCTGTATCCAGAACCGTAACCCTACAAATACAAAGTCATTTGGGCACCAGTAGCTGGCAGGGCAGAGGGGGTCTGGAAAGCCTTTATATCAGAGGTGAGACTTGAGCTGAGCTTTGAAGGGAGTCAGAAATGAAAAGGCAATATGTTCCAGCCATTGGGGACAGCCTATGCAAGCACAAAGATATGGGAGATAGAATGGCACATGTGAGCAACAGCAAGAAAGCCAGTCTGGCATAAAGGAAAGTGATATAAAGTAATACTGGAACGGTGGACTAGAGTCAGTCAGTAATGGGCTTTCAATACCTAACAGAGGAGTTTGTATTTTAAACCAGAGGCAATAGGGGCAGCTAGGTGGTGCGGTAGATAGACTTCTAGGCCTGGAGTCAGGAAGACCTGAGTTCAGACACTTACTAGCTATGTGACCCTAAACAAGTCACTTCACCCTGTTTGCCTCAGTTTCCTCATCTGTAAAATGAGCTAGAGAAGGAAATGGCAAACCACTCCAGTATCTCTGCCAAGAAAACCCCAGATGGGGTTGTGAAGAGTCAGACACAACTGAAAAATGACCCAACAACTGAAAACAGGGATTCACTGGGACCTATTGAACAGAGGAGTGACGTGGTCAAGCCAGTGTTTTAGGAATATCACTTTAGCAACTACATGAAGACTCTGTTGAAAAGAAGAGAGGCTGGGGTGAAGAGACCCTGGCTATTACAATAGTTCAGGGGAAAGGTGGTGAGAGCCTGAACTAGCTGGTATATGTGAGTGGAAAGAAAGGGACAGATGTGAGAGATGCTTTGATAATAGTATTAACAAGACTAGGCACCTGATTGAATGGGGCCGGGGGTGGGGGGGCCCAAGGGTGAATGAGGAGTCTGAAACAACTCTCAAAACTGTGCTTGAGGGTAAGGAGTTATTTATTTTTGTCTTTTTATAGCAAGTACCTGCCACACAGAAGTCACTCGATAAATGCTTATGGATTGGAAGGAAGATAGTGTGCCCTCAAAAGAAATAGGGAAATTGAGAAGAAGGATGGGTTCAGGGGTAATGGAAGGAACAGGGGCTAGAGGGAGATAATGGGTGCAATTTTGAACAATGTTGAGTTTAATATGCCTACTGAACATCCAGTAAAAATATTTAATAGGCAGTTGGTGATGCAGGTCAAAAACTCCAGTAAGAAACAAGGGCTAGCTATATAAATCTGAGTATTTTATGCCTACAGACAATAATTGGACCCATGGGAGATGATGGCACCATTCTGTACACCATACTTTTATTAATGTATCTTAAAATTGCCTCAGCCAGTACAGCAAGAGGATGATAGCTCTATGAGAGCACAGTCTGAGAAGTCAAATTGAATGGATATCCAAGAAAATTCGGGGTCCCTGAGCCAACTGCCAGTATCTCCCCCTCTCCTGCTGGCTGGCAGCTCTTGATGTTTACTCGGCTACATTGGAAGTCCTGACCTTTCTGACTTAAAGAAATGTCTTCTCTGAAGAAGGATTAGATCCTCATTATGAATTATTGTTATTCGATAATAACAAATCATTATTGAATGTCCCATAGGCTTTATGTCCAGCCCTGTACTATGGCATATAAACAGGGGGAAAAGTCCCAGTTCCTTTGCTTGTTCTTATCTCTAGATGCTGATTGGATCTTCCTGGGAATGGTACCTTCCCCAGACTCCTGGAGTTTTATTTACTCAATCAATCAATAAACATTTATTGGAGAAGCAACTACGTGCCAGGCACTATGTTAGGCACTGGGGAGTACAAATAAAAAGCAAGACAGCGTCTGTCCTCAGGAACTTATAGTCTAAAAGGCATATGAGGCAGTGATGGCCTTGCAAGAGAATTTTGATCTGGGCAGTCACGGGGATTGGGAATGAGGCCATGAAGCAATAGATTGTCACGCTTTTCTTGTAGCAATGGGAGTATGATTGTGTTATTGATCACAGAGGAAGAACAAGAGGTAGAAATGGGGTACACCTGGTGGCAAGGTAGAAGACAAGATGCCTACATTGGGAAGGCCATGTTCTGCTGGTAAGATGACTGGATAAGATGGGATGCATGGTCCAGGGCTGTCAAAGTATTTTGTAACTGTAATGGACTTTGTAGTAATAAAGTGTTTTATACATCGTCATCTCTTATTACTACTGCTATTTCTCTGAAGATGTAGCAGTAGCCTCTGGAGAAGAAGAGGGTTGGGGCCATAAATTAAATCCAGGATGATTTAGTAACTAAGAAAGGTAGGATAGGGTATGTGTAAAGTCATCAGACCTTAGAGCCCTGTTAGGAGCCAGAAGGAGCACACAGGAACCTGGAAATGTAATTCACTATAGTGCTAAGTATCTTAGGCTCTTTCTGAAGTCACTCAATCCTCCTTAAGGTCCAGAGATAGGAGTCACAAAGAAAAGGGTAGTTGGGTTAGCTCTGACCCAAGTGACAGCTGTGGGAAGGCAGAGTCATCAATCATAGATGTCTAATACCCAGTTAGACTCTGGGCAAAGCTTCTCTTCCTTGCCCTCTGACCTCATCTCTCTCCTCTTTCCTGGAACCTGATTTTATATCCTGGGTCCTCTCCCTGCTCTCAGCTGGATGTCAGTTAATCCCTGCTCAGATGTTAATTGGTATTGAAAAAGTTGGCATTATTAATATATTTAAGTTGTTGTCTAATAACTAAGTTGTTAACTGACAACTAATCTCTAACTTGATCATTGTGAAGGTACTGCTTTCTCTAGACTAGGGTGCCTGGATAATAGAAGCAGGATTTTCCTCTCAATGAGAGAGAATTCACAACAGACGAAGAAGAAATCAAAGAAATTATTAGAAACTATTTCCACCAAATGTTTTCCCCCAAACCTGATGAATGAAATGGATGGATACTTTTTTTTTTGCTTTTTTTTTTTTTTTTTTGGAGAGGGGAAGACAGGGCAATTGGGGTTAAATGATTTGCACAAGGTCACACAGCTAGTAAGTATTAAGTGTCTGAAGCCGGATTTGAACTCAGGTCCTCCTGACTCCAAGGCCGGTGCTCTATTCACTGCAACACCTAGCTGCCCCTGGATGAATACTTGGGAAAATACATACCGAACAAGAAATAGAATAGAAAGGCTTGCCTAAGAATCATGCTCTCAGAGCCTGCCCTCTATAGTAAGTAGGTAGACCACCTCTTCTAGCTCCTTGAACGTAGATGTAGGTTGGGCCATTGCCAGATGTCCTGACCTATGTCTTCTCACTAGACTCTGATGACTGTGGAGGAGAGAAAGTGGCTGATGACTCTGCACGTCTCTGCCTCACTTAAATCCAATTCATTTGTAAGTCAAGACATCGTCCTTTAATGTTGTTGGTCGTCTTGGAGAATGAAGGACAAACGACAGTAGATAGAGACTAAGTTAGGGCTCTATCCAGGAGCCTCACATTCCTTAAAATTCATAGGAAAGACTGCAAGTCTGCATGGATATGTTTTGTAAGAGGGCTTGGCTTAGATTACTTCACAGTTTTCTTTCAATGTTAAGATCCTGAGACTCACCAATTCTGCGTGTCTGTATATGGTCTGCGTAACAGAGTGAAGGCCAGTTTGGCTGGACCACAGAGTGAGGGCAGGGGAGTAATGTATGGTACTGGAAACTTAGGCTGGGACCAGGTTGTAAAAGACTGCAAAACCCCAAAAGAAGAGTTCATATTCAGTCCTAGAGTGAACACAGAACCCCTGGAGTTTGTGGATTAGGAATGTGACATAGTAATATCTGCACTGAAGAAAAATCGTTGTGGCAATTGTGCAAAGGATGGACTGGAATTAGGAGAGACTTGAGACAGGGAAACCAATTAATACCCACTAACAATAATAACTAGCATTTATACAATGATTAAGGTTGCAAAACACTTCACAAATATCTCACTGATTCTCAAAACAAACCAAAGAGGCAGGTACTATCATTTTTTCCTGTTTTTTAAAAATATATTTTATTTATATCATTTCATGTTCCTGGTTTACATGTAAAAATACAATTTTTTTTAAAAGTGAATTCCAAATTCTCTCCTTCCCTCTCACCCTTCCTGCCCCCTTAAGAAGGTAAGCAATATGATAGGGATTATACAAATAAAGTCATGCCAAACATAGTTCCATATTAGCCATGCTGCAAAAGAAAACACACACAGACAAAAGAATAATAAAGTTGTGTGTGTGTGTGTTTAAGTATGCTTCAATCTGCTTTGAAGCTGCACACAGCTCAACAGTTCTCTTTCTGAAGATTGATAGTATTTTACATCATGGGTCCTTTGGAATTACCTTAAATCATTGTCTTGATCAAGGCAGTTAAGTCTTTCACAGTTGATTGTCCTTAAAATACTGTTATTGTAGTGTACAAGGTTTTCCTGGTTCTGCTCATTTCACTTTGCATCAGTTCAAATATGTATTCCCATCCTGAAACCATCCTGCTCACCATTTCTTATAGCACAATAATATCCCATCATAACCATTTGCAGGTACTATTAGTATCTTTATTATTACTGGTGAGGAAACTAAGGCAGACAGAAGTTGAGAGACTTGCCTAGTGTTGCATAACTAGTAAATGTCAGGGGCCAAATTTGAACTCAAGTCTTCCTGACTCCAAGTATGGGGCTCTATCCACTGCACCACTTAATTAGGCAGCAATTAGGAGACCATTGCAATAGCATAGCAAGAGATAATGAGAAGCTTAACTAGGTAAATGAGTAGCTATGAGAAAAGGAGTTGAATGTGAGAGATGTTGTGGAGGACAAATGACAAGATTTGACAATTGATTGGATAAGTGAGGTGAGGAAGAATGAGGACCTGAGGATTAATGATAAGGTTATGAACCTAAGGGTAGTTAAGTGGCACACCTGGGCTTGGAATCAGTAAGACTTGTCTTCTTGAGTTCAAATCCAAGCTCAGACACTTACTAATTGTGTGGCCCTAGACAAGTAATTTAACCCTGTTAGTCTCAGTTTCCTTGCCTGTACAATGAACTGGTGAAGGAAATAGCAAACTACTCCAGTATCTTTCCCAAGAAAACTCCAAACGGGGTCACAAAGAGTTGAACATGACTGAAACAACTGAACAATATGAACCTAGGAGACTAGAAGAAGAGTGGTTCCTTCAACGGAAACTGGGCAATTAGGAAGAGTAATGGGCTTTCCAGAGGGCAGGGAAAAATGAAATTTGTTTTGGGGTATGTTGAGTTTGAGATGCTTATGGTACATCCAATTTGATATGTCTAATAGGCAGCCGATGATGTGGGACTGAAGCTCAGGAGGGAATCTGGGGCTGGATTTGTGGCTCTGGAAGTCATCTACATAGAGATGATAATTAAACCAATGGAAGCTGATGAAGTCACCAAAAGAGAAAATAAAGAGAGAGAAGAGAAGGAAGAGAGGAGAGAAAAGGAGAGGAGAGGAGAAGAGAGGAGAGGAGAGGGGAGAGGAGGGGAGGAAAGGAGAGGAGAGGGGAGAGGAGGGCAGGGGAGGGGAGGAGAAAGGAGGGGAGGGAAGGGGAGGTGAGGGGAGGAGAGGAGAGAAGGGACCCTAGGCCAGAACCTTGGAAAAAACCCATAGTTAGGTGGCATGATATGGATGATGAACCAGCAAAGGAGACTGAGGAGTGGTTAAACATCACAACAGCACCTCCGGGTATTTCATAACTATGAACACATCTATGTTTGACACCTCATCTCTAATCAATTTCTAGAAGGTATGTTTGCTTATTCGTGGCCTCTCAGATACTTTGCAGTAACCCCATGTCCCTTTTCCCTTCTAGCTCACAGGTTGGAAACCACTGGACAGTACTATCTGCCTTTGCTAGGGAGTTGAGGAGTGGGAAAAGAAGCTAATGGGGAGAGGGGGTGTAAGCTGATGAGATTCCTCCTCAGCTGTATTACTATAACTTCTCTTCTTTCACCATCCAGCCTTTCCCCCTTCATACTTCATCCTAGCATTTGACAGTCTCCACTGATCCTCCTTACCTGTTCCAATTAGCATTGACCAATTAGTCATGGCTCTCAAAAGTGAAATATCTGCCCCTTGTAGGTGTCAGCTGATAACTATGGTGCTAGCTGATAATTAAGGTGTTAGCTAATAACAGCTTAAGTTATGACCTCTGGTGAGTGGGGGGATGCAGAAAAGCACTGCCTCCTTGTGTATCCCTGACTATTCAGACAACAAAAGGTTGGGGGGGGGGGTAAGGGAAGAAAGTGAATAAGGAAAGTTTAGTGAATCGGCTCTAAAAAATTGCTTGCTTCTAAGCCTTGACCTAGCCTATTGTTGTCATCACACAGATCTGTCACAAATCTGGCTCAGGCTAGGAGGTTTATGTCTGCTACTTGAGCTTATCAAACCATTCAGGCCAGAGGAATTTAGCTTCTGATACAAAAATAATGGTTCTCTTGGTCTGCTGACCTCATGGCTGCAGTCAAGAGCAATGCCCCAGTCCTAGATTCCCTGGGTTAGGAGGGAGGGAGGGACATTCTTCACCCTTCTCCAGGCTTCATTCCTGACTCCTTTCTATAGGACTCTGTGCCTTCACACCCAACATCCCTTCAGTTTTCAGCTTCCTTCCCCCATTAGAATGTAAGTTCTTTGAGGACAGGGACTGTCTTTCTGCAGTGTCTGGCATACAGTGAGTACTTAATAAATACTTGTTGACTTGACTTACTTAATTTCAGAGTAACTTGTGACCTGGGCCCTCTTAGCTTCAAGGTCTATGATTAAACACCTTGGTGCAATGGATAGAGGAATGAACTTGGAATCAGGAAGACCTGAGTTCAAATCCTGACTCAGGCAGATATTAGCTGGGTAACCCTAGGTAAATCATTTACTCACTCTGAACCTCAGTTTCTTCATCTATAAAATGGAGACAATAATACTTGTTGTACCTGCCTCACAAGATTGTTGTAAGATTCGAGTGAAGTCATGTATGTCCTGTGCTTTTCCAGCCTCACCATGGAAAGGCTGTGGAAACCATGGAAAATGACATATATGTCAATTCTCAACTTCCTCGGGCTGTTGTAAAGAAAAATAACTTTTACAAACAAAATAAAGTCCTTTGTAAATATATTTTTCCTCATTCTTAGCGCTTTTATTTTTGTTTTCCCATCACCTTCATTTCTGAATACATCTCTCCTTCCCAGTCCCTGTCTCGGGTCTACATTCGGTCAAGTCAACAAGCATGATAAAGTCTTATTATGTGCCAGGCTCTGTGCTAAGTGCCTGGGAATACAAATACCAACAGAAATATAGTCATCCCTGCCCTCAAGGAGCTTACAAGGGAGGAAGACCAAGGTATAATACTCCACACCTGCAAAAAAGCTGAGTTGTCTCAGTGGCCCTCATTTTCCTCCCTCTCTTAGCCCTATCTCCAAATGCCACCAGTTTTGAGAAACTGTCCAGTGCAAACCTAAGAAAGCATTGAGTTTGGTAGCAGGCTATGGCATTCAATGTCTCGATGTATACAGGATAGCTTCCGAAGTCCTCCTAGCACCTGCCACTTGGGACTAATCCAACAACTCTCTCTCTCTTCTCTCTTTCTCTCTCTCTCTCTCTCTCTCTCTCTCTCTCTCTCTCTCTCTCTCCTCCCCCAGAGTGGCTGATTCCCGTCATCTGCACCTGTACATGCCTGCTGGGATGGCATTTTTGGCAGCTATCACCTCTGTCGTCTACTATCACAACATTGAGACCTCCAACTTTCCCAAGCTGCTGATTGGTAAGTGTTGTTCTACAACCATCATGACCAGCCTCTGGTTTCCCCGTGTGTCCATGGCCAGCTGACAGTGGCCAATCACACCCACTAGAGAGGAGATTATAGTAGTGCATGAGAAGTTGAATTAGATGATCCTAGAGGTCATTTTCACCTCTGTGAATCTAACATCTAGATTCTCTCTGTACACCCTCTTCTGGGCTCTGGTATTACTGTTTAGAGGGTCCAGGCTGCATGTCTGGGATTCAGACTGTATCTGGTTCAGCCTGTATACCTGGGGTTGAGCATAACTACTTCCTGTAATCATGAAGTGGGGCTAGGTGCCCATATAAAATCCAGAGTCTCCATCTCTCTCTCTCTCCCTGATCAGCCCTGCATTTCTGCAGTCTAGGAGGTAACAGTGAATACAGAGGGTTCAAGAGAGACCATAGAAGGTGAGGAGAAGAGGGATACTGATCCACGTCTGAAGCATGTGGTACACTGGGCAGAGTGCTGGATTTGGAGGGAGAGAACATGGGTTTAAATCCTGGCTTTTCCACTTGCTATCTGTTTGACCCTGGACAGCTATTATGTTTGACCTTGGACTTCCCATGGCCCATCAGGGGTTTGGACTAAAATGTCTCTAAGGTACTTTTTCAATGTGAATCTATGATCAGAAAGAGGCAGAAGAGAAGGATGTGGTAGGAGTGGGGTGAGCATAGAAGGAGGAATATGGAAAAATGATTAAAATATAGTAACACTAATTTATATTTGTATGGCAATTTAGAGTTACACAGGCTTGTTTACACATGGCATTTCATTTGAGACAGACAATAGCAGCTCAAGTTATTAAATCCTTCTGTAAGGATTAAAGGATGTGGCGCCAGACCTGTTTGGCGTAGGATGGGAGGGGCTATTATGATAAATGTGTTACTTCAGGTATCTTTCATATATTGTGTGTGAATACGTCTATTAGTGCTGTGGATTGCTCTATGACCTGATGGTTTGTTTTTGAGAGATGCTGTGGCTGAAAAATTCATCCCACTCACCACGTAACCTTCACAATTATTGAGTCCTGGTACACATCTCTTCCTTTCACAGATCTGAGTTACCTCACTGAAGTGGTGGGCAACAGGTAGCATGGTACATTGGAAGAGGGTACTTGGTTTTGAGTCAGAAGATCTGAGTTTGAATCTTGGTTCTGCGACCTTGAGCAAATTACTTAATTTCTTGGTCTCAGTTTCTTCATATATAAAATGAGAGGGTCAGACTACATGATTTTCACTTTCCCTTCCAGATATATTTCTATGATCTTGATCCTTTCTTCCATTTCACAGATTGGAAAATCTGAGATAGAAAGATCTGAGAGCCTATTGTAGGATTACATAATCTGTTGATTTCCCAGTCTGGGGCTTTTTATTTTAACTGAATAATCTCATTTTGATAGGACTTCAAAGACCATCTTTTCTAGCCTGTATGTGGTCAGGAATCCTTTTTGCAAACTCCCCCTAAAATAATCATCCAGCCTTCACTTGAAGAATTCTGAGGGGTATCCAAAAGAGGGCTGGATTTGGAGGGAGATAGCATGAGTTAAATCCTAGCTCTTCAACTTGCCATCTCCTTGACTTTAAGCAAAAGCTCTAATTGTTAAAAGTTTTTCCTTCTATAAGACTAAGTGAGCCTAACTTCCATCCATTGTTCCTAGTTCTGCCATATAGGGTTGAGCCAAAGAGGTCTGGCGCCACATTTACAGAAGAGACAGCCATTTGAATACTTAATGATTGTTATCATGTCATTCTTCCTACGCCCCACCCCAGTCTCCTTCTCTTTAGATTAAAAACATGACCTGATCCTGAGGGGTTTTCTCATCCTGGTCACCTCTTCTGGGTGTCCTTCAATTTATATTGTCCTCCTTAAATGTGACAGCTAGAACTAAACTACAGTTCAGTGTCATGTCTGAATAATGCTACAGACATAGTCTGATGAGGGTCAGAGGACAGCAGAATAGTCACCACCTATATGTAGTATGTGTATATGTATACATGTGTGTATATGTATATGTAGTATGTACTATACAGGGATGTGCTGGAATCAACTTGAAGGGGCTCATGAAACTGGCAAAAATACAAACACAGATGGGCTTGATTTATTGTTTTCTTGGTTATCTAGTGTTAAACTAAAATAGAAATGGATGCCTATCAACTCGGAAAAACACAAATTAACATTATCTATGTTGTATTATATTTTTATTTATTTCACTAAACATTTCCCAATTACATTTTAATCTGGTTTAGTGGGACTTGGGAACTTTGCAAGCTTCATGCATTTGGCTGCCTTGAGTTTGACACCCCCAGTGAAGACTTAAGAAAGTGAGGGGGAAAATGTTGATAATGAAAATTAAATTTAAAAGTATGTTGTCTGCTTTCTTTGAGAGTCAGTTTGTTAAACACTTGTCAGAACTTCCCTGTAAATAACACATATATGTAATATAGATACTATAGGTAACATGTGATATGGGTATATCACTATGTGTATTATGCAAGATATATACAACACACACAGTGTAAATCTAATTCCCTCTGAGTAGTCTCAGAGGAAAGCCAGGCATCTCACACTAACCAGGTGTAGGTGGCAGGTAATCTGCACGAACAGGTACTGGCATTCCTGTCTCTAGGCTGGGCAGGGTGTTGAATACAGGCTGCTAACAGGGTCCAGCTTCCTAGGAAACCTTTCAATCAGCTGGTAGCAGTCACTGACCCAAACCACCCCACCATGGCATATATTGGAGAGTCTATTTTTTAATTCACAAGGAATCAAAACAGTGAGTAACTAAGATTTTCTTTTTATAACCTAAGTTACCCCCTGGGAAAAGTGTTGGTAGTTTCTAAGGAACAAGAAACCGATTCATCCTGCTCCTTCCAGGAGTTCTTCCACTGCCCTCCCAGGGGACTGGTCTGTAATACGTAATTCATACTATAGGAGATGGTGGCTAGGGGCAGAATGTAAGCTTCTATTGACTAGGGATTGTTTCATTCTTAGTTCTTATTTCTTCAGCCCTAGTACGGAGTCTGGCACAGAATAGGCCCTTGTTGGTTGATTGGGGCAGTGGGAGAATGAGTCTTGGACTCACACTCAACTTCATCATCATCATCATCATCATCATCATCACAACTTGCATTTATTTGGCACCTTATGGTTTGCAAAGCACTTTGTACAAACTATGTTATCTGATCCCTTCAGCAACATTGGTAGTTAAGGGCTATTATATTCCTAGTTCTAGAAGAGGACACCAAGGATGGGATTAGGTGGGATGGGTTACCCAGACAGAAAGTGAGGTTGGATTTGAACCCAAGCCTTCTTGACTCTACATCTGGTTCTCTATCCGTTATTTAACATTTTTCTCTTATGCATACTTAGGATCATGTTATTATAGACTTAGAGCTGTAGGGGGCCTTAAAAGTCATGAAGTCCAATTTCAAAATTTTACAGGTGAGGAAACTGAGGTCCAGGGACTCACCCAAGATCATAAAACTAATAAGTATCTGAGGCGGTATTTAAACACAGGTCTTCTGACTCCGAGTCCAATGCTCAATCCATTCTACCATGCTACTTCTAATCACTACCACCATCTTTTCACATATAATCACAGATGAACTCTTCAGCAGACTCACAAACACACTGCAGAAATCCAGATTTGTACACAGACCCATGCTCACACACAGATTCCCACTCCTGCATAGGTTCACAAATGGGCAGCTAGGTTGCACAGTGCATAGAGTGCCAGGCATTCAAATCTGGCCTGAGACCAGACATTTACCAGCTTTGGCTGTATGGCCTTGGGCAAGGCATTTAATCCTGTGTACCTTAGTTTCCTTATCTGTAAAATGAGCTGGAAAAGGAAGTAGTAAACCATTCCAGTATGTTTGCCAAGAAAACCTCCAAGGGCTACTAGGTGACAGAGTGAATAGAGCACCAGCCCTGCAGTCAGGAGGACCTGAGTTCAAATCTGGCCTCAGTCACTTACCAGTACTAGCCATGTGACCTTGGGCAGTCACTTAACCCCAATTGCCTTGCCTTCTCTCCTCAAAAAAAACCAAAATGGGGTCACAAATAGTCAGACTTGACTGAAATAACTGAATAACAACAACAACACAGGTTCACACAGACATCCACCATCACATGGATTCACAGCTCTTCCTGCTTAGGACCCCACACATATACAATTCCCTTTTCTCAATTTCAGCCTTGTTGATTTACTGGACTCTGGCCTTCATAACCAAGACCATCAAGTTCGTCAAGTTCTATGACAATGCAATTGGATTTTCTCAACTCCGCTTCTGCCTTACTGGGCTGCTGGTCATCCTCTATGGAATGCTCCTGACTGTGGAAATCAATGTCATCAGAGTGAGGGTAAGCAGCTCCCAGCCTGCCCTGTCACTATCTCTGCTATTGGTGCTCCAGTGAGAGAGCTGACCTGGGCTTGGGACAGCTTTGAGTGGGTTCTTATCTCTCTTGACCAATGAGCATTCTCCCTCCCTATGACCTCAGGGACCCCATCTAGATTCTGCTGGGCTCCTTTAGATAAGGTTAAAAAGAGCCTTGAGAAACAGTACTAGGGATGTTGGAGGGTTTAGAAAGTGATAGGAATATCAAACATTCTGAAAAAAAGTTGGAAGAGTTCAAATTTAGTTTGTAGGAAAAAAAATCCACAAGTAGACATGGACAGGAGAGGATTTGTAGGATCATAGATTTAGAGTCAGAATGGAGCTTAGAGGTTATTTAGTTGTGACCCCTCATTTTTCAGAAGTGGAAACTGAGGCCCAGAGAAGTGAAATCTGGATGAGTGGTAAGTCACACCCAAATCATGGGTCACAGATTTATACCTGAGAGGGACCTTAGAGGTCGTCTCTTTGAGAAGAAATGAAAGCCCAAGGAGCTGTCCAAGGTTACAAGGGCAGCAAGTGAGAGGTTTCAAACACAGGTCCCCTAACTCCAAATCCAATGTTCTTTCCACTATCTATACTAGTCTTCCTACTCTGTATATGTCTTTGATTCTAAGGAGAAGTGAATAACTCACAATATTATAAGATTTAAAACTTACAGAGAGCTCAGAGGTAAGCTAATTGAATCCTTTTGTTCTACAGATGATGAAACTGAGGCCCAGAGAAGGCAAGCTACTTGCCCAAAGTCACACAGGCAGTATTTAATAGAGTCAAATTCGAACCCAGATCCTCCATCTCCAAGTTTTGTCACTCCAGTACCCTGACTGACTCCTTGGAGGACAAGAAAAGTAAAAATAGCTTAAACCACAGCAAGACTGATTGAGAGTAGACCCAGGAGGTCATGAAGCATTGAAATAGATGGTCAAGGAGGGCAGCTAGATGGTGCAGTGGATATAGCCCTAGAGTCAGGAGGATCTGAGTTCAAATTTGGCCTCAGACACTTTACACTTACTAGCTGTGTGATCCTGGGCAAGTCACTTAACCTTGATTGCCTTGCATACATAAATAAATACATGGTCAAGGGAGGTGATGCATCTCCTTGACCAGAAATCATTAGTGATAACTCCTAGAGCTCATAGTGCTTTTCTGGTTGCAAAGAAATCTGTTATTTTATAGATTATTCACAACTCCAGCTCTATGAGATAGTAATGCAAGTATCTCATCCCCACTCTAAAGGAGAATAGACTGAGACTTAGAAATACAAAGTGACTTCTTCAAAGTCATACAGCTTTCAAGTCAGATGATCCTGGTTCATATCTTTTGGGCAGGTCATTCATCTTTCCTGGGCATCGGTTTCCTTAGGTCTAAAATGAGTAGGTAGGACTGAGTGGCGCCTGATGTCCTTTCCAGCTCTGAATGTATTAATTAAGCTAATAAGCAATAAAGCTTGGACTAGAACGAGGGGTTCCTAAACTCAGGATCCAGGGCCCTTTTCATTCCATATCCCAGAGGTCAAGCCCTGGCTCCTTTATATTTCTTATTTGGGGCAGGAGAGTGAAGGTCATCTAGGATCATTCACTACCCACTGCATGTGTGTTTCTCAGAGATATGTGTTCTTCAAGACTCCTAAGGAGGTGAAGCCACCAGAGGACCTCCAGGATCTGGGTGTACGCTTCCTGCAACCCTTTGTGAACCTGCTGTCCAAGGGGACCTACTGGTGGATGAACACCTTCATCAAGACAGCCCATAAGAAACCCATTGACTTGAAGGCCATCGGGAAGCTGCCCATTGCCATGAGGGCCCGAACTAACTACCTGCGCCTCCGAGAGGCCTTTGAAGCCCAGAAGGTCAGTGATAGACCTGGTCCTCATCAGAAGAACAGGCCCTCAGAAGGACTAGATGCTCTCCCTACAGCCACAGAAGGGGGGGGGGGTTCCTTCAGTCCATTTCCATAATCCATTACAGCTTAATTAAAAAGGACTTTTGCTGAATTAACAGATTTCAGACCCAAATATTTCCTCGGAGGGCATCTTGTCCAAACCAATCCCCTTTAAAGGTGGTAGAGAACTTATCTCTTGAGGTAGTTTAGACAGCATCAATAGAAGTAACTAAGCATGGGGTCAGGAGGCTCTTAGTTCAAATCCTGCCTCAACACTTTCTAGGTGTATGACCCTGGGCAAGTCACTTAACTGCTGACTGCCTCATTTCCTCATTTATAATATGAGGATAATAACGGTACCTACCTCCCATGGTTGTGAAGATAAATGAGATAATATTTGTAAAGAACTTTGCAAACCTTAAATGTCATGTTAATGATTATTTTATTAATTATTATTTATTAATCTATTAAGAGAAAGCTTTTTTCTTTATATGAAAGTGGGATCTGCTTTTTTAAGTGTTTCATTGATATTTTTTCTTTTTTCATCATTGCTTTTTCCCAATTCTATCACTTTCCCAAGTAGAACCCTCCCTGGTAACAAAGTGCAGTTGAGCAAATAAAACCTTGATTATGTCTGACAGTGTATGCTTCATTCTGTACCTATAGTCCACCAGCTCTCTGCTGAAAAGAGTGAGGTCATTTTCAGTATCACTCCTGTGGAATCAGGATTGGTCATTGCATTGCTATCAGTTCTGATCTCTTTTAACATTTTTTTTTCTTTTACCTAATTATTGTTCTCAATTGTCCTGGTTCTCATTTTCCCCTGCAGCAGTTCATAGACTTTACTGGGTTTCTCTGAATTCTTTCTATTCATTGTTTCCTACAACATAGTGATATTTTATTATACTCATGAACCACGGAAATTGTTCAGAAATTCTCTAATTGATGGGCAGGCTCTTTGCTTCTAGAATCTCCATGTTATAAAAAGGGCTGCTGTAGGGTGACTAGGTGGCACAGTGAATAGAGCACCAGTCCTTGAGTCAGGAGGACCTGAGTTCAAATCCAGCCTCAGACACTTAACACTTACTAGCCATACGACCTTAGGCAAGTCACTTAACCCCAAATGGCCCTCAAAAAAGCAAAAAAAAATAGTGTTGCTATGACTATTTTGGTATATGGAGAGATCTTTTTGTCTTTGACTTCCCTGGGGCAAAAACCCACTCTGGGTCAAAAGTTTAGTCACTTTCCTAACAGTTCCAAATTGTTTTCCAGGATGGTTGAACCAATTTATAGCTCCACCAATAATGTATTAGTGTGCCATTCTTCCCATGGCTTCTGAATAACACTGATTATTTTGTCTTTTGTAATCTTGCCAGTTACCTGGATTAGAAGTGAAAACTCAAGAGTTGTTTTAGTTTGCATTTCTCTTATTAGTTATTAGGAGCATTTTAAAAACATAATGACAGCTAACATGCATATCATGCTTATGGTTTGTCACGTACTTTACATAAGCTGTCTTATTTGAACCTTGAAAAACCCTGGGAGGTAGGGTGTTATTATTATCCTTATCTTACAGATGAGGGAACTGAGGTTGAAAAAGATCCCATAGTAAGGCAAGCAAGAAGCATTTATTTGACATCTACTGCATGCCTAGAAAGTATCTGAAGCGTGATTCAAATCTAGGTCTTCCTGACTCCAAGTCTAGCACTTCAGCCACTATACCTTCTATCTACCTCATGTAGTTCATCATCTACCTTTTGTTTTCTTTTATGGAAAGAATATTTTCTTTATAGACATTTATGTTATCTATTATCTATTATATTTATAGATTTTAACCACTTAACCTTTGGGCTATGACAAATTTGTGCCAATTTCCTATAAATTTTGGAGATCAGACTTTTATCAGAATAATTTAGCATGAAGGTCTTCTTCCAATTGACAGTTTCTTTCCTAATCCTAGTTTATATTGATTTTGTTTGTGCTAAAACTTTTTGTAGTAATAACTGCCTTTCTGCAACCCCCACTCATTATTCCTCCTTAGGGCCAAGCAGAACAAATCTGATGCCTCTTCTTGATGACAGATATCCATATATTTGGGAATAGTTTTTACAGCCATCTAATACTCTGAGAAGTAGGCAGGGCAGGGATAATTATCCCCATTTTGCAGATGGGTAAACTGATCCCTAAGACAGGAAGATCACATAGCTAGCCAGTGGCACAGCTACTGATTTCCCATCCATCCAGTCTATTTTTGCCTCTCCCTCATGTTGCCTCAACATATACATATACATAACCTACTCACAGAAGAAGACGGATACTGACCCACTAAAACGGGCAGCCTATAGGTTCTGACAGGGGGTGGTTAGGTGGCACAGTGAATAGAGCACCAGCTCTGGAGTCAGGAGGACCTGAGTTCAAATCCTGCCTCAGACACTTGACACATTTACTAGCCATGTGACTCTGGGCAAGTCACTTAACTCCAATTGCCATTCAAAAAGCAACAACAAAAAAAAAAGGTTCTGGCTTCTTAATCTTAGCAAGCTCACCCAAGTCCAAGGAGACAGCAGCCATTAGGACTTTCAAGTGCTGTATATAACAAGCTATTATTATTGGAGCGGTTGAGGACCAACAGCTGAATAGGGGTGGGGGAAATGTCTGGTGATCATGGTCAATCTCCTGGGAATGGTTTGCCCCATCCATTGGGAGGGGTCTGACTTTGCTGTTGTGTTTTCTTTCTGGACCAGGGGAAGGGCTCCAGATATTCCCAGGGCTCCCGAGCCATCTGGTGTGCTCTCTGCCGTGCCTTTGGGAGAAGGCTGGTCCTCAGCAGCACATTCCGGATCTTGGCTGACTTCCTAGGATTTGCGGGGCCACTATGCATTTTTGGAATTGTCAACCACCTTGGGAAAGAAAATGGAGTCTTCCAGCCAAAGGTAAGCAACCCCCTGTGAGCCAAATGGCCCTCTCTGGGGAGCAGGGAAAAGGCACAGCCCATTCCCTCACCCAAAAGGGTGAGCTTCAATGTGGAAAGGCTTTTGTAAGAGACTGTCAGTGGCTCTGTAAGTAGCCCCAGCCTAACCACCCACTATAGGACACACAGCTAAATATATTGGAGAACATGGGGAAAGAAGGGGGAGGAAGGAGTTTCTAAAAGTAGTAATATAACAACCATGATGTAGAGGGGAAAGAGATCCGAACTTGGAACCAGGTAAACAGGGTTCCAGTCCTGCCTCAGACATTTACTAGTTGTGTGACCCTGAATGAGTCACTGCATTTCTCTAGACTTCAGTTCCCCCATCTCTAAAATGAAGGGATTGGATTTGATGACCTTTAAAATTCCTCTCACCTGTAAATCTATGATCCTGTGACTTGGGTTCAAAACACTGCCCTGACATTTAGCGGCTATGTGACCTGGGAAAGACCACATCCAATCTCAGAGTCTCAGTTCTCTGGCTGTTATAAGGAGAAGACTTAATGAACTGTGATTCGCTTAATAATGATGACAATGATAATAATGCTGGTATTTATACAGCAGTTTAAAATTTGAAAAGTACTTTGCATTCATAATCACAACTGTACCTCACAACTACCCTCGGAGGTAAGTTTTTCGGGTTTCTCTATTTGATAGATGAAGAAATTGAGATTCAGAGGGATTAAGGGGTTTGCCCCTGTCATATAACTAATAAGGGGTAAAGGCAGGATTCAAACCCAGGCCTTCCTATAAATCCAGTGCTCCGTCCACAACACCAAGCTCAAATATTGTTAGTATCATGGGCTACATTTCTTTCTAGAGAAGTCTCATCTCTTCTTTTTAAAAATCTGTTTGGGAACAGCCGGTCAGGTTGGTCTTGAAACAGCATTATTTCCCAAGACAAGGTGTATATTGTCAGGGAGCAGGGGAAGTAGTGATGCAGTTAATTTGGGGGTGTCCAGAGCACCTATACCCGGTCACTGGAGCAGGAGCTGTTTGATGTCCTTTGGTCCCACAACATGAGTATACTCAATACCTCCCTGATGCTCAGGGAGCCAGGCGAATGATGGAAGGGCTGCTGCCTGGGGTACCAGAGCTTTAAATATTTGTCTTTATGCTCAGGTAATGCTTTGTATCTATGCTCTCACTGATACAGATGGTTCTACCACCTCCACAGATTGTAATTCTTTGATGTCTTCTCATTCCATGCAGTTCTTATCAGTGCCTTTCCTTAAATCAGTGGTTCTCAACCTTCCTAATGCCCCAATCCTTTAATATTCATACGTGGGTGTATCTGCACGTGGGTGGACCCGCTTAGAGACAGATAGAGGTGGGATGTCTCGGTTCCTAAAACCATCGGAAATATGTGTTTTCCGATGGTCTTAGGTGACCCCTGTGAAAGGGTCGTTTGACCCCCAAAGGGTCACAACCCTCAGGTTGAGAACCACTGCCTTAAATCCTCCCTAGAACAACCACCCTGTACACTGGGGGCCTTTCCCTAGTTCCTTTAATATATTTAGGATACAAATGTAACAGCTGAAGCTCTATCATCTCTCATTCTTGATACACAGTTGGCCCGTCTCCTTTTTTAGTAACCTATGATAATGGTAGAGTGGAAATAATAACAATATTTGTGTAGCACATTAAGGTCTACACAGTACTTTACATGTATTATCTCACTGGAGCCTCACAACAGCCCTGGGAAGTAGAGGCTGTTATCATCTCCATTTTATGGATGTGAAAACTGAGGCATGGAGGCATTAGATGGTGTGCAGGGTCACGCAGTGTGTAAAAGAGGCAAGATTTAAACTGGTAGTCCTTCTGCGTCCAAGTCCAGCGCTCTATTCACTGGTTCATATAGCTGATTTTCAAGTTGGGGAGGGGCAGGGGGAGAGAAGAAGAATCAAGAAAGAAGGTTCTTGTGTATTTACTATATGTAAAGATAAATTGGGGGGTGGAGATATTGTCATGAAAAGAGCCTGGGCTAACTATGGGGTGTGTGTGTTTTCTGTAATTATCAGGTCCTCTAATTCTGGGAGTTTACTGTCTTTTTATCCATGTAGAGGTTGTTTACAGATTAATGTATAGTTCATGTATTTTCTACTTTCACTGATGGGTCACTTGAGTCCTTTGCAGTTCCTGTATTTTCTATGGAGTGAGATAAAGACTATCTCCTACTCAGTATGCATTTGTTACCTTAAAAGCTTACACAGGAGCTAGAGACTTTAATCTTAATGTCTATAGAAGCTTGAGCATGACCCGTGTGATAAATGCTGGATGTAGGCAACATAAGCCAAAGGAAGAGTATAAACTTGTGTGGGGCACTACACATACCCCTTGCCCCAGAGATTGACCCATTTGTGTGATTCTAGAGCTTGCTGGTCCTGAATCACAGGTTACAGTCATATATTTTGTATTGGTTTTCCTGTGTACATGTTCTTCCCTTCCTCTCCCTCCCAGAGGGTAAGTACCTTGAACCAGGGACCATCTGATTTTTGTCTGTGTATGTTCAGCACCTAGCAGTGTCTGAAATATAGGAAAGGTTTATTGAACTGCATGATCCTGGGGATAAAAAAGCTCTAATCCCCATCCTCATTTTTCATTTGGGTCTTTATAATTATTCTAGAGGCAAGTTTTTGAGGTCCCCTCACCCTCACCCTGCCCTTCCCCTCAACATCCTGCTGACGTTTTGATTTAAATGATAGCACTGCAGCAAAGAGCAGGCCCCACAGGGCAGTGAACGACACAGCCTCAAGGCTGTTTCCATAGGTCTGGGAGAGATTTATTTCTTGCCGGGTCTGAGCTGCTGCCCTGCCCCCGAGTCTCCCTGCCAGATCTGCTGGCAGGTCTGGAGTTCCACTCTGTATGCTAGGACCATACTCTCCTCCTTCCCTCCTGGTCCAATCCAACATGACCACTATTGACACCATTACTGTAGCCTTTAATCCTACAGCAGGAATTCTTAACCCTTTGTGGGTCACGGATCCCTGGAGCAGTCTGGTGAAGTCTATGATCCCTTTCTCAGAATCATATTTTGAATGCATAAAATAAAACATTTAAGATGGCAAAAGAAACCAATTATATTGAAATACAGTTATAAAAAAAGCTCATAGACCACAAGTTAAGAACACCTGTCCTAAAGAGAAATAAACCTCTAACTTAAGGCTAAAAATGCATTCATGGGATATCCTGTTTTCACTAGAATGATTACTCAGTGGGGGCTCAAGTGACACAGGTGTGAATCCTGGCTCTCTCATTAATTTATGATGTAACCTTGAACAAAGTCCCTCAGTTCCTTCATCTCTAAATAGAAGGTTTTGAACTTGTGTTATGGGGGAAAGCCCCCTGAATTTGGAATCGGAGAAGTTGGAATAAAATCCTAAGTCTGCTGTTCACTGTTTATGTGAATTTAAGCAATCTCTTTCCTTCTCTGGATCTTAGTTTCCTCGTGTGTAAAACAAGGGGACCGAGCCCCTTGGTTGTCCCCCAAGGTTCCTTCTAGAGCTAGAGCAATGAAACTTTCATTCAATGATCTCTAAGGGCTCTTCCAGCTTATGAGTAAATCTGATTAGAAATGGAAAGGATTAGGACAAGACTATTCATCTCACAGAGCTCCGAGTTTCAGAGAGCAATTGACATGTGTGGTTTTATTCATTCATTTCTTCATTCATTCTACAAATGCTTATTAAGAGCCTACTCTGTGAAAGGTCCTGAGCCGGTGTTTTGTTTTGTTTTGAAACTGAACTTTTGTCAGGACCATTGATTATCAGGAGCCAGAAGAAAGAATGTGAGAAAAGATGCTGACCTTGCCTGAGTTTTTTTTTCCCCCTCTCTAATCTGGATCCTTTGTCCTTTCCTCCACTTTTCTACAGCCAATTAATTTCAGCTGATTATAAAATAGGAAAGTCGTCACTCCTGATGAGGACTGGAATCTCATTTTTCCAATGAAGAGACTCTAACCTCTTAACCACAAACAAGCTGGAAAAGAAAAAGCAAAGGCATAATTAGTGACGTGAATAATTGATGGCTAACCTTCATGCAATGCTATCCGTCTAATGGGGCCCTAAACCTCAGGCAGCAGTTAATCCTAATAGAGTTTTGATTAAATTTCGTTTTGCCCGAGTTACAATTAATCCTCCACGCCTCACTACAGGAGGTATGGGGGGAGAGAGAGAGATTCTCCACCAGGGAATAGGAAATTTAATTTCCCAGGTGGAATGACTCGTCCTCTGTTTGGGCATATTGGATACTTTCAGAGGTTATATATTTTCAGCTTCTGCACCTGATCCAAGGGCAGTGGAAGAATTCTGCTGCATAATAGTTACCTAATAATAATAGCTAACATTTATTCAATGGCTTTAAGTCTTTACAAAGTTCCTTGCATGTATTACATCATTATATATAATAATATATTATATACTATATTACATTATAATATTCCCTCATCTGCAAAATGGGGTTGAACTAGAAATCTCTAAAGTCCCTTCTAACTCTGAATAAAAGCAATTGTTATATAATTATAATAATCCTGTGAAATAGATACTATTAATATCCCCATTTTTATAGATAAGGAAACTGAGGTTTAGATAAATTAAATTACTTGCTCAGAGTCCCATGGCTAGTAAGGGGTTGAGGCAGGATTAGAGCTGACTCAAGTCTAGTGTTTCATCTATTATGTCACCCAGCTGCATTAACAGCATCACCAACACCAACACCCCCTCCCACCCCAGAGCAGAGGATCATGGCTGACCACGTGCTTTAAAAGGGTTCCACTTCCTCATGTCTTGGGGCACACACACAGATTTTCTACACAGGGGATGCTGAGACTGAATGACCCTAACTGGACTAGGAAGGCACCACTTCTAGCCAACCAGAGAGATTTAGCCTCTGTTTATTACCCATAGGTTAAGTTTGGAAAACCCCTGTTTCTATTCTTCATCAGAGAGTCCATTCTGGAACCAACTGGCCCTGGGGAAAGAGACTTGAAGGGCTCTCACACCATCCCAAAGAAAGAGGTGCAGTTGCAAGGGACCTTTGAGGTGATTACATTGAGCCTCTTTATTTTATAGACATGGAAAGTAGGTGCAGGGCAGCTAAATGACCTGCCCAGGGTCACACACTGATTAAATGCTAGAGATAACATCTGGTAAGAGGTCCTGACTCTGAGTCCAGCACTCTGTCCACGATGCCATGATGTGATAACATTTATACCTCAGTCCATAAGGAAGGACATTAGCCAGTGCACACTCAGTACTCAAAGCCCTTCTTTCTCCTTCCCCCAGGATGGTATAGTGGACTCAGCTCTCATTTGTAGTCTAAGGTCTTATAGCATCAACCACACTGGCACCCCCAGGATGGCTGCCAACACAGGTTCTTAGATCTGCTTTACTAAGGTAGCAGTTTAAGGGGTCAACAATCTTTTTTTTTATTTTATACACTAGTCAAAGAGAAAAGTCAGCACCCTGAACTTCTGAGAAAATACAGAGAAATAAAGACCAACAGACAGAGCTCTGACTGCCTGAATCAACTATACACTTTACATACATGGAGAGAGCCTTTACATCTGAGCAGTCGGGGAGCTCTGAACATACTGCCACTCAAAATCTCAACCAGGGAATCATAAGTACCTTCTCATAAGTGAGCCCCCAAGCAAAATACCAACTCAGAGTATATATACACTTCTCAGAGCCGGAAAGCATCACAACTATGACTCAGTGCCTAATTAGAAATTAGTAAAAGGTATGAAAGCTTTCCTACAAGCAAGCTTCCCCTAAGAAGCTTTCTTTAATGGGCTCTACATGAGGCCTGTTAACAGGTGGGGAAGATCTTAAGTCCCATTAACATTATAGGTCTAGGTTCGAATCTTGGCTCTGCTACAAGGTTACTTGTGTGACCACGGACAACTCGTTTAATCTTTTTGCTCCCCTATTCCCTCATTTATCATATGAGATTGGATTAGGAAACCTCTGAAGTCTCCTCCAACTCTGAATAATCATAATGATTTATTATTGGTTAATTATTATTCCCTCATTTGCAAAATGGGGTTGAACTAGAAGATCTCTAAAGTCTGAATAAATGCAATTGTTATTTATTATCCATTAATATTAATAATTACTATTATTATTCCTTTAGCTATAAAATCAGATTGGACTAGAAGACCTCTAAAGTCCTTTCCCACTCCAAATAATAATTATTTATCATTATTATGATTCCCTCATCTATAAAATGAGATTGGATGAGATCTCTAAAGTCCTTTCAATGACTACAACGGCTAGCATTTCTATAGGTTTTTAAGGCTTACAAGCTCTGTCCTGGGTTAGCTCATTTGCTCTATTGATTCTAGAAATATTTTTCCCCAAGCACAGCCTGAATCTTCCCCCCTGCAGCCTTGGCCCATGGGCAGACCTCACTGGTGTTGTAAACAGCCCAGCCTGGTCTCACTTCAGTTTCCAGGCCAGCAATAGCACACTGTCCTTGGCATCAGCAAGGACAAGCCACTTGTATTGTTTTGTTGGATTACTGGAGATTTCAGTGTCTCTGCCAGATCTTCCTTCCTCCCCTCTGACCTCCCTGCCTCCCCCGCCTCCCTTCCTCCCCAGTGTGATGCACGTAGGGGCCAAGAAGTCTTTCATCACTCACTCCCCCACCATCACGTGCAGTACATACCACTGATCAGGGCCCAGGAGGCTGGGAAATTAAATTCATCCTCAGCCCCAGGTGCTGAAATCTTCCACGAGAGCCTGAGCTCAGAAAAGAAGTGTCAGAGGCTAATTCAAGGGAAGATGCTTCTGAAGGATTAGGGAGGAGGAGGGAGAGGGAGAGGTGAGAAGAAAGGCTGAAGGAGGAGGGAAGGAGAGAGGAGGGAGGGAGAGAAAGAGAATATAAATGTGTCTTTGTCTTTCTATGTCCCTTTGTCTTCCTGTGTCTAAAGTTGTGGTGGGTAGGGCTGTGTGTGTGTGTGTGTGTGTGTGTGTGTGTGTGTGTGTGTGATGGGTAAAGATTGCCTTTTGTAAATATCGTCAGGTCCTCTCCCACATATCAACCTCTATTTGTAGCTCATCTTTCCTCATATGCTGTCACAGAATCTGTCATGACACTACAAGGCAGGCAGCATCTGAGAACAAAGCCTCTGATGCCTGGCCTAGATTATTTGCTTCCAGCTGCCATATGTCAACCTCACCCAACCTCCCTAGAGGGGAGAAGATGCTTTCCCAGTGTCCCAACTGGCCAGAAGGAAGACGGAGGAACACTCCTCATTCCCCACACTTTCTGTACAAGGGCATAATGTGTGGATTTTAAAATAATACAGATTGAGGAGTGTGATGGTCAAAACCATGGATGGCACCCTAACTGTGTGCCTGCCTTCAGAAAAGATTATCCCTAGCTTAGCCCAAGCTGCTCCATGTACTATTTTAAATATAAATTTAGGCCCATAAGGCTCTAGAGCTAAAAGAGACAGAGACCAGCTATTCTGACACCCTCATTTTACAAATGAGGAAACCAAAGCCCAGGGAGGTTCAGTAACTTACAAATAAGGTCACACTTGAACCCAGGTCCTTGTCTTTCCACTGTACTATTTATAAAACAGAGGATTTGTCAACTTCATAGCTAACATTTAACAACACCCCAGCAGTGTGTTATGGAAAGAACACTAGGCATGGATTCATAAGGGTGACTTCAAGTGCTGACTCTACTATTAACTGTCTTGTTACGTTGGGTAAGATGCTTCATCTCCCTGAGCCCCAGTACTGCAGACTCCCAAATAAGCTCTTGTGGCCAAAGCTGCCCAGAGTTTCCTGCCTAGACATTAAATTATTAGATGGAATTTCAATGGACTTCCCAGTTGTGTCTGTGCCCAGTGAGGAAATGATCCAATGGCATCCCCTGGGAATTAGCTTGTTTTAAAAAGATCCAAACTTGGGGGAAATAGGCGACATGTGTCTGTGACTGACAAGCCGACATTCAAGTCACAAACATTTTTTAAGTACTTACTATGGGCCATGTACTGTTCTGCTCATTCTGGGAACACAAAGAGCAGCAAAAAGAAAGTCCTTACCCTTAAGGAGATTACATTCCAATGAGGGAAAATAGCACAGAAATGGAGGCTCTGGGAGAAACTCATACAGAAGGAGAAAGAGATTTCGAAGACAAAGGGATGTTTCAGGGTGAGATGCATGGTGGCAAAGTTCATAGAGTCAGAAGCAGAGACGGGAGAAGAAACATGGGGTGATTGGGGTGTCTGGTGTCAGTATAAGTAAAAAAAAAGGATTCCAGTCCCAAACCATTCAGAGGCATCTCTTGTCCCCTTGATAGTCAGAGATTTGTCCCTGATTTCATTGAAAGAGATCTCCAACTGAGGGAATGGTTGTCTCTGTGCTTCCAGATTTCACTATCTTTTCACTCTATTTTCCATTTTCTGCTATCTTTATCTCCAGCTCAGCTTTTCCCCAAAAGTCCCTGTGTTCTGATTCTGTCCTTTCTCCCCAACTAGTCTTTACTGTACACTGGGGAGAGGATCTGTGAGCTAGGAAAAGCCCAGAGAGCACTCATTATATCATATGATGCTATCTCCCAGACTTGGATGATTCCTCATTAGGAACCTGTCCCTTCCCTTTGGTGTCTGGTTTCTGCTATTCCTGAAGGGGAATCTCCCTTTAAGAACATGTGGCCTGATTATGTATATATGGGCATGTATATGCATGTTGGCTACGGAGGTTAGCTGTTCCCCAAAGCTCTATTCTGATCTCTCTTCTCTATATATTCTCTCACTTGGCGACCTCAGCAGCTCCCATGAGTTTAATTATCATCTCTAGGCAGATGACTCATAGATGCATACATCTAGCCCCAGTTTCTCCACCTTGACTCTAGTCTCATATCACCAACTGCATAGCAGACATTTCAAACCATGGATATCTCCAATTCACGTGTTTGAAAACTTGGATCTCTTTGCCCCATCTCTCCCACTTTTTCAAACTTTCCTATTTATGTCAAGGGTACCAATATTCTTCCAAGCTCTAAGCATTGTCCTCAGCTTCTCACTCTCCCACATTCCACATAGTCAGTCACTTGCCAAACCTTAGCAATTGGATCTCCACAACTCTTGAATTCATCCCCTTCTTTCTACTCGCATGGCCACCATTCTAGGTACTCAATACCTCTCTCCTGGACTACTCCCTTAGCCTCCTAACTGGTCTCTGCCTTTTCTAATCTATCTTCCCCAAAACTACCAAAGTGATTCTCCTGTAGCACAGATCTGATCACATTATTCCCAGTCTCAAAAAATTTCAGTATTTCCCTTTTACTCCAAATATCAAATATAAACTTTTCTGTTTTGCATTTAAATTCCTTTTATTTAACATTTTTTATGTTTAATTTGTGGAACAAAACAAGCATTTCCAAAACATAATATAATAAAAAAAAAAGATGATTGCACATGAAACTATAAATCTATTATGTACAACTTGCTATTCCTTTTAAATATATAATAAAGCTACCATGTAAATTTCCCTTTTTTTCATCTTTCCCTCTCCCCCCCACCCTAGAGATGCTACCATTAGACACAAATATGTATATATGTAAAATCATTCTATACATACTTCTGTTTTAAAACTCTTTTTAAACCTGCCCATAACCTAACTTTCCATCTTTATATGGTTTTTCACTTTCCTTCATGAGCTTTAAACAAATTGATCTTCTTGCTGTTCCTCACCTATAACACTCTATCACTCCATCTCCCACCTCAGTGACTTTGTACTGGCTGTATCTTATGCACAGCATACACTCTGTCCTCACTTCTGCCTGGTCACTTTCAGAATTCAATTCATGAAATCTTTCTGTGTTAACTCTCCCCAGATGCTACTTGCTAGTGCTTTCTCCTCCAAATTACCTTGAATTTATCTATTTTTGCACATTATGTGCTCATGTTGTTTCTGATAGAATGTAAGCCCTCTGAGATCATGGATTCTTTTACTTCTCTCATTGCGCTTCAAACACTCCCTAGCGTTTGTAAGTGCTTCAGAAATGCTTGTTGCTTAATTGACTGATTGGCTGCCTGTAAACAGAATTATACTGTGCCACATAGCTGAGAGCCTGGAGCTCCTTCCTCTGACATTGTGGGGCAGATTTTTCTGCACACTGGTGAGCATGAGACTGCTAAAGGTGAGAATACATTTGCCCTGTTTCTCCTCACTTTGTTTGATGGGATTTTCATTTAAAAGCTACGGAGTTCAATGTCATTTCTCAGGAAGTAAACTGTTTCATCCTCATGCAAATATTGATGTAGTTCCGTCCGTGAGTGCCTGTTTACCAAGATCAAAGTGTTTCTTATAGCTGCCTGTGCTGCCTCTGAAAGAAACACTTATTCCCTGATGTCTTTAGCAAGAAAACTGTTTTCCTGGTTGCCTATTACAAGCAGGACCTAGTTGAGGACTGCATCAAACACCAGAAGCATGAAGTGGACACTTAGACTCCATAATGGCAAAGATGGAAGAGACCTGAGAGTTCAGCTAGGTCAATCCTTGCAGCACAGGAAACTGAGACAAAGGAAACAGGAAGGGAAGGGGATGGATTTTCCCAATGTCACATACCTGAGTGGCAGAGCTGGGAACTGAACCTAACTATTCCCAAGGCAGTATTATTTCTGCTATATTATGATGATGGAATTATAGGAGACCAGGGGCAAGGGGACTTCTGTCTAAAATGAACATGTCTTTCCACTCACCTCACTGGGAGAGCAATGAATGGCTAAGTGTTTTCTGGCCGTTTTCAGTTCTTGGGCACTCATAACTCCTCTGCCCCTCTCAATTGCTTCCTATTAGTATGAAGAACAATCTTGGCTGACTACATTTTAATGACAGAAAATAGATAACAAAAATCAAGGGACTTGTTCCAACTTCTCTGACTTCAGCTAATCAGTGATTTGCTCAGTGTCTCTGACGCTTCATCAGGAGCCCAGGCTTGGCAGCAAACTGCTCACAGCAGTGCCCAAGCCCAGAGAACCAGAAACCCAGGGCCCAGGATGAAAATCTGGCCCCCTCCTATGGTCCACATGTCAAGGGGAGGAGGGCATGCTTAGGTCTTCCTTTAATCGGATAGAAGTAGTTAGTTGGCATTATCCATCAGCCCAAGCACAAATATACATCCTGCACAACTACAGGATAGGAAAAACATAGCTTAGCAGCTTGTGAGAAAACAGTCTCGGGGGTTTTAGTGACTATAAGTATGATCTACAGTCAATGCTGAGACATGGGGTTGTAGGCTGCATTGGAAGAGGCATAGTGTCAGGAACTAGAGTGGAAAGAGCCTCATTGTATTCTTCTCTGGTCCAACTACATCTGAAGACTTCTTATGTTGAGTCGTTTTTCAGTCATGTCCAATTCTTCATGACCTCATTTGGGGTTTTCTTGGCAAAGATATTGGAGGAGTTTGCCATTTTCTTCTCCAGCTCATTTTACAGATGAGGAAACTGAGGCAGACTGGGTTAAGTAACTTGCCCATGTTCACACAGATAGTAAGTGTCAGAAGCCAGATTTAAACTCAGGTCATCATGACTCCAGGCAAGACACTCTATCCACTGTGCCTCTTAGCTGCCCTCAATATCTGAAGGCACCTTTTGTGAAATTGGCAAGCTGGAGGATTACAGAGAAGGACAACCAGGATGGTGAGTGGACTGTAAGCTGTGCCTTACATGGATTGACTAAAGGAACTGAGTATGGTTGGCCTAAAGAAGAGGAGACTTGGCAGGGACATAATAGCTGTTTTCATTTATCTGAAGGGCTGTTTCCAAAGAGCAGACTAGGAACAAAGGGTCGAAGTTGTAGAAAAGCACGTTAAACCATGAGTTAAGGGGCGGGGGGGAGGTAGACATCTGCAATGGGTTACCTATCACCTAGCCATCGTCATGGCCGTAGATCTAGAACTGAGAGGACTTTAGCAATCATCTAGTTCCATCATTTTACAAATAAGGAAACTGAGACCCAGAGAGGCTGATTTTCTTGCCCAAAGTTACCTGAATAGAAAGAAACAGAACCAAGATTTAAAATCAGGATCCATTTCTCTAAGTTCACAGAAATCTCTAAGCAAATTTTTTGTGACTTCTCAGGAAATTAGTAGAGGGAATTTCTATTAAGATACACATTGGACTACATAGCCTCTGAAAATCTGTGACGATTCCCCCCAGGGATGGTCCATGTCCTCTTCCACCATACAAAGTGCCCCATAAGTCTGCCTAACTATGGTGCTACTTGTCAGTGATGATGTTTACTTCCAAACTGTGCTTTTCAACCAACAGACTAAGTTCCTCGGTGTTTACTTTGTCTCATCTGAAGAGTTCCTTGCCAATGCCTATGTGTTGGCTGTGCTCTTGTTTCTTGCCCTCCTGCTACAGAGGACATTTCTGCAAGCATCCTACTATGTCGCCATCGAAACTGGAATCAACCTAAGAGGAGCCATACAGGTATGGAAGGGCACTGGATGGGTGTATGTTGGCTTTCTCTGTGTATCCTTCTCTTCAGCTTGAACAGTAATCCCAACTCACAGTTCTGTAAGCATTTTAAAGGTTTTATTAAAAAGTGTTTTCCTCCCAACAGCCCTGTGGGATAAACAGTATAAGTATTATTGTCTCCTGTTTGAAGATGGGGTAAAACAAGGTGAAAGAAGTAGAATGACTTGCCTGAGGGCACACAGCTAGTAAGAATTAGAGCCAAGATTTTAACTCAAGCCTTCTGATTAGGGTTGCTATATTTTTCCCTTTACGCCATATGACTTCTCAGGGAAGGTTACAATATCTTCAAGTGATTCTCCTACAGTCTCATCTCCACAGACCCTTGCAAAATATCTTCTGTTGTTGACTGAGTTTAATGGGTTTTTATTGCTATATTTTGATTTTTCATTACCTAGAATTCCTCCCTCTCCCTGTCCTAAACAATCATACTTTATAAAAATATTTTTTAAAGAAAAGAAAAAGAAGAGAAAAAATTCAGCAAAACCAATTTTAAAAATCTGACCTAATATACAGTATTTAATACTGGTGGACTCTAATCTCTGTGAAAGAGGGAAGGGAATTGTCTTCTCATACCTCTTCTTTAGGGCCAAGCCTATTCTTTGGGATTTTGTAGCAGTCGATTTTGATTGGTTTTTGGTTGTTCTTTCCCCTTACATTGTTGTAGTCATCAAGTATATTGTTTTCTTAGCTCTGTTTACTTCATTCTACTTCAGTTCATGTAGATCTTCCATAGTTCTCTATATTCATCACATCCATCATTTCTTATAGCACAATAGTATTCCATTTTGTTCATGTACCACAATTTGTTTAGTCATTGCCCAATTGTTGAACATCTTTTTCTCCAATTCTTTGCTACCACAAAAAGTGTTGCTACAAACATTTCAGTGTATATGGAGCTTTTCTTTTTCACAACTTCCTTGGAGTGTATACCTTGCAAAGAAATCTCTGAGTCAAAAGATATGGACATTTTGGTCACAGGATTCCAAATTGCTTTCCAGAATTATTTCACCAAGGAATTATGGAAAGATGGCAGCTTGTCAGGACCTAGAGGAGCTCAGAGTTCTGCCCCCCCACACACACACCCAAGTAAAGTTCTAAAAATGCGGCAGAAGGAACAATGATAAAGTAAATCTAAGAGAAATAGCTACAAATTCCTTGATTTAGTCCATGACTATATAAACAGACTATCAGATTCTTCTAGAAGTATGAAGTTAAACCAGCTAGAGTAGGGAGAAGGTAAAATATAAAATAGCATGGTCCCATATTAGGAGATGGGGCCAGAGCATCACCTAGTGCAGGGACATCTAGGGATCCCTGCCAAGTCCATAAGATAAAGAGCCAGACCAGCATTCAGGTAGCCCCAGTTCAGCCTAGCATTGAAGTAGCCCCAGCATCCAAGGCAGTCTGGTCTGGAGCCCCAGCAGGAGACAAGGGCAAATTGTTCCTTCAGAAGGCAGAATCAAGACTTAGAAGACAACAAACTTGGGATCAAGCAAGGCCTGCCAATACTACCTGGGAGTATGAGAGACTAAGCACAAGCCCCTAGTCTAAAAACTAAGGCTGAAGATATGAGTAAACAGAAGAAAAATGTTGAACACAAATAAGGAAATATCTTGGATTGAGAGAAACCAAGGGGGCAAACCAGAAGAAGTGCGTATGTCCACAATATGGCCAAATAGAGCATCAGAGAAGAGACTATCCCAACCACCTGGAAGAAATGAAACAAGAAATAAAAATAGGGGCAGCTAGGTGGTGCAGTGAATAGAGCACTGGTCCTGGAGTCAGGAGGACCTGAGTTCAAATTCCACCTCATGCACTTAACACAAAGCTAGCTGTGTGACCTTGGGCAAGTCACTTAACCCCAAGTGTCCTACCTTCCCCCCCTCCAAAAAGAAAAAAAGAAAAAAAGAGCATCGTGGAAGGATAGATCAGGATCAGGGCTCTTCAGACAGGCCTCCCTTACTAGGGCCATGTCAGTAATAGAAGAGTGATCATGGGCATGAAGGGAAGGATTGTGTGATTATCACACATCACGTGCTTTAAGATCCAGGCCCACATGGCCCCATCAGTGACCATTTACACAAAGACCAAGGCTCACTCAGGACCTGAGATTCAAATAGAATTTACATGAACAGAAGGATCAGAGATTGACTAGTTTAGAGCTATATATAAGGGATATTAGAACCCTTTTGTCTACAGATGAGGAATTTGAGAGCTAAAGAGTCAAAGGGACTTCCTAAATGATAGAGCCAGTTCTCAAATGCAATTTCTCTAAGTCAAAATTTATTCTTTCAATTGAACACACATTTATCAAATGCCTACTATGTGCCAAGCACTGTGCTAGATGTTGGGTATACAAAGAAAGAAATTATACAGTCTCTGCCCCCCCAAAAAGCTCACATTCTTTTGAAATCCAGCAGAATTTTTTTTCCGAATCACTAGGGATCACAGATCAAGCCTTTTGCCCTAATGAGCATAGTGGCTAACTTCCTCAATGGAAAGTCATTTGGCACCTGTGACCTAGAACCAGTCATCACCAGCTTATATCCTAAGGACTCTGAGTTCCTCAACTGTTCCTTGGACCTCATGCCATCCAATCCAACCCAAAAAGCACTGGCTGCCCCAAAGTGACTAATGACTTGTTTGTCAATAGCACCTGCTCAGAATATGGAAAGCACAAGTTCCTCTGGGAATCTGATATAACATCTGAACAACTGTTTGAAATCATATTCCAAGCTGTGCTTAATGTTGTGAATCAGAGTGCTGTGTCAGGAATGGTGACAATTATTAGCCATAGAGGAGAACCAGATCACCACCAGGACACTGAAGGTTGAGCCTTCCCTCTTACTTTCCTGACCCAGAGATATGAAGGAAGGAAGGAAGGAAGGAAATGATAGAGGGGGGAGGAGAGGAGGGAGGAAAGGAGAGAGGGAGGGAGAGAGACAGAGACAGAGAGAGACAGAGAGACAGAGAGACAGAGGAAGAAGAAAAGAAGGAAAAAAGGAAATTCCCCCCACCAAAAAAAATTTAGGCTTAGGTTCAAAGCTGGTTCAAACTCTAGCAGATGAGATACGTGGCCCACAGACAAATAACTTAAGTTCTCCTAGCTTTAATGTCTACCCTTGTAAATTTGGGAATACTTGTGGTGCAGCAGAAAAAAAATGCTGGACTTGGAGTGAGAGGACAATGATTCCTATCCAGCTTTGTTACTTACTACCACCTGTAAAACCATGAGCAAGTCCCTTTACCATCTCAGTACCTCAGTTTTGTCACTTGTGAATACGCAGTTATCAGACTAGATGTGTGCTTCAGCCTCTTCTAGTTCTCTAGCTACAATCCTAGGAATATGTGTACTCCTTATTACATAGAGTTGTGTTAAACCTTAAAGCCAGCCATTGACCAGACTATCTTTGATCATCAGCCGTTGTCCTTGACTCCCTTTGGAATGCTTTCTGATTGGGAAATCTCGCCTCCAGGGTTTGCCTGGGAGAAGGCGAGTAGCTGCAGAGTCATTAAGGACAGAACAAACAGACTCAGGTTTCAGGCTGTGACAGATACATCCCAAGGGGTGTCTACAAGCAGGAACTCATTGAAGGTCTGAGGCCATCCAGGGAGTGAAAAAGCCAGGAGAGGAGCCTGTAACCATCAGTGAATTTATTGGTCCCTTGGAGTCTCTTAACTGCCTCTAATCTTGTACCTAAGTGGAAGAAGGAGGAGTTAAGAAAGTCTCTTGAGGGCAGTTAATTGAGCAAGCTGAGCCATCCCATCAGATCGTCCTTGGTAATGTGGGAGGGATGACTGAGCCAAAGTATTTTGGGCTTCCAAGTTCTGAAGGCAAGGAGAGAAATGTAATTATACCTCTCCCTGATCCATTATGTCCAAGTCGATAGCCTTCCATGTGTTTTCTGATGGTTTTAATGTAGCTCAAACAGTGGTTACTTTTACAACATTTTAATCTCTTGCAATAAAAATCATCAATCACTTTCTGTGCCATGAAAATGGGGACTACAGATGTGAGCTGTGGAAACAAATAAAAAGGGAGCTTCTATTTTCTTTCAGAAAGCTTACCAAAGGGAATGACCTTTGTATGTCCATGAGTTCAAAGTCAAGAATGCGTAGGCCCCAGTGAAAGACAAGGTGGCTTCATGAAAGAAGGATTAGGTTGGTTCTGTTTGACTCTAAAAGGAAGGAAGGAAGGAAATAAGCATTTTATTAAGGGTCTACTATGTGCCGGGAAATGTGTACTTTATAAATATTATCTCATTTGATCCTCACTACAATTCTAGGAAGTAGGTACTATTATTATCCTCACTTTAACAGTTGAGGAGACTGAGGCAGATAGGATCACACAGCTAGTCAATGTCTGAGGCTGGATTTGAACTCAGATCTTCCTGATTTCAGGTCCAATGTTCTATCCATTGCACCACCTTGCTGCTGCAGAGGCAGCTGAGCAGAAATAGACAGAATGAGCAGAAAGCGTGAAGAAAATTCGGAGTTGAGGTCAGGAAAAACTTCCTAACACTTAGAGCTGTTGCAAAGAGGACTGGGCTGCCTCCAGAAGTAATGGGTTTCCCCTTCATGGAGGTCTTCAAACCAAGACTAAATGGCCATTTGTCAGGGACATTTACAGTAAGCATTTCTCTCAGGTATGAGTGAGGCTAGATGGCCATTGAGGTTCTTTCTAATTCCCAAATTGTGATTCCATGTGATTCTATGAGGCAATCAATCAACAAACATTTCATAAGCACCCCGTGGTTTGCCAGTTCCAGTATCTCACATTTGCTGTTCTCAAGAATAACCAGAATTCTTTAGCTAAGGAGGTGTGGTATAGTGGAAAGAACATTGTACTATGATATATATATAGAAGTGTCCATTTTCTTTTTGATTAAATTGTCAAATTCAGAACACAAATAATCTAGAAAGCTGAGTTCAAGCCCTGGCTTATTTGCACATTTATTGTCTGCATAATCTTGGACACACCAACATTTTCTCTGAGACTCAATTTCCTCATCTCTAAATTCTCTTATTTCCTTGCCTTTGCTTTCCCATGCCTGGAATGGACCCCATCATTCCCTCTGCATCTTAGAAGTCATAGTTTCTTTCAAAATTAATCTCATGAAACTCTTTCTGATGCCCCCTAGCTTCTTAATATCTCTACACCACCACTCTGAAATTAACTTGCATGTATTATGTATGTACATGTATGTAAACGTGTTTCCTGTGGTAGAATGTAAACTCCTTGAGGAAATGGGTTGTTTATTTTTTATCTCTGTACGCCCAGTGTGTGGCACATAGTAGGCTCTTAAAAATCAATAACTTATAAGTTATTGATTAAAATCAGATGATAATACATATATTGTGATCTTCACAGAAACAGCATAAGCAAAGTATTTTGTAAATTGTAAAGCTCTATAAAAATGTGATTTATCATTATATAAAGTTATTTATTAAAGCTCCCTTGAAACTTATTTGGGGAAATATATAGAAAATATATTCTAGAAGGTGGTATCTAGTGAAGTTAAATATGATAGGAGATATAAAAGCAGAGGACCACATGTTAGAGCAACGCATGAGGACTGTTCTGGGCCACTGTGGTGTATGGAAAGAACACCAGAATTAGAGTCAGAAGGCTTAGGTTTGAGTCCCAGCTCTGTCATTTACTGTGTGACTTCAGTTTTCACTTTTGGAAGATGAGGGAATTGGGCTAGATCATTCCTATGGACCTTTTGGGCTGACATACCAACCACTTTGTCAGTTTCATACAGGACAGTCATTGACTTGGGGGGAACGAAAGACTGGACCTGTGAGTGAGCACTCTTAATGAAAAAAAATCATTACCCGTTCTGATTGACACTCTTTTTGCATGTTATAGCCTTAATTCCCAGGAGACTGAGAGGCAAAGTGATTTGTCCAGGGTAACACTACAGGATATGTCAGAGATGGGTCTTGAACTTCAGTCTTCCTGCCTCTAAGACTACCAATATCTCTACTAAGACTCCCTAAAGCTTTTTAAATTTTGTCTATGTTTCCTAAGACAATGTAACTGCAGATAATAGAAAATTACAGCTTCCTTGCGTAATCTGTTTCTCTTCTACTCTGTATATGGAAATATCCATTGTATTTGGGTCCTGTCATGTTCAGAATAAAATAAACAAATTATGGCCACCGAGGAAAATCAAATTAAATAAAAACAATACAGCCATTATTATAAGCCTCCAAAGGGAACTGCATCCCTCAGTAGAAGTGTATGCTGGTGTACCTTACATTAGCATATCTGACACAGGAAAACCTAGACTTAGATTTTAAAAAAATTAATTAATTAGTTAATAACAAAATAAGTGACAAACATATATATATATACATACATATATATATATATATAATGAAATACTTATTGATAAATTGATTCAATCTACAAAAGGAGTATTCTCCTTACCAAAGGGTCCCTTTAAACAGCAAGCTTCCCTAGTGCATCTAAGACCAAACCCAACAAGGATGAAGGATCTCGCCATCTGTTTAGGAGAAGGAAATTGAAGCTGCCTAACCCTTCTGTCTGTGCAAATATTCTGGGCACAAAGGTTTCCGCTTCTGAGCTCATGAAAGCAATTAGATCCCCTCCTGAGTTCTGGAAGGGGCTTAGGTCACTGCTGAGGCTTCCCCATTAAAGTCAGTTCCACTCTTGAAGCTGTCAGTGCCAAGGGCTAAAACCTGTTGATGGCAGAAATAAAAACCTGCCTTGTGGTCTTAAACTATTTGATGCCAGGCTTTCTCACTATGTAGCTATGATGTTCCAAGGGACATGAATTAACTTATGTTAAAAATCCCTGAGTTAGATAACTACATTATTATAATCATCATGACGCACATTTCTCTGTTCTTTAACATTTAACCAGCAACCCCATGAAGTAAGTAGTACAAGTGTTACCCCCATTTTGCAGGAGAGAAAACAAAGACCCAGAGGCTTTTAAAATGTTTTGGGGGTTTATTTGTTTTAACAGAAAAAAGTATTATAATTTACAAATTGTAATAGTTATAATAATTAAATGTATAATTAACATTGCTTATAATAATTTATAAATATGACCAATAAATGTAAGTATCAATCATTTCCTCATAGATCCTTCACCTCACTCCACATGGATCTCTCCAAAAACAACAGTTAAGCAAAAACCAACCAACAACATGACCTTGACTAACAGTGTACACAAGTGTTCTGCCCATAGTGTTCTGTGTCACTACTGAGAAGTGCCTTCCATTAAATATTCTCTGCAACTCAGTTTGTTCATTGCAATTAAGCTGAGTTCAACAGTCTTTTGGTTTGTTTTCATTCACATTATTATAATCATATTTATATATATTAGTCTGGTTCTGCTTTCTTCACTCTGCACCAGGTCTTCCCATGTTCCTATGCATACCTTCTGATTCTTCATTCCTCATGAAATAATAATAATGAGAAGAAGGATAACTAGCATTTATACAATGCTTAGAGGTTTGCAAAGCACCCTATATACATTATCTCATGAGGAAACTGAGATAGATGGAGGTCTAGTGATTTGCCCAAAGCCATACAGCCAATAAGTATCTGAGATTAGATTTGAACTGAATTCTTTCTGGCTCCAAACCCAGTTCTGTATCCACTGTGGGCATCCACTGTGTTCCCTATTTTTTTGCTACCACAAAAGTGTTGCTCTCCTCTGGGAACAAAGTAGGTACCCATTGATTGAAGGACGACTGAACAAATTGTGGAACTTATGATTTATACACATATTGGAATTCGTGACCAGGATAAGAAATGACTAATATAAACAATTCAGAGAGGCGTGCAAAGATGAATTGATACAGAAGAGAAGAAGCAGAATTAGAGAAATGATACACCTGATGTAAATGGCAAGAACAACAACAGAAAGAAACCTAACACTGAACAGTGAATAATTATAGTGACCACGTCTGTCCCCAAAGAAGAGAACAGAAAACGTACTTCGATACCTTCTTTGCCAAGGTGACAAAGTATGAGTATACAACATTGCACTTACTGTCAGGATCAATTGATGTGATGATTAGCTTTGCCAAATTGCTGTTTTTTCCTCCTTTTTCTCTCTTAAACTTTTCATTAGGTGGGGGTAAAAGGGTGAATATATTCAGAAATAAAAGTGTTTTAAGATCAAAAGATATCAATAAAAATTTACAAATTAATCTTTAAAAAGAGTGCTATTATAAAGGTTAAGTTACACTCCATCTCCCAACTCTGGATATTTTTACAGGCTCTCTCTGATGCCTACAGTACTCTCCCTTCTCATCTCCACCCCATGGCTTCCCTGGTTTTCTTTATGTCCCAGATGAAATCCCGTCTTTTATAGGAAGTCTTTTCCAATCTCTCTTCATTCTGATGCCTTCTTTGAGTTAGTTATGTCCTATTTATCCTGTACGTAGCTTATTTGTACATAGTTGTTTGCATGCATTAGATTACAAATTTCTTGAGGGCAGGAACTGTTTTTTCCCTTTCTTTATAGCTACAGCACTTAGCACCACAGTGCCTGGCATATAGCAGGCATTTAATGTCTATTGACTGATTGACTTTTCCAGGGTTACACAGCCCATAAGAGGAGATGCTAGGATTCAAAGGCTCCTGACTCAAAGTCCATTTCCCTTTCCACATTACACTGCCATCCCTATCCATTTCTTTGGTTCTGGCATTTTTAATTGTTTTGTCCAATAAGCAAAAACTCTACTTTGAAGACATAGGAACTGATTGAATCATGATAGCAAGAAAAGAGAGTATCATTCACCTGTGTGACTAAAGCTCTCTGTTTTCATTCCTAGACCAAGATTTACAACAAAATCATGCACCTGTCCACATCCAACCTGTCCATGGGAGAAATGACTGCTGGACAAATCTGTAATCTGGTCGCCATTGACACCAACCAGCTCATGTGGTTCTTCTTCTTGTGCCCAAACCTCTGGGCGATGCCTGCACAGGTAATAGCTGAGAGTTCTTCCCTCTCTGGGAGTCACAATTGAGTTTTCCCCTTTATATTCCAGAGCCTTATATTTGGCCTCTGCCTCAGCCCTATGTGTCCCCCCTCCTCTGCAGGCTATAGTCACCACTATCACAGATAGAATCACAATGCTTAGGGCTAAAAGAACCCTTAGAGATTACTTAGCCCAACACACTCATTTTACCAAAAAAGAAAGAAAAAAAGAAATGAAGCCCATTTGGGTGAAGTGACTTATCTAACTAAGGTTGCACAGAACTCCAATCTAAATCTGATTCCAAGTCCAGTGCTCTTTCTACCACTGCCCAAGTCCTCTCTGTGAGTGAGTACTTCTTTCCCATGTCTCGCTCCTGGGACATTCCATGATTCAGTGCCTCCCTTTCCCATTGCACAGAGATGGCAGTCTGAAAAATGCAGCTGATATTTAGAAATGACTCCTGAGCCAAGAAAGTGACTTGCTAAATCAAGTGCATGGCTTTGTAAAAAATAGTTTATGCCAGTCTAACCTGACTTCTCTTTTTGACAGGGTTATTAGACTGGTAAATCAGGGAACTGCTGTAGGTAGAGTTTACTTTCATTTTAGCACAACATTTGATAGAATGTCTCATAGTATTAAGAGGGACTGTGGGGATGCAGAGGGAGATGAGACTCCTGACTGAAACACCTCTGAGCAGATGCTGTGTATCTACACAGGGGCAGACACTGAAGGGAAAGGGTTGGAGAGAAGCCATAAAGAGAGGAAAATGTCTCCCTCTCCAAACTTAAGGCCAAAGTCACTGAGATGTCCTTTAAGAAAACTGTCCCTGGTTTGGAAGGGATCCTTCCCCCTTTTCTTTCCAGAGAACCATCCTTTATATAACAAAGAATTAAACAGAGGAAAAACTAATTCAGCAAAATAACCAATATTTCAAAACTCCAACATGTCGCGCTCCATACCTATAGTCCCCCCCCAACCCCAAACTCTGCATTTTCTCATCTCTTCTTTGTGGTTAAGCTTGTTCATTATAATTGTACAACATTCAATTTCAATTTTGTTGTTATTCAATTTACATAGTTGTAGTCATTGTGTTTACTGTCTTTCTGGTTCTGCTTATTTTACTCTGAATTCCATTTATATAAGTCTTCCCATGCTTTTCTGAATCCTTCATATTCATTGTTACAGCACTATCTATTCCACTGTATTCATGTGCTTCCATGTTGGTTCATATGTCTTCTCATCTCATGGAATTCTTGTGGACAAGATGAGGAGATATGAGCTAGAAAATAAGTTGTATACAACTTTGTTGACAAGCATTGCAAGAACAGAGGATGAAATGGAAAGGGCTATTCCTAGCACTGTCCTTTGCCCCCATCCCCATGCTTCTGGAACTCATACCCAGTGACCAAATATTGTCTTTGGTGTGGGCCATCTGGATCCTTGGAAAAGGACAGATTTTGAGGAGTAGGAGCAAAACATTGGAGGAGTGAGCATGAACCAGGAGACTAAGAATGGAGGTTATGTGATCATCTCTTAGCTGTGGGATTCAGGGGGTATAGATGTCTGTGTCATCACAGCAAGAATAAGTGACGGTACGTCAGCCAAATGCTCGGGTTGGTAGAAGAGACGGGCGATAGAGCAGATGCTCTGTTGCTAATGATCAATCAGGGATGTGGGCATATGGCTGATATTCCTGCTAATATCCTTGCTAATTTCTGAAATCTGGTCTGTCGGTCACATGATTGCTTCTCATTGTGGACAGAACCAGTGAAGCAGACCAAGGGACAGAGGACAATGGGGGTTTTCTGGAGGAGATGATGAGGGATTAGCAGGGCAGGCAGGATTACCTTCCCTTTTAATGAGCTCTCCTAACCTTAGTTCATTAACCATGTGATAAAGTGATTCTTCAAAAGGCTATTAGTTAAAGCCAGAGACAATTTTGTGATTAGTGGAAATGGAAGAAACCTCTGCTAAGCTCCCAGAGGAAACGAGTCACTTAGAATTACTATAATCTGAGGTTACTGAGCAGTGGACCTCAGCTTCCTTTTCCCTATAGGCAGCCATTGAGTCTTCTAATGGTATCCTCCAAAACAAGACACATGGTATAAGGGCCTGGATTTCCAACACAAAGGCTCTGTAGTGCTCTCTCTGAGCTAAAAGCTTTGGGCATTGGTGGGAACCAGTTACATTTTTCATAAAATTCATGAGCAAGTAATCATTTTCCTAAGGTCTGAGAATAGGACAATTCTCTTTTCTGAAGTGATTCACCAGGCTCATAAAAATACTAAACATGTCACGAAAAGAAAAGAAAAATGAACAGTAAAAACTCAGGATATTGAATTAACTCTGTGAATAAATGGGGGGAGGAGGGTGTGCTTCAACCATTCCTGCACCTACCCTGGACATTACACAGACCCTAAAAGCAGAATGACCTAGCAAACTGAACAATTGCCTTAAAGGTTGAAGTTTGAGTGACTTGGGGATGTGTGCCCTCCACCTCCCCCCCACAGTATGACAGTCAACAAGTGAATGACTGGCAATGCCTCTCAACTTAACACTATCTACCATGAGGTAAGCCAGGTGATAGGAATGGGAGTGTCTGTCCTTCCCCTTACTAACTGTGTGATCCTGTCCCTCAGTTTACCCAAGTGGCAATAGAATCGGTTGGAATTAACGGTAAGGCCAGCCTTTTAGAAAAATGTAAAAATTTTCCAAGCCACAAATTTTATCCATCTTCCACCTGGACCAGAGGAGATGAAGCCTTAGGATATTTGTTGGTAAATCCCTGGAGGATTCTGGGCTTTCTTTTCTTTGAGGTTCAAGTCTACCTCTTATAGGAAAGCTTTCCTGATCTCCTTAGTTGTCATTGCTATTTCCTTCCTCAAATTATATTCTAGTCACCTGTTTAAATATATCTAGTAGCATGTAAGTTCCCTTAGGGATCACTTTTCTTTTTGTCTTTGTATCCCCAGTGCCGATAGCAGTTGCTTGCACATAACAAGCCCTCGATCAACATTGGTTGAAGCTTTGAGGTGCAAGAACTGACTCTAGAGTCAGAGGCCCTGGGTTCAAATTCCACTTCTAATGCTTACTGCTTATATGGACTTGGGCAAATAACTACACTGGACCTCAATTTCTTCATTTATAAAATAAGTGTTGGACTAAACATCCTCAGAAGTCTCTTCCAGCTCTAGATCCAGGATCTTATTAATTGAATGTTGCTCTCCTTGATCTCCCTAGATCATTGTCGGGGTGATTCTTCTGTACTACCTCCTTGGGGTCAGCGCCTTAATTGGAGCAGTGGTCATCATTGTCTTGGCTCCTATCCAGTACTTTGTGGCTACCAAACTCTCTCAAGCCCAGAGGAGCACATTGGTGAGTGTCTTCAGGGCATGCCTTTGTCTCCCCTTCACCCATCTTTCCCCTGCCTGAGTCCCCCCCCTCTCTCTCTCTCCAACCACCACTGATGCTTTTTCTTCACTAATTCTTCCTCCCCCTCTCTAGCTGAATGTTGATTGAATCATATGGTAGAGAACAGAGACAAGGCTAGGATGTCCTCTGGGTATTCTATTTCTGACTCAGCCCATCCCCAAGCATGCTATATCCCAGGAAGGAACCTTTGGTTCACCAGAAGTTTATAGAACTATGAAGGGGAATCAGAGCATTGCATTATAGCCCACTACCTCTCAGTTAACGATAGCTAAACATTTATGTATACACTTACAACCTGTGTGACCCTGGGCAAATCACTTAACCCTGTTTGCTTCAGTTTCTCATCTGTAAAATGAGCTGGAGAAGGAAATGGTAAACTTCTCCTTGCCAAGAACAGTCCAAATGGGGTTACAAAGATTCACACACAAGTGAAATGACTAACCAACAAATATATAGACTTTCCAGTTTATAAAGCACTACATATATATATATATATATACATACATACATAAATATGTGTGTATAAAATTTTATATCCTCATGACAACCTTGTGAAGTAGGTGATGTTGTTCCATTTTACACATGGAGGAACTGAGGCTGAGAGAAGTTAAGTGACTTGCCTAGGGTCACACAGCTAATAAGTGGCTGAGGCTGAATATGAAATCAGATCTTCCTGATTCCAAGGCCAGCCCTGTATCCACTGCACCACAAAGCTGCTTCTATAACACCTAACTCTCTTCCAGAAAACAGTCAGAATGATTCCCCCAAATTCTTCAGGGAACTCTCTTGCCACTGAAGTCTTGAAGATTTCTTCTCTTGCTTGTCATCTCACAGAGGTTCCAAGTTTCAGTTAGTAAATCAGACAACACTGAACTCCTACTGTGGGCTCAGTCCTGTGCTAGTCTACCCAAGGGGACATAGAGAAGTGGAAGACATAGTCTCTACTCTAAAGGAGCTTATGGTCTAGCTGGAGAAACACACACGAAGACTCATACACAACACATTTAACAATAAAAAACAGAATGGAAGTCAATGTTAAACCCCCACATTTATAAGACCTCACATGTATACTTCACTTTAAGATTTCCAAAGGTTTCATAATGACCATATGAGATATATGCTGAGATAGATGCCTTATTATTGCCCCATTTTACAGATGATGGAACTGAGGCTTCAAAGGGTTAAGTGAGTATCCCAAGGCTATACAGCTAGCAAGTGTTAGATCAAAGACTTCTGACTCTACAACCAGTGTCCTTTCTAAAGTTCTGCCAAACTTCCTCCATAAAAAGGGCCAGCAGGATCAGTGAAAGCTAGAGTAGAAAGTGGAGGCCTCATGCAAGAGATGGATTTTGAACGACAGATAGGATTTGGATAGTCAAAAACAAGAGAAGGAAGGTGATCCAGAGTAGGAAGGACCAGGATGAGCAAAGGCACAGAGGTGAGAGTTTGATTCAATAAAATTTTAATTAAATAGACATTTACTGATCGCTTTCTACCTGCAAAGCCCTGTCCTCAGTGCTGAGGGAGATACACAAGGATCAATAAGCACAGCATCCCTGCCTTCATAGAGTTCCCAGCCCTCAATAGGATTTAAGCTCCTTGAGAGCAGAGACTGTTTGTTGTTTGAATTTGTATCCCCAGTGCCTGACACAGTGGCTAGTACATAGTAAATGCTTAATAAATGCTTGGTGATTGATCAATACTAAGGGAGGTCAAATATGTAAACAAACATTGTACTGAGTCAAGGGTGATAAGAACTGAAAAGAGAATGAACATGTGTTCATTCAGAAACTAGAGAGGTCCCTTCTTCCTGGAGAAATAAGGAAAGGAGGGATTTCTGGAGGAGAAGGAAGAGAAGCAAGAGGAGGAAGAAGAAGAAGAAGATGCAAATGATCTAGAACCTGATGGATGGGGAATATTTCAGCATGTGGAATAGAGAGGGCATAACAGGTGGAAGGAATGGGGTAAACAGAGACTAGAATCAATCAATAAAAATTTACTGTGTACATACAGACTATGTGTTAGGCTCTTGAGATATAAGTAGAAAGAATGAAAACTTCCTGTTTGCAAGAAGTTGATATCCTATTGGTGGAGGCAACAGTACTAACCAGAGACAGAACAAATAAAAAGAAAAAATGCAAAAATTAAAATACTAATTCATTAGATACAAGATAATTTGTGGGGTGGGCACTAGCAGCGGGGGAATTGGGAATAGTTTATGTAGAAAAATGAGAACTGAGTCTTGAAGGAATATGATATACATGAAAGGGATGAGGCTAGAAAGGTTGGTTTGGACCCAAGCATGGAGGACTCCAGTCAGAAGGCAATGGAAGAGAATGGGAGAGAAACCATTAAAGGTTATTGAGCAAGGGAGCTCATGACCAGAGCTTCAACTTGGTAGTAGGGCTCAACTAGGTAGATTGGGGGGAAAGGCAGTTGAAGAGCAGGGGATGGAGTCTAGGTGTAGAGGAGTCCAATTAGGAGGCTCTTGTGCAGGAGAGGAGCATTGGCAGGAGACGGCTAACTCTAGACTCATTTCTGGGTGTGGAGCAGGAAAATTGGAGCAAGTTGTTGTTTATGATTTTCTGTGTGAATGGGCTCTAGGAACCAGAACCTCTGAACTGCAGCACCCACAGAACCTCTGGATTGGGGTTTTCATCCTGCCACTTATTTATCCCTTGACTCTGAGCAAGTCAATGCACCTTACTGGCCTCAGTTTCCTCATCTGTTGACAAGAGATTAATTTCCACTCTTCTTGTTTTGAGAATCCAATGAAACGATTATGTGTGGAAAATTAAAGCACGATCTAGTTGGGGAGCCCCAAATGTAAAAGTAAAGGTAATACAATCTATATTAAATTGCTTGCCATCTTGGGGAGGGGGAGGAAGGGAGAAGGGAGAGAGAGAAAAAATTGGAACTTCAAAATCTTATTAAAATGAATGTTGAAAATTGTTTTTATATGTAATTGAAAAAATGCTATTTTTAAAAAGTCAATGTAATTAGGACCCCATGGCTATGGAAACTCTATAATGCTCAGAGACTGCATTCCTCTCCAGGGAGAAGGAAAGGGAACAAGCCTTTTTACAGTCATACCGTGTTTTAGGCACTATACCAAGAACTTTTTGCAAATATTATTTCGTTTGATCCATTAATCAATTAATCAAAGCATTTATTAAGTGCCTACTATGCACCAAGCATAGTTCTAAGCCAGGGGTGGGGGAGGTCACATGTGGTCCTCTAGGTCCTCAAGTGTGGCCTTTGGACTGAGTCCAGGGTTTTATAGGACAAATCCTCTTATTAAGGGAATTTGTTCTGTGAAGTTTGGATTTAGTCAAATGGCTGCACTTAAGGACCTAATAGCCTTCAGACCACAGGTTCCCCACTCCTGTTCTAAGCACGGGGACTACAGAGAAAGCCAAAAAAACAGTCCCTGTTCTCAAGGAGCTTGCATTCTACCAGAGGAGAAGGTAAGTACATAAATAGGCATATAGGATTTACATTGAGTAAATAGAAAGAGGGGAAGGCCCTGGGGGGGGAGGGGGCGGGAAGCAGGAAGCAGGACCAAGAGGGGCTTCCTGCAGAAGGATGGCATTTGATTTGAGTCTCAAAGGAAACCCGGGGATCTAAGGCATGGAAGTGATAAAGGAGAGCATTCCAGGCCTCAGGACAAGACAGCCAGTGCAAAGGCATGGAGAGAGAAGATGGGGTGTGATGCAAGGAATGGCAGATAGGCTAGTGTAGCTTGAATAAGGAAATTCTCAGAGGGGAGTCGTTTATAAGAAGACCAGAAAGATGGGAAGGACTTCAAGTGTCAAACAGAGGAGTTTTTATTTTATTTGATCCCAGCGGTAATAGGGAGCCACTGAAGTTTAATGAGTGGCAGGGGCAGGGAAGGCGGAGATGATGTGGTCATCTGACGTGGTCAGACTAGCTCCCACCTAACTCCATGTGAATCTGGCAGGAATATTCCAATGAGAGGCTGAAAAAGACAAATGAAATGCTCCGGGGGATCAAACTTCTCAAACTCTACGCCTGGGAAAACATCTTCCGTGCTCAGGTGGAGATGACTCGTAGGAAGGAGATGACCAGCCTCAAGGCCTTCGCCATCTACACCTCCATCTCTAGTAAGTCACAGAATCACAGGATTTCAGAGTCAGAAACTCAATGGCCAACTAGTCCAACCCATCCCTGAAAAGTCATCTCTGCTAGGTCATGGCACTGATGAACAAAGCTAGCATTTATATAGCACTTTACAGGTATCCCACTGGATCCTCATCCACTGCCCTGGGAAGTAGGTGCTATTATGATCCCATTTTACAGTTGAGACAACTGAGGCAGACAGGTTAAATGACTTGTCCAGGGTCACACAGCCAACATATCTGGGGCAGGATTTGAACACAAGCCTTCTTGGCTCCAGATCTAGTCCTCGGTGCTGCCTACCTGCCATGATTCCTGGGATATGTCACAGGCTATATTCCTATATATCCATCATTGTCCCCACTTCCTCCAATGGGGAAACTGAGACCTTAGAAATGGAAAAGAAATTCAGTCTTCATCACCACTACCTCATTCCAGTCAACTTGAGAGGAGTTACCCTCCCCCTAGGTAAAACCCTTTCCTGGAACACTCTGAAGTGGAGAAAAATCAGTGTGAAGTACCCAGGTGCTTAATAAATGATTGGGCAATGAAAAGTAGATTCCTTGTGAGGGTAAGAAGGAGAGCTGGGCTCTTGGGTCAGGCTTGGAACAAGTATAAAGACATGCCTCAGGGAGGCAGCTTGGTCAGTCAGCCAACTAGCATTTACTAAATGCCTTCTATGTGCCAGACAGCACTCTAGGGAGACCCAAAACAAGCTAAATAATGAATGAATGAATAAATAAATAAAATAAAATTTAAAAAACACCCCAGGCCCTGCACTGAAGGAACTGATAGTCTAATGGCACAGTACAAACAGTACTGGGTCTGGAGTCAGAGGACCTGGATTGAAATCCTGCCTTTGATAGTTACTCTCTGTAAATGAAGGGACTGGACCAAATAGAATTGGAGGTCTCTGCTGAGCCCAGATTTATGACCCTAGGATCTAAGCTGCAGGACATCTGCTGATCTTTATTGTTAAGGAGAGTTTAGTTTTGGGAAACTCCCTCCCCTGAGGAGATCCCAGGTATAGGTCTATGGTATAGAGTAGGGAAGTTTGGCATAGAGGGGAGAACATTGGCCCTGGGTTCAAATGACCTAGGTAGCCTTAGGCAAATCACTTATGACCTCTCTGAACCCCAAGTTTCTCATCTGTAAAACAAGGAGGTTGAACCAGCTGAAATCAAAATGTCTCTTCCAATTCAAAATCCTGTGAAAACCATCTGGGAAGGAGGGAGATTCTGGGAAGGCAGATGACTGTTCTATCTCAATCCCTCAGAGACATAGTGAGGAGCAGGGGGTCAGCAGACCAGTAACTAGTGCTTGTGGGAGGTGGGCTCTGAGAGGACCCAGGGGAGTGGGAAAAGTTAGGTTTGGGGGGGCGGTGCTTAGCAAACAGAGTCCTTCATTCAGTGAAGCATGAATAACCAGGACTCTAGGTAGAGGGGAATGGGGGAGGGTTCAGGTAGGTATGGGGGAAGGGAGAAGGGAGGGATAGCACCTGAATCTCTGAACATCTGTGAGGGGAATCTGCCTTGGCTTCTGAGGCAGCTAATGAGGCCCAACAGATCAATCTAGTGATGTGAGAGATGGAGGGAAAAGAAGGAAGGAAAGCTTTAAAAATAAAATGTTATTTGTTCAGTATATTTACTCTGGCCCACGTGTTTCTATTTCACCACATTGAAAAGATAGTGGGAGGGAGGGAGATACCTTCTGGCTGCTGGTGTCTACCTCTAAAGCCTGCTTCTCTCTTCGGGTGCTCCCACACCTCATGTAGCCAGGTGACCAGAAACAGTTCATTAGGCTTGAGTTTAATGGGGCATCTTTCACCCCCTCCCCCTAGGGTCAGCTGGAGGGTCCTGGAGCCAGGAGCTTTGGAGAAATATTTTCTGATGGGGTCTACCTGGGTACTCCCTTGGTTGCCTGTCTGTGCACCCCAGACTGTGTAGGGCAGCTGAGCCCTCTCTTGAACACTAGAGAGGAAACAGGGCAGATTCAGGGACAGACTTATTAGGCATGAATACTCAGAGGAAGTAGTGCCAGATGGTAGGAAACTGTGAAATCCTCAATCAATTCATCAGTTAATCAATGGGAACCACAATGTATCCCCATCTATACAAGGAGCTAAAGGGGAAATAAGACAACTGTGAGACATGGTCCCTGCCCTCAAAGACCCCACGGTTTCCTGGGGAAAGAAGATTAATGCACATGAATCAATTAGAAAGCTATTCAGTCCAGACTATGAAAACCATAGAAGCTTCAAGGTTGGGGAACCTGTGGCCATGAAGCCACATGTGGCCCTCTAGGTCCTCAAGTGCGGTCTTTTGACTGAATCCAAACTTCGTTGCCTGATGGGGAAAGGAGACTATGAGGCAGGATAGCCAAGGAACACTTCTTGAAGAAGGTAAGAGCTTAGTTGGGCTTTGAAGAATGAATAAGGTTTAGATGGGGACAGCTGCAGATACCTCACCATTCCCATTAGACACCTCTCCCTTACCATTAGAAGTCGATTTGTTCCAATTTCCCCTTGAAAGCTCCCTACTCAGCATTCTGAACAATCTGCCTCTTTCTCTGAAGATATGCCCATAATGCACTGGGCTGTCTCTAGCCCAGGATGTGTCCTGCTGATTCAGCATCTGAATATTCCAATATTTTGGTATAAAACATTTGCTGACTGGCTTCCTTAGCCTCACAGGATCATCATCTAGGGATGAAAGGGACCTCAGAAGTCATCTGGCCCAACTTCTAATGGGGAAACTGAGGTCCATGAAGGTTAAGTGATTTGTCCAAGGTCACAAAGGTAGTAAACATCAGGGGAGATCTGAACCCAGGTCTCCCACCTCCAAAGCCATGCTTTGGACTCCAGCCCTTTCCCATGCTCAATTCAATTCAGCAAACCCTCACTGAGTACGGTGTCCCACCCTTGTGCTGGCCATTGTGGAAAATATCCAAGTGAATAAAACACCCTCTCTGCCTTTGAGGAGCTCATGGTTTAATAAAAGAGATAAGACAGAGATTACTCCCACAGTTTCCTTTTCTCCTCCTGCTAAATGGAACTAGAAGAAATCTCAGCTGTGCTTACTGAGTACACTATAGATTGATGTTATTCTACTTCACAGGGCCCTCAGTAAAGCAAAGCAATCCTTTTATTCCTCCCTAACTGATTCCCTGTGTCACTCCCCACAGAAGCTATTCCAAACCTCCTCTTAATAACAGTCGCGTTTACGCAGCACTTTAGGGTTGCAAAGTACTTTGCAAATATCTCATTTTATCTACCCAACAACCCTGGGGGAGAGGTGCTATTATCATCCCCATTTTACAGGTGAAGAAACAGTGGTTATGTGACTCACACAGGATCACTTAGCTAGTAAGTGTCTGAGGCTGGTTTTGAACTCAGGTCTTCCTGATTCCAGGTCCAGTACTCTATCTGATCTTAGAGTCTGGAAGGACTGGCATCCAAGGGGTGGGGCTTTCCCTGTTCACAACATGAATGTGAATGAGTGTCAGAGGATGGTGGGATCATAGTTCAGTATTTGGAGAATGGAACTGATCATACCCTGTGAAATAAGGAAGCGTGGGAAGGAGACCGCCATTCAATCCTGAGGATTCGGGTATTCTTTTCTTAATGACTGAAATTGAACCTCTCCCATTCATCATCCCTGGGGGTCCCTCAGAGCCACGTTTGGCAGCTGGTGTCCTGGCACTGCTTCCCCAGGGAAGGAACAACGGGGTGACCTCAGTGCCCCAGCTCAGCTCCAGTTTCCAATTCTTTGATATGCTCCTTCATTGTGCCAGTCTGCTGCAGGGCCACAATGGGTAGATTGGGTGTCCTGTCACTGACTCCCTGGCCCAGACCCAAATTCAAAAAGGGCAGTAGGTTTGGAGGAAGATGAGCTGGTGAGGGGCATTAGGGCAGCCATGAATTCATCCAGTAAGTAAGCTGAGAAGTCCCTGAGGTGCCTCTGGAGCCAACACCAGATTCAGTGGTCATGTCTGTTCTGTTCCACTTTGTGGATTTTCGTAGATAATGGAAACTGGAATGCCACGCCAAGCCAATCTGTCTGCCCTAGCTCCATGCAAATACAGCCTTCCTGGTGCAGGTATGAATTCCAATTAGGACAAGGCTCCAATATCCTGTCCTTGTCCCCCCCCTGCAGGGGAGTTGACAGTAAGCAGAAGGCACATTTGGGCTGCTGGGTAAAACATTTATTGCCTGTGGAACCCTATATGTGCTAGATCAATGCAGCAACTTTCAGATGACTGCAGGTGTTATCTAATCACAGCAGTGTCAGTCAAACAGGAAGAAAGGAGAAAAGGGTCCAGTGGCAACAGCTTGGGATGCTAACAAAAACACGAACCTTGGAGCTGGCCCATTTGGGCTTGTTTCAGCTCTGCTAGCACCGTGTGATATTGAGCCACTCATTTCCTGTCTCTGAACCTCAGTTTCCCCTTCAGTAAAATGAAGGGGTTGGACTACAACAAAACATTTTGTGTCATGGACTCCTTTGGCAATCTGGTGAAGCCAATAGACCCATTTTAGCATAATTTTTAAATTTTATTTTTAGTTTATAGAATAAAACAAGTATTTCTATAACATAGTATAAAATAAATGTATAAAATATAAACAGGAAACCAAAAGTTGGTGAAAATAAAATGCAAAGGGAAAAATGTCTACAACATCTGCTCCTAGACACGCCTGCTAGGGGCAGCTAGGTAGTGCAGTGAATAGAGCACTGGCCCTGAAGTTAGGAGGACCTAAGTTCAAATCCAGCCTCAGACACTTGACACTTACTAGCTGTGTGACCTTGGGCAAGTCACTTAACCCCAACTGATTTGCCTTCTGCTCTCAAAAAAAAAAAAAAAGAATAAGGCTGATGTCTCCTTTCAATGATGGCTCTTCAGATGCCTGAGGTGAGTTGTCATGTTCCTCCACCAGTCTCCTCTGCAGGTTACACATCTCTA
>CM053592.1:152018852-152042494 GCA_028646515.1 Pseudochirops corinnae
AAATCCAGCCTCAGACACTTGACACTTACTAGCTGTGTGACCTTGGGCAAGTCACTTAACCCCAACTGATTTGCCTTCTGCTCTCAAAAAAAAAAAAAAAGAATAAGGCTGATGTCTCCTTTCAATGATGGCTCTTCAGATGCCTGAGGTGAGTTGTCATGTTCCTCCACCAGTCTCCTCTGCAGGTTACACATCTCTAATTCCTTCAACTGATCTTTGACTGACATGGTTTCAAGAGCCCTCCAAATTTTAAAAAACATTTATTGAGCAGCTACTGCATACAAGTTGCTGTGGTGAGCACAGTGGAATATGATACCTTGGAAAAAGGCTTTAGGTCCCCCCTCAGACTGGAAGTTTCCCAAGGCTAGGTGCCCAATCTGCCCCTACTCCAGTGGCTCCCCCAAGACAGAGTCTATAGCAGATTGGGGCTTCTTAAGAATAGGTACCATGTCAGAGGATCATAGATTCAGAATTAGAAAGAGCCTCAAATGCCATCTAGTCCAACCACCTCCTCTCATTTTCCAGATGAGGAAACTGAGTTTCAGGGTGGTTAAATGATTTGCCCAAAGTAGTTAAGAATCAGAGGCGGGCTTTGAACCCGGGTTCCCTGACTCCCAAGCCAGTAATTTTTCCATCATGCCCTACTCCTTTCCCTGTTAGACTAGAGACTTCCTCAGAATGGTCAGTCAGCCTCCTCTAAACTTTTTGAGAAGAAATCTTTGAGTGGTTCCTTGAAAATGTTGATGATTGTCATATCCTTTCCCTCTAAGATGCTGGGGAAAAAGTCTTACTGCATCATGGTGTCAGATTTAAAAGTTCATTAGAGGGTGTCCAAATCCACATGCCTGGTCCCAGCTTTGGGCATCTTTCCTCATTGGAGAAAGAAGTGGCTATTTGAGAGGGGACAAGGTAGTTTCTGTAATTGGGCTTATTATAAAGCCTTGCATACAGGAGGATGCTGGATTCTGAATTAGGAGAGTAAAGGTCAGGAAGGAGATGAGGCAAGGGAGAGGGAAGGAGCTTCTGGATGTCATTATTGATCATGCTGGCCAGCTTGCCAGGCCAGCTATGTCTCATAATGAGCACCTGAGAAATCAAGCTCAACTTTTCTGCCTTAACAGACATACTAACCTCCTAGCAGCAGGGACTAGAACTGAAGAGATTTGGGGGATGTCTATCGAACAAGATAGTCAACATTCGCTCATCCCACTCCCCAGCTTAGGAATCTTCTTTCCTTCCTAAAAATTTCCTAGAGCACATGGTCCATATTTTTCCTTCAACTCCTACTCCCAACACATAAGCTTCTGTGTCTCTGTCTCTGTTTCTCTGTGCATGTCTCTCTGTCTCTGTCTCTTTCTCTCTCTGTCTCTCCCCACCCTCAGCCTTTGCCTTTAAAGGCTATTTGTCATAACAGGATACATTTTAATTCGCATTGCCAAGCATTTTTCTCCTTCTGACCACCCCACCCTACAGGAAGAGAGAAAGAAAAAGGAGAGAAAGAAAGAAGGAAAGGAAGAAAAGAAAAGAAAAATACCTGTAAAAGAAAGCATGGCCAAACAAAACAAATTCCCACATTGGCCATTTCCAAAGCCATGTCTCATCCTGCATATTGAGTCTGTCTTCTCTGCCAGGAGAGGGACTTAGGGAATAAGCATTTATATAGCACCGACCACGTTCTAAGCGCCACGCTAAATGCTTCCCGATATGATTCCATTTGATCCTCACCACAGCCCTGAGAGGTAGTTCTGTTAACTAGATGATGCCTGAACACAGAGTCATTCTCTTCCCCACCATGCACACACCCTCTCATCTTCCTCCCTCTTCTTTGGCTCGCTTAGACTATCCTCTTTTGGATGATATGATAGCCCCACTAATGAGATCCAAACATGGCAGACCCAGAATAGAAATGGTGTCTTGTAGGTGAGAGCCAGAATCCAGACACGTCCAAATACTAATCATTACCGTTCTCCAACATTTTCTACCCCTCATTTTTCCTGAGGATTATTGTAAGGAAAGTGCTTTGTAAACCTTAAACTATTTTATAAATGTAATTATCATCATAATTGCTTTTGTTACTATCATTATTATTACTCCAGCCCTGCTCTAAAGTATTTTCTGATATCTTGGTCCTTGAAGGCTTCATTAGTGTAAACACCAGTTCTAACAGGTCCTCAGGTTTTGAATATGGCCCAGTTATAACCTGTCTGTCTTATTGTCCAAGGAAACTTAGCCAAGTTTGGGGAGATTCATTACCAAATTGGTTTCATGACAATGAATTTTGTGGTCAATGAAACTGAACTGTAAGACCATGAAATCTTAAAGAGACTGTGATATGTATTCGTAAAAGGAGGTCCCCTTCCACATAGATTAGGGGTTCTTAACCTTTTTATGTTGTGGTCCTCTTTGGCAGTCTGGTGAAGCCCCAGACCCCTTCTCAGAGTAATGCTTTTAAATACATAAAACAAAATAAATACGATTACAAAGAAAAGCAATTATATTGAAATGCAGTTATCCAAATATTTTTTTAAAAAATAAGTTCGTGGATCCTTGGTAAGAACCCCTATGATAGATGGAATCCCAATAGAAATGACATTATAGATAGAAAGTCCTGGACTTTGGATTCAGGAAGACAGAAGTTCATATCCTTCCTCAGATGCTTGAAAGCTGTATGATTCTGGACAAGTCATTTAACCTCTTAGACTCTGTTTCCCCATCTGTAAAACATAAAAAGTAATAGATACTATATCATAGGATTGTTGTGAGGATAAAAATATATTTAAGGTGCTTTGCAAACCTTAAAGTAACACATGAATGTTAGTAATTATTGTGCTAATTTTTTAAATGTCTTATTAAATGAACATTTTGGTTTCACATCACAATCATTTCTGGTTAGATCCTCTACTGCTAAGAATGGAATCTTCCATTAAACAATAAAAAAAAAGCTAAAGCAAAGCAATTACTATAATAACTACTGACAAAATATACAATAATCTGTCCCCTTCATCCTACACCTCTCTACAGAGAAATGCAAATTATGTTTCACTCTCTGTTTTCTAAGTAGTATTAGTAGCAAAGTACTGGATTTGAAGTCAGGAAGTACTGGGTTCAATTCTTACTTACTAGCTATGTGATTTTTGGTTGAGTCACTCTCTTGGAACCTCAGTTTTGCCATCTGTAAAATGGTGATAATTACCCTTACATTCACAGGATTGTTGTGAGGAAAACACTTTATAAAAACTTAAAGCACTCTAAAAACAGGAGTTACCATCATGATTTTAGTAGAAATATTCAGCTGTGGGGTGGCTAGGTGGCAGAGTGAATAAGCACTGGTCCTGGAGTCAGGAGGACCTGAGTTCAAATATGGCCTCAGACACTTAATGCAAAACTAGCCGTGTGACCTTGGGCAAGTCACTTAACCCCAATTGCCCTACCTTCCCCCCTCCAAAAAGAAAAAAAAACTATAAAAAAAAATAAATATTCAGCTATTCTAAATAACTGTGTTTGCTTTGTCCACAGTTTTTATGAACACGGCAATCCCTATCGCAGCTGTCCTGATTGTAAGTATGTGTTTCTTTCTTCTTAGCGAAGTTATAGGATTTGGAAGGAGGAGAAAGGAGAGGGAGTAGGGGAGGGAGATTCAAAGGGGGCCCATTCTTTGGAGTATGGTAACTGTTAGCTGACTTGGGGTGGAGAGGGTTGGTTCTGAAAGTGACCTTGATGCAAATGGGGGTCACAATGGAAGCTTCATTTATTTTCTCATCTCAAGTCACTGCCCACCCATCAGCTGAAAGGATTGGGGAAGGATTGGGGAAGAAGAACCAAGACAAGTCAATGGGAATATATTAAGTGTGTGTTAAGAGCTAAGTGCTAAGGATACAAAAAGGGGGGAAAAAACCCTTTCCTTGCTCTCAAGGAGTTTACAATCTAATGAGGGAGACAACAGGCAAAACTATGTACAAACAAGATAGAGACAGGGAAAAAAATGGAGAGAATCTCAGAGGGAAGGCACTCATATTAGAAGGAAAACAAGAAAGGCTTCTAGCAGAAGGTATGATTTGAGCTGAGTCATTAAGAAGTGAGAGATGGAGATGAGGAGGGAAAACATTCCAGGTGTGGAGGACAGCCAGTGAAAATGCAGAGAAATGGTGGTAAATGGAGCATCTTGTTCAAAGAACAGCAAGGACACCAGTGTCACTGGATTGCCGAGTACATAGAGAGGATTTAGGCACAAGAGGAGAGTCAGACATTGAAAGCATATCCAGAACCACCCCCCAGAGGAGCCCCCCACCTTTACCTGCCCTGAATTTGTAGCCCAGGCCTCAGCAGCTCAGCCCCAGCTATGGTTTTTAAAGAGCACAGTCCCCAAGTTCACTCCCTATCAATCATGCCTGGGAATTCACTTTCTGAGATCTACTTTGTCTGGGGCCTGCAAAGGCCGAATGCAATTTGTCCTGCTGATAGATGCCTTTAGACTCGGCAAGGCAACCAAGGGCTAGAGGGGAATGGAGGCTGTTTCATAATCACTGTGTTCCCATTTCCCATCTGACCATACACAGCACGTTACTGCCTGGAGGAACAGAGTAGTGGTTATCTAATTCTCCAGTTTCCTCCTAATGTTATTCCCCTGAACAGGAGAGAAGGAAGGAGAGAAGTACAGGGCATTAACTCTTTTTACTTCCTGGGGGCACCTTTTTGTTCGTATCTTTTGTTCTGAAATAACCATCATTTCTCTGTGTGTGTGTGTGTGTGTGTGTGTGTACATATATATAGATAGATAAACAGATAGATAGATACACACACACACACACATCCTCATCCCATATAACAAAGAATTAAAAAGAAAAAGAAAAAAGCAGGTTTTTATCAGCTGCACTAACCAACACCCTCACCACATTCATGGTCTGGACCGGGAGTTCATGACCTTTTTTGGTATCACAGACAGTCTGGTGAAGCCAACAGACCCCTTCTCAGAAAAGTGTTTTTAGATGCATAAAATAAAATACATAGAATTACAAAGGAAACCAGCTAAATTAAAATAAAGATGTAATTTTTTCCCATCCAAATTCACAGACCCCTCTGAAATCTTCCCCAGATTAAGAACCCTTGGTCTAGGCAGGGCTTCTTAAACTTTTTCCATTAAATCACCCCTTTTTCCATGTTGGCAGCATTGGTTGGCATTGTGAGGACATTTGCAGTGCAAAGTACATGTGCTTTCTGTTCAGAACCAAGGCTTCAGTGAAGTTGCAAGTGCTGCCAGAAACATCTCAGCTTCATGACACGTTTGGTTTTTAATTAATGTTTGGTTGTTGCAGATGCTAAAGTCTTTTCCTGTTGCCAGATTTCTCATGACCCCATATGGGATCTCGACCCACAGTTTAAGAAGCGCTGGAGAACCTAGTGAGGAGTCAAAAGAGCACAGGCCCTAGAGTCAGAGTACCTGGAGATAAATCCCGGCTCTGATACTTAAAACTGTGTGACCTTGGTCAGGTCTCTTCACTGCCTTGGGCCTCAGTTTTCTCAGCTGTAAATTAAGAGGATGGGCTAGAAGTGTTGAACATATTATGTCGTGCAGCACTCCCAAAAGAGGCCAGAGCAAGATTAAAATGTAATGGAAAAACATTTAACAAAATAAATAAAAGCACAGCAGAACAAAGATTAGGAGGTAGCAAGGTTGGCTCAGTGGATAGAGTCCTGAGCTTGTAGTCAGGTAGACTTGAGTTCAAATGTGGCCACAGACACTGACTAGCTGTGGAATCCGGGACAAGTCATTTAATCTCTGTTTATCACTGGAGAAAGAAATGACAAAACACTCCAGTATCTTTGCTGAGAAAATCCCATGGACAGTATTGGCATGATATGGTCCACATGGTCGCAAAGAGCGGGACATGACTGAACAACAAAAATACAGAGAATGTTGATGTTTTCTAAGTCAATATTCTACCTTCAAGGAGACATATGTGTGGTTTAGTGCCGTGCATTCATATTTGAGTTCAATGCTATGGGCTAGGTGATCCTTGAAGTCTCTTCTAACTGTAAACCCATGGTTGAGTGATCCTATGATGAGGTCTCCACCATCCGGAAAAGGGTCCCCCAGGCTCTAAAAGCTCCTCCTCCTCCTCAAATTTCACCCTTTTTCACCAGCCCTCCTCTCTTTGGGCCCCAGGCCCCCAACTTCTACCGCCTGTACCCTGATCCAACTTCGCAGATAGCATTTCTCTGTTCCCCCAGACATTCGTGAGTCATGTCAGCTTCTTCAAAGGGGCCAACTTCTCCCCATCGGTGGCTTTTGCATCTCTCTCCCTGTTCCACATCCTGGTCACACCCCTGTTCCTACTATCCAGTGTGGTCCGATCAACAGTCAAAGCTCTGGTCAGGTAAGAGGAAATACCTAGCCTACCTCCCTCTGTAGCCCCTTCTGCCATGTAGTGAGAAAGAAAGCACTGCCCCTTTTCTAGAAGCCTGCCCTGGGGGTCTGGGTGGACGCACCTGAGCTCACCTGTATGGGGGATGCAGCTTCGCTGACATGACTTCAGAGCAGCTAGCCTCTCTTCTTCTGGTCTACACCAGCGATATCCCCAGCATCAGTCCAATTGGTCACCCAGTCTGGAACTCCCTGGGCCCATGAGTGAAGGTGAGATTGACTATTCCCTATCCAAGGTTCTGGAGAAGGCATCAGGAATGGGGGAGGAAAAGGAGGCAGGGGCAGGACTTTCTTAGTTTCCTGGTTGAAGGAATGCTTCTTAACCCACCGTCTTCCTGGACCAGCTAGACCTAATAAAATTATGAAATTTGGGGGAGGGGATGTCTTTCCTTATTATATTTTTCTTCCTCATAGGAATCTGTCCCTCTCTGAGAATTCTGAACTCTTTCCCCCACCTCCACTTATCCATCAACCAACAAGCATTTATTAAGCTCCTATTACGTCCAGAGAGAGGCATTAAGCACCAAGCGTCCAAAGACAAGCTTAGTGACTAGAGAACCAGCCTGGGAGTCAGGAAGAGATGCCTTCATATCCTGTCTCTGACACATACTGACTTTGACCTTGAACATAACACAGAATCTCTCAATGTCCCCAGGCAACTCTCAAGTCTATAAATTAGGGGGTAATTACTAATCAATATTGGGAGAGGCTACATCCTCACTAATGAAGTCACACCATCATAGATCTGGAACTGGAAAGGACCTCACAGGCCACATAGTGCTATAGGTCAACTCACTTTACAGAAGGGGAAACTGAGACACAGAGCAATTAAGTGAATATTCCAAGGTCATTTAGATAATAAACATCAGACGGGATGTGAACCCAGACCACTTCACTCCAGGTCCGTTATTCTTTCTGCTGACGTGATTTCTAGGTTGGATATTTTAAAAACAAACGAATAAATAAACACCTCCCAAGAAAAGATCTGGTTGTAATTCACATTGAAATGTGAAAGCCTGATAGCAAGTTAAACACTTTGCCCTCCCAGGGCCCTTTACACTTTGGTGCAAGTCAGAAGTGGGGCAGGTAGGAGGTACAGTGGGTAGAGTACAGGACCTAGAGTCAAGACGACTCATCTTACTGAGTTCAAATCTGACCTCAGACACTTAATGACTGTGTGATCCTGGGCACTTAACCCTGTTTGCCTCAGTTTCCTAATCTGTAAAATGAACTGAAGAAGGAAATGGCAAACTGACCCAGGATCTTTGCCAAGAAAACCCCAAATCGGGTCACTAAGAGTCAGACACGCCTAAAATAACTGAACAACAAAAGCAAGGAGGGGATAGAGATCTAAATTAGACTCCCCCTCAAGGGGGAGGGGTGATTCCTTAGGCCAGTCCATCCCCCTCTCAATTATCTCATAGGGAAGAAAGTATGTCCAATCCTGCCCTAGGAAACTGGCTCATTGGGCAATCCCCTATGAGTCCTAGTCCTTCCAACCTAGGGGGGAGGTGGCTCCCAGCCCAGTGATAAGCTAGTAGGGGACATAGTTGTCAGAGCAGAGTAGTTGGCAACCAGGAATCATATCAGGCACCCTGATGAGGCAATCCCGTGTGGCCTCCACATGGGTGGTCACACCGATAAGGGTTCAGAGTTCAGTGTGGGCAATTTTCCACATACCATCCAAAGGGTTCCTATGAAAACCACAAATGCAATTCATTGTTCTTTTACTATTTGACAGAATTAACACACAAATCCATCCAGGCCTAAAGTTTTTTCTTTGGGAATTATTTAGAGCTCATCCAATTTCTTTTTTAGAGAAAAAAAACCTAGAAGACTATCTAATAAATATTGATGTAAAACGCTGAATAAAATATTAGAAAAGTGCCTAGAGCAATCTATTTAGGAGATTATTAACTATGACCAAGTTGAAGTTATGTGAGGGGAAAAACCACAAATGCACAGATGCCTAACCTGCCAGGGCGATTGTGGCTTCATGGTTATCAATCAGGTGTTTCTATACGCAAACCCTCATGGGTGTACTCAGTGTCCAGGAGACAAGACTGCATAACTAGGCAGGTCACAGACCTTTTCATTTGGAGGGGAAACAAACTGAGAAGGGCTTCTTCTCTCTCTTCACTCCAAGATGAGCAGCCCCTCCACCTCTTCCTGAAATCATTGTGACCTTCACGAGCTCCCTTAGGTCATGGCGACAGGCAGCTGGAGAAGCTCGGGCTTGAATTCACACAGGCCTATCAGCTTGTCCTTCCTGGGGATTTACAAATGCAATGCTGAGTGGGGATTAGAGACAACTGGCAAGAATCACAAGGACACAGCTGCCACTTGCCTCCTTGGTCCTGCTCCAGCTCCTAACAGCTCTTCTTTCTTTATTGGGTTAGAGGGCCGTGGGGGCTGATTTCATGCCTATATCCAAATCCAACTCTGAAGTAAAGACAAAGAAAACATCTGGGGCCCTGGGTGTCTTCTGATTCCCTTCCAAAGGGAGACCCTGAGGTCCAGAAGCTGAAAGGGACTTTAGCAGTTATGTGAGCCGTCTTCTTTATTTTCTGGATGAGGGTACTGAGGTCCCTAGAGGCTAAGTGGCTTGCTCAGGATCACACAAGTAGACCCAGGAGTTGAACTCAGGTCCAGTGATGAAAGGGGGTATGGGAAGAACAGGAGAGGAGAGGACAGGACAGGAGCTGTTTGACTTCCTGGGAGAAGGGGTTGGGTGGCTTCCTCCACGTCCAGGCATCATGGAGACCATCTGTGATGAAAAGAAGAGTAAAAGAGTGGGTAGTCAGGAAGAGAAATTCACTGCTTGAACCCTCAGGCCTTCATCCCAACAATAACTAATTGATCTTGATCATAAAATCATTGCCCACCCTTCCCCCACTCCAACCCATGACACACACAGACTTCAGGGAAGAGCAATCATATCCACTTGCTTGTGGGTGGTGAGAAGCTGCCCAGCCCTGGCTTTCTTCTCTTTGTATTGAGCCTCTGAGGAGCAGGAAGTGTTGGTTGAAGACACTTCTTCCCACCCCGAGAAGGAGAGGAGCTGTCTTCCCCATCCTTGGTACCAGTCTATGTGCATGCTCAGGACATTAGAGACCTCTGCTCTCTCCACAGTGTCCAGAAGTTGAGCGAGTTCTTGTCCAGTGAGGAGATTGGGAAGGATCAGTACTACCAGCCTGAGCTCCCTTATAAGGGTCAGAGCAGCAAATCTCAGGCAGTGGTGAGTTCCTCTACCCCTGCCCTTTTCATGGGTGGGCTTTGGAGCTTACACTCAGACCTTTCTTCTTCTCACTCCTCTCCTGTGTAATGAGGGAGACAAAAATGTCTTATATAGGTGACCACACTGAGGAAGAGATGCTTAGTAGATTCCCCACCCCCATGGCCATTCTGAGGTTTCTCCTCTTCTCCTGTACCTGAGATGAGGACGGAGCTCATCCACACACACACACACCCTCAACTCTCTCCACCTTCTTCTCCCTCCCTACTAAGCCACTCAAGGTTGTGAACCGTAAGCGACCTTCCAGGGATGACTGTCGCAACTTCATGGGACACCTGCAGAAACTGGGGCCAGAAGAAGAGCCAGACAACAGCTGTGTGAAGGTGAGTCTGCACCCTTTCCATGGCCCTCCACCTTAGCACCATGAAAAGTCTGGTCCTTACCCTTGGACCTAGTAACAGACTTCAGGAACCCTGAAGACCCAGAGCCAAATGACAACCCTTCCACCTCCTGAGTCTCTGGTTTATTCAGATGTCGGGGCAAACAAATCTTAAAGATTACAACCAGCAGAGCCATGGAGGAGAGTGTTGCCTCTACTATAGTTAACCTTCCTCCCAGAGAAGGCACTCAATCCCTAGGAGGGAATTGACTTTTTTTAGGAAAATGAATGTGGGAAGGACAATCTCTCACCCTCCTTCCATTCCCTGGAAAAAAATTTATTTCAGTCAGAATATGTAAGAAAGCAGAGGGTAAAGGGAAACTATGGGGGATCTCAAGTCCTGTCTATCATTCTTTGTTTTCTTCTCTTTCTGTGCTGGGGGTCACTGGTGATGAAGATCACAGGAGGATTCTTCACCTGGACATCTGATGGAGTCCCCACACTCTCCAATATTGCCATCCGTATCCCACAAGGTACCAACTCACTCTCAGCTCCAAGGCTCAGTCTCTCTCCCTCCTGAGTTGCCCTGATGGGCCAAAATAGCCCAAATTTTCATATTGACAATTATGAGAACCTCCCACAGGCCTGTGAAGAGAATCAGATTCTTCTCTTTCTTTTATTAATCAATTACCATAGAGATAGTGCTCTCCAACAGCACCGCCTCCCCCCAGGACTCAGTCATACTCTAGAATGCAGGATGGGGCAGAGTGATGTGTACAAAGACATGCAAGTAGGAACGAGCAAGGTGTCTAGGGTGATGATGGGGGATGAGGGGGAGATAATGGCAAATAAGAATGCCTAGTCAGGATGAGATCATATGTTATGGAGAGTCCTGAAAATTATAGGAAGAGTTTGATAGAAACATTGTTCAATAGAAAGGTGATCTAAAGGGTTCCTTTGGGAAAAACAGAAGAAATTTGTAGCCCCAGAGACATGTATGGGAGGAACACTTTCTGGGCCCTGCCCTGCTGCTATCTGTTAGCCAGTCTCTCCTCTGTGCAGGGCAGCTAACCATGATCGTGGGCCAGGTGGGCTGCGGGAAGTCCTCACTGCTGCTAGCCACCCTAGGGGAGATGCAGAGGATTTCAGGAGAAATCTCCTGGAACAGGTAAGACAGTTGGGAGATGGGCTGGGCAGGATGGGAGATCTCTCTCAATAACCTGGGAATATTTTTCTTAAAAAAAAAACAATTTGTACTGATACTTTTTAAAATCATGGTCGACCACTTCCCAGTGACTCCCCTGCTCCCAATAGTACCCTGTGTTATAGCAAAATATATAGTTAAGCAGAACAAACTGACACATTGGCCATGAATGACAGGGTATGGAACATTCCACATCCATGGTCCACCACCTGCCAAGAAGGTTTTTCTCTGTCAGTTCTCTGAAGTCAAGACTGATCACTACAATAATCAGCTCTGATGACTTTCAAAGTTGTAAACATTATTATGGTGGTCAAATAATACCTGAGACTTTTCCAGAGAGGGCGAATCCCTCCTCCTGACCCTCCCCATAACATAAGATTGCTGAATTTGGAGTCATAGAATCTGACCTCAAATCGCAGTTCTGCCCTCCGTTCCACCTTCGGCAAGCCACTCATCTTCAGTGGGCCTCAGCTGCCCCATCTCTAAAATGGGGAGTTAGACTAGATGACCTTTAGGGTCCCTTCCAAGTCTAAATCTACAATCTAAGGACTTAGAATGGGACACAGTTATGCTTACTGATGCATAGATGGGGAGGGGGTGAATGTTTGCAGATCCCTTGAAAGTCATGAGGAAGACTTCAGGCTGAAGTGAGGACTTCAGTGAGGGACTCAAAGGAGAGAAGATCCTTAGGGCCCTGATGTTTCAGTTTCAACTCCATGGGAATCATTTTGTTCTATCTTTTCTAGGCCTAAAATGAGCCTTCTTGAAAGAAGAAAGAAGCAAAAGATTTGAATAGTTAGGCTTTTCACTGTTATCTTTGCCCCAAGCACTGGTTTCATTCCTTCTTTGTTCCTCTTCTTCCCCTTTGACATAGCTTTAAAAATAATAAGAGAATACCCATGTTGTGGTGCCTAACTTCCATAAGAAGCCTCAGCTCATTCTGGCTGATGTGATCTTTTTTTTGAGTGGGGAAGGCAAGGCAATTGGGGTTAAGTGACTTGTCCAAGGTCAACACAGCTAGTAAGTGCCAAGTGTCTGACGCCAGATTTGAGCTCAGGTCCTCCTGACTCCAGGGCTGATGCTCTATTCACTGAGCCACCTAGCCGCCCCTCTGATGTGATCTTTTAATTCTGGATCTCATAATTTGGAGTTGGCCCACTTTGGAACTTTGGATCCAACTTTTTTGCCTGAGCTATAGGCTTGGTCTGTTCTCAATTAAATATAAAACCTCTTATTTGAGCAAACCCTGAAATGTTCCTTCCCCTCACCCCCTCCCCCGCATCTTCTCTTTTTAAAAAACTATTTTTTGTTATTTTATTGACAGTAAAGGAAGACAATATGTTTTCCTCTTATTCCAAGGAGCCTATTTGTAGTATCCCCTGTTTCGCTATCTTCTCATTACTGGCAATCTAAACTTCCCTTTCCTACCACCAAAGGAAAGCCAAAAAGCAAAAAAAAAGTACAGACATTGTTCCCATCATCTCCAAATTCGAAGAGTTCAACCTATCATACAAGGTGACTTCAAATTTGCAAAACAATCTCATACCTTATAGATCCCCCTTTGGATTTTTTTTCTCCTTGTTTTTACAGAAATTTATTTTCCCATGCAGAGATGGTGCTGTATATGAGAAGCAAAGACCTTCCTCTTGGGGTATTTTCCTGATGCAGTCAAAAGCCAGGAAAGTTGTCCACTGTGTTTAGCCTAGTAGTCCATCTTCTGTTATCGCCCTCATAACGATTATAGCTAAAATCTACATAGCACTTTGCAGTTACAAAGGCCTTTCTATACTGATCATCACAAGGAAGCAGGTTGTAACTGATTGGCTTTTTTTTAAGCAGACAAGGGATTCATAAGTGTAGAGAGCTCCCAGTAAGGAAACTCCCTTCACCAAGACAGAGTAATACATACTCTACAACTTAAGAATCTCAGAGAATTGTCTGGAGGCAATGGGAGGTTAAATGACTTAACCAGGGTTAAAGAACCAGTTATGTGCATCAGGATCAGGACCTGAACCCAAGTCTTTCTGGTTCTTAGACCAGTTCTCCATCTGCTTTGTGACACTCCTTCTGAGCTAATGATAATGACAATAAATGCCATGTTTCTAAGCTTTAAGGTTAACAAAGAGCTTTACATTTATTCCTCACAACAACCATGTAAGACAGGTACTTCTAGAAGTATAATTCCCATTTTACAGATGAGGAAACTGAGGCTCAGAGAAATTAAGTAATTTGCCCAGGGTCATACAGCTAATAAGTTTTCTGGTTTCTAAGAAACAAAGTCTTCTCAACCCCAGATTTCCTTATTGTAAACCCAACACTCTCTTTACTACATCATGTTGCCTCTAAGTGTCCTCCCTCTTCCATGGGAAAACCTTTGAGTTACTTTAAAGGCTGCTATCACTTCACTTCTAAATCTTTTTTTCTTCAGTCTAAAGATCCTTCAACGGTCCTCCCTCAGTACCCTATTTAGGATGAATTTGTTCCCCTGGTTCCTCTCCCTCACTTCTCAATGTCCTTAAAGTTCAAAAAAAATTTATTGAGCCTGTACCATATAAAACTGAAGTATACAAGGAGTGAGAATCCCTCAGGGAGACAAGGACAGCTGAGATTAGCACTCAGAGTCTAGGACACCAGGTCCTACAACCTCAAATTCCTTCCTTGCCCCATTGTAGGGATCAAGTTCTCTTCTGATTCTCTGTAACAATTTGGGGTGGAGATAGACACCAGTAGACCTTGTACTTTTTTGTTTTGACTAGGCTATATGACTTTCTCTGACCTTGAACGCAGATAGAATTATAGAAGCCAGAAGGGGTCTCAGAGGCCAGGGAGTCCGACCTCATTTTACAGATGGGGAAACTAATTCACAGAGACGTTAAATTACCTTCCCAGAATTATACAACTAGTAACTATCTGAGGTGGAATTTGAATTCAGGTCTTCTAGTACTCTAGCCACGACTCCACACTGTGTCTCAACTCTTAAGAAGATAATTGGTTTTTCCTATCCTTTTTAATGCTTTAAAGCAGTGGTTCTCAACTTGTGGGTCGTGACCCCTTTGGGGGTCAAACGACCCTTTCACAGGGGTAGCCTAAGACCATTGGAAAACATATATTTCCGATGGTCTTAGGAACGGAGACACCACTCCTCTATCTGTCTCCAGGCGGGTCTGCCCACATGCAGATATGCCTACATATAAGTACTAAAGGATTGCAGCATTAGGAAGGTTGAGAACCACTGTTTTAAAGGATCCCTGATTTCATTCCACCAGTGCAGAGGCCCACCCTTCTCATGTCTTAATCAATGGGCTCCATGAGTTGCTGTGACCAAAAAATTCATAAATAGTAGGCAATATCAAAGTCTGGTCCCTCTCAAATGGTTTTGGGATTTTCCTGTGTCAAGGATACTCTGTTCCAAATTCATTCATCCCTTCTGCAATGCCAGGTTCACCCAGTCAACCAAAAAACCTCTCACCCACAGTCCTCCATGGTCATTGACTAATCAGGGACCTCCCCTTGCTCCACCAAGAGAATGGAGGAAATAAAAGGAACTCACATCTATTAAAATGTTTCCCATCATTCAGGAAATAGGATAATTCAACCTGACACATGAGTCACATTAGAGTTCACAAAAGATTTAGTCTCAGACTTGTGATTTTATTTGTATAGGTAACTCCTAATGAGGGGACTTCCTCTGCCAATGCAGATCAACAGCCCTTCCACACCTGAGAGTCTTAGAAAGCTGTCTGGGGCACAGAAGGTGTGACCTCCCCAGGGTCATGCAGTCAAAGTGTAACAAAAGGGAGGTTTTAGCCCAGGTCTTCTAACCTCCTATTTCTTCCCTCACAAAGGGTTAACACTTTTATTGCTTTCTCTCAGATACTGCACACCAACTTTCTAAAGAAAACTGCCATACATATTCCAACAGGATTGAGATTAGCTTTAAGTGGGAAGGAAGGAAGGAAGGAAGGAAGGAAGGAAGGAAGGAAGGAAGGAAGGAAGGAAGAAAAAAAGAGAAAGAAAGAAAGAAAATCAGGAAGGAAAGAAATAAGCATTTGGAAAATGCCTAATATGTGCCAAACATTGTTAAAATGCTTTACAAATACTCTCTCGTTTGAGCTGGGCAATCATCCTGGGAGGTAGGTGCTATTATCCCCACTTTACATATGAGGAGATTGAGGAAGACTGAAATTAAGCAATTTTCTCAGGGTCTAACAGTTAGGAAGTGTCTAAGGCCAGGTTTGAATTCAGATCTACCTGACTTCAGGTCTATCTTGCTCTCCACTTCACCACCTACCTGCTGAGATCATAGGTCATCTTGTAAACTAAGTCCCAGAAAAAGAAAGTGACTTGTTGGAGATCACAAAGAGGAACCTGAAGAGGGAAGATTTGAACCCAGTTCCCCAAATGACAACTGCAGGGCCAGGGCCGCTGCCTTTGCAAGTCCAGATCCCATCACAAAGTCAGCCACCATTTCACCCCAGAGGACTGTTTCTTTTTATTCCCTTGGTGTTCTTGGTGCCAAGGATGATATTCACATTGCTTCACATTGTGGAGAGGCTAATTTTCTTTTCCTGACTCTAATGAAAGGAAAGTTTTCCATTTCTCCCCAGAGCATCGTGGAGCAGGATGCGTCAGGCTAACAGATGGCCAGGCCTCGGAAGTCAAGAGAACTAATGTGCCACTCACGTAGCAGTTTCCCTGGTTCCTGAACTCGCCCGGTTCACTTAGTCTCATGGCAGCTGTGTCTCTTAAAGCTCTCAGCAGCTTCCTCTTTGCCTCTGTAGCTTATTCCGTGGGTAAAGTAAGGGGCCTGCTCTCTGCATCTGACCTCTGTGACCTGGAATAAGTCACTTAACTTCCTTCACCTAGAGTTTCCTCGTTTTAAAAATGAAGGGGATTGGACCCTGGGACTTTTAAGATTCCCTCCAGCTCTACGTGTTTTTAATTTTATTTGTTAAGACTGGTTCTCACCATCTCACTCAGTCTGGAAATTCAGGGGCCACTCGTTGGCTAGTCCTGCTCCTCACTGGTACCAGCATTTGACCTGCTCAGTTTCCAACCTGAGCTGGCTTTGCTCTCCTTAGACTATCTGGGATGGGGATGGGGGGGTGGAAGGGCCTGGGCCCAGGGGCTCACTAGATTTCCACCATACTTAGTGCAAACATCCAATTTGCAGAGACCATTGCAGCTCAGAACTCTGGAACTCAAGAGATCAGGCAGCATCAGCCTGGGGGCCTGGGACTATGCACCACCATGCCCACGTGGGTTCAAGAGAGATACGCCTCTAATCCTAGATGACCTAGTAAGCTCTATGAGTGTAATGATCTACCCCCAGTATTCCCATTCATAAGAGCCCTGGGTCTCAGACACCTTCCTGAAGCTGCACAACGGTGAACAAACAGAAAAGGAGACAAAGAGAACAATCTGTTCTTTCACAGCTAGGTGGTGCAGTGGATAGTGCTGGACCTATGGTCAGGAGGAATTAAGTTCAAATCCAGCCTTACTAGGTTACAAGTTTACTAACTTTGTGATGCTGGGCAAGTCATTTAATCTCTGTCTTATTTTCTTTAACTGTAAAATGAGAATAATACTAGCACCTACTACACAGGATTGTTGTGAGGATCATATAAGATATTTGTGAAGCATTTAACACAATGCCTGACACATAGTAGGCCCTTAATAACTGCTCGTTCTTTTCCTTCCTTCCTTCCTTCCTTTCTTCCTTTCTCCCTCCCTCCCTCACTTCCTCCCTTCCTTCCTCCCTTCTTTCTTCCCTTCCTTCTTCCCTTCCTTCCTCCCTTCCTTCTTTCCTTTCTTTCTTCCTTCACTCCTTCCATCTTTCCTTCCTTCCTTCCTTCTTTCCTTCTACCCTTCCTTCTCCCTTCCTTCCTTTCTTTCTTCCTTCCTTCCTTCCTTCACCTTCTCCGCTGATATCCCAAGCTTTCATACAAGGAAGGCAGTGAGTACCATCTGAATACCTATCCAGGGCAGATTCATGGAATTATACATTTAGAGCTGGAAGGGATGTTAGATGCCATTGAATCCAATCCCCTTATTTTACAGATGAGGAAATGAGGCACAGAAAGGTTTCGTGGCTTATCCAAGATCACACAGCTAGTGTTTGAGGCAAGATTTGAACCCAGATCTTTCTGACTCCAAGTCAAGTGTCTTAATATGCCATGATGTCAAAATTACATCAGTAGTCAGCCAGCAACAGCCCAGAAACTGTGGAGGACAATGGAGGGGGGCAATATAATAAAGCAGCTGAGAATGCCTGGGGGAGAAAGAGGAACAGGTTTGGGAAGAACCAGTCCAGTCCTGGCTGGGCTAAGCCCTGTGAGCAGTAACCCAAGGGTGGCCCTCAGGGAGCTTACAGTCTGGGGGTGTAAGGAGACAAGACTGTATTGCCCAGCAATATGAGACCTGCCTCTTGAGTGAGACTGACAATACGCCACCTGAGTTTCTGCTCAGAAACAGTCAGCAGCCCAGCTCGGTATTTTGTAAGTGAATCAGCAACTTGTTTAATAGTCATCTAGCATCTCTGAGAACTCTGTGATGAGAAACAGAATCAGAGTTAGGAGAACAATCCATACTAAATATCTGAATGTCTTCCATAAGTCTTCCAATCTGCCCTTGAAGATCTCCGACGATGAGGAACTCATTCCCTTGTGAAAGATGTTTTCATTTGGGACAACTCTTCTCATCCTTAGAAAGTTGTTTCATGCCCACTGCAATCTGCCTCAGTGCAGCACTGACCCATTGCTCCGAGGTCTGTCCTCTGGAACCAAGCAGAAAAAGTCCAATCTCTCTCCCACCTGGAAACCTTTCAAAGCCTAGATGCAACCAAGTGGTGCAGTGGACAGATCAATGAACCTGGAGTCAGGAAGATCTCATTTCAAGTCCAGCCTCAGCTGCTTACTATGTGACCCTGAGCAAGTCACTTAACCTCTGTCTACCTCACCTTCCTCAACTGTAAAATGAGAATAATAAGAGCCCCCACCTCCCAGGGTTATTGTGAAGATCAAATGAGATAATATATGTGAAGTACTTGCCATAGTCCCTTGGCACATAGCACGTGCTTAATAAAGATTGCCTTCCTTTCTTCGGCTCTTAGATCCTCCCCACGTCATCTCCAGGCTAAATATTCCCCTTTACTTCAACTGGTCTTCAGATGGCAGGGTCTCCAGCCCTCTCTGCATCCTGCACCCTTCTCTGGAAACATTCAATGTCCTTTGTAAAAACTGACCCCTGGAAGGTGAATGTAGTATTCTAGATGTCATGTGACCAGAGCAGAAGGCAGGTGTACTATTGTCTCCCACTTTTGAACCATGAGGGTCATTAATGCTGGTCAAGATTGTCCCAGTTTGGGGGCGGCTAGGTGGCTCAATGAATAGAGAACCAGCCTTGGAGTCAGGAGGACCTGAGTTCAAATCCAGCCTCAGACACTTGACACACTAGCTATGTGATCTTGGGCAAGTCACTTAACTCCAGTTGCCTCGTCTCCCCCCTCCAAAAACAAAAGCTTAAAAAAAAGATTGCTTTAGTTTCTTGGTGTGTTGAGGGTGCTCTGTTGCTACGTTACCCTATAAGAGTTTTCAATCCAGGAAGACCACCCCCCCCCCCCACTACCCCCATCCAGGTCTTCTCATAAAAACTGTTGTCTAGCCATGCCCCTCCCATCCTAGCTTGATGTAACTAGGGTTGGTTGCCAGGGGAGGAAGGGAGAGTTGTTTCTTGTTTGTTTTTGTTTTGGGGAAAGCACTGGACTTCCATATTTTTCTCTGCTTAATTTCATCACTCTAGCCTGTTGAGGATATTTGTGGGATAATGTTTGATAAGCCTTTAATGATGGGTATCTGGAAACATCTGTTTCCCTCTGAGAAAGAATCAATCCCTTAGTATTCATAAAAATAGAAACTGTTCCCAGACTATCCACTGGGCAGACTCAGTGCTCCTTCCTGAGACTAGGGAAGGAGGATCTCATGGGACTCAGGAGCCAATGTAGATTTCCAGATTTCAAGTGAATATGGTCTTTACAAGGGCAATGGCAAACCTGGTATGGCAGCTAGGTGAATGAATAAGTTGCTGGATTCAGAATCAGGATGACCTGAGTTAGAACTGCCCCAGACACTTAGTAGCTTGCTGACTCTGGGACAATCACTTAACCTCTCTGAACCCCAGTTTCCTCATCCGTAAAGTGGGGATAATAATGGCGCCTACCTCATAGGGTTGTTGTGAGAATCAAACTAGACAACAAGTAAGCAACTAACAAACCATGAATCACTATATAAATTCTATTTATTATTATTATACATAAAATTATGCAAGAAACCAAAACCCCGTACTCTGAGGCAGTCCTCAAAAACATACCCAGCTTACTGGCTTCTGCTCCAACACTCTGCTGGCTCTTGGGGTGGAGGGAAAGGCTAATGGCTGTAAAAGGACTCTGCAGGGTTCTTTCTGGCCCACTGGAAAGAGCTGTCAATATAGAAAGGACTTTGGGGTTCCCTTCTCTCCAGACTCTGTTCTAAGAAAGCAGAACTCCAAAGTCCTCTGTCCATTTGCGCCTTCTAACTATATTCACTAGTCCCCAAAGAACAGCAAGGGGACAAACAAATATCCCTAACACTCATTTTTAAATCCTAGCCATCAGTGGAAAGTTTGATTCCTTCTCTTTTGAGATCAAAAACCCATAGGACCTTCCTTGGTGAGTGGGATTAATCTCCCCTCTTCAGCTCAGTACTATCAATGTCCATCATCCACTCATGCTTGACACCTCTTACAAATGAGCACAGGAATGGACACAGTTCAGGTGTTAAGCATGAGAGAAAGAGAGAGAGAGAGAGAGAGAGAGAGAGAGAGAGAGAGAGAGAGAGAGAGAGAGGAAGAAAGGAAGAAAGAAAGAAAGGAAGGAAGGAAGGAAGGAAGGAAGGAAGGAAGGAAGGAAGGAAGGAAGGAAGGAAGGAAGGAAGGAAAGAAGGAAAGAAAGAAAGAAAGAAAGAAAGAAAGAAAGAAAGAAAGAAAGAAAGAATATCACAGGACTGTTACAAGGAAAGCATTTTAAACTCAGTAAATGGGGGCAGTTATCTGCACATGGCCGAAACAACATGGCTTCTGGGATAGACCTATCTCTTTTCTTGCAACAGAATTTAAATTTCTAACCCCTCATTTCTGCAGTTTATGTCAAACAGGGTCAGAGACAGGGAAATTTGGGTCAGGTTGGAATGAAGGAAGGCCTGAATATGAAGGGCAGAGAATGGTTCTCCAAGGAGACTGGCAATGACTGAAGCCCTCAATGTCTTTTCTCTTCCTTCCCTTCCCAAGTGTTAGTGGCATTGAATGGAAGCAAAATGGAAATTCTTCCGTTTTCCTATGTCCACTTGACACATGTTTCTATCCAGTTTTCCTAGCCAGAGAGTGTGTTACTAGTGCTCTATGGATGGAAATTTGGCAAAAAACCATAGCCATACCCAGTGTGGGGCAATTAGGCCTTTGACCCAGGGTACTGAAAGTCTCAGTCCTTCTCCAGGCAGAAAGTGAGTTTAGAACTAGTTAGTGAGACTAATAAACTAAACTTGGAAGCTACCAGATGATGACTATTTTCTTCCCCAGCATCCCCATCCCAAGTGAGTTCCTCTCTGATTTGGCTTTAAACTTTTTGCTCTCCTTTGTCAGGGGACCTTGAGGTGTCCCACAATCTCTACCCACAAGGACCAGTGTCCTAGGATCTCTATCTCCTCACCACAATGGAGTCATACTCTGGAGTTTCTCTCCCCAGAGGCCTTGTACTGAAGGTCTGAGTTGCCTTTCCAAAGTCCTCCACCTCCAAAAGGGAAAACAAGATGAACCTTGCCCTATTCACCAGAATTGCTAGCTACAGCTCTGCTAAAGGCATTTCATCTTCGTGAGAGGGCTATTTGGCAATGTCTCATCCTGACCCCTTTGTCATCACTTCAGACATACAGACAGGACAAGTTTGGGGTTGGAGGAGACCCTGGGAAGAACCACAAATGCAATTCCCTGCTGGCTTGTACCTGTGATCAAAAGCCTTGGACTGAGAGAGAAGCTGGGTGTGTTGTCCTGGCCTTACTACTGAGGGAGGCCAGACTGGTGGATCTCTTCAGTTTGGGTATTCTGATACAGTGTCCTTGCTAACTATGCTACTTAATGTGGTGAGTCCCCAGGAGCAGAGGGCCACCAGGCTGCCTAAGGAGGGGTGAACCTCCCAGGTTGGAAAATTGGAACAAGTTAAGGCTTCCAAGCTAGTCAATCAGTGGGACCATGCCCTTGAGTGACTGCTGAACTTCTAGCCTAGATGACATAGGGAGACCAAGTCTCAAAAAAATATTTGAGAAGACCTGGCTTCTTTCTATTCCTGCTTGACCACTGACTTACTATATGACCTTGAGCAAATTTTCTCTCCTCAGTTTTCTGATTCGTAGTAATAGTTGGACTTGGTTCCTTATGGCTCACAGCTGCACTAAGACTTTTGGAACACCTTGTGTATTTGCTCTGTGCTAGATCTCGATCTCTCTCTCTCTCTCTCTCTCTCTCTCTCTCTCTCTCTCTCTCTCACACACACACACACACACACACACACACACACACACACACACACATACACACACACACCACACAAAGGCAGATTGCTTTTTCTCCCAATCATAGCCCCAAATCAAATCCTCCAACTGACAGTGGTTTTCAGAGAACCCTTTAACATCCGCATTCTTTCAGAGCAAATTCTGGCCATTGCAGGTACCTATCTCCCCTCCCTCTCTTTCCAGAGCCCTTGGAAGGGCCAAGCCAGGGCCTGGGAAGAGTCAATAAAAGATTGCTCATCCCAGGGACTGAGTGCTGGCACATGGCAAGTAACCAATGTCTCTCCGCTTTCTGTTTGTGGCACTATAGCCTCCCCGACAGTGAGACCGGCGAGGACTCCAGGTATGGAGAATGCATGTCATAGTAAGGGAACCTAGAAGGCATTCTGGTTGCATAGCTGGATAAGCCACACGCAACTTTGGATAATTTCTATTTTGTGTATGTGTGTCTGTCTGTCTCTGGATCTGTCTCCCTTCTGTCTCTGTCTCTGTCTTTCTCTCTCACACACACACACCATACACACATGCAGAGTGTCTGTCTCTGTCTATCTCTGTCTGTCTTTCTCTCGCATACACACACATACACACATCTATAAACTGCTGCCACTTTTCCTCACATATTTCCCCAAACCACATGGATGTTTTTCCCTTTCCCTAAGTCAGTGAATCCCAGGTGGCAGAAGAGACCAGTTAGAAAATGTGGCCCTAAGGATTTGAGTGGGTTTTCCTCTGGGACTTGTTGGTACCCATGTATGGGCTTCAACACTGGGCTCAGAATTGAGCTGATTTTCAGTTTGAGTGAGCTGAGTATACTTGGTGGAGCTTGACTACTTTTCTAAATACTAAATGATGTCTCTTTTTCCCTTTGCCACAGCCCAGAGAGGGAAACAAATGCTGGACCGGATGTCAGGTACTCAGTTCTCCCATCTCATGAGAACAAGCATCAAAGACTTTTCCTCTTGTAATCCTCCTCCCCTCCCAGGGTGATTCCAGGGGTGTCACAGAGCACTGTGAGGCAAACAGTCCTGACACATACTTATACTTTCTGGGAGCTGAGGCAGGGAGATGAGATTTAGTGTCTGGTTCAGATTGGCCTCAGTGTTCTAATGAGCTTTGATTGAAAACAAATGTTCCCTGAAGCCATCTGGGACTTAGCCTTGTATCTGAGAAGTTCGTGATCCCACCTGAGAGAGACTCCCAGAGAATGAGGCCCCAATTACATTGTGGGAAGGGGGGCTTACAAACAATCTATCCTCAATGGTCTATTTCCCTAAGAGGTAATAGTTCTCTGAAGGGACCACTATGCTCTCATCCTTGAACTATTATGAATTGCACAGTATTAGGGTCCCTTATGACCCTAGCTGTAAAGTGATCAGATTTCTAAATCCAAGCAACAACCACTGGCAAAACCCTTCCTCCTTCTCCCACTCCTGCCCCCATTTCCCTGGGTTGGGAGAAGTGGTGGACAAGCAATATAACAGGGCTCCCCTCAGCACAACATTGAAGTAGGTAAGGATATTTCTAATCTTTGCTTTTAGGGCTCCCCCTCCCTTCTCCCTATGAACCTATTCTATGGCCTGTTTCCTATCATCTTATTCTTAGCTGATTTTTCAACTATTCTCATAATTTAGAGACAGACTGATAAAGGATGAAAGTATTTGTTAGCCTCTCAGGGCTACTTCAAGCAAGCAAGTGTTTTCAAGCACTTACTATGGGCCAGGTACTTTGATAGGCCATTGAGAAGAAGAAAGAAGGAAGGAAGAGAGGAAGGAAGGAGGGTCAGAAGGAAGGAGGGAAGGAAGGAAGAA